>JAODKM010000075.1:18348830-18366259 GCA_026780845.1 Petrocephalus sullivani
CAAGTGAAGAGAGCGTTGAAGCTAAACAGGGGAATAATACGATTCGAGGGGAGTGCCCATGGAAGACGGAAGGGGGTGGGTTGTCACAGGATGTCACATTAAACTTTAGACCCAATATCCAGAAAAGGGGATTCTAGAATTTTTAAGGTGGGGGCCATAATTTATATAGAGGTCCCGACCTTATCATTAGCCAATGATATGTTTTGAATTGGTGAGGATCACTCTGGAGGCCCAATCAGTTTTCAGATGGGGCCAGTGCCCCTGTGGCTCCGTCCCCATATATGCCCCGGTATCCAGGGAACCACGGATCACCCGTCCATCGTTATTCCCCATTTTCAATAGGTCATCCTCCATCATTATGACATCTCGTCTCAAATCCATCCCCATTGACATCTTTAGGCAGCAAATTGGATCTTTACTCCACACGGTAATGGGGTGGAGTAGGAGGGTAAATGACCTTAACCCGATCAGGGAGGACAAACATTCTGGGATTTTCTAAATGCTCCTAACAAGGGTCATGCGATGGATGGCCACTCTAGATGAAAGAGGCGCTCTTTCAGTGGCCTGTGTTGATTTTGTATTGAAAGTGCCCTTCATGGCAGCCTAACTCTTTAATGAAGGGACACTGCCTTGGCCACCATCCATCTCCATCCTCTGTACAATCGACAACCTGACTCCCCTTCAGTGCACAAGGACCATATCGCAGGGCACCTGGAAAATGCAAAAGCCACTCTAGGATGAACTCTGCTACTTAAAGATCCTTCAGCAAGTCTATATAAGTCTCCCGGGGGGGGGGGGGAGCCTACCCGCCTACCCTCTCCTACAGACCCCTGCCAAACCCCACACGTTGAGGTCGGCTGTTTCACGAGGAAGTCTCAAAGTCCAGACAGAGGTGCTCATGAAACAGAAGACCTGAGTGAGGAGTGAGACCTGAGGAGTGTGTCATGTTTTTAGCTTATCTGGTCATGCAACCTGTCAATCTGCCTCCGTTAACTACAGCAAGCCTTGGGCCTTGCGTTGCTATCATTAAACGTGTGTCTGCTCACTTCCCTGAATGAGTAAAGAATGGCTTCTCCTCCACCAAGAGTGAGGAGGCTTTGATTCGTCTCCTGTTTTCTCGGTGCAGGCGGATCGGTGACATGCAGAGCATTTTGGGAAAAGGCCCGACCTTTCGGTGCTCCTGCAGGTTGGCCGATGAAGAGCACTTCTTGTTGCAGATGGAGCACATCAGCTTCCTGCGAGCACTTCCTGCGAAAGAGACAGAGAACGGTGAACATCGAGAGTCCGTTGGCTTCCCACATCAAATTCCTGTGGGGCAACTGTATGACACTGAGGGTTTGTGCCTGAACTGAGAACCAATCAGCATCCTAGCAGCACTTCCTGGTAAATAAAAGCAGGTCACCGTGAGTAAATATAAACATCAAGAGCCACTCAGCTTCTTACATGAAGTCAGAGCCCTGAGTCTGAGTGCCAGGACTGAGAGCCAATCAGCTTCTTACATGAAGTCAGAGCCCTGAGTCTGAGTGCCAGAACTGAGAGCCAATCAGCTTCTTGCGTAAACTTCCTGTGAAGCAAAGGTAGGCTGCTGAGTGTAAGTGTCTGGACTGAGAGCCAATCAGCTTCTAGGGCCATCTCCACCTGTCAAATGAATGACCTTGCTTAAAGGGTTCAGACACAGGAAACAGCCCAACACCACAAACCCTGCATGCCACACAGGACCATTCTGCCTCTGTTGCCTCACCCTCTCCACAAAGCAGACAGGATGAGCCCACAGGTACTCCAGACCACCACAACCTTCCACGCCATTTCTTGGCCGGCAAGTTAGACCTTGGCCTTTTCAAACTGGGCCATGTCAAAGCCTGGCTGTCCATCTGGGTTTTTGCAGATGAGAGGCATGGGGGAGCAAGTCAGATTTCCTCCTACTTGCCCCAATGCAAACAAGCAGCATTTGCTCAAACACCTTTTAACTGCTTTTGGAAAAACAAACCACAAACAACATGATTACATTTTAATAGGGATTATAAATAATGATTCTTTCCCCTAAACATACGAGCTAGTAATAATATTTCAGGCCTCGCAGAGGACAGAATAAAAGCTTAGCACGCAAGCACAGCTGGTAGTGTTTTGTTTACAGGGGCACCAATCTTCATTTGCTAATCAAAGGTCAAAGGTCAGAGTCCCAGACGCTCTTCTTGCTCATCCTTACTCTGGGATAATCAGATTAAAAACTGACAGTCCTTCAACTTCTTGTCTATGCCAAATGCTCTTTACCACCCCGGGGATATTTTACTGGAATAAAATTAATGTTGACTGCCACCTTGCAAGGCAACAAACACACAACACAGACATACACAGGACACATGTCTTCTTGAACGTGGGTGCCATATCAGGACAAGGTCACAGTGGACTTCGTGGAGTGGGGGTAAGGATGGGTCAAGGCAACATCAGGGTGACATGAAAGTGGGCAATGCCCAGGATGGGGTCACAGTGGATATTGTGATGGGTCATGACGAGGCTGGGTGGAGGAATGGAGGGCTGCACAAATGAACACAGTCACATACACAGACAGACAGACACACAAACATATACACACAGACAGACACACACACAAAGAGATACACACAGACAGACACACACACACAGACAGACACACACAAAGAGATATACACAGACAGACACAAAGACAGACACAGACAGTCAGACAGAGATACACAGAGACACACACAGTCAGACACACATACCCAGAGACACACACAGTCAGACACACACACAGAGAAACACACGGTCAGACACACACCACAGGGAATTAGCTGCTGCTGTTTAGCTTTAATGTTACACGACAAACAAAAAGCCCCCCCCCCCACCCCCATAATTCCAGTAACTACACAGTCATTTGCTTCCAGCTTCAACGGCGTGTTTACAGAAGTGGCCCAAAGTGACGCGGGAGGTGGGGTCATTTTGGGTTATCTATGAGGTCCGCTGAAGCATGGAAAACACCGGGGGTGGTGGGTGTTGACCAGGGTGAAAGGGACGGCATCCCGCTGTTGGATCAGGGCTATAATGGCCGGCGATTAGAAAGCTTCAAGGCCACGCTCCCCATGTAAACTGCCCCCCAATGAGGCATGTCAGAAAGTACAGAGCCCTCCAGTAGCTGTTAGCTACACGCCACACACTCCCGCTTCACGTCAGATTCGACTCTGATAGACTTTCCGCACCGCTCCCCCCACTAATGAGGTGTGGCCGAAATGGTCGTTATCGGGCCGATCGAGGTGGCCAGGGGTCAGGTGCGGCCAAGCCTCTGTGTATTCAGGTGCCCACGATCAGGTCCCAGACCCGGGTGGGCTGGGTTTGCCTGTGATTAATCTGTGTGGGTGGCTGGGGGTGGTCATATAATTCACAAGCATATAAAATTAACTGCAGACTACAAAAAAAAACAGTTATAACCTGATAAACTGACATGGTGTGCATATTCCACGAGTAATTAAATTACAAGCATCTGATTACAGGAAGAGCAGAACTAGCTCTTCACAAAAAAATAAACCCATCGATTCTAGAATTTTTTTAAGGTGGGAGGCACAAAGGGGGCCATAATTCATACGACCACACATATCATTAGCCAATCATATATTTTGAATTCTTGAGTGACAAAGGGGAGAGACAATCAGTTTTCAGCTAGGGTTAGGTTCTTGCGGTCTGCGACTCTGCTGATTGGCTCTCGCTTACACGCCCACTTCGTCTGACTCCCCTTCACGGCAACAGCGCTGGGGGATGAAAGCGATGAGCGGCGGGACAACCAGACAGACAATCTAGCCGAGGATATAATTATTGCTCTACGATACTCCAAAATAACAAGGAAAAGCTCTGAGATTGGAAGACAGCAATTACAAGAAGTAGGTAATTAGAGAGAGAGGTCTAATCTCCACCATACTAATTACAGAGGGGCAGCTTAATTAATTAAGGTCAAAAAGCAGTGCTGTTTGTAATAATACATAGTTATTAAATATACCCCAGGCTTAGTTAATATAAGCTTCACCAAGCAGATAGACATCAAAAAGCTCTATCTTCAATTCCCATCCCGGGAATGACATGCAGTGTTTACAAGGAAGCGAATGAAACAATGAGACAGGGTCCAGCAGGATGTGGATAAAGCAATGAGACACCGTCCAGCAGGAAGCGGATAAAGCAATGTGACACCTTCCAGCAGGAAGCGGATAAAGCAATGAGACACCGTCCAGCAGGAAGCGGATAAAGCAATGTGACACTTTACAGCAGGAAGCGGATAAAGCAATGAGACACCGTCCAGCAGGAAGCGATTAAAGCAATGAGACACCGTCCAGCAGAAAGCAATAAAGCAATGTGACACCTTCCAGCAGGAAGCGGATAAAGCAATGAGACACCGTCCAGCAGGAAGCGATAAAGCAATGTGACACCTTCCAGCAGGAAGCGGATAAAGCAATGAGACACCGTCCAGCAGGAAGTGAATAAAGCAATGAGACACCTTCCAGAAGGAAGGGGATAAAGCAATGAGACACCTTCCAGCAGGAAGGGGATAAAGCAATGAGACACCTTCCAGAAGGAAGAGGATAAAGCAATGAGACACCTTCCAGAAGGAAGAGGATAAAGCAATGAGACACCGTCCAGCAGGAAGCGGATAAAGCAATGAGACACCGTCCAGCAGGAAGCGGATAAAGCAATGAGACACCATCCAGCAGGAAGCGGATAAAATAATGAGACACCGTCCAGCAGGAAGCGGATAAAGCAATGAGACACCATCCAGCAGGAAGCAGATAAAGTAATGAGACACCGTCCAGCAGGAAGCGGATAAAGCAATGAGCCACCTTCCAGCAGAAAGCGGATAAAGCAATGAGACACCTTCCAGCAGGAAGGGGATAAAACAATGAGACACCATCCAGCAGGAAGTGGATAAAGCAATGAGCCACCTTCCAGCAGGAAGCGGAATGCTATCTACATGCAGACCAGTCAGCATCCAGCTGACTGTTTACTGTGTGTCACTGTGCTGGGTAACAGCTCCGTAAGAAGGCTGACATCACAAAGAGACAAAGAGGCTTAAATTTATGTTTGTTTGTTTCCCTGTGGCTGGCTGGTGAGTCTTTAGAAATGTTTTGTTTCCGCATCGGCTGTAATTTCACCATAACAAATCACAAACCAGCTGAGTGTTTGCTGTTGTTTGTCATTCCGTAATTCCAGAGCGGTAACCTGGTGATGGACAGAAGCAAGAGCAGCGTAACATCATGCTGCTGACTCCCAAATCCTCCAGGCAGCTCAGCCCAATACGATCAATTCAGACGAGACACATATCAGGGGAGAAGGGAATGATTGGCTGACCCACTTGTATATGCCCCACCCACCCACATGATAAATGCCCTTCCCACCCACATGATAAACGCCCCTCCCATCAATACGATGAATGCTCCTCCTTCCAGTATAGTAAATGCCCTGCCAACCCACATAAATGCCCTGCCAACCCACATAAATGCCCTGCCCACCAGTATGATGAATGTTCCTCCCGCCAATATGATGAATGCCCTTCCCACCCACAAGATAAATGCCCCACCCACCAGCATGATGAATGCCCCTCCCACTCACAAGATGAATGCTCCGCCCACATGATAAATGCCCCACCCACTAGCATAATGAATGCTCCTCACACCAGCATGATGAATGCCCTGCCCACCCACATGATAAATGCCCCCCACCAGCATAATGAATGCCCCGCCCACCCACATGATGAATGCCCCCCCCACACCAGTATGATGAATGCCCGCCTCACCTGTGTGAACATTCCCTTTGTGCTTCTTGAGGGACTCCTTGCTTTTGAACCTCTTTCCGCAGCTCTCCGCCTTACAGATGAACCTGGCATCCCCTTTGCATGCCTCCCTGTGCTGCTCGAAGCTGCAGGGGGGACAGGCAACCTGGTAACGGGTGGACGGAGGTGGGGCTACTCGGCAATATCTGTGAAGCGGGGCCTACCTGGACTCGCAGTTGAACGTGCTCTGGCACAGAGCACACTGGTGCACCTGGGTGCTGTCAGCAGCGGAACTCAGGCTGTCGGAGCAGTGCAGCACACTGGGGGGGTGCACAGGTGTAGAACATCAAGCACTTAGCTATGCAATCATTTTTGCAATCATTTGCACAGCAGAAACAACATACACGCTTCCAAAAAGGGGAGCAAGCACAGATGTATACAGGTACATTCAGGTGCACACATGTAAATCTACTGGGCAAAAGTTATGGCAATATACCTACAGGAACTTTTATGACATCCCATGCTAAATCCATAGGCATCATTATGGAGTTGGTCCCCCCTTTGCAGCTATAACATCTGCCACTCTCCTGGGAAGGCTTTCCACAAGTTTATGTAGTGTGTCTGTGGGAATTTTTGTGCATTTGTGAGGTCAGGCACTGATGTTGGACGTGAAGGCCTGGCTCACAAGCTCCGTTCTAGTTCATCCCAAAGGTTTTTATGGACCTTGCATTGTGCACAGTCATGCACGTATAGAAAAGTGCTCTCCTCAAACGGTTCCCAAAAAGTTGGAAGCATAGAAGTATCCAAAATGTACTGGTATGCTGAAGCATTAAGAGTTCCCTTCACTGGGACTAAGGAGCCTAACCCAACACCTGAAAAAAAACATACCATTATCCCTCCTCCACCAAACTTTACAGCTGGCACATTGTAATCACTCAGGTGACATTCTGCTGGCTTCCACCAAACCCAGACTCATCCACTGCCAGTCAGAGAAGCGTGATTCATCACTGCACAGAACACATTTCCACTGCTTCAGAGTCCACTGGCGGCGTGCTTAACACTACTCCATCTGACGCTTTGCCTTGCACTTGGTGACGTGAGACTTGTATGCACCTGTAGGCCATGGAAGCCCATTCTATGAAGCTCCTGGCACACAGTTTTTGTGCTGCAGTTAATGCCAGAGGAAGTTTGGAACTCTGCAGTTATTGAGTCAAACGAGCGACTTTTACGCGCTACGCACCTCAGCACTCTGTGACCCCACTCTGTTACTTTATGCAGTCTGCCACTTAATGGCTGAGGTTCTGTTGTTCCTGAACGCTTCCACTTTGCAGTTATACCACTTAAAGTTGACTGTGGAATATCTAGCAGGGAAGAAATTTCACAAACTTATTGCAAAGAGGTATCCTACGAGAGAACCTCGCTTAGATTTACTGAGCTTTTCAAAACTCATATTTTCACAAATGATTGTAAAAATGACTGCATTTCGAAGTGCTTGATGTTATACACCTGTGGTAATGAGTCTGAATGAAACACCTGGATGCAATGATTAAGAGGTGTGTTCTAATACTTTTGTCCATATAATGTAAATTCAGGTATGTATTGGTGTATTCACTCTGGTATAAACAATGACTTATAGGTTTATACACTCTGATATAAACAGACACATATAAATGTTTAAACTTGGGTACATACAGATGTATATACTCTGGTATATACAGGTGAATACACTCTGTGATATACAGTTATATAAAGGTGTTTACACTCAAGAACACATACTCAGGTACATACAGGTACACACACTGAAGAATATATAGGTAAATCCACTCAGTTATATATATGTACATATTGGTGAACATGTTCAGATATAGAATTGTATAAATGCTGCTACATACATACAGGTATACTCACACAGATATGTACGGCTACATACAGGTACACACTCAGGCATGCACAGCTACATACAGGTACACACTCAGGCATGCACAGCTACATACAGGTACACTCAGGTGTATACAAGCACACACTCAAGTAGGGATGCGTATTGTTAAGATTTTAACGGTACTACTACTCTTTCCGGTGCTGCCTATCGATCCGGTACTTTAACGGTATTGTTATCGGTACATTGTGAAGAATAAATCAAATTAACAACATAATTAACAGATTTATTTAACAAATCATTATTATTATTATTAAAAAATTTGAACTATTATTTAACAAACTTAAATTAAATGTGAAATGCAAAATAAAATTTCACAAAAAGTACAGCAATGTTTTAGACATTTCCGATAAGGGAAATGTAAAACAAACATAAATTACTTTCATGCAAAGCCTTTAATGCCTTATTTTACACGCAAAACACCTGTTGCAACTTTGGCAACGCGCGCTGTCCATATTGATTCTATAGCGAAGCGCTACCACACTCCCGACCTCTTACCTCTCCGCCATCGTCACTAGCTGCGGCTCAGTCGTCCCCGCCCGATCTGCGTGCGCATGCGCATATATTACGGTACCGCAGATCTGTATAGCAATGCGAGATCTCTGTCCTATTTATGAGCGCAGGAACAAACTTTTCATGCAATACCGTCGACACAGTAAGCTGATAAATACTTCTCTCGCATAGGAGTTATAATATTACTAAAATCATTATAATAAAATAAAAACGTACACAATCGTTTTTGTTAGTTTTAATTATCTCTAATGACTTCAGTCCACAATGAGTTCTTGTGCATTTATTTAAATGTTTTACAATATCACATAAAATAAAAAGCTGCGTATCTGTCTGGCAGGCAGGCTGTACTTGTCATATATTTCAATGTCTACTAATGGATATTAAGTATCATGTGATTGTGTACGTCTGCTTTTATATCTTACAATGTATTAAATTTTAAATTTGTGCCCATACTCTCGCCGATCGGGCAGGGTCAAGCGGATGTTACACAGCCATACGCAGAACAGAGCTTTGCGCATGCGCACGCAGATCGGGCAGCGACGCCAGCGTCCGCGAGTTTCCCCGTGCATCGCGCACACGATAGAGCGCTCTAGGTTAACGTCTTAATCAAAAACGGAGCTGGTCAGATAAACAGAGAGATTATGTTTTTATACAAACAAAAAAAATAGGTATACACAGGCATACACACTCAGGAATATACAGGTACACACACTCAGGTATGTACAGGAACACACTCGGGTATATACAGATACAGGTATACACACTCAGATATATAATGGTACACACACTCAGGTATATACTGACACATACATTCAGGTATTTACAGTACAGGTACACACACTCAGATATATAATGGTACACACACTTGGGTATATACAGGCACACACATTCGGGTATATACAGGCACACCCACTCGGGTTTATACAGGCACTCGAGTATATACAGGTACACGCACTCGGGTATATACAGGCACACTCATTCGGGTATATACAGGTACACGCACTTGGGTATATACAGGTACACGCACTCGGGTATATACAGGCACACGCACTCGGGTATATACAGGCACACGCACTCGGGTATATACAGGCACACGCACTCGGGTATATACAGGCACACTCGGGTATATGCAGGCACACACATTCGGGTACAGAGAGGCACACACACTCGGGTGTATACAGGCACATGCACTTGGGTATATACAGGTCCAAGCACTCGGGTATATATACAGGCACACTCATTCGGGCATATACAGGTACACACACTCGGGTATATACTGGCACACGCATTCGGGTACAGAGAGGCATACACACTCGGGTATATACAGGTACACGCACTCGGGTATATACAGGCACACTCGGGTATATACTGGCACACACATTCGGGTACAGACAGGGCATGGCCGGAACTCACTGACGCTGCAGGGCCTGCTTGACAGGAAACCTCTTCCCACAGTTGCGGCACTTGAACTCCTTGTCGTCGCCGGTGGGCCGCTGGTGGAGGCTCTGCAGGTGGGCAGCCAGCACCTCCTCGCTGGGGAAGCTGCTCTCGCACAGCAGGCATGGGTGGTCCTCCTTCTTAATCACCACGTCTGGGGGCCAACATATATCGCATTTATTTATTCAGCTGCAAGGCCCACCAATGATACAATGGCACTCGAACCCACAACCTTCCGCACGCGGGCATACATCCCAAATCCGAGTCTGTTCACACTTCACCTGATTCTGCCGCATGCTTGGCCTCCCTGCTGTTTTCATCCTCATCTTTCACAACCTCCTCCTCTTCCTCCTCTTCATCCTCCTCCATGTCGCTATCCAGGTAGCCAATCAGGAGCTCTGTGTCCGTATCGATATCATCCACAGCCAGGTAAAAAATATTCTCTCCATCCTAAGATGGAGACAGCCCAAAACGGCAAGATGTGTAAGTACTACATACCGCAGTCAGGGAAAAAAAAAGTCTATTTTATTATCATTAAACTCTTTCAAATTGATCTCGAGGACACTGCACTCACATAAAACACAAAACTGGCCTTTTGGAAAACATTTAGTCTGCTTATGTCATTAAAAGAACTTGCCGTTCTACTTTTTTTTTTTAATATTCCAGTCTGTCTGAATCGAATTTATGCGCTCCATAAACGTCAGTATTTTTCTAACCTCAAACCCGCGACAGCCGCAGGTATTCCTGCTCGTCGTCTGTCAGTCGATACTCGTCAGGATTTTAATCTCCCTGCCTTCTGTTTCATTGTCCTGCGCAGTCATACGTCGGCCCTTCCAGGCAGCGCATTCTCACGCGGATGCCCTGCCATACTCGCTCGGAGGTGTCTCACAGTGTTTTTCATATTTCCTTTCCGCATTTCGGCCCCCCAAGCAAGCCTCTCCACCCAGGACATGTTTGTTCCTCCGCAGACCTGCTGGAAACCACGCTTGGATGCTTCTGACAGTGTTTTTCTTCTCCCCCATCCAATTATTAGTTTGATAACCGTAATTTTTACCCCGAGGAGAGCATTTAAGAGCAGAAGAGCCCCCCCCCCCCAGTCCTCCAAGTGGGGGCGGATTCTCATCGCAGCTGAAAGCTCTTCTGTCTGAACACGCCGGGAGAGGAACTTAAACGGTGCCTGGCGTGAATATGGGTCGGAGCGGTTCTGCTAAAAACAACAAGAAGCCTGGAATTACTGAGACAGCAAAGGGCCATCAGAACCCCCATCGGATCGGGACGGCATCTAACAGACGAGATCAGAACCACTCTCGTCGTTTCACAACGGACAGACTTATGACCTCATTGAGGATGGTGACCATGTACATTATGTCAACATCCTAGATACCAATAATATCATTAAGGACAATAATAATTATGATGTGGTGGGTCTGCAGTTCTTCCTGCAGCTTTCAACGCCGCATTACCCATGATTCACTTCAGGGGGTCTCAGCGACTGACCAGAACCACGGGTTACCATCAGTGTTTCGGTCGCCATTGTATCTACGGTAACACCATAGGAACACGGTCATGATGACCAGGGGGATACGGTGATGGGTATGGTCACATTACATACCCATGTTTTTCCCTTGAATCTCTCTGTAAGTTATTCTTAAAGGCAAACATAACCTCAGGAATTTCAGGAACAGAAACAGGGAGATTTACTGGGCACCCATGTGGAATTCTGGGTAGGCTAACAGAGCAACTTCAAATACACAGCTTGCTCTTTGTCTTAAACACGTAGCAGAAACATCATTCAAAGCACAACACAGCTGAGATGCTTTTCTTCTTGAAGACACAGTAACAAATGATGAACGTCATTAACTTTCGCACAATTACTTACTTTTCCTTCTGGACGGTCATTGGTTATCAGCTACATTCATTCCACCTACAAACATCCCCCATAGTGTTACACGATTAACAATAACGAGGTTTGAGTCAATTGAAACATCGTCTTTCTTGGTCTTCTGGCATTCATTCTTTCACTAGACCCTGCTTTTTTCCCTGTTTCATGGAGCATTTTGTATAAATGATGTAAAAGTGCATGGCCACACACTCCAGTCAAGTGCCTTGGGGTGAATGTGTTTTGAAAGGCGCTATATAAAAACAAACTGACTTGAAGTGAAACGTCGCATGAAACATGCCACGTCATGTCAACACCTCAGACGGCACTACAGAGCGGGACAGCACAGCGGGATTACATCTGATGGGTTATCCTTCCAAAGACACCACCCAACATTTCTACTTGTTTACTCGCAGAAATGAAAGTGCTGCAGCAAACAGTATAAGCGACATATCAGGTATCGGTTTGGCTTACAGTCAGGTATGGTTTATATGATTCTGGCTGTGGTTTGTCCAGGTGCGACCCGCGGAGGTTGAGGTTTTATGGGGGGCGGGGGCAGCGTCTCTGTCCCGATCGTAGCAACATCACGGCTTAATCCCCAGACATACAGGCCCCAGGCTAACTGAAACACGAATCCAGCCATATCCCCATGGCACGCGCATGAAGGGGGTGGATCTCGGCTCCCCCCACCCCTCCTCTGAGCCGCGCAGTTCCAGAGATGGTGAGTGCGCCATGGCCATAGGTCCATAAGGCAGCAGATCCAGGAGAGCCGCAACGAAGAACTCAGGACTCCCTGTCCCTCCCAGATAGTCCTGTCTCTAAGGTGTTCCACCCCATCCACAGTAAGCAGACCCCCCCCACACAGGAAGAAACCCCCCAGAAGCCACTATTGGGTGGCATACAGCTCTCTAGGTTTTGTACTGTACATCTGCCGTCGGCAGGTCGCTGGTTCGAATCCCATGGGTGGCTGAGAGACCATATCACACAGAATGAAACCCCCCAGAAGGCCCTACTGGGTGGCATACAGCTCTCTAGGTTTTGTACTGTACATCTGCCGTCGGCAGGTCGCTGGTTCGAATCTCATGGGTGGCTGAGAGACCATATCACACAGAAAGAAGCCCCTACTGGGTAGCGTACAGCTCTCTAGGTTTTGTACTGTACATCTGCCGTTGGCAGGTCACTGGTTGGAATCCCGTGGGTGGCTGAGAGACCATATCACACAGAAAGAAGCCCCCCAGAAGCCCCTACTGGGTAGCGTACAGCTCTCTAGGTTTTGTACTGTACATCTGCCGTCAGCAGGTCGCTGGTTCAAATCCCATGGGTGGCTGAGAGACCATATCACACAGGAAGAAGCCCCCCAGAAGCCACTGCTAGGTGGCGTACAGTTCTCTAGGTTTTGCACTGTACATCTACTGTCGGCTAGTAGGTGGCTGAGAGACCATATCACAGTTGGGTCCTTACCCCTGAAAACTGTGCCGGGGCAATAAATAAGTGGCATAGTCTGCGCTTCACACCCACGTACATCCTAAAGGCAAGCAAGACGGGATAGTGATACCGGAAGGGCCAAAATACCACAGACCACTGTATAACGTCTGGACGATGTGAATAATTAGATACCGCCTAAGTCTGACTCTCACTCCCTGTGCCAGCTAATAGACACAGACAGAATAAAAATTAAGGTCAATTTAAACAAAGGGAAAAAAATGAGGAAAACGCCCATCTCCTGACATGCTGGGTTCTCTATAGCAGAAAACAGGCAAATTCTCACCACAGAAAAGGTCCCTGAGCTTTTGGCATGTCCCATCAGAGCCAGAAAAGTTCAAGGTCGTTACAGCGAGATGTTCACCAGGTCCGGCATGAGTGGGGGGAGGAGGTCGGACCAGAGCTCTTTAATTTATCATCACTGGACTGGCCGGCCCAGAAAGGCCACACGCTAATGAAATCAAAGTACTGATACAGCCTGGAGGGACCGGATACGTTTGGCTCTAATAAGAACTCTAATAAACGCCACGGCCCGACGGATCGCAGAGCCGGCTGCGTGCTGAGCTCACGGTGTCCACAGGGACAGGGGCTAGATGAAGGGGATTTCGGTGCTTTCCAAAACCTTCCTGGGAAGAAAAATCCCAGGTGGGAGTCCTCGGGGTGCAAGGGACTGGCTCAGGTGGAGGTGACTCACTCTCACAGGTGGAGAGGAATGTGCTGAGTGGCGGCGGTATCCACGGCGACGACACGCCGCACGTTCTCTTCCTAGGGGCCTTCTTCACCTATTTCATTTATGTTCTCTTCTCCCCTTTGGCCTTTTTATTAGAATAAAAAGGGGGATTCCAATGGGGTGTCGGGCGTGGCAGGGGCGGGAGCAGTATTCAGGGGAGGGGCTATGAGGGGCACCACCCCTAGCTGAAAGCTGATTGGCTCCTGTAGTGCCCGCTCCCCTTCACTCATCAATTCAAAACATATCATTGGTTAACGATAAGATTGGCCCCTCATATGCCCCTCCACCTTAAAAAATCCTACAATCACCAGTGGGCTGAGGCCAATCTGAAACCCGAGGCACAGAACGACACGAGAACCCAGCCCTGTCAGACACCGGCATGAGTGAGGGACGCGGCCCGTGGGGGGGCGTGGCTCAGACTCAGACTAAACAAATCTTCCCCAAGCACCCCGTGGCACCCTCCTCCTCACATTCCCTCCCTCCAGCTCTATCTCTGGCTCCATCTTTCTCTTTATCCGCCGCGGAGCAACCAGAGAGATGGTACTTAGATGGTGCCAGCGGGTGGCAGGACTCTCACCTGAATGGCGGCCAGGTTCTTCTGCTCCTGAGATGGAGCCTGATGGACGAAGCGCAGCCAGTTGGCGTGCCGGGGGTTGCTGGCGTCCAGGACGTAGAGCACGTCGCCCTTGCTGCCTCGGACCTGGGGGGGGGGTGGGGAAAACAGGTGCTATCTCATCCTACGGAAAAAACAGGCATCGCACCTGACCCTCTGGATGAAAGAGCAAAGTGGGATTCCGGCACGGGAGCATCTACCAGGTCAATTCCTGTGACGTGAAAGAATTGTGTGGGGGACTTCCCCAAGACAGCGGGCATGCACTGGATCCAGGCCTGTGTAAGGAACGTGCCTCTTATTCTACTGAATCTCTCTCTCAACCCCCCAACTCTGTGCCATACTGCAGTCTATGCTGTGCCAGACAGAGAGGCCTACAGCGCAGACCATGGGGTCTCCACTGTCACCCTATTTCTTTATTTACACCCCCCCCCCCCAATCACTGTCGGCTGATTTGGGTGATGGGGGGGGGGGGGTCACTGTGTGCATTACAAACCCCACACAAATCCTGTTATTATCAGTCCTGTACTATTTTACAGTGTCTCCTCAGCCAATGGAAAATGATACGATGTCAACCAATCAATCTTCCCCAGCAGAGCAGGACCACTGTAATTTTCCCAGCTCCTTTCAAATTAACGTGGCATACCTGTGACCCCCCCCCCAAAAATCCCCCTGGCAGGGGATCCACCCGGGTTACTTCAGGGTGAATACAGTGTCCTACTTGGCTTTGCCTTCCCATCCCTGTGTAATCAGGAGTTCCTCACTTACTGCAGAGGACGGTACTCAGTCGCACAGTAGTCAGGCTACACACCCCATCACATACTCACACACGAGCGCAATATGGCAATTCGGAGATATCGATCCCCTGAAACCGTGGGAGGAAACTATGTAAATTCAAACAGAACTTATGCTGCGTTCCATTTACCTCAGAGGTCGGAAGCCAGAGCTGGGAATGACGTCACACCCAGACAAGTCTGAAAGCCATATAGCAGTACCACTCCTAGCCAGCTTCACTGTTAGCCATAGTCAGCAATATCAGCTGGTAACAACACATCACGTGGTATTTTGCACATACAAACACTGTAGCAACACATCCACAGATTACGGTTGGAAAGTACACTGTGTGTACCACCCATTTCATGAAACACCAATCAGACATAAGTCATAAGTCAGAACGCTGACTTCAGGGAGCGTGCCAGTTAAAATTTCTGATTTGGAACTCAAAAGTTCTGACTTCTGAGTTCAAATGGAATGCATCTACAAACACAAGTAGGCCCCGAACCCACAACCCTGTGGTGGGCCTACAGTGGTAGGCACCATGCCACCGCTAAATTCCCTGGATCCATCAAAAACCAAATCTGTCACCGATAATAATAAACAGATAATTAAATACATCAGGTATAAGGGTATACAGAATGACACACCCTCCATCCCAATGGTGACAGCGTTTCTGGGGCCACCGCACACACCGACATACCTCCCACATCAGCCGTGTGTCCATGCTGTCGTCCAGCTCGCTGGCCATCTTTTTCTCGCCCGCAAAGGGCCCGAACTTCTCCCCCTGAAAGAGTCACCCACACAAAGCAACCTCGGGTACAGCAATAAATAAATAAAAAGATATATACATAATCAAACAAACGTATAAATAAATACCCACAGCGTGTGCAAACAGATCCCATACCGCCGTCATAACCCTCTAAAACACGTCATACGTGGGAACCTCGGCTTCCTATTCACTCTGCAGATAGGTGTCACAGAAGCCCGACCCCCAACCCCCCATGTATGCAGAACTATAAATGACAACATACATATTATAATTCAAGGGGCTTTTATGCACTTATATTTGTATTCCTGCAGTGAAACTAGCAGCCTCATATCGGGGTGTGAGAAGCTGCCATTTCTCCCCCCGCGGGCTGCCAAACTTTCCCAGCGCGAAGGGAAAGCGGGAGAGCCGGAAAGCGAAAGCTCTGGCTGGGAATGCCCGCATCTGCGAGCGCACGGCGGAGCTGATACGTGGCACTCCGGCCCCGCAAGCGCACCGTCCCGGACACGCAGAGCCGCAAAGTCGCGCCGCCCCGGGTGCAGACTAACCACGAAAAAGCTCCTAACTCCCCTGCTGCTTCCGGCTCGTACGAATCACTCTCCTCCCTATTTTTTAATTTCGCTGAACAAACCTTTTTCACCCGTCTGGCGGTGTAAAGCCCGATCCCGTCTTGGACCTTAGAGGATTTCAGAGCGAACCTGTCTGGCACGTACATACCCAGCATTGTCATTGCCTATCGTGACAGTGGATGGTACATTAAAAAGAAACGACAGTGGGTTGCTTTCTCTCGTTTTCTCTCTCTTTTTGGTCTGTTTGTGGGTTATTCTGCCAGCTGCCTTTCGGATCCCAGCCCAGATCCTACTTCCATATTGTTCCTGCTGCATGCGGGGCGGCCGCGCCCTCTGATTGGCTGGAAGTTTTGGGGGCCGGGGGGCTGCGCGCATACCGGGGTGTGGAGCGCTCGGGAGCCGGCCGCTGCCCGGCGGGTGCCCCGCAGATGATGATGATGACGACAATGTACAAGAATATAAGAGGGACAGGGACGACCCTGCATTTTATCGTCATTATACTGCAGCCTGTTGCAGCTGTGAACAGCCACTCAACGCGCGATACCCTGCTCCACCAGGCGCTGCTCATTTAAATGGCCCGTTCTCGTGGTGTTTATATAACCGCTTGGTGTCGTCGGTATCTGGGGCTCTGTGGTCTGTTCGTTATTTTCCACCCCATGCCTCAGATTTACCGTACAGCTACTGAAATTTCACCCACTGTTAGACAGACCTACGGGGGCCAATTTGATGATGTGACAATATTTGGAATAGCTATATAAATAATATCATTGGAAATGAAGAGTGGTATGCGTTATTTGTTTAAACCAGATAATATTCCAATACAAAAAAAACCTAATTAAATTATAAGCATTTAAAGACAAAGTAAAATTACATTTGCAGCATCATTTAAATGATGACAGAAAAGTGTGAATTATTTGTAGGCCTATAAAAGCTAATGATCAGCTAACAATGCCCCCCTCAGCT
>JAODKM010000075.1:18366359-18384909 GCA_026780845.1 Petrocephalus sullivani
CCCCCCCCCCCCCCTCACCCCCACCCTCAGAAAATCCGAATCAGTTAGCACAGCTGGTGCTCAGCTGAGCAGATGGGGGTCAGCATCTCAACTCAATATATATATTCGTGCAATCCTCCGAGAAGACGCAAATGGGTAGGTATGTGGCGTTTCTTTGGAGGCGGTCAAATTCTCCCCGAAAGCAGCTGTGTGGCATAGGAAGGAAAAGACCGTGAACAAACAGTTTATCAGTTTACCATACAACTAAAACACAATTTTAAAAATAGCCACCGTGAACTAAACTGCTTAAATGCACTGCGCCGGAAAGGAATTCAGGCTTTCTGATGACAAGAGGTCAGATCCGGATGCCCTGCCGCTATAACGTACATGCTGGAAATGAAACACCCTGATGCGGGGGGCAGTTTTGTGGATTTACATTACAGATCGGATATGCGCCCCTCCTCCTTGCTGGACTCGGCGCTTTACGCAGGGGGGGCATGGATCGTAGGAGTCAGCAAACATCTGCCTCTGTGTGGATTCTGTTTTAATTACCTCATGTAAAATCATCCGGGCCGGGGGATGAGGGCAGTCAGTTTAAACACGAAGGCACAAAAGGAGACCCGGTTTATCCAAATGCAGCCCGATCGCGTGAGAATCGCGGGACACCAAGAGCTGGCAGACTCGATGCAGTTCGCTGGTGATCTGTCCGCAGGAATGCGTGCATCTGTACCTGCGTGTCTGTGTGCTTTACCCGCTCAGGTGCGCACTGGTGAATGGTCCGTGTGGGTGTGTATACTGTGACGCACGATATAGTGAATGCACGCGTGTGTGTGTGTGTGTGTGTGTGTGTTTACGCCTGTCTCCCGGAGCGCGTATGTGCGCGCGCCTGGCGCTTCCAGCACGTGATTCGCAAGCCCCTTAAAGCCCACTAATGTCTAATCAGCTTTGTCTTAATGCTGTTTACAGCTCCCGTTTATCTTATTGCCGTCGTTCTTTTGAAGATGTGACCTAAATGCACTTTATTTGATTACTTAGAGTGAAGATTCGTTTGCGCGGCTTGTTCGGGGATCCTCAGTTTATGGTAATAGGGCTTAATTTCATATGACTACGGTTAACTTGAATCACACTAATATAACTGAATTTGACCACCAATATTTACATGACAATAATACATCTTGATTTAGTTTAGTGTTGCAGCACACAGTGGCTTCTTGATGAATAATCATTCATTTTATATGAAACCACACATATTATGTTTGTCATGGACACAGACTGTACCCTTTTTTGGGGTGGCCAGGAGTTTTTGAGATCGGGTGTGAGGTCTGATGGCACAAGCAGGCAAACATTCCCTTGTGCACCGCACGTGAGATGTGCCGCCATAACTGTCTGTAGTGTGGCATGTAGGGGTGCCCTCTCTGCCTCCCACCACTGGGGGCATCGTCTTATGGGTCTGTGGATGGTGCACCATTGAGGTGGACTTGTGGAGGAGCCAGCGTATGTAATTTGCATTCCCACTCCTGAGGAGGAGATCTGTGTCCCAAACAGAGGCACTCGGTGCCCCACATCTCCAGGACGAGTATCTTCCATGACTCTCTAATTACCCTGTTCCTGAACTACACTCTGACTTCCTGTCCCAGATGTCAGCAAGCCCTGGGCTGTGAGCATCGACAGAAGCGCCCCCCCCCAGCCCCCACCCCCCCCCCCAGTACCCATCCTGTCCCACCCAGTTCCAAAACATGCACTCCAAAACCGCACACAAACCACATCCACCAGGGTCTGCTCAGAAAACACTGTCACCCAGAGGGTGTAACATATCTCACCTTCACGTACTTTTCTGGGGCGGTATTCGGGGCGATCCGGTGCCACCGTGTCCACTGGGGGCTCCTCCCTCCGTTTCATCCGCTTGCCGGAAGACTGGGCTCACCATGGGCTCACATTGCTCACCATAATTGCCAAGGCATGTGATCACTTTACATTCATGAAATATTGTGACGTCCCTTTTTCATTCTCCTCTCACAAATCATCGGAGCACACGTTAATCCTGTATTAAGGTTGCGGTCGGGAAGCGGCTTTTCACCTTCTGTGACATTTTGAGTCCTCACAATTTGTGCTACAAAACATAAATTTAAACAGAAATAAAAAAAAAAAACATTTTTGTAAACACGTTTAGGGTAGTTGTGGCATGATTTCAGGGAAGGGAACGTACGTGAAAAGAGGCCAGTTGACATCATTAGCGGGCAGTCGCTGGAGGAGACTGATACCCGTGTATTCCCGTGAACAGTGTTCACTGTGACACTCAGGGCTGTGGGGTGGGAGTGTGTGTATGTGTTGGGGGGCCAGGGGTGGATGAACCACCCCCAAAGAGATGTTCCTCTCTGTCTCTGCTACAGACCTTTAGCTTGTCTGCTTCAGTGGCAATGATCTGGATCTAGCATGGATCATGACCCCGAGCTAGCCTCGCTGCCCCTCGCTGCCCTCCTCTGAATCGAATCTCATGTCAATCCCCACACGGTGAGGAATGCAAGGTGGCGTAACCGTCAGCCAATAGTGTCATTCTAAATTCATCTCAGTGGAGATGGTTGCTACAGCAAACCTTACATCACTTCCTGCTCCCCACCCGACAGATCACAGTCATGTATAGCTGCAGAATCTGTTGAATTCCAGGTAAATCACCACGATACAGTAGGCGCAACTGTAAAAGGCACAAATAAATCAGAGCAGAGGCAATAATGCACCAATCAGAGTAAAGTTCTAGGGGGGTAGAACAAACATCACATCTGTCACTAGGTAAACAGCTGTCAGGGACCTGAAATAGTTTATTAGAAATATACAGATATACAGCTCTGCTTAAGCAAATGTTCATTAGAGGCTTGTCTAAAATGTTTTACAGATGTTCCTTCAAAATGTCCTTGTGGTATAAATGCATACTGCTTTTATTTGGTCCTTACAAAATATGTCCATTTATAACCTGACGTCTACCGAATTCTGAGCCATTATTTTATTATTTTTTTATCTGAAATTCCTGAAATCCCCACATTTTTAATTCAGATCTAAACACATCTGTGCGCCCATCGTTAAATATGGCCGCCCATAAAAGCCTGGGAATCCCAGGAAAAGGCCACCTGCGGGTCAGAGGTCGGGGGGCGGATTTGGACCACGCTGGTGGCGCGGAGGTGGGCCAGGACAGGATGAGATGGGCCCTCAGGAGGCCTGGCGGGCTCAGACCCATTCAGCTGCGTCACAAAGTCCCAGGACGGCCGCGCCAAGACACAGAAATTTGGATCCTGCCCCCCCCATCTTTCCAGTGCCAAGAAGACACCCAGTATGGGCCAAAAATGACTGAATTCCTTCAGCCGGAGCCATTCCCTGCAGCCCCCCAAAGCACATTCCCTCCCCTTCCTCCAGGACATGGCAGAACGGCGTGTAAAGAAATACGTCCTTTTAACATTTTAGGCCTATTTTTTTTTTCGCCAAGTAAATATTTTTACGCCAAATGACTTCAGCCGTCTCAGCTTGGAAATCAAGCACGATTTCTCTCTCTCGGCAAGTTGATTCTGGGGAAAATATGAAACTAAATGAAGCAAAAAAAGAGTAATTCTCTTTCTAAAAGGACCCCAAATACCCATGACGCTGGGTATAGCTCACATTTTTTTTTGCACATTTTATATACCTTGCTGTGAAGCATTTATGAGGTTAATTGCAGTCCAAATCAAGTCATGAGAATGCATTCCATTGGGAGAACCACCACCAATCACTATTCTGGTAAGCGACTTCCTGTCCCGCCCCATGACTGGCCTAACGAGCACTTCCTGTGGGCTAATTGCAGACACTTTCCAGTCAATTTTTTAAACAGAAATGGGCTAGGGGTCCTCTGGGGTTGGAGCCACAATGACTTATTCTGGCTGTGGGTGGCATCATTCTGCCCTCCGTCTGTCCCATCATCCTTGACAGCACTTGTTATGATATAAGACGTATGCAGTGTATATCAGAAGTTTATCAGACCTCTTTAAGAAGCTCTCTTCCTCTTAAGGCCTTGCTGATTTTAATCCGATCCCCTCAAGCATTAGCGATAAGGGGGGCGGGCTCTCTTGGAAATACCGGTAATTTATAAGGACCTCACACACACACACGTACACTCCCGCACATGCGTGTTTGTATTCATATCCTTGTGGGGACCGTCCATTTATTTATATGGAAAAAACCCTAATCCCATCAATGACAATCTTAACCCCTAACCTTAACCACAAGTAACCAAACAAAATACAAGACTTTTAGCTATTTTTTATTTTTTTTTATTGCAGTTTTTGCAAAATTTAATATCCACTTCTGAAAATAAAAAAATGGTCCCCTCAATGTCAAAATAATAGGTTTTTGTCACCTTCTGGAGACATTTGGTCCCCACAATGTAATATATACATAACCCACACACACATGCAGACAGACTCGGTGGGGGGACCATCCATTAATTTCTATTGGGATATTCTATTTCATTGGGAGAAACCCTAATCCCAGTCACAATACCCTTAACCCCTACCCAACTCTAACCTTAACCATAAGTAACCAACCCAAATACAAGACTTTTGGCATTTTTACTTTTTTGATTGCAGTCACAGATTTTTATAGAATTGAGTTTATCCAAATAGGGACCTGAAAAATGTCCCCAAAAGTAGGGAAGTCTCAGGTTTTACCACACTTTGGGGACATTTTGGTCCTCAAATGTGATCTACGCAAGCCTAGACACACACACATGCAGATTAAGGCGCACACACACACACACACATGCAGACTAAGCCGCACACACGTAGGTGTAGCTCTCCGGTTCAATTGAGGAACACATGTTTTTTGGATGGCTAGTATGAAACTGGAGCAACTAGGGGGGTGCTCACAGGACCGGGGGTCGGGGGGGGGACACGCAAGCTCCACGCGCACACAGCCCCGGAGGTGTGAGCTATCAACATTACTCCATTTTCCTGCGCTTAAATCACATTTTTATTATCGCTGACCAAAACCTCACTAAACCCCGAGAAGGGCAATCGTTGTGTCACAGGGGCATAAGAGGATTATTTAAGGTAGGGGGCATAAGAGGGGCCATAATTCATACAGAGAGGCCAACCTTATCATTAGCCAATGATATGTTTTGTAATGGTGAGTGACAGGGGAGGGGCACTCCGGGGGCCAATCAGCTTTCAGGTGAGCCCAGTGGCCCTGTGGCCCCACCCATGAATATATGCCCCTAATGTGTCATTCTCTCCTGAACCACTAGGTGTTCGCTTGATGTCAAATGTCAACTTCTATAGCAGATCGATGGCAGTCGCATTCAGGGTTGCACGTCTCATAAGTGCTGCCTTATTTTGGGATATTTATGAGGCCGCTTGCGGACAGTCCTGCCAATGAATTTAGTTCTTATTTTTTATTGTTGACTAGAGAGACTTAAAGTAGCTGTTTGCTTAACATATGCAGACAGGCCCCGCACTCTTACAGCGAGTGGCTCGTATGTCACCGGCTCTGTGCTGTTCTTTCCATTAAGCCGTCTGAGATTAAGTGCCCCTCTCACGAGCCTGACAGCCACGCCCCTCTTGGGGCTAGGACCCTAAAACGCACTGGTCCCGAGCCTGATTTCTTAAACGCTACACCTCCTGTGGAATTTCATCCAACATCAACTCTTTTGTTCTGAGCAGCTGGTGTTTCGAGGGTATATATTTTATTATGTAAATGTTTTATTTTATTGGACTTTTTTTGTGGTAAATCCATCAGGGGGGCTTTCAGCGAAACCGGCGTATATCATTTTTCATCTATCAACGCTCCGAGTCCAGAGGACTAAAGCGGCATTGCAGGAGGTCTGACAGTAGGGGGCGCTGCTGAGCTGCCCAATACCCCAAAGACCTATGCGACTCCACAGAGGAATCTATGAAAAAGGTGCCCAGAGGGCTGGGGGAATCGCGTAGATGCTCTTTCCTCCTCTGTCACTGGGATGTAAAGGCAGCTGTGGAGGGTGGCAGATGGAGGTCTGACAATAGAGGGAGCTGCTGGGCTTCCTGATAGCTTGAGGAGAATTGCAGCTTTAAAGAATAATCGACGAGTATCTTCCCCTGTCACTGAGATGTGAAGCCAATAGTGGAGGGACTGCTATCCAATGTAGGCTAGCCACCCCCCCCCACCCCCGACCTACCACCACCATGGGGGAATCTGACACAGACATTCAGGATGCCTCTTGCCTCGCCTCTCATTTAATGGGAGATTTGACCAGTCTGCTTTTAGAGTCAAGTCCTTCTGTGATCTCTCCCCCGAGCCCTATGTACTCTGGGTGGTCAAGTCAGGTTTTACCATATCAGTCATCCAAGCCCCGGCCTCCCAGGTCTGTGCATGCGTGTGTGTCCGTGTGCGTGCGTGTCCGTGTGCGTGCATGTGTTTGAACGTCTGCAAGTGCTTCTTACTCTCCATTCCTAAAACGACTTCCAGACTTCCAGTGGGAAAAAAACAATTAAAAACTAAAAACAAACCCAAACCTTCAGTTTCCTATTTCTATTTTTCTTTGCTGTTCTGGCAGAAAACTCGTTAGCAGAGGGTGTGGCGGTGTCCAGTCTGATTACAGCCTCTGCCGTCCCCTAACGAGCCCATAAGCTGGGTGTTGATGCTTAATGTGTGCTTTCATTGACTTTGTCTGGCGTTCGGAGCCCGACGTATGTTTTCGTGGCGTTTCCATGCCAACTGGTGAGGCATGCCAACGCAGGGCTCCCAGGGCTGTCATCGTCGGCCGTGGTTTCTGTTTTTCCACGTCCGATTCCCTCCAGAGCTTATAAAACGAAAGGAGAAACGAAAAAGTGCAATTTAAGAGCAGAAGAACGGCCGTGAATATTCAAGGAGTGCAGTTTTATCTTTTATGGACAATTCTCTTCTAGTTGCCACACACAGAGTTCTCCAAATTCTTATAAAACAGCACAAAAAAAGTGTTACTTCCTCACTGCAGCATCAAGAATCTATATCTTGAAGGCAAGACCCCCTAGAAGTTGGACTCATGCTTAAAAATGACACTCATTGCACAGCGCCTAAATGATTCTGCCGTTTTGTCATGAGATGCTAGATGCTGCTCGAGGTATCAGCAAACAGGAGTACAGTAATGGGGTAAAACACTGTGAAATAGGGGTTTCATTTGATTATGGGACTTTTTAACATGAGGAGCAAAACTGGAGCCATAATACACACAGAAGGGCCACCATATCATTATCCAAGGATATGCTTTTACTCAATGAGTGACAGTGGAGGCGGCACTACAGGAGCCAATCAGCTTTCATTTGAGGCCAGTGCCCCTGTGACTCCGCCCCTCTATATGCCCCTGCTGCCTGTGACTTGTCATAAGTGCCACGACTCTTGCACTGTATTCTGCAGTCAGCTGCTCCGTCACCAGCGTGTGGTCTGAGAGTCAGTGTGGGCGGGCCAGTGAACAGAACTACGGAACTGCGGTGTGAGAGATCAGGGGCTTTATCCAGAGTGGGGGAGAGGAGCGGCTGGGTTTAACGAAGCCCCTGGGAGGAATGAAGAGGAAAGACAGCCATTTTGGCGTAAGCATGGAGAAAGATGGAACGAGCATTGGATGCTGCCATGAAAAGTGACAGAGGAGTGTGTGGGGTATAGGAGGGCCCATACTTCATACAGAGGGGCCGGCCTAATCATTAGCCAATGACATGTTTTTTTTTGTGATTAACTCTTTTTGAACAGTTTTGGAGAACCAATGGAACATTAAGACATACAGTACATTTACCATAAATTGTCATTGCATTAAGAAAGCCAATGGCATGTTCTGAATTGGTGAGTGATGGGGTAGGTGGCCCATCAGCCCCTGTGGCCATGTTTATGCCCCTGGAGAGTGGGGCTGGGCATCAGGATGGCTGTCTGTTCTGGAGGGGAGGGTCCATTTTACGCCATAGGGAATTAGGTGCATGTGGATGAATGGATTCATCACCATTTTCTCCAACCAAGGACACCCACTAGTCACCCCCACCCCCCAAGCTTACATGCAGCAACCTCTCGCCAGAAAATTAATTTGCTGTGAAACGTGAGATTACTTTAGCCCGTAATGGAAAACTACTGCAATCTGCAGATCTGCAGAAAATGCTTGTGGCATTGCGCTTGGGCTTTGGTCGACTGTCAAAAATGTATCCACACTGAACAACGGGACCTAAATGCCAGATTACGGAGAGGTGCGTTTGTGTTTGACTGGCAGCTCTGAATTTATGCTGCAATGCCATTGCTGTGATCCAAGGACACGGTATTCTGAGTGCCCTGGGAGGTTTGGAATTTCACACCTGATTGTGACACAGCACGCTTACAAGGTCCGCCATCCAGAAAAAAACTACGGGTCAGTGAAAACACCTGGCGGCGAGACCGTCTGTTGGCTGGCCAGGGCTAACCTGCCTTGGTGAAGCTGTGGGAGGTCAGGGCAGCTTGCCCCCTCAAGGTTAGGAGGACCTGGGAGGAGTGGAAGAGGTACAGGGAGGAGATAAAATACTCAAGGGCACAAATACGGCACAGAGTCTCAGCCCTAGTATTTTATGGAAAGTCATGTGACTCCGGGTCATGTGACCAGGACACCTATATCATGTATGAGAGGCGATGGCATATTTCCCCTCTTCCAGGTCACCACAGAAACACATTCACAGACACACGTGTGCAGCCAACATCTGGGATCCAGAGCTTTGGCGATTAAATTTAGCATTTTTATGCAAGCTGGGGGGGGGGGGGCTTATCCCATGCTATAGGTGAAGGGGTGCTAGAATGGTCAAAGCACCGATACATTTATCTGCTGGGGGAGGTGCATGGACCATAAATCTCATATCAAATGCCTCCATGACCTGGCCTTGCCAAGTAGTAAGAACTAGTAAGACCCCTGCTGTGTGCCAGTACAGGGCGAGTAGCTTATACCCAGACCCCTGCTGTGTGCCAGTACAGGGCGAGTAGCTTATACCCAGACCCCTGCTGTGTGCCAGCACAGGGCGAGTAGCTTATACCCAGACCCCTTCTGTGTGCCAGTACACAGCCAAGCTTCATTACCCCCCCTCCCAAAGACTGGGGGATCGTCATGTCAACACCACACAGACCGTGACGACAAAACACTCAGCAAACCCCTGGATTAGTCTGATAGACTCTCTGCTACTCAGTAATAAAGTGAATGTTCCAGAATGGCGAAATGGCTGCTTTTCTTTGAGTTTGTGTAGGTCGGGGGGAGGGCAATTTTAGAGTATACGCTCATCCAAAGTGCATTTCAGACACTTACCATTCCATTTCTCAAGGATATGGGTGTCATATTTACATTTTCTGCTAACTTTTAGACCTCCAAAGATCCTCTAAAAAAGGGGATCGCACAGGGGAAGACATCACACAGCATTTGACATTTTATATATTCAGTTTTTATGTACATGGATATTGGCAGGACAACTTTGTACATTTGAGACATAGTAGTAAAACACAGAGTTTCATCACAGGAAGGAGACATTTACAAAACAGGATGATAGACACAATGGCGCGTCCAAACATCGATCATACTTCATAGATTTACCGTTTTCTTATCGCCATAATAATAATTAATATAAAAAAAAAACAGAGATGTATGAAATAATTTAAAGTCTTCTAACGATAACTGCGGACATACCATGTACATGGATAGTGACAAGGGCCAAGGGTACAGGAGGCGGGTTTTCCGGAACGTTCCGCTGAGAAAACCGGACGGACTAAAACGGGAAGGGGTACTCATGCAGCGAAGAAGGAACACGAGACGACGAGTCCTCCCACCCACGTCAATCACTGGCGGTGGCGCGCCCAGGCCAAAAAACGAAAACCCGCTGTCCAAAACTGTCCAAAACGACCGCAGGGTAATGTAAACATAAATGTACACATCGATCTCTAAACAGTTCCAATACTGTCACAGGCCTTAAGCTGTGTGAGTAGTCAGTCCGTATACACTCCTTAGTAGAATATCGCTTAGAGTTAAATAAACTTCTTTTTTTAATATATATAATATATTTATTATTTACAGAGTCATTAACAAAGCTTCCTTGTTTTGACCAGTTTGCTCTGGTACTTGACTGCATGGCCGCTATGGCCGACCACGTAAACATCCAGCAGATAGGACTTGCCCGGCTCCAGGCCCTTTATCGTTTCTGTGGTGACGGCCTTCTGGAGGTTTGGACTGTGGAAGTACTTGCAGAGGACCTTCTCGGACTTCTTGCGGGTCTCAGGCCCAGTGCACTGGTTCTGCTCACGCCGCCGGTGCTCCTCACCGTAGGTGTCGTCAACTTCTCGCCGGTAGACGCAGAATTTGTTCCTCTCCTGCGTGCCGAGCCAGGCTACGGTGACGGAGGTGCAGGTCCGGAGCTTGTCAAAGGCCTTGATGCGTGTATCCTCAGGCAGGGACGGGAAGGGCTGCTTGTTGGGCCGAGTCGTTGCTAAGAGCTTCAGCATGGATGCCCCCTTGCGACTTCCTCGAAGCCGCACCATGTACTTAGCCTTCGCTTTGCCTCTTAGCTGAAACTGCCGCACCCCCTCCACGTTCTGGGACAGGACCAGCTTCCCATCCCTACGGACCTGGATCTGAACCGCATCCAGGCAGGAGTGGATGTAGAACATGACTTTCTGGTGTGAGGACACCGGAGCGAACCTCAGAAACTTGCTGCCCTTCCGCTTGATGAAGATGTCGGTGACTTTGCCGTCCTTGAGCTCCAGGGTCTTCTGTTTGGCCTCCTCCTTGGTGCGGGCGAACGTGCCCACATAGGCCGTGCTCGTGTTACTCGCAGTGTTGACAGCAAAGACGTCGAAGTAGTACTGCGTGTCTGGTTTCAGGTCAGCCATGGTGAAGATATTCTTGTTGCCAATGCAGATCTTCTGGATGTCCGCTTTGGGCTTGGCCATGTATGAGCGAGAGATCTTGTTACTCAGGGCCTTGTTGGAGTTGAAAGAGCGACCCTTGCCAAGGTCATTCTCCGAAGGGAACCCAAAGTGCATGAAGTCAAAGGGGCTGAAGTCAAGGCCGGGCTTGGGTGCCACCATGAAGGCATCATCTCCACCAATCTTAGCCTCAACGGCACACAGACTCTTAAAGTTGTGCTCCTTGTTTACCACCACGCAGTACTGCACCGGCTGCCTCAAGCGGGACCCTGTGGGCGTTGGTTTCCAGGCCAATGTCACTGTGGTACGGCCAACGGAGGTGACGTCTACCCGCGGGTCGAAGGGCAGCTCCGGATATGGCTGATCTGACTCAGGGGTGGTGGTGGCATACACCTTGAAGCTGCTGTCCTTCTCGGTAGAGACAAGCTCCAGCTGGTAAAGGCCAGATGGTGAGCTTGTGGCCACGTAAGACTCAACGTCGTTGCCCTTGTAAGCAAAGAGCTCTGCCCCTTCCTCCTCCTCTGCTGTGGCTTGCTGCTTCTGCTGATCCAGCGGCTCTGGCTCGCCTGCACGGACAAGACCGAGAAGCATTTTCATTCCCAATTCCACGGAGACAGACAAAACCCGCGTTTGTTCTAATTATACAGGACTAGGAGCTACTGCAATTATGCCCATCCCTCCCCGGCGCACTGTTATTTCACTCAACTGGAAATTTCATTCAAAGGAAGTATTGCTGGACTGGTGTCCAGACCACATTTAAAACATACACCCTGTCTCTGACATGCCACACTGTGGGCACCAAACCCCGAACGGGATAGGATAAGAACACCCTGACATTTCTCCCAGCGTCTTTGGCTCTGTCCTAACCGTGTTTACACCCCCTTGATGACTGTATAGCAGCAACGTTCAAAATTGTTTCCACTGGTCCTAGCCTAGTGCCAACGGCCAAGAGCTGCCCATAGAGGCCGCCGGCGACTTAAATCATGATCAGTCACTCGTGAGCCAGAGCTGCTGTTTTCACACAAAATATCCCTTGGACATTCATTTAATTTTTCTTTCCTGTCATGGCGTCAGAGGCAGCAGATTTGTTGCCTTGCCCACGATGGATTCGGCCCAAGGCCCCGAAAACAAAATATTATGTCTGCAAACTAGCCACTGTACTGGACGATGAACAGCAGGACTTCTGAAGCAGAATCTAGGGGTCCTGCAGAACACATACAGAGCCATGTAAGGCACCCTAATTAATCAGTACTCAATCAGGCACCTACTCGGACACCTGTGTTGTAAGAACTGTGCTGTATAGCTTATCTCCCATCATTATTTAAGAAATACTCTTAAACTCGAAAATTGAAACGGTTCTGTCTAAACTGAAAAGTTTCTCTCTGACAGCCCTAAAAAGGTCTAATTTCTCTGTTTGGAAGATTATATTCCTCTGGTCCCATTCGGACATGAAAACACCCTGGTCGAGACCCCCCCCTGCTGCCCCCCTCCCGCACCACATCATGAACGCCACACAAGCTCTGCGTCTGGATGCTAATTGCACAGGGAGCTTGTGGGATCACACTGGTTTCCTGAATCTCAGATACTGTCCAGATGGAGTGGGAGGAAAGGGGTGGGGGAGCTCTTTAGAGGGAGGGGGGGCAGATTCTGGTGCATGGGGGGATGGGATGGGAGGTGCCAGGAGGGGGGTACAGGAGGGTCATGACCTTTTTGGTTGAATTATACAGAGAGATGATTACGATCGTGGGAAAAATGATTACCCACGAATATCAGACGTTTTCAGTTAAAGGGGCTTCCGTCTGAGACGTCCCATTCCATGCCACCATCAACCACTCCCCCCCATCAGATACCCACAGAAACTCTCTCTTCCTCAACATTCAGAGGTACAGAGACGTGCGTGTCTGTGTGTGTGTGGTCATGTATATATTACAATGTGATAAAAATATATTTTGACATTGTGAGGAAACTCAGTTTTATAAAAATCTGTGAATGCAATCAAAAAACTAAAAATTCCAACAGTGAGACAGGAAGCCCTTAAAAACTCTCTGGGAGTGTGCCGAAGCTTTATCTCTCTATGTAAAACTCCCATCTCCAAAATGCCATTATTTTAGGAGCATAAAAATGCTTTTTTTTTCAAAAACTACATTATAAAGTAAACCTAAAACATAACGGGACATCCATAAACAGAAATATATTTTACAGTTTAATGTTCTAAATGGACGTACGTGGACTGCTGTCAGCGAAGCAAATATTTCAGTGTCAACAAGACACTAGTTAATCTCTCATTATATTCACAATAAACTATGATGCTAGTTAGCCAGCTATCTAGATATTAATGTCAAGTTTTTAAAATTTTCAATATATAGAAAGCCATACAAGCAACTTCTCATTAGTCATTGGAGGGGTTGGGGGTCCGGAGTCCATGCCGGAAGATACAGGATTTCTGTTTATGGTTCATTGCCAGTGTTTCCCGATCCAGTGCTCAGGGACCCTCAGACTGGACCGTCTGTGGGTCCCCATAAACCGGGTTGGTTTTTACACGTTTAATTCTGCAGGGATATAGACAAGCAAGCATTTAATGAGGCAGACGAAGCTGCAGGATGCTTTTTGCTCTTGTATTTGTACAAATGACAGTGCAGCTTTTGGGACGCCCCCCCCCCTCACCGGAGGCCTCCCCGCTCGAGTCCTCGGGCAGCTCCTGCAGTGTGAGCCGCCACTCCAGCGGCGCGTCGCATGGCGTCACCGTCACCGACAGCGGCGTGTTGTCCTCCTCCACCACAAAGTAGTACCTGCAGAGGAGGGGGACAGGGAGGCCGGTGTCAGCCCGGCCCACCTCAGACCCACCGCGGCCGCCCGAAATACCCCAGCGGCTAAGCCCGGCGCCGCCAGCCCGGCGGCACCCTGCCATCCGGGTCCATTTATCAGCACCCGTGCTGAGGTGAAGCCCACAGCGTGATATTTTAATCCCGTTTACACAGGCGGGTATTTTTAACCCGGGAACAGGTCATGTGGTTGGGGGGGTGCTCCTACTCTGCTCCACCACAAGGCTGGTTCCTCAAACGCTGCACCGCCTGCTGCCTGCCGTGAGTATGTCCCATTCCGGTTACACCTGGGGGGGGGGGGGGCTCTCCCGCTGTCACACTTTAATAAACTTAAACGTGTGGCCATATTAAGCTGCGTAGTGGCGCTCTCTCCCTGCACTCACGGAAATGCCCCTGGGCAGCACCATCCAGCCGCTCCTCTAATTGCCTGGTGTGGGGAAGAGCCCAAATGCAGCACGCCGGGAGACATTCAGCTGCCTGCGCCGCTCATCTGTGCTGCCTGCTAGGTGCATCCAGTCCCAAAATGAACTGGGCAGCGAGGATAATGGAAACGAAAATAATACCCCATGCACTCGATAAGTGGTTAGGGAACATGGCTGGCCCTATAATAATAATAATAATAATAATAATTGGGTGTCACAACAAACAAAAAAAATCTTTTTAAATATTGATATTTCTTAGATCATATAATTTTTGTTATTAGTAGCTATTGAGTATTGCATTAGATTTCAGATGCTTCGTGAGGATAATCGTGTAATTGATGTTAAAGTTGATATTCCGATATTGCGCTGGTTTATCGTCGGTACTCTACTGCGCATGTGTAAATATTAAATATCTTTAGAAATTAATATTAGAAACAGTTCTAACATTGTGGCCGAATGTCTTCCGTAACCTCATCATCTGATTCTGCTTACGTACTGATATCAAGGAGAATAAACAATATAATTGGGATCTGGTTCGTCAGCAGGCTGTGTTTTAATCGAGGGGGATAACAGACGTTAACATTGGATACGGATACGAGTCAGAAGCTGCCCTCTGACTGTGCCACATCAATGAAGTGGCTTCATCATAACCGAAACTCTAAACTGGAACTGGAACATATAATAATAATCATAATCATAATCATAATAACAATAACCTGGTTATGGAAAATGGGTGGCTGTATAACAACAATAGCAACAGGAAATGCTAAAAGGTGATGGTGGAGGGATGGGTGGATAGATGATGGATGGATAGATAGATGGGTGGATGGATGGATGGATCGATGGGTGTATGGATGATGGATGGATGGATAGATGGGTGGATGGATCGGTGGGTGGATGGATGATGGATGGATGGATAGATGGGTGGATGGATGGATGGAGCGGTGGGCAGATGGATGATGGATGGATGGATGATGGATGGATGGATGCACATGCCTTTTCGGGGTGTCCCTGAAGAGGTATCCGTTGATCTCGGCTCCGTCGGGAATCACAGACGAGTCGTGGAACAGGGCCTTGTCCCGCACCTGCATCTGGAAGAGCCCCTCATCTCTGGTGGGCAGCTTCTGGGCTCCAGCACTGACGGCCAGAACCAGGCAGAGGCCCAGGGGTCCGAGCAGCAGCCTCATCCTGTAGCACCAGGGGTAATGGAAGCCAGGCTAAGCGACTGGGTCCGGTCCGGAAACCCGACTGAGGAGAGCGTGATCACGACCCACAGAAACGTGGCCGACGTAATGGATCATGACTGCAGCAATAATTGGGACCGGGTCAATTAGCAGAACCATGTCCCACAGAGTATGAACACACACATCCCCAGCCAACAAGGTATCAGAACAAGCTGTGTGAGATCTATCAAACACGCTTCTACCCAGTGAACACAGTAATCCTTCCCACTCCTAAAATGTCACAGCACAAACTGCTGACCGCAGGAAAGTATGCCCGGCCCCCATCTTTGGAACAATCCAGAACACGGAATAAGGGAGAGCCCAAGACATGAGTGAAGCTTGCTAAATACCTAACAGACATAGAAGAACAAAATATGAGTTGGAATTCCCAGAATCTTCTATAATCCGTGAAATCTGTCTTTAAGGCCTAAAACATGGCAGCGTCCTCTTACGTTTAGACCTAATTCAGATGCTCACGTGTCCCATGATCCTTCACTGCCCTCCTGCCTCACAGACCAGGCTGGGCTTTTAACATAAACAGAAGTCGGTTTGGCACCGTGTGGCAAATTCTCTGCTCTGGGCTTGTGGGAAAAACCTGAGCCCAGTCTCCACTGACTTGGAATGTCCAGCTCTGTCTGTGCAGCTCAAGACGCTCTCCTAACCCCCCCCCCCCCATGGTCTAATAACGCACTGTCATCCCGAACACAAATGGGCTCTTGACAGGCCGTTCCCCATTACATAATAGCTAAATTAGATAAATTACGCCGGGAAGCATGGTATGGATGGAGAGCCCCGAAAAACATAAAATGTACCCCTGATCCGAGTGGGGGACAGCCAGCATGCAGACCCTGTCTGCTCCAGATCTGCTGCGGCCGACGTAATAAAACACCCATTTATCGATTTGGCCACATTGATTGTGGTTGATGGCGACCAAATCCCTGGTGATTTAATCAGAATAATGAGAGCCGATTATCCAGATGCACCCGTGGCATTTACAGCGCACTTTTCCTTTAAACGACCTCTATAAGGGACGGGCTCTCTCTCTCTCTCTCTCTCTCTCTCTCTCTCGCCCAACCACAGCCGAACCCAGTGGCTCGTTGTCAAGACCAGGTTCTGCAGGACTTCTAGAAGAATGAAGGGGAAGGGTCCTTTCAAGCTGACCTATGGTCGTCCAGTCAGAATGCCTCATCTAAAAACCTCAGGACACAACGGCAGCTGTGTCCTCAACATCTGAGTCAACGAAAAAAAATAAAAACTCGAGGGAAAAAAAAAAAACATGTTCAGACGACGAGAAGCATTTAACAGCGGCTACCTGACTTTATCGCCCTACTCACATGGGAGTGGATATATCGGCACATGGGACGGGTTCCTGGGCACAGGAGGGTCACTGGGGTCATAATCAAATGGGCCCAGTGTGAACGAGCATGGTCATGAGCGAGTGGTGATGCTGGCAGAGAAGTGGTCATGAAGAGAACTAACTGCTGACGATCACGGAAGAGTTACTGACGAGCAGTCACACTCTGAGGGGAAGAGTCACAGCCTCAAGATCGATCACAAAGGAGCGTGGTCTTACTGGCAAAGCAGCAGTCAAAATCTGAGAGAAGTTGTCACTGCCTCATCTGTAATAGCTAGCTAGACACCACCAACATGACGGAGTAGTTAACTGCAGTCATGACGGGACGACGGTCAGACCCACGGTGTTGCGGACACAACCGTCAATGCTGGGAGAACGGTCACAACTGTAACATGTCAGCTGCTCCCAGCCGATTGGCCGGCTTTTCCTTCCACGCTGGGGCCTGGGTTGTTCTCATGATTGGGTAGCTGCATGTGTATCGGCTTTGAGTCCGCGTTACATGACACTGGAAGTCCCAGATCATCCAGAACCAGAGTCGGCACGAGTTGAATTCATCCAGGACCGATTCTGGGCCTGTCTCACTTCTCAGGGCCCGAGAACAGAGAAGAGAACCACGGCTCTTTAAAGCCCCCAGATGCTGGCATCTGGAACAGATGAGGTCTAATGTTTAATTACAGAGGAGGAGGATGCGGGTCGTAATGTGGAGAAGGATCGTTCCGAGGCAGCGCCAACCGCAAGCATGTCAACTTTGTCTCGCTGTCTCTATTGATTCTTCTTTTATTTATTCATCTCTCGACTTATTTGTTTGTTTTCTCCAGTCCACTGTTTTTGCACAAAACTCTCGGCCCCTAGAAAAGATGCTCCGGTAAACTCCAGAGGCTAGAGGAGAGCAGATATCTGGATGGGAGGGGTTTCTGGTTTAATGCTCCTAATGTGTTGGTCCTGACCCAACTTGCTCAGAACCCTCTAAACGGGCCCTGGTGGTTCAGCCCAATCCGTAAGTCAGCTCTCAGTGGAGAAACAGAACTCATGCCACCCTGGCAAAGCAGACTCACTGAATAACAACACGAGATCCACTCTTACTGTAGCCTGAGCCTCTACAGGCTGGGTAACAGCCCATGACAAACAGCACCAGTGCATCATGGGATTGCAGAATCACATAAACTGCCAACCCTCCCATTTAAAACTGTTCAAAAATATCTCATCAGAATAAGACATAATGTGTTTTTCCCTCAAGTAAATTTTAGACATATATTTTTATAATCTTTTATAATCCTTTGCATCCTTTACAAGATATCATTTGGCTTCGCATGGAAACATTCATGTTGTGAGTGTGCCATTTTTAGTAGACACACTTCAGCCATGGAAGAGGAGGTAAACAGCATGTATGTGTTTCTGTCTCTATGCCTAGGTAGCAGAGGAAGCAGACCTGATGAGCCAGGACTATCAGCAACGTCTACAGAACGCTGAGAAGAAGTGATGCAGAAATGTAAGAGAGCAGGGCTCTCGTCACCCATGTAACTCCAGTGAGGACAGCTGCTCTGTTGATGCATCGCAGCTGTATTAAGCACCAGCAATGCTGGGGTTTTATAACCAAGTAACAACACAGATGTACCTGAGGCTATTTTTAACAACAGGGAGAGTCTGTGTAGCAGACGGCATGTTTCCTAGTCCATGATCTCGTTGTTGACTTTAGGATGGAGCTCTCCTACAAATGGCAACAGATCCCAACCCACAAGTCCGGCTGCCAGCTAAGGATCAACAGGCATCTCAGTAGCGCCATGACAGTGGGCAGTTATCGTGCGTTCCTTTTACCTCGGGAGGTCGGGAGACGAGTCAAATGACGCGCCTCGAGGCCGGAAGTGACGACAT
>JAODKM010000075.1:18385186-18405124 GCA_026780845.1 Petrocephalus sullivani
GGTGTGTGTGTGTGTGTGTGGGAGAGAGAGCGGGTGTGTGTGTGTGTGTGTGTGTGTGTGTGTGTGTGTGTGTGTGAATGTGTGAGAGAGAGAGTGTGTGTGTGTGTGAGAGAGAGTGTGTGTGTGTGTGTGTGTGAATGTGTGAGAGAGAGTGTGTGTGTGTGTGTGTGTGTGTGTGTGAATGTGTGCGCATATGTCCAGTTGTTTGTGCACATGTGAAGCTGTGACTGCCTGAAATGTCCAGGATTTTGCTTTGTTTCATGTTTATGTTTGCCTCCTACAGTCAGAATACATTCTCAGGCCATATTTGCACTGCTGTGACACGTCTCTTTATGTCCTGCCCCCAAAGAAGACGTCCCATAAACGGTATGTTCATGTCCTCTCTCTCAGGTGTAGCTCAGATGCTTTCCTGTAGGACCCTAAGTGACCTACACCAGCAAAAATGTGAACGCTCGATAAAATGAACCTTCTGACCCTCCCCAAGAGTTCAGAGCGACTGACCCCTGGATCCTGCTCCCTTTCCCACATACACACCAGCCCTCCTTCCTGTGCCCCCCACAAATGAACCACCCAGTCACCCCCCCCCGGCATCACTTTCCTCCGCAGCCGTAAATCTCCACTCCCTGCTCCCACATGGAGCTCGTTAGCGGGACAAGGAGGAGAACGAGGCACTAGGTTTAACACAAATAAAATTATTTGGGATTAATATCGGTGGCACCTGCAAAGCCAGGGGAATAACGGGCCACCGAGTCTGCCGTCTCCTGGCTGTCCTGGGGGGAGAGCATCCACCGTGACGATTGCACTGCACAATGTATCACTAAGGTGACCCGGGATGGACACACGGCTGAGCCCGCCGATACCAAGATGGTTTTGATATGACCCAAAACTGAATCACCGTGGGACTAAGAACTGACCCATGTGAGGACGGAGAGACCCGTCTTGGCTAGGACTCCGAGCCGACCCAGGACGTTGACAATCTTAGATCCCGTGACCCAGATTTGACTGTCCCATTATTCGGTTCCAAGCGGTACCGGTCAAACCCCATATGGCATGATAGTTACGCTTGCCAAGTCCGCGCCCCCTCAGAAGATGGCAGCCCATATCACCTAACAGACTGTTCTGCACTGGTTATGAGGTAATACAACATTGTGACAATTACGTGTGCAAACCTTGCAGAAACGTCTGTGAACATGCTCTGTTGTAACAGTAGCCATCCTCGTCTGTAGGGTCCACTCAGTTTAGCTTTACTGATCAATACTCTTTCAGGCCAGCATCCCGGAATGTCGCTCCCTGCCTGGATCGGGTCAGGGCATCTTTCTCTAACACTCCAGTACAAACGAGCCTTTCACTCGGGCGGCCAGTGAGGTCTGACTGATGTAGTCTTCGCCGCTCCTTTGTGACAGGGGGAGATCACACGGGACGCGCACAAAAACAGCCCATGGGAAAGCATGTAGTCCATGTCAAGCCATTTATCAGCACGGGACGCAGCAACGCCCCTTGGAAAGTGATTCAATTACGCTCCGTCGGTAAGGCGCAAACACTTTGCACCTGGCAGCAGTTACATTACACCTCCAAGCGCGATGGTCTCAGTGCGCAAATCTGCGCTCGAAAATGCTTGGAAAATATCGCAATAAACCTGCCACCGGCTTAATTTAAGTCCTCCTTCCCCCCGGTCCATGTTTACAGACAAACATACACGGCATAAATATTTTCCAGCTGTCTGCACAAAGGTTATGGGGGTGTTTAAAAGTGCATAGACTGCGCAGACGGGCGCCTTTCAGTAGCAGAGTTTTCTGGGCGGCATAAACAGCGAAGGCTCCACTGGAGGAATGCTTTCAACGCCAGTTTTCATATGCAAATGGCGATTTAGTTACGGTATGCGACACAGACATCCCCGTTTTCAGACCTTTTTGTTCATCATCTATTCTCCAGAAATAAAACTATGTGGGAAAGCGGAGCGAAACGGAGCGCCGTCGCTCTCCTCCGATGCGCGGTCATTCACGCTCCGCCAGTGGAGCAAAATCCAAAATCAGCGTTTTATAAGGGCGACGATGCATTGGCTGTCCGCACAACATGTAAGCGAAAAGTTATTAGAAATTATTACTTTAAAGTCATTTTCAGTCCTTCAACCCTCTACAGCCGAAAACAGATTGGAAAACAAACTAGATCACTTTTCATTTATAATATATGGCTTTACTGTGCTTTTCTTCAGCTAGATGAACTTTTTATTTATATTTTTTAACAGAAGGATTTTTTTCGCATATGCAAGAGTATAAACCCATTTAACCAAAATCTAGTTTTAATAAACCTTTTTTTGTTGCTAAATGAAACCATCATATTGATGCTTTAGTTTCATAGCATTCATACCTTGTCGGAGAGATCATAAAGTCCTATCCTAATCATTATACCCGTGTGGATTAGGCTACGATACGGACCAAAGGCAGTCATTTAAAGGGTTTGTTAGTAAAGCAGAGTCGGTCAGCGGTGTTGCAGGTGTGCGGCGTAATTACAGAAAAGCCGCGCCGACCATAAAAAGTAAGAAGAGGGATAGATTTTAGTGCGTTTTAATAGCCGGGCTTTATGGGGACCGTTTAAGCGCATATCGGGAGGCTGGTCCGGACGGATGCGGTGTGCCTCGGAGCTCCGGTCCCCGGCGGAGCCCCGACGCTCTCATACCCGAGTCGGGGCGCCCCGTGCCGGCTGCGCGCGCGCTCTAACCCCCCTCTAAAGTCGCTCGATCCCCATCCAATCGCGCGCCACTGATACGCATCCAAACTGGAAAAGCCAAATTAATAAGTCATGCTAGCTGCAACTTGATTGAAATGTGTTTGAAATCCTTTAACTTCCTAGAGTTGTAAACCGCAAAAGTCCTTCCCCTTCATCTGGCAGCAATTTCAAAGGGAAATGGGTCTCTTCATTCAGGGAGCCTCGCTTTGTTTTTCTGCAATCATTTCCACGGCATATCCCGGCCGTGCAAACCGCACATCATACATCACAGACTCAGAAAATTCATTTAGTTAAAGAACGCGATGGAACGTATAAGTCACTAATATAAGAATCGGTTTATAGGCTTATGGGATCACTTAGCGGTACACTTTGTTTACTGTGAGTTGTAAACCAACATGCAACTCCAGGGAGAATAACTTAGAACGAAAAGTCACTTAACGCGCCATGCGAGAAATTAAAATGCAATAATAATAAAAATAAAATCTTACCTTGCGCAAATGTTTAAACTGGATTTGAAAAGTTTTGGATTCTTCAGCTGGGCAGCCTTTCAGAAATAACGATGTAGACGCGTTGCGGTCAAAACTGAAAATGTCAAAAAGCAAGACACGGGGAAATAATAATAACACTTATAGGTGTTATAGTAATAGGACGGAGAGGCTGGGACTGATATCAGCACAGGGTTGTCCGTCTCTGTTTTCTGGAGGTTTCCTGTAGAGTCACGGCTGGTTTATGGGATTATGGACGTGCTGGCTGGTCACGGATCTGGCGGATCCACTTTGTCCGGAGACCGGAGAGTATCCCGAAACTGGCAGCGAGCTCCTCTCCTGCCGTGCGCCTGTTAGTGAGACTGGGACTGAGCTGATCTCTACCCCCCTCCTCCGCCAGTAGTGAGTCCAAAGCCAGCCCACCCCGTCCCAGACACACAGCCCAACAGACAAAAAAACCAACCAGAGACCAGCCGCCTTCAGCACAAGCCCCTATCAGGGACCCGGTGCGCGGCTGACATCACTTTATGAATGAGAAACTATTCCAGATCACTTTCTGTCAGCCATGCACCATTTGTTTTTATATTATTATTAACTATCGATTTATATTTATATATTCAGGAGGACGTTTTGTATTTTATTTTCGGCTAAATTTACTCCATTAATTACTATTGAAACCAACTGGAAGCACAATAAACACTTAAGTTTGTCTTTTTCTATTTTTTCTGTTTTCTATTAAAACACTTGCTTCTCTTTAAACAGATTTTTTTCCTCCTTGGGGGGGAAAAACTGAACCTACCGAAGAGTCGAATTTAATTGTCAGCCAGCCCTCCGATCCCATAAATAACGTTTCAACGCGCCTGTCCCGTTAAAGGAGGGGGAATCCCCCATACCCGCTGGTCTTGGCAAATGTTTATTGCCTTTTGTAAGATGTGCAAATTTGTTACCCTCTTTTCAGAGTCACGCACCGCCCGGGGCTTGTTCTTAAGGGTCGGTGCTGCTGTCGGGACAGTATTTGTAAGGAGCATTCCTCAAGAAAATCTATTTACATTTGGCCGTGTGAAAATACAGTCTGATGTCTCGTAAAAACACATCTGTCCGCCCAGCTAAAACAACCTGAGCCCTCTTATCTGTGTGTGTCTCCGAGTGTTTATCCGAAGGCTTTCCCTCTGCGTTTCATGTGTTTATTTGACCCGAAGATATTCCGTATTTAGGTGTGAAAATACTGGTCAAGGACGCGTATTGTCCGGTTCCGGGCCGTAACCTGGGGAGGCAAATATTTATCAAAAGATAAGGGCGGCTGACAAAACGTAGCTGCAGTTGGGAAGCAGTAATTGCTGGTGAATTTATGACTGGATGGCAGCGATTTTCGGATGAACCGATAAGCACCTTCACCTTGCCAGACTTGAACAAACGGTGTCTGTAATTTGCATTCAAAAAATATTACATTATAGTGCAAACACTCCACTTTAAAGCCGCAGAAGAAGGTCAGAGGTCGAACGCTTGCGGGTACATTTTGCAACTGCAGTGAAAGGAACAAGATGTTATTTAAGAAGAACGGTTTTTAACAACTACTATATTGTTCTCCTGTAAAAATACACAACATCAAAAACCAAGGCTTAATTACTCCACCACATTTTAAGAACTTCATGTTGTAGGGCACTATTAATATAAAACAGCCTTCCTGACAGCACATAAACAGATGGCTGGGCGCCATCTAGTGGCGGAACGTCGGAAGCGCATCAGCCGATCGCATTGAAGGCGACCGGACCGGCTGCACGTGCACACACGCACACACACACACACACACACACGCATGCATGCATCTTCAAATTTCATTTTAACATTTGGTAGGGCTAATAACGAAATGCCCCAATTCCATGGTCCTGTGGTTTGGTCCTCACGAAACACTTTCCAAAGATAATTCCTTTCAAGACATACTTAAGGCTTGAGCCAAACCCTGTCGGTTTGGAACGTCCAAGAGATGCTCCGTCCTCCCAGCTAGGCAGCGGAGGTAAGGAGACCGACCATGCCAAACTGGGGGCAGAAACATGGGGATAATCTCCCTGATATACCCCCCAGTATCCTCTCTCTGCCCCCGGCTCAGTGAAAGTGTTCACTGCCATAAATGAATTCATCACTCGTTCCGTGGACCACCTCGGAGCGCAAAGCCAGCAGACGTGCACGCGCGGGGACACGCACCCGGGAACGCGCCGACGTTCACAGCCGCGCGCACGCGCAGGCGCCCGAGGATTCGCGCGCGGACACCCACGTGCAGGCTCGTGTCCGAGCTCGCGCGCCCGAGGCCACGCGGACTCTAGGTCACCTTGTTCCCCTTGACGTTTGAAATGAACGCTAAGGCAACGAAGGAAATGAGCGGTACATCAGTTTAGACGAATACACACTCCCTCTTCAACTTCCCACAGACTCAGCAGTTTCATGGGGGGTGTCTTCAACCTTAAAACCAAAAGCCAGTTAATAAATTGGTACCTTTGTTCCTGACAGAAAGCTGTAGCAGTTATCCACATTACAGGAAAGTCGATTTAAACCTGCCTCTCACAGAAAGCCAAAAAGATCATTTTTTGTGTGGGACATTTTTTGTTTGAATTGGCACAGTCTGCCAATAATCACCCCCGTGGAAGGGCACCCACCCACCCACACACACACACACACACACACACACACACACACACACTCTTTTTGGTATTCCTGTCTTTGTGGGGACTCTCCCCTGACTCATCATAAACCTGCCTACAGCCAAAACAGCCAAAACTCATGCCAAGATCGAAGCTGATAAGGAATAGTAAATTTGCCCTTCTGTGTGTGTGTGTGTGTGTGTGATTACCACGTCCCCCAGAAGAGGTACCGAGTGTGAAAGGGTGAGGCTCGGCCTCACACCTCATTGGTCAGATGTCTCTCCTCACGTTGTAAAGCGTCTCTTTGCGACTATAGACACTTACCCACACAAAAGCGACAAAGAGACGTTCCCTGACCGCTGCCCTGTCCAGCTAATGGTTAACTCAGCTGGGCGTAGCCATTTCCATGACGACGCTAGCACTGTCAATACCCCACCCCCCGCATTCCCCCCACTCACGGACCAGAACCCGGAGAAACCGGAAAAGTAGCAGAACATACCATAAAAAATCCACCCATCCCAAGACTGTGCACCTTTATGCTAATAAACAGGCCAAACAAGCCCTAGATTATTCTGTCCACCTGACCACTTTTCTAATTCACTTTCATTGACTAGTGACTTTATACGCACTGGCACTCTTACCAGAAGGAGTGTTTTGAAGGTGGATGGATCTGCCGGATGTTATATTCAGGGCTGTTCATGCTCCTTAACTGGGTAAAAGAGTAAGCTGTCTTCTGGGATTGCAGTGCACAATCTCCGCCAGAGGATGAGCTGATGTGGGAGGTGTGTGTGTGTGTTGGGCGGGGGGGGTTGCAGCAAGAGAAACCAGACGGCTAGTGTCAGGTGATCTGCAGACTCCTGTACCAGGGGCGGGGGTCAGAGGTCATGGATGGAGACAGCCAGAGTTGGGAATACTTCAAAGCACAAGGTGTTCCCCCCTGGCCCAGAGAGGAGCACCATGCAAAGGGAGCATCACCAAGTGGGGCCCACACAAGTGCCACCCTACTCCCCTGCCCATGCCTGCTTTTGAAGATACTTCACCCTAAATCATTACCAGCACTGTGTGCCTTCAGCGCAAAGCATTATGGGAAGGAAAGTGTTACCTTGTCAAGGTTCTGTGGACACAAACCATACCACCGTGCACCATCTGAGATCCTGTAGCTAGATGTAACATATTTTCCCTTTAAACCAAGACATAAGACAAGCAAAAATACTTAGAAATATTTAAATATTTTATTGGATAATCCATATATATATATATATACACATATCATCGAATAAATATTACTGTTTAAATTTTGCTACAAGACACAAAAATACTCCAGGAGCACTGGGATGTCTTCATAGAGCTCTAGGTTCCTGGGGCTTCTGCAAACACAAAGGGGAAGGGTACTTGAAGGGAAAGTGACATAATAAAAAACACTGCCCCCGGGGGCACTGGGGCGCCACTGCATGCCTCTCCGCCAGTGAGACAAACATCCTAGGCCTAGTAAAGCCATTGCTTCGTTTCTTCTAAGATTAGCGCTGCATTCTGACACTGAAACCCACAACTGGATCCAGAGGAAGATCACTAGAGTGTCACGTTTGAGTTGGACTTCATCTCATTATACACATTATACAGTGAGTCCCAAAGCAGCCCCTGGAAGCCCTCGGTAAACAAGGCGAGACCACCAGTAGGCTTTTGAGATGTAAATGCCGAAGAACGCTTGCGGCCTTGGCCATACATTCGTTTCGCCTTCATAAAAGCTTGAGGTACAGCGAGTGTTGGGGAAAGGGAGAACGTGGGTCTGGGCCGAGACTTACCCCTGGCTCTCTGGGCGGGGTTAGAGGAACGGCCAGTCACGGTGGGCGTGGCTTGTTGCTGACCGTTGGACTGTGATGGACAGATGAACACAAGTCAGTGGCAGAGAAGCAGCACAGGTAACATGGCAGGTGGCACGAGGTCACTGCTGGACCAGCAAGGCCGTGGTTGGCAGAGAGAGCAATGTCCTTGTGGTGATTATGCAAGCCCAGTTACATACTGTTGTAATATCACTTTTAGTGGTTTTATTTAATAACTGCTTTTATTCAAACAAATTAAATAAAGTCTTCACATGGTTATCTTAATATGTCAACATGGACTACTGGTCAAGCAAGGTTGCCCCCCCCGCCCCAGTTTCTCTTCACTCCCTTTGCTGCCTGGCCAAATCCTACAAGGATTGCCCCATGATGTCATAACAGCTGGTGACCTCAGACACATGCCCTGTGATGTCATGACAGCTGGTGACCTCAGACACATGCCTGGTGATGTCATAACAGCTGGTGAAGGTCTTACATTCTGGGATAATGGTGGCGTGAGAGGGGACTATATGACAAACTAATCTGGACAATAATGACAAACAAAGAATTTGGAGCATGCCTAGTGAAGGGCATATCCCGCAAAACTTAACGTTCAGTAGTTTCTCCAAGCCGCTTTAGATGAGAGCATAAACAAAACGCTAAAACAGCGTTAAGGCAGCTCGGAGTCAGACGGAGTGGATGACGATGAGGCTGGAACGTGATATTTCATTAAGGGGACCGAGAGGAGCCGAGTCTCTCACCTGAGAGCTGGGTGTTGGCAGCTGCCTGTAGAATTTGGCCAACCTCCGCTCCAGCTCGGTGTTTTTCTCCTTTAACCGCTCCCTGTCCCTTCTCTCCAGGTTGAAGTCATCCTTGTATGTGTTTGCCTGAAGGGGGGGAGAGACTTTATTTCCTCTAAGTGAAAGAGAACTGCTCTCTGAATGAAATGAGGGATGTATAAGAGACAAGATGAATCTGAGCCTCTCCCTGTCTGAGTACGCTGTTTGGGTACACTGATTCTCTCTGACTCTCTGACTTTCGAGGTACTCTCTTCTTGACTGTAATTCCTGTTGAGGGACTGTCCCCGTGACGGTGGTTCCTCGTGACTGACTTGCTCCCTGATGGTCATTCCTATTGGCTCACCCTCTCCCTCCTCCATCCTCTTGATTGACAGTGCTTCCTGTTGACCGATTCTCTCCCTGATGGTGCTTCCTGTTAACCGAATCTCTCCCTGACGGTGCTTCCTGTTGACCGTCTCTCTCCCTGGCAGTACTTCCTGTTGACCGACTCTCTCCTTGGTAGTACTTCCTGTTGACCGACTCTCTCCCTGATGGTGCTTCCTGTTGACCGACTCTCTCCCTAGCAGTGCTTCCTGTTGACCGACTCTCTCCCTGCTTGTGTTTCCTTTTGACTGACTTCTCGTAAGCGGTGTCACACTTGGAAGGTGGACATACCCATACCTGCAACCTGAGAACTTCCAGCTCCACCCTGACCTCCTCCTCCCGTTGAGCCAACAATTCCTGACTTTCTTTCAGGGCCTGTGGGGCAAACAGGGGGATTATGGGAAACTGTGGAACTGTACAGCACCTGACTCCACTGGAAAAAACATGGTGCTGATTCACTTGAATCAGCAGTGGAGGGGACCAGTTTTCAGTGGGACAGATTATAGAGTACAGACACACACACACACACTCGCAGATATACATTTTTTTAAACACACACAGGCACACACAGAAATTCCCTCTACTGTGTCTCCTGGCACAACCTGGGAGGGAAGACCCTTTAGTGGGTGGTCCCAGGCCTGGAGGTATACCTCCACATGCTGCCAGTTGCCCCTTGCCAAGAACACCACCCCTCACTGCACCCTGAACCCAAACCAAGACACACAAACTCTCTCCGAGCCTGCATCTAAAGGAGAGGTCCGATTTCCCACTCTTCACAGACATGCGTTCATCCAAATCTGCACTTTTAATGATGATGTCACAGGCAAAATCTACCCAAATCCACCCCATCCTGCCTTGCATTTCATCTCATATTGAGTGGTCATTAGTAGTTAGTAATCACATTCTATCTATCAAATAATGTTTAGAAATCTAGGTATTTTACACCAGCAAAGCAGGACGAGCTCTCTGCTCAGAGGCAGAGTAGACGAAGCCTTCCAGGACCTTTGTGGAGCCCGGCTCCAAGTGTTGCACGTGACACAAAGCCAGCTACGGAAAGCAGTATATTAACACCCGCTCGCAGCCAGAGTAATACCGTGCTGGGGAAAGCAACAGCAATCGTTCCTTCAAGGACAAAGCTGGAGTGGTGGTCCATTTAAGTGTGGAAACACGATGCGATTTACACTGTGCTGTCAAAAAACGCAAAAGCCCCTTTTCGCACGTCGCCTTCTGTGATATCGGATCGTTTTTCTGCTCTGTATTCCACCCAGAATCCCCAGGGCTCTGTGGTGCCGAAGCCGGCAGACGCCCACCAGGGCCAGAGACATGGACTCGGGTTTCTTCAGGACCGTACCGGCTCTCATCCGGATCCAACACCACAGCTTTGCCAGGGAAGTCGGGCCTCAGTCAGTTCCCTCGTTCATAAATCTCTGCCTCAATTGGAGCCGCACGGGACATGGCACTGAAGCGGTGCTCTGACACGCAAGCGACATTAAAATCACAGATTCACACACCGGGCCACAAGCGATAAGCCGGACCTCTATCCACAATCTGCTCGAGGGACTGTCCCACCCTGCGCGCTCAATTCTACGGTGCTTTGGTTAAAAGCGTCTGCTAAATAAACACATTGTATGTAAACGATAACACACATGAACACGTACCGCAATGTTTAAAAAGGCAGGAACTGCATGATCGTGTCAATATCACACACATGCATGAGTGCAAATATACACAAACACAGGCACGTTGACAGGGTTACCAGCGCATGTAACACACACACACGCACACACTTCCACAACCACAAACCACAATCACACTCCTATCTCCACATCTGGGGGAATTTCTGCTTTACGTTTTACATTACTGATAATACAATGCTATGAATTTGAGTATTTGCTTTACAGATTCTGTGAAAGCAGTCAGTAAAAATAAACTGTATACACTGTCAATGTGCTTCAAAAAAATATAAAAAACAGCTTTTTGGCGAGTGTTATACAGCTTTATATACAAGGAAGACAAGTTTAGATGCAATACTTGGTACTTTTTAATTTTTTAATTTTTAGATTTTGTAGGGCAAGTTTTCAATTCCGCGTACCAAACTATTTCACTCTCAGTAAATATATATCGGCGAGTTCCACCCTGTGGTTAAGAGTGGTACTGCACATGTCAGTGACGAAAGGTGCCAACTGCCATTTAACCTGGTAAAATAGTATCGGTCCTCGTGTGGAGATGAGTGGTAATGCAGAGGGATCTGTCCGCAAGCTCACGGTAAGCAGAGTAATGAGATAAAACAGGCAACCGGAATCATGTAAGTTAGCGAATCATCATGTAAGTTAGTTGCCATCGTATTAAACATTCACACACACACACAGTCCATGTATTCCTATCATTATGGGAGCACTCCATTTATTCCTATGGGCATAATCCTGATCCCACTATGACACTTAACCAAACAAAATATTAGACTTTTGGCATTTTTAGTGTTTTGACTGCATTCACAGATTTTTATATAGTTGAAGTTATCCTTGTGAGGATTGAAAAAATGTCCCCACAAGGTAAAAAGTAGCAGGTTTTTATCACATTGTAGGGACATTGGATCCCACACTGTAATAATTACAAAGCCACAAAAACACACACTCGTCAAATGCCGTGCTTGAACAAACTTAAAATCACCTTGTTTAATCGCCGTATTTCACTGGTCTGATGCTGCCCTCTTGTGGTCAAAGTCGCGATCTGCGCCGTCAGACGCTGCACATTCTTCTCGGCTTCCAGTAATTCTGTGCTGGGCTCGAAGTTTCGGTTCTTCAATCATCACAATAAAAAAGAATATGACCAATCGGATTTTTAAACAGTGGCCGATTGTTTTCAGTAAGTTTTATCCTGGAAATGCAGATATTGAAAATCAACTGTTGTCATAAAAATAGGCCTATGGGGTCATTTTAAAGACATTAGATATACAAAAATGATTGATGCTCAATGTTCTGAAAATACAAGACGTATTTAACATTGTAACACTGTTAGCACGAATCTTCACTGACAAAGTCAAATCCATATGCAATTGTTCATTAGATAAAGAGTTTTAATTAAATATATCTCACTTGGAGGGTCTGGCTCAAGTTATTTTTAATACCTGGCTCATAACACACCAAGGCTGACACCCCTTTAAGGTCACACATGTAAATGCCCAGCACATTAAGCAGAAGGTGTGTGGGTTTTTCACCTGTGGCCTGTCCGTGGCTGGCCTCCCCGCTGGCACCTCGCCGACGCCGGGTTCGCAGGCTGCCAGTCTGGCCCTCAGCCCATCTATCTGAATAAGGAAACGCGGCTGGTCAGTGTCATCGCACACGTCAAGCGCGAACTGCTTCGGAGTTTCCATTATTTGGCAGAAGTCCGTGAACAAAATCGCCTGCTGCATGAGGTACGGAGCCATTAAATGCCGTACCATTAACGTAGCCAGTAAGGGCCCAACCAACCTTTTGCATATAATTTCGTTTCAGGAACTGGCAGTACTCGTCCCACGCCTTGTTAATGTCCAGAAGCTTTGAACAAGAAGGCAATGAATAAGATCAGTTAGACCCAATGACATTAGGATTAGGGAAGATTAACTTTATTCATCCCAGGGGAATATTCTTCAAAATGAGTAAAGCCTCACTGTTGGATATGTTTTTCTATGTAACTGATGACAATGTGACCCACTTGGGTAAGGTAAACGTACCTCTCGCTTCTCCTTCTCCAGAACGGCAATTCGTAAAAGTGGATCATGGGGTCCCGGGGTGACACATGCTTTCATCGCCTGCACGATTTAAGTTAACCAGCATTAGCAGATACATTGACATACATTTACCGTTTGTGGTAACACTTCCAAAATGAACCATGTCACTCCAAAGCAACATTTCCAGCAGACAATTACCACTTGAATTCACCCTTTTATTAATGCGAGAAATCGGCCCTGGAGAGAACCCCACGATGCATTTTGCAGGCTCACATAGAATCTGGCCACCCAGAAATTGCCCGCTTATGACAGACCAGATGAGCAGCCCTGCTAAATCCTAGGACACCATGAACCAGTGCCCAAAGGGACATTTAGGTGAGCGCCTCTGCACGGTGCTGGGACTGACTGGCAGAGCGGTGTGGATGTATGCGAGCTCTTACCACGCCGGTGATCACGGGGGACCGAGCCGACATCCCGCCTGCTACCCGGCCGGGCTCCTTCATTTCCTCCATCGCAGTCCCGGTCTGTCGTAGGCAAGCGGCAGAGAGGATTATAGCGCTGCGATCTCCGCTCCGGCGCTACTTATACCGGCCATCAGGCGGGTTTGCCCCGAATGTCACAACGCGACCAGTACACGCCGTCCGCTGGAAAGCACGTCTTACAGGAACCCCGTCAAGGAAGTTCTGCCTGGCAGCGGACGGCTCGAAAATCCACAGGATTTTAACAAAAGAGTGCGTGGCACACCGGCTATGTTACGGACTTCCTGCCAGTATGACACTCTGTGCGGGAAGCGCCTGGAAGGCGATTACCGTCCTTTGCATTAAAAAAAAGCCCATGCCCATTTTTCTGGCGACACTTCCCTCAAGTTGTAATAACATAAAAATACCGCGGCGTTGCGGTGAATTGGCACCAAAATGTTGCGGGAAATAAAATACTTGCTCATCATTGTATTTACTTCATTTTTAAATGTTGCTTATCATTGTAGGCTACTCTTTCTTTTTTACCGAACAACGTCAGGCTTTTATAGCCACTCATTTGTATAACTATACAATTATTTTATAATTTTACAATTTTATATTTGGCTACCGAGTAAACCTTTAGTCCCCGGTTTTGCTAGCTGATATTTTGAAGTCTGAGTCATGTTTTACGACATAGTGAAAATATACTATACACAGTTGCGCAACTAGAAGTCAGTATTTATAACAATGCATCCGGTATTTACTCATGTGCAACAGGGACTCACTGACTCAGGGGGCGAGAACGCCGACTATAGGCCGCTTAGGCCGAGCATGGGGCGCCCCATAAGCAGATGAGTCAGCCTGCCCCGTCATACAGTCCTGCCAGCGCTGACGGATCTGCGGCTTCCGTCCGCGGCTCGCCGGGAACTGCGCTCCAGGGAAGAGGGTGTGCGCCTCTTACGCAACGCCCCGAGAAGGACACCAGCCACGGGTGGCGGCCCCCCCTCTCACATCGCGTCTACTTACTGGAAATTACTCTCACCTCTGGGGCTCTCTGGTCTGTAGCTGTACTAATTTCCCCCAGCAGCCTCCTGTCCAGTTCCACCCCGTAACATCTAAAAAGGGATCGAAAGAGCTCAGCAAATACCCTACCTCGCTCGACAGATGCTGGTACATGCCCCTTTGAAAAATGATGTAAGTAAATGGTTTGATGCAATAGTTATTTTATTAATAAAATGACAACAGTGGCCTCTAATACCTGCATGAAGAACTTCTAACAACTAAGTAAAGGTGTTGGTTTGGTTTCAGTTTTGGCTGGGACACCCAACCCTCCCAGCCCCCTACACACATACGGCACTCCCACCACACTGGTAGGGACATGTCCCTACTGTCTATACCCAAATCTACACCCTTGATACTAAATTATTCTAACAACAGCAGCAGTAAGTATTAGGCCACTGCTGTCATCATAGTTGCCTCTAAAGCAGGGGTGGCCAGTCTTATCCAAAAAGGGCCATTGTGTGTGTGGGTTTTCGCTGCAACTCCCTGATTAGGTTACTATTGGCTGAAAAGTCCCCAAACCTGGGTTTGAACAGCTGACCTAAAGGTTATCCCCAAAACCTGCATAAACACCGGCCCTTTGCGGGTAAGATTGCCCACCCCTGCTCTACTGTAACAAAGGTACTGGGAAACTATAGTCATCAATGTAACCCCTAGACAGATAACCCAAATGGGTCAGACCGAGAAAGAATCCACCTCAAAGGGGGACTCACCTCTCAGGGTCTGTATCTCTCAGCATGTTTTCCACCTCCTTCAAGTCAACCCCCCAGTGCTGAAAATGAAAAAGCCAAAACGTCATCTCCCCATCTCCTCGACGCTGCTGTAAAGCTGACGTAATGGTGGATTATTATTGCCGGATGTCAGTTTTCAGTAAAGGGCTCGACCGGGGACCCTGTGACAGACCACGGTGACTGGAAATTAGATAGTTGACAGAGGCAGGCAGCAAAGAACGAGGACCGGTAAGCGAGCCACTCGGAGTTTGACTCAGAGCTTAGATGTGGGTCCTGGGGCGTCCCGTGCTACTTCTGCTCGGCCCTGCACTTTTCCCCAAGGCTCGGCAGCCATTGGAGGCCTGGAGTGACCGTCACCGTACACGTGAATGTGTAACGGGACGGTAAGGACAAGCAGGCAGCCCTGGAGGGGCGTTCCCAACCTCCGCCCCCCGGCCCCCGGCCCCCGGTGTCACCCTCGGCGCCCGTCGCCGAAAGCGCGGGTGGAAACGATGACTCATGTTTTCTTTCTCTCTCTTTTCTTATTTTCCACCGCAGAAAGAGGTCCCCCTTCAGGTGGGAGGTAAACAGGGCACCCACTCAGTTCTCCCTTAAGAAATACCCCAGCTCTGTCAACCCAACAAGAAATGGCTCATTTCTCTGCACCGGGGGCCATTGTATTCATGGCCGCTTATGGGAAACGCCCACCCGGCTCAGTGTGCTTCAGTCACATCAGCACAGAGGGGCACCTGTACACACGTGTAGTGCCACAAGTACAGCATTGCCAGGATAACATGGGCTCAGATCCCAGGGAGCACACAGGAGTCATAAACGCCCCCCCACTGTAAGATGCTTTGGATAAAACTGTCAGATAAATGCTATACAGTAAAGTACATATTAATCAACTCATTTAAAGAGAACTACTGGCTGTTCCTCCCATGTCAACTCACAAGCAAACATTTTATTTCTAATAATAGTATTTATTATTTTGGTTCATAATTCATTAACTTTTTTATTATGGATCCATGACAAGCATTGGGTATTTCAAGCTATGTATAAGGTTTCCGAATATGTAACAATCAGTAAATCAGTAACTTTGTTATATAATTACATTCAGAGGCTGTGGTTCAGGACGTAGACCTCGTTATGTACCTAGACATCAGTGCTGTTTCATGGGTTAGGTAGTAAACCTGAATTGCTAAAACAGTCAGCTGTACAAATTGTTCGTAAGACTGGTTAGTAGCGAGTGCTTAGAAACATAAAATGATCCACTTACCATCCCGTGCCCATGAGCGTCCATCGTATTCCTCGAAAAAGAAAATCAAATGTTGCTCCTGTCCTACTGCAATGGTGACCGTGTGTGTGCGACCTCTGTGCATGCGCTGCGTATTTAAATGAGACACACCAAAGGGAAACCCCAGTCTGCCGCTGGGGAAGACCCGCCCACGCGCCCATTCAACTGAAAAGACGGCAAAGGAGGAGGAGGACACCCCGTCCGGCCGGTGTATTTGCGGAGCGGATGCGCATGCGCATGCGCGGGGAGGCGCGGGGCGAGTGGGTTTGGCACGGGAGTTTTCTCACCTTAGACACCGTATGCCAGTAATACCTTGCCTTTACTGTAACGATGGGGTCGTGCCGCTGAAAAGTCAATGACGTTTCGGTTTCCGAAACTAAATTGTACACGATTATAACTTTTTTTAGTCTAAATTTCGGTGTGTGTCAACAATGTGTAAATCCATGATAGACCATGCTATGCCATAGTAATTCCAAATATTAAAGGAGGGGATTATTCGTGCTGACTACATATCATTACTTACTTAGCTTTACGTGATTACGCGTGTATGTATATAAAAGGCTTATAATCGTCCTTAGTATAATATGAGTAATATCGGTATTAGTTTTCTGTCTCAGATCCTTGAAAGAAGCCGCGCCTGAGTCATTCCTGATACCTGTGTCTCGAAATTGAAAAGGAGAGGGGGGTTTCTGGAAGCCTGTCCCTCTGGTACAGTCATTCAGCACTGATCGCGAACTTTGCCCCCCAACCACGGAGTGGAGCGCCTGGGGTGCCGCACGCCGTAGGAGAGCCTCGGCTCGGGCTTTGCTCCATGAGACGCTGCATGGGGGGAGTAAAGTGACCTTTATATTCTGAAGCATGATGGAGGTGGGGTAATCATAATGGCATAGGTAATTCCCGTTCCCTCCGTCGTTAAAAGTGTGTATGTGGGGAGGGGGGTGATTATGATTTAATGTCACATGAGATAGGGTAAGGGAGCCTTCGCTGGAGCAGACCCAAGCGGGTTCTCACTCATAAAGACGAGTTGCAGGTCAGTACTGTCATAAAAACCCACGCACTTGCACAAGTGGTATCGTGATGTTTATTTATGCGGGGGTGCGTTTAAAATGCAGTGTTGAACAATCGTCTACAAATAATCTCATTCAAACCAATAAAACGTTATTAATAAAAGCCTAAACTGTATCCGTGTGTTAAAAGTAAATGTGAGACACCCCCAGTGACAGATACAAGCCTTGGAGCATGGAGGACTCTGCACGTTCCCCATCCCTGGGAGAGGCGGACGGCTATGGGGTAGAATCGCTGTCAGCTCCTTTCCTTTCCGCCGCTGTGACCTTTCTGCCCGCGCCGAAATCTCTTTCGCTCTCTTTCTGACGGCTTAGGATTCGCTTTTGATTCTCGCCGTCTCACACGCTGTAGCTCAGGAAGTTACCCCCGATCTCCCATGCAGATAAGGAGACCTCATGCTCCACCGTTACTCTGCAGTCCAAAGTCCCACAACGACATGCAGTACACGCAAATCCATGAAGGTGCACCTCGGACACTGCTGTTTACCCCTCAACTAACATAAATAACCTAAACTGTTTTCAGTAGATATTCAGTTATATTGTAGAACACTATGCACTATAAATATTATCCGCAAAACAATAAATAAAAAATGTAAATACACAGGTTTCAAGGATGTCTGAAGAGCTGGGATAGAGTAGAGTATGTGTGTAGCGGCAGTGTTTGGATTAAGTACTGCTTTGTGGAAGTCCAGCACAGGTTATGTATTACTGGGAGAAGATGGGGTTTGGGCCTTACTAAAGGGATCAACAGTAATTGGCTCCGCCACCCGACACAGGCAGAGATCCCAAACCCAATAAGCACATAAAACCCCTTGGCTGGATGACGGTTCCTGTCTCACGTTCCAGAAGAGAGTCCCTCGGGCACTCCTTTGGGTCTCTCCTTCAGGAAGTTGGAACTGGGATGCAAAGAATTGTCCCAAGACATGTTTTTGGTGTGCGTATTAAGACGATTAAGAAGCATAGAATTTGGACAATTCTATGCTTCAAGCTTTGCGAGAACAGTTTGGGGGAAGGTCTTTTTTCTGATCCAACATGATCCAGTGCACAAAGAAAGGTCTATAAAGACATGGATGAGAGAGTTTGGTATGGAGGAACTTGACTGGCCTGCACAGAGCCCTGACCTCAACCCCAGTGAACACCTTCGGGATGAATTAGAGCAGAGACTGCGAGCCAGGCCTTCTCATCCAACATCAGTGCCTGACCTCACAAATACTCTTCTGGATGAATGGGTAAAAATTCCCACGGACACACTCCATGATATTGTGGAAAGCCTTCCCAGGAAAGTGGCAGCTGTTATAGCTGCAAAGAGGGGACCAACTCCCTACTCCGAAACCTATAGATTTAGAATGAGATGTCATATAAGTTCCTGTAGGTGTAATGGCCAAGTGTCCTGATACTTTTGTCCATATCGTGTAATTATGGGTGGTTGATATGGAAGGTGAGATACTGTTCAGTGTAGCCACCTATCTTGAAAATGGTGACCTGTTAAAACTGGGGATCCGCTTGGAAGTAACAAGCTGTTCTGGTCTGAGGCAGGGGAGTGCACTTAAATATATTGTCTGAATTAGTCCTATGTCTGTGCTGTTATAATATCTGGGGAGATGGACACGGTAGTGCGCCTTATTAGACTCCATTGTCGAGTGAATGGGTGTGATATTTTTTTGCAAGATTGCACTTATGTGTACCTGGAATTTATGGCATCAGTAGTGTTCTGACCTTAAAATGTTTATGGAAACAAAAGGAATTAATTCTTTGTATCCTGTTGTGGGTTGTGATTACTTGCCTTAATAAGTTATAGAGTAACTGTAGCGTTACCACATTCCAAAATTCTGGGTTTATTACAGAACTACAAAATCTTATACAGTATTTTAGATTAACTAAATCAAACGAACTGCGATCCCCAAAAATTCCGCCCATCACTACTGTCAATCTTATCCTCTCCGTGAATGTCTGCATCGTCCCCAGGCGTAACGGGAACTTCAGTGCATGCAAGGCGGAAGTAAGACACGCTTCACCAATCCCGGTAATTAAGACACAAGAAGTTCATTCCAAAGGCTACACTTAACTCTGGGCTCAATATTATATAAAATGTGGTCTTTTTCAGCAAAAACAAATTAAAATAGTAGGTGGCACTTTAGCAAGAACAAATTCTAAAGAAGACTAACGCATGCGGAAAGAGAGACGCTTTACAATGAAACCGAAACAACGAGCTAAATAAAAACCAACGGCGTGTAGCAAGCGTAAGGTCATATACATACCAGACTGGTCCCAGCTCCGTACACTGCGAGATCCCGAATGTAAACATACGGCGGAATAGCCACTCATGCTCAGATGGTACTCACGTTTACTGCTTTGTCGTCCATTAACCCTTGCATAAGGTAATGTAATGATCTGAAGACACGCCGGGCATGGTTGTTAAAACCTCTGAGCTAACAAATCATTGGGGTCTAGTTCGGATTAACGCCTCCGGTTTACACGTAATAGGCAAAGTACCAGGGCAGACGGTAGGCGGAATAGCGGGCTAATAGGTGGTAAGTGCTGTCGGCAGGGGTTTACGGCGGCGATCAGAGATGAAAAGCTCAAAAACTACAGTGCCTTTATAAAAAGAGGTTTTAATACTTTTAGAAAGGGGCAGCAGCCCATGCATCCTCGGCATACTCTTAGCACAGCCGCCCATGCATCCTCGGCATACCCTTAGCACAGCCGCCCATGCATCCTCGGCATACTCTTAGCACAGCCGCCCATGCATCCTCGGCATACTCTTAGCACAGCCGCCCATGCATCCTCGGCATACCCTTAGCACAGCCGCCCATGCA
>JAODKM010000075.1:18446555-18462108 GCA_026780845.1 Petrocephalus sullivani
CCCAGTGGAAAACCCCCCAAAAGTGAGCTGAACTGAACCGTGTCGTGCCATACTATGCAGTGGAAAAGCGCCATTAGTTACCCAAGGTGTCAGTTTTATGCAAAGCAAGTTGAAACGGTTACACATTAGAAGTAATTTATATAGTTACAAACATACAGACTTCACTTATTAGGTAGTGTGGCGATTACAATGGTATAAATTACAAGGGTGAAACTGTAACCACTCTGAAATCACAACCCATACTGACAATAATCCTTTAACCATATATCCTGGTCCAGATTGTGTACTTGAAATAATCCTATATTAAAATTATGAAGAAATAAGCGCTTTCCCATCATAGTTCAGGGACATTGTTCCTGGGTCCCTAGATTCTGGGCTGCCTCGACCGGGAACTTTATCACTACAGAACAGGAACTGTGACCGTCGTGATAAGCACAAAGCCCGTTGGGTAAACTGTTTATTTCATACGAAACTATACCACCACCCCAAAACAATGGAGGATGAACAAGTCGATTTGTTAGTTATTTGGGGGATTGTTTGCGCTGAGAGTACCGCACAAACTGGGTTTAGTTTATACGGCCTGCAGCATGTTTATGATTTATTATTTAATCTGGCTAGCAGATCGATCATTAGTTTTCCACAGAATAAGAAAATGTAACGTTATTCTGATAAAATTATGACAAAAGTATGTCCGTTACCGAGGGCTATCAAATTTTCCAATGCATAAATATGGAGACTCAAGCAAAAAGGTATTTATTAACGCATTTAATGTAAATGAAATACAAAAAATAACTCAATCTGCTCAATTTTTGCTTTAAAACGTCCAAGTTAAGCTCCGTTCCACTTGAACTGTCAAGTCGGAATTTGAGTTCCTAGTCGGAAATTTCAATGCCCCCCCTGGAGTTCCGACCCAGAGAGTCAGAGGAACCTCTGCAACCCCGACCTCAGAATTCAAGATGGTTGCACCTTTCATCAACTAACTCCAGGGAACTTCAGTCGGACATAGATCCCGTTTAGAAGTTTATGGTTCCTGAAAGGTTCCTGCGGTGGGAAAGCGCTTATTGGTGACCTGCATGCAATATTCAATGATAAAATGACCGTGTGCCGGTTTTCCTTATGCTTTCAACACATTACACTGAAAAACGACCACATGAACCACTTGTACTTGACTATTAGTGACAGACACTAGGAATCACACTCATCCTCTTTCTTCAGCAGGGCCTAATTTGCCAACCTGCCCAAAGGATGGCTGTCCCCAGCATGTCGGCACCTTCGGCATCACAGGGTTGCATTCCAGAGGCCGTGGTCTTAAGAAGTGCCCAATCTCCTTGCAGAAAACATGCGGAATAAGAACCTTGAGCTCCCCTGCTGAGTCCCTGTTATAGGATGGACCAGCAGCACTTTCCCATCGCCTGTTCCATTTAGACCCTTATCGTGGCGCGTCTTACGTCTCTTACAGCCATACATATGTCCTCCTGTTTTCTCTTAGTGCTTTTACGTGGGCTCTAAATCTAAAAGCTAAATCCTGCCAGACTAATCTTGTTAATGTCCTATAAAATAAACACCACTTTATAGATTAAGTATCATGCACATGCTCAGAGGTTTAATTCACTCGTGTGAGAATTTCTGTACTGGGCTGAGACCTCTGCTAGGCTGTAGACTTCTTTCCCCCATCAAGCTGAGCACTGAGATACAGGTACGACCTTCAATGTTGTCCTTCTACTGAAGGTATGTGGTTCGATAATGGCACTTCACAAAGGACAACGTTCCGTGCATTCTCCATGACATTAGATTGCGTATTCTATGTCTTTTGTGGAGGGGGGCATTATGAAGTCTCAATGTGCAGTAATCTAGTAGGAAATAGTTTGGAATAGATGGGATTTTTCCTTTTTTTGGGCTTGTGGCAGGGCCAGCAGGTGGGATGGTGCAGGTGTGTCAGGCACCAGCCTTGACACCAGTCACAAATCGAGTGGACACCATGAGACCCCCCATTCCACTGCTGCCAGACACGTCTTCTCACTGGAGTGGCACCAGGTTGAGGGTGACTTCGCCAAGCGGGGACTGATTGGTCAGGTCTTGGATGATAGCCAGGGACTGCTGGACAGACTGGGTCTGCTGAATGGTCTGCACCGCCCACGGCAGGGAGATCTGAGGAAGGAGGGAGTGATGAACTGCAGAGCAGGTACCAGAGCTTTAAATATTACAGTTACTGTTACACCCCTAGGAGAGAGATAGCCTGTCCACAGTTCCTTTCAGCAATCTAAGTCCCATTTCAAAATTTCCATTCAGTGTTGTACTAGTCAACAAATCAAAGCAGGTTATGAGTTCAGTCCCAGGGCGTATTGAGAGGAGGTGCTATAGTGCGCACGTGCTGTACCTGGACAGTGATGAGTTTGCTGGCGAGGTCCTCCGAGTCATAAAGCTCTTCTCCGAAACACAGGGTGACCCCACATCTAGGTGGCGTTCCTCCTCTCTGGCTGAACATCTCCAGCTCTGAGAAAGAACAAACACTTTCTCCATGGCATCCTTAAGTCACATCAAGATGGTGAATTCCTACCACGGCTGGCATCATACATAAAGAAGGGATTCTTAGCGTGTTAGCTTAGGGACCCACAGTATTCCTTAATCAATTGTGCCATGGTTAACGGGGTAAATGGTGGCTCGAGCAGCGCCGTGGCTAATGTTATATACGCCACTGAATAGTGGTACTTTAGTTAACAGCATATATGGTGCCATTAGCGGCACCACGGCTAACGCCGCATATGGCACTGTTAGCGGCATCACGGCTAACGCCGCATACATTACTGTTAGCAGCATCACGGCTAACGCCGCATATGGCACCATTAGCGGCACCACGGCTAGTGCCGCATATGGCACTGTTAGCAGCATCACGGCTAACGCTGCATACATCACTGTTAGCGGCACCACGGCTAACGTCGCATATGGCACCGTTAGCGGCACCACGGCTAACGTCGCATAAGGCACCGTTAGCGGCACCACGGCTAACGTCGCATAAGGCACCGTTGATGGCACCACGGCTAACGTCGCATACGGCACCGTTAATGGCACCACGGCTAAGGCTGCATACAGCAACGTTAGCGGCACCACGGGTAACGTCGCATACAGCACCGTTAGCGGCAACACGGCTAACGCTGCATACATGTTAGCGGCACAGCGACTAATGCCATATATGCCGTCATTAGCTTTGTTGAGAGTAATGTTATATAGAGCACTGTTAGCATTGCTGTGGCTAACACCTTATATGGAGTGGTGCTGTGCCACTAAAATTAGCTAATAAAGGTAAGTAATACTAGTAGAAGTGTGGTGACTGCGGACAGCTTAATACTCACCCTGCTGGAAGCTCTCTCTGCTAAACAGCAAGACTGGGTGGTCCGTACGCCCCAGCTTGTGCGGGCCTGGCTCGGTAGTGTGCGGTCCGGTCCAAAACACCCGGCCTTGGCAGAAGCGCTTGGCGTGGATGCCCAGCTTAGTGGAGGCCAGCATTACACCCTTCTCCATGAACGGTAGCAAGTCGGCAAAAGCTTGTTGCTTGGAACCTCTGAACAGGGAAGGTGGCGGTTCGGGAAGGGCGATGCGCTCTATGCCCATGGAGGCCGTGGCATTGTGAGAGGGAGGGAAGTAGGCAATCCGCACGTCATTCCCAAAAATCTCGCGCTTCAGAACCTCGTGGCCAACGTAGTAAAGGGTGACGATGAGAGATGGCAGGTCTGGAGGAGGGGAAAAAAAAAGACTTTTGGGCTATGGCATTTTTGTAAACCTATCAGCAACCAAAATACAAATGCTTCTGTGACAAGGGAGACAGTGTCAAGGGGGAAGGAGCGGAGATAAAGTGCAGGAGGAAGGAAAGACCAGGAGGCCCATGGCGACGACATGTTTGTTATTGTGCAGGTGGTCATTACCTCCAAGGGGAGGCGCCGTCTCAATCATCAAGTTCACCTGGAGCTCATTGACCACTACAGGAAAAAGAGAGTTCTCTTAGCAGCATGTTAATTGGTCAGTGTTAATATATTAGCCTGCTTCTACGAGGAGCTAAAGGGGATAGGGTTAGGCTAAGCAGCACGCCACCATAGCTGGAACGAGTGTTTTTCTTCCCCCAAGCCAAAACTGAATGCAGTGATTTGCATTATCATTTATTAATCCATCAGTTAAGCCATTGCTCTTTTGAGAGCCACAAATTTATTATCCACTAGATGGCAGCAGAATTCCTGCTGTTATTCAGCCTTAATGCTGTATATGGGGTCAAAGTAGGGCTGGGCAATCTTATGGTGCATTCGCAGTAATCACCAGGACTTCAGATGACGGGCGAAACATTTGGGAGGACGCCAGCTTTTGGGTACAATACGGACTTTTGCTTACGCCCACAATTTGCCAAACAGATTAGTACACTTAAAATATTAATGAGATGCATGTTGTGACACCCAGAAGTTAGTAATCTGCATAAATTCTGCGTATCCTTATGTTTATTTAGTCCGGTTAGCGCAGCACGTCGCGTACTACTGTTTTGGTAATCCATGTGTTGTTTGCGTTACGGCGCTACTTTTTGCAGTTTAAATTCCCGCACGTTTATTAAAATAAGGATATGCCGAATTTAAATAGATTTCCAGGGTAGTTTCTAGCTATCGAAAAGATTTTTTCAGGCTAAAATATTCGAGGCTAAAATACTCAAGATTACAGCCCCAAATGATCGGACCTGTTGACGCACATGCAGATTAGTAATATTTTATACATACTATTAATCTGTTAACCAAATTGTCCGTATTGTACCAAAAAAGCTGGCGTCCGGCCAAATGTTTCGCCCGTCATCTGAAGCCCTGGTGATTACTGCGCATGCGCCATAAGATCGCGAGGAGATGGCCCATCGCCCAGCCCTAGGTCAAAGTCGATTATTACATGAAATTCAGTGCCTTAAATACCTAAAAGACTTAAAGGCACCAGTGCCACAGCGAGCGAGCAGCTCTGCAAAAGGAAAGGGGAAGAATTTCCAAGAACATCCATGCAGCCCTCAAAAGCAAAGGGGGTCCTGAAATGGGGGGCGGGGGGGGGGGGGGTGCAGGGAGGAGACTGGCCATAACCGCCCCCTTTAATAAACCTGGAATGACTGTCCTTGCGTTTTAGTGTTTAATTCTCTAGTGTCTGGCAGACAAACTGTGCCGGAGTTCATAAGAGGGCATCTTATGGCTCTCATGGCCTCTGTATCTGCAGAGCCATGCCATTCCCCAGGCTTTCGCTGGACTGCACATTCTGAGAAAGGCAGAGCGATCTTTACCGGCAGTTTGATTTAAATGAGGGGAGAAGGGACAGAAATTAGCATGCGCAGCTAACAGATGAGCACACGGGGGGGCGGGGGGAACAACGAGAGGGGGGTGGCACTTACTCTGTGCGTTTTTTGGGACAAGCACCAGGTCGCTCTGCTCCGTCTGTGGGCTGATATCACCGTCTACCTGCTGGAAGCGAGTGTGCTGGTTAGGTGGGCTTTCTGCAGCGCGGGGGGGCTAAGAGTGTAACGGCGGGCTGAAATCCCACGGGCAAACCTACCGTGACGATTGGCTGGACGGCGGACTCCTCCTCCTTTACCTCCTTGATCTCTCGATCCTCCGTGTCACACTGGGATCTTTTTCTTTTCCCCTCCCTGGTCTTCTTTTTGCTTTCGACCATCCCTGACGGGGACACAGAGACCCGCGATGAAGTAGCGGACAAACGGCGGGTGAATGAGAGCCACGCGGACGCATCGCCCACCGCTGTAGCGGAGACCACTAGGCGGTCTTACCAGCTCAAGCTACAACAGCAACTTTTGACCGTCAATTTTTATACAGTATATTCGCCGACTTCCTGGTAACAAGATGAAGTGGAACGGTTTGAATTTTTCTGGCGTTTGCAAAATCACCAAATGTTTTGTCCAACGTGACAAATCAGATCAGGTTGGTAAGTGTTCGTCACTACTCATGCACATTTATTCTCAGTCAGGTTTGGAATTGTTCCCAAATATATCCATAAGATGTCTCTAAATATTTTTTTTTCCAGACATGGCTGCTACTTCAATGCCTCGAGTACCAACCAGTCTCTCAGAGGAAGAGCCCCACAGATATGTCTAGAAAAGGCAGCCCCCTAAACAAAATGATTTTATACACATCTTAAGTGAAGGTGATTAATCGTCATTGTTGACGCACCACAGCACGCAACAACGAAATGTGTCCTCTGCATTTAACCCATGTGACACTGTGGCACAGCAGGGGGCAGCTATGTGAGCGCACGGGGAGCAGTGCTTGGGGATGGTGCTGTGCTCGGGGTAACTCAGCGGTACTAGCAGGTCAGGGACTCGAACAGGCAATCTTTCAACTACACGGGTGCATCCTTAAAGACTCCACCACCTGCCTGCCCCAGCGTCATGCGAGATGACAGCGGCGGTCAGAATCACAAATTATGAGAATACAATAGTTCATCTAATAGTTGATTGATATTACCCCTTAAATAAAACTGTGCTTGTATTTCAGCCAATCAATGATAACTATAGAACAACTAACTGAATAACAGGTCAGCCTAAATAGAATTTAAAGAAAAAACGAAATATATTTAGCGATCATAGGGAATATAAATACATAAAAGTTTTTTTTTTGTGTTATTTTAAAACCTAACTAAAAATTCAGACCCTCTACCATGATGCATTCACTAATTTGCATAATGAGGCCTGACAGGTTGATATGGATGGCATGAAAGGTGAGCTGAGGCCAAGGTTGGGAGCTGCTGATCTAAGGTGTTTGGTATTAAACCATATCCTGTTCTGCGCTGCCTTGATGTGACGCGACATCCGTGTAGCAGACTGTATTCCTGTGTAGCAAAGCTAACGGCCTCTGAAATGGAGTTCCCTGACCGTCCCTGTGCTGTACTTATGCAATGCTTGTGTGCCGCCCTCCTCAGTGACCTCCGTTTCACTATAGATTATTTTCAATAGCACTGGAATGTGCTATATTGTTGTCAGGTGACATATATATGCGTATACTACATATGGATGATGACAGTGAAAAACCTCAAGCGACTGTAAAAACCCATTGTTATGCCTCATTCACCGCGCGCTGACGAGAAGGTAGCGCGAGCAAAGAAAAGGCAGACACCACAAACATCTCATCACAGGCATCAGCACCTCCCATGAAAAACACACACTAGCACCTCTGAGGAGCATGTCTACCGAACTGGTTGTGGCCGGTATAGTCTCGCCTCCACTGTACGAAAACACAGGCATTCATCCCTCTTGATTCCACCCCTATACAGGGGAGCCTCAACTTACGACGGGGTTACGTTCCGACGGACCCATTGTTAGTGTAAAACATTGTGAGTTGAATACGACTAAATAACTACAGTCACTGAATAAGTAAATAATTACTATAACTAAATACCAGTAATTCAAAAGTAAATACATGAAAACCAGTTTATTTGGTTAAACACAGAAAAAAAAGCCACCACTGCGATGCGAAGTTAGACACTGTGTAAGATGTTTATGCTCACGATGGCTAGAGAGACCGGAATGGTGGCTGGGTGGATGCGGCCACTGCCCCGTATCAGTAGAAAGTGTCATGTGGCGTACTGCTAGCCCGGGGAACAGATCACAAATCGGCCAAGTGCTGCAGAACCATACTGCACCATAACCAGGAGCTTGTGCATTTCTGGTGCAAGACGCTGGCTGCGGTTCCTGAAGCTGCAGCCCTGCATCGGGCGCTGCGAGCAAAGTGTGAAGCCCGGATATAGCCTGGCCACCAGCAGCAGCCGTCTAGACAGCCGTGTGGTTTGGGGTTATTCACACGCACGGGTCTGTGCTCAGATACCAGCATGTTCCAGCATGGTCATAAAGGTGGAGTTTCGAAAGGCCTCTATTTGTCAGCTAGCCCGTTTTATCCTGTGACTCTCCAGATGTTTTCAGGCTCTTGTTGCCAGGTCCCAAGGACAGAGGGTCCTGATAAGAGGCCTTCCTCGTTACCACAAACACACTGCCAGGGCATCAGGTAGCCACATGAGTCTACATCTGCACTTCCTGCTGGTCGGAAGAACACATGGTTTCCGCTGGCAAGCCAAGCGGAAGCATGGGGCCATGCTTGTGCGTTCGACATTTTCACTGCGGTGTTCATTAAGATAAGATTTACTTTACTGACCCCAGGGAGAACCTACATGTATGTAAATATGTGCCTAGTAAGCGTGTATGTATTTGTGAGTGGCTGAGTCTGACACCGGTGTGTGTGTGTGTGTGTGTGTGTGTGGACGGGGTCTTCCTCACCTTGCTCGGACAGCGGTACCAGGCGGTACACCTTGTACGGCTCAGAGATGTCCAGCTGTGACCTCTCGCTGACCTCGCAGAACTCGGGGCTCTTGTTGAGGGCACAGCGGAGGCGGGTCTTCCAGGAGGCGGGATCTGCACGGCCTTCCTCGGAGAGCTTCCCCTTAAATTCCGCCCATGCCTGTCACCAGGGAGACGGGGGATTCAGGGGGGTAATCTGAGCGGCGTGGGCGGCACGGAGGAACACTTCCGGCGTCTGGACGGTGTCGGCAGTGGGGGCGAGACGTTAATCTGGGAAACCTTGAAAATGGCAGCATCCTCGTCACTCCTGAAGTCCTGCTTGCCGGCGTGTTTCCAGGGAATGCGGAACATGGTCTTAGCGGGGTCGTCCCAAATGAGACCCGGGTACCGGCCGCTGCTGACCTGCCGGCAGAGGAGGAAACATGCCGAGTCTGGCTGCTGAATTGTCCTGCAGGAACAGCCTATCGGGACCAAACAGTGCAAAGTCCCCACCCTGGACTCTACTCAAGTGGGACAGAGGGGAAGATATGAGGGGAGGGGTGGGGTGGGGTGGTGGTTCGCATTTCATCCAAAAGATTAAAATAACTTTTAAAAAGGGGGCAGCACAGTCAGCAGACTGACCTGCTCGACGATCCAGGAGCGCAGCTTCCGTGTGGAGCGCACTCTGCCCCGCGTTGCCATGCTCGGGGTGGATGCCTCTGCTCAGCCCGGTCGGGAGGTGCGGGAAGTGGCTGTCAGCGCTGCATGAGAAGCCGCGGCGGCGTGTGCATTAATATACACGGATATGCACGGATATGCACGGGGCGAGCCGAGGCCACGCGTGCCACCGCTGGCGCTAGCGCGTCCCAAAGTTGCCGAGTGCTGTTATTGTGATCGGGGGACAGCGAGCTGGTGACGCGCGAGACGGCGGAAACGCACGAGCGCCGCGGCGGAGCTCGCGCTGGCGGCCGGCGGCCCCGCGTACGGGGGGGGCAAAGTTTCGCCTAAAGTGCCGCTCGGGTCTCACGGCGCCCGGCAGCTCGGAGACGGCTCGGGCTTACCTGCAGGCAGCGGGGAAGGCAGCGGGGAAGACAGCGCATGTACGTGCGCCCCGTCCGTGCGAGCGCCGACTGCCGAGACGCCGCCCCCGGCCCGGCTTCTGGGAGGCGCGCCGCCCCGGACCGGCCGCTCCGCTTCTGAAAAATCACGTGACATCGCCGAAGCGCGCCGCCGGCCGCCGCCAGAGGGCGCGCTAGGGCGCTCATTAGCCCCGCCCCCCGCTCTGAGTCCCGATTCGCTCGCAAACACAAAGCTCCTTAATGCTGCTGCAAATTTATTAGATGCAAGTGCGTCGGCTTTTGTTCAACAGACGTTTAACTTCATTACACAGACATATTTTAGGGGCCGGTGTGTATGCGGGATTCCGGGATAACCTTTACTGTCGGTCAGCTGTTCAAACCCATGTGTGGGGACCCTTCAGCCAAAAAGTCCTCTAATGACTAACCTAATTAGGGAGTTTCACAGTGAACCAGCATACAACGGCCCTTTCTGCCCACCCCTGCTTTAGATGTACCAAAAACAGAGAAATAACGTATTTTATTTGTATACCATCCAAGCCGCCCTTTTCTTGTTTGGTTAGTGGTTCTTTCCTCATTTATCTGTTTTAGCCAGCAGTAAAGGATGGATTCTTCTGCTGTAGAGCATTCTGAGGTCGCGAGCGTCCCGGGTTTGATTTGGACATTCGGAGCAGTGCATTTATTAAGAGCACTTTGAATAGCTGTGTGCTACACATTACAGTCTCCTACACATTACAGTGAATTATTAAAGGAACCGGTTCAGCTGGTGGTTTTATTTGAGATCTTTATTTAGCAGAATAGCAATATGGAGGTGGACATACACAGGAGCTTTTGATGAGTTGGGTCTGGCTGCTTTTAAAACAGCATCCAGCTCATGTGAAGGTTCCAGCTTGTGAAGATCCAGAGTTCCAGGGCAGGGTACTGGCTTCACTATCCCACTGAAGAGGCCCTCCCATGGCCAGAAGGTGTGAACGGCAGTTCTCCAGGGGACCCACAAACAGGGCCAGGTGACTCCATGCACCTCAAATTCTCCTGTGTGTGTTTATAGAGGAGCTCTGGGTATAGCGGAGGACCCGTTGACAGAAGCGGAAATCATCTAAAGCTGATGTACATTTGATCAAACGACCTCTTTAGAATCTTTGCTGTAAATGCGATTGAATGTACTTCCCAGAGGTTTTATAAATAAGAAGAATAAGAATTGCTGTAACCCAATCACCCTGTATGTTTAGATGAAGGTAAGCAAGATGCCCCGAATGTATTAAAGGACCACTTCTTTGCTGGTCTCAGAACAGCCAAGGACGTCTCACTTCATCCGCGGCACCTTGTCTCCCAGCGGAACCTCGTCCATCAGTTTCTGTGGAAAGGGGAGGAACGGGGTTAACGTCACTCCCTGTTCCCGAAAGTGAAAGACCTGCTTCAGCGCTCCGTGAAGCAGCTTAACAAGTTTCACAGTCGGCCGCAAATTCTCGCTCTGGGGCATGAGGGTCAGAGCCAAAGACTGCGCCACACTGAGCCGTAATCTTTCCAGTATCTCAATGTGGCTGGCACGCCCAAACTACTACAGTAGGGGGTTCCCGACTGACTTCATTCCACTGGGCCGGGCCGTGTGTCGTCGTTTAGCGACTACCTTGGCTAGCGACCATTCACAAATATGGCGATAATAAAAAAAAATCCATCTTCCAAATGATACAATAATATTAGAATTCCATCAATCAAACAGTACTGGTCTACCTTGAGCAGTCGGGCGGAATAAGCAGCATCATCTTCCACCTCCCCCCGCCGGTCATCAACTTGGTATCTCCGACAAGCCACCTGGACGTCATTGGTTTCGAAGAGGGGGGCGGGATCAAGGGAGTGGCCGTTGATGAGGCTGACCAGGTACTCTTTGTAGTGCTTCCTGAGGAACAGAGACACGGGGACATGTGCGTTACTGACAGTGCGATCGGGGTGGCCCGCCGCACAGTACGTGTCATGGTGCTGTCACTCACTCGCAGAGCCCCGCGTGTCCCGCCTGGCACTGGGCCCCACAGGGCAGGTCCCGCTGCTGCCCCCCCTCATCCTTCTGCTCCATAACGCCACACTGCCCTACAGGAGGACAGGAAACATGGGGGTGGGGGGGGCAAAGGGGACATGACAGTGCTCCTCAGCCCAGGCCTCTGGGAGCCCGACAGTCATTATAGCTCTCAGCACACCTGTGCCAGGAATCTGCCGTTTCTGATTGGCTGGGAAACACTGGCCTATTAGTGCAGCATGACACTGTGTGGTGGTGTGCAGCTCAGCCTCTGCCTGTGACCAGTTCTAAGGTCTTGGGTTCAAATCCCAGGGTGGGCAGAGTGATGTCATTGTTGGGCCCCTGAGCAAGGCCCTTAATCCCTGAGTGATCCAGGGACTGTAGGACCCTGGTTTCTATTCACTTTTGGTAAAAGCATCTGCTAAAGAAGCATCACTTCTGATTATTTGTGTAACACAGTGTGTAGATTACGAAGAACCGCACACTACTTAGAGCAATCCGTTGTGTAATACGGAACACTGATTGCGGCATGGTATGCTGTTTGCGAATTCTAAATAACGTACAAAAAGACAAGAAAAAACGTCTCGGACGGGGGGCTGTGGTTGACGTTACCCGGCTGAGCTCCGTGGGGGGGGTCTGTGTTAAAGTCAACGCCGTTTTTCTGCAAAGACATACAGGAAGACACACATGAACCAGCGGCAGTGAGGAGCAGCTGGAGGAGGTGTACGCAGCAGGCAGAGGAGGTGTACGCAGCAGCCGGAGGAGGTGTACGCAGCAGGCAGAGGAGGTGTACGCAGCAGGCAGAGGAGGTGTACGCAGCAGGCAGAGGAGGTGTACGCAGGGTGCTGCCGCGTCTGATGCAGCCTAGCTGGAGGGTCGGGGACTCCCTCAACACAAACACACTGTTTTACACTCCCTTCATTGTCCTGCGTGCATCAGTCTCAGTTTTATGGCTCATCTTTTACAGCTGTTAATCGCGTTATAATGCTGCAGGCAGAGATGTACAGAGATGTACTTTACAGAGGTGTAAAACGGCTATGAACTGTACAGTGCCTGGGTACACAGCGCTGTGCAAAAGTCTCAGGCAGTCTGAGACAATAACTGATGCTTATATGATCTTTGTGTTACTGTAAAACTATGACATCATGTTTGCAAATGTACAGCCCAGGATTTGCAGCAATTTGCATCCAATACAACTGTGTATCTTGCAGCTCAACCACTAGCTGACCTTGCTTGGCGAATCAATACTTCACTGACTCTTTAATGTAATTTCATTTGTTCATTTAGTGAGCTGTAAAAAACACATAGAATGACTAGGGGGTCCCCGAGGAGAGGTTAGGGAACTGAAACCGTGTTCATCCAGCCATCCAGCAAGACATCAATAACTTTTTGGAGAACAGACAAAATTCCTGTTAGTTATTATTGCGCCATTCTCAATTTGCACGCGTTTGACTGCAATGCCAAATTGTTTTCTGTTTGTTTGTTATGAACACATACATACTCACTGCCCAGACTGTGCAGAAATGTCCACAGTGCAGATATACATCATCTTATGACTGGCTGAGGTCATAAATCAATAAATCTTGGATCAATATAAGGGAGAGGTCAAATATACTGAATAACGTAATAACGTAAGATACAACATCACACATCTAACTAATCTGCAGTGGCAACAAGAAACAGCCTGGCAAACTGATATTAATATGAGCCACCTGACAGCAGTTTATATATATATATATATATATATATATATATATATAGCTGCCCGAGGGGGGGCCATGGGGGGCTATATGACGGCGCACACGTGATGCATTAAGTCCGTTAACACCCACTACGACTGCGCCCTGCTCTTGTGGGACGTGCGTAGGATCGTGCGTAGGATTGTGTGTATGATGGGACCTCACTGTATGAGTTGAGGCCTGCGTATGACCGCTCTGTGCGTGCCGGTCACTGCGCAGTGCGACGCGCTGCACTGTACCTGCAGCAGGGCCTGCAGCCGGACCGGGTCCCAGTCCCTCAGGTAGAAGAGGCAGTCCCGGGGGTGGTGGGCATGGAGCCCGGACACACTGCACTGTACCACAGAGCAAGTCTGGGGGTGCGGGGGGAATCGCAATATATAGTCACATGATCCTACGTCGATAAGCAGCTAGCTGCGGCTCACTGTCCAGCGTACAGACCAAGTGTTACTCACGAGCTACTACAAGTGCCCACCAGACACTGACGGCCACTTACAGTGTGGAAGGGGTTGTTGCAGCCGCTGCAGAACTGGTAGCGGCACTGGGAGCAGGTGAAGTGCATGCAGCCGCCTTTGGTCAGGGCGTACTGGAAGCGGCAGTTGGGGCAGGCTGGGACACAGGGGGGGGTGACGGTCACACACGTGACGCTCAGAGGCGCTTTGGTTATGGTGTCTGTCAGCCCAGTCCTGGGGACGCCCCGCACAGCCTGCATCCGTGCTCCTCCCGTGTTCCCAGCACACCTGTACCCTGTATTCCGTCTTCTTGCTCGTTTAGCTCGTTTTCGATCATTTGGTTCAGGTTCATTGGGAGTCGGGGGGAACCAAAAATGTAGAGTGACCCTACAGGGCAGGGGTCCCTGAGGATTGGGCTGACGAACACTGCTCTCTAACTCCGCCCCAGAATAGACAAAGGTTTGCATTCTCACTGACCCTCTGAGGCATTAGAAACGCAGACGGCGACCGGCACACTGCGTCTGCACACACGTGCATATCTCACAGACTCACTGATGCCGTTGTCACGGAGATAACCCGCCAGACCCTGCTTCTGGTATTCGGGGTCGTTCTCTCGCTTCCAGGCCTGGAACTGCTCACAGGAGAGGCCGGCATGCTGGGTCTCCCACTGTGGGGGGGGGGGTGGATAGAGAGAGAGGGGCATGATGGGTAAGGACACCAAGCTGAAAACTATTACGTTTGACCAGTCAAATATCCAGATCAATAAGCTGCAATCTGAAAGTGAAAGCATTAACGACGCGATTGCTACTTACGGCAGAGGGAAGGCTTACGATTGAATACCCATCATATGTGCTTCCTAAGACTCGCACTGCTCTACTTGTTAAGCTAGCACAGCTCTACGCCACTCTGCACTGACACTGACTAATCTCCTGTCTTAGAGCACGGTGAGAACAGCCATCACCCCGGCGACATGCTCACAGGTTTCTTGCACTGGGCACAGAAGCTTCTGTTGCACTGAGGGCAGGTGACTTTGGCTTGGTCTCCGTCGTAGATGAATCCGTAGGAGCACTGGCAAGGAGAGAGCAGGCAACCACAGAAACAGGGGCCTTAATTAGGGGAGGGGGAGCCACGTTTTTATTGGGGTCTCGGCAAGGGGGGGATTTTCCTGTCATGTCTGCACCCGGCCCAAGATAAATTCTGGAAATTCTAATGTATTATAACAAGATTTCAGAAGGCCCACTTCCTTTTCCTCCATTTCCCCACTGACGACACCCACCACCAACAGCCCCGTCCAGATTGTGGTCACTGACCCTGCTCTCCTGAATCATTCTTACAAAAAAAGTGAAGCAGCGTGTGGTAGGTGTCGGGGCTATAAATCTGAGCTCCACTCACATGGCTGCACCACAGGAACTTGGGGTCCTTGATGAGAGAGTGCTCCATCAGCTTCTTATGGAAAAGCTCGTACACCTCGCGCTCCAGGCAATCCCGCAGCTAGGCGCGCGAGAAAGGTAAGGGCATTTATTCATTAAGGTCATTAGGATATACCTGTCCAGATGTACCTACACCCCGTCTCCCTGTAAATACCTGGATATCCAGAGTGGAGAAGTAGGTGTTGAGATGCTCGGGGTCGTTGATATCTGGACCTGCACACACGGGGCACACCATTTCTCTGATGTGTTTGTCTCTCACTGTGATGGTGAAGTGCTGCTTGAAGCATTCACAGCACACGTAGCACTGGCAGGAGGTCAGTGACTGCATCTGAGACATACAGAGAGGGGGGGCAGGTGCCAGGAGGTCAGTGACTGCATCTGAGACATACAGAGAGAGGGGGAGGTGACAGGAGGTCAGTGACTGCATCTGAGACATACAGAGAGAGGGGGCAGGTGCCAGGAGGTCAGTGACTGCATCTGAGACATACAGAGAGAGGGGGAGGTGACAGGAGGGCAGTGACTGCATCGGAGACATACAGAGAGAGGGGGGCAGGTGACAGGAGG
>JAODKM010000075.1:18483605-18498634 GCA_026780845.1 Petrocephalus sullivani
GGGAGGGAGGAGAGAGAAAGGGTATGGGGGAGGAGGAGGGGGAGAGGGAGAGGAGGAGGGGGGGGTGGTGGTATTTTCACGTCTCCTGCATTGAAGGACGTGCGAATGCTGCCATCTGGTGGCAAAGGGCAGAAGTGAGATTGCCTGTTCTTTTGGGATGAAGGGTCGTCTTTGTGCTCCCTTGCCTGAAGTACAGAGTGTGACTTTGCACGATCAGCTGCCGGGTTAGGAGTACCAGTGAATTTAAGGCATTGCATCAGTATGGAACTGTTTACAATCTAAATGATAAAGACGTCCTCTGACGTTCTCACTGAGGCTGAAAATGATGGGAACTTGCAACTGAATACCACATTTGTCAAGAGTTACAGTACCTACCAAAAGTCTGAACACACCAGTTTTTAATGCGTGCGTCTCTATTTTAGTTAGACTATCCAAGGTGTAGTAAAAGGCCTTGAGGTAATGAAGTAATCCTTATCAAATAGTGCAACAACCAAGAAAAATGTTCGACTCTTCAAAATTGCCCCCTTTTTCTTCGATGACGCCATTGCTGACTCTTGGCATTCTTTCAGCCAGCATGCAGAAGTTAGCCAGCAGGAATGCCTTTCCGATAATCCCGAAGGACTTTCCACAAGCTCTGGGCGCAAGCTGATGCTTTTACTCTTTGGCCCAGCTCATCCCAGAGCAGCTGTCCACCTCCTTCCATGTCCGCGGGGTAATCGTCGTAACCCTGAGGTGTGCTTAGGGTCGATATCTTATCGGAAAATTAATGATTTTCACTAGGTGTGTCCAAACTTTTGACTACTTTTGTTTTTCCATACATGAGAAGAAGAGTTTTATAACGTTAAGTATTGCTGCTAAGACAGTGCCTTGATCTCACACACACACACACACACACAAATAAACCATCTCTTATTTCACATGTCGTCAATTAATTATAGAAGTTTTATTCTTGAAAATGATGCGGGTAAGATTTCAGCTTGGAACGTGTGAAGGAAATGTAATCTGGCTGGGCGGCATTGCCCCCATTAAGACGGGGCCTCTAGGGTTGCGGTAGTAGTCTCGGGGGGCTGCCCCCCCCCCCGCATGCATCTATTGATGTCTCAGTGGTGAGAATGTGGACAGGGCTGCCCCAGCGCGTGACTAGTGCTGCCCTGTCCCTGCCGTGGTGTCTGGTGGCTTGGTCCCCGTGTGGGGTATGCTGGCATGCTGCTCGACTTGGACCCCGATGACCTGTCCTGCTGACCTCCAGGTGGCGCCCCTGAGCTTGGATGGGGGCTGCCGGTTTCCTTAAAGAAGCTGGAAAGTAGAGTAATGCCCTTTGCAAATTAAACTGATCAGAGCTGTATGTGGACGGGCAGGACCGCTAATGGCCAGAATCTGCTGTGTGTGTGTGTGTGTGTGTGTGTGTGTGTGTGTACACAGTTGTGGCCAAAAGTTTTGAGAATGACACGAATATTGGTTTTCACCAAGTATGCTGCGTCAGTGTTTTTAGATCTTTTTGTCAGATGTTTCTATGGTGTACCGAAGTATAATTACAATCATTTCATATGTTTCTAAGGCATTTATTGACAATTACATCAAGTTTATGCAAAGAGTCAATACTTGCAGTCTTGGCCCTTCGTTTTCAAGACTTCTGGAATTCGCCCTGGCATGGTGTCAATCAACTTCTGGGACAAATACTACTGAATACTAACTCATTATTGCATAATCAATCATTTTATTTTGTCAGAATTTGTGGGGTTTTGTTTGCCCACCTGCCTCTTGAGGATTGACCACAAGTTCTCAATGGGATTAAAGTCTGGGGAGTTTCCTAGCCATGGACCCAAAATCTCGATGTTTTGTTCCCCAAGCCACTTAGTTATCACTTTTGCCTTATGGCACGGTGCTCCATCATGCTGGAAACGCATTGTTCTTCACCAAGCTGTTCCAGGATGGTTGGGAGAAGTCGCTCTCAGAGGATGGTTCGATACCGTTCTTTATTTATGGCTGTGTTCTCTGGCAAAATTGTGCATGAGCCCACTCCCTTGGGTGAGAAGCAGCCCCACACATGAATGGCCTCAGGATGCGTAACTGTTGGCATGACACAGGACTGATGGTAGCGCTCACCTTTACTGCTCCAGACAATAATTTTTCCAGATGCCCCAAACAATTGGAAAGTGGCTTCATTAGAGAAAATGACTTTACCTCTGTCCTCAGCAGTCCAATCCCTGTACTTTCTGCAGAATATCAGTCTGTCCTTGACATTTTCCTTGGAGAGAAGTGGCTTCTTTGCTGCCCTTCTTGACACCAGGCCATCCTCCAGAAGTCTTTGCGTCACTGTGCATACAGATGCACCCACACCTGCCTGCTGCCATTCCTGAGTAAGCTCTGCACTGGTGGTGCCCCGATCCCACATCAGTCACCATTAGGAGATGGTCCTGGCACTTGCTGGACTTTCTTAGGCGCCCTGAAGCCTTCTTCTCAGCAATCGAACCTTTTGAACAATTGAACGAACCCCAAGGGACTTTGCAATTAATTGCAATTGATCTGATCACTCTTCATAACATTCTGGAGTATATGCAAATTGGCATCATGAAAACTGAAGCAACAGACTTTGACACAAATATTGTTTTTTCTCATTCTCAAAGCTTTTGGCCATGACGCAATACACTCTTTGGACACTTGAGGGTGTAGTTTCCCCGACTTGTGTTGTTTGTGGTAGGTATGCTGACAGTTTCCATCTGTTTTGAAAGGTTTTTTTCCTTTTTTTAAATTGACTTGGTGACCTTTTGTGAGGCACGGGGGGGCAGTGAAGCAGGTTCCCAGGCTCACGCGGGCTGTTAGCTGGCCAAGCCGGTCTCTGGCTGCCCCCCGTTTTCGGAGGGGGTGCAGGCAGCCTCCTGGAGACGGATGAAGGGAATGAGGCCGCAGTGTGTCAGTGAAAGGTGAACAAAACGCAGCCGTGCCAGGAAGGAACTGGGGGAGGCACGGAGGGGGGACGGGGCCTGAGAGTGGCCCAGTAGCCATGGAAACCGGTGGGGCGAGCAACACAAAGTGCAGTCAGTTGTGGGGGGGTTCCTGACCCCCCCGACTGCAGCACTGACCTGGGGAATTGTGGTGGGGGAGGAAATGAGGTACGATATACACTCCATTTCCTGTGCCCCCATGTAGGGTGCCTGCATGTGTGTGTTTGGGGCTGGGTTCTCGTTCTAATGCAGTCTGCCTGAATGATGTCGCTGTCATGGTGAGGAATCGGGGGCTGATTCTGTGTGTCGCTAGGAGGTGGCAAATGCAACCCCCTGATTTTGTCTAATCCCGAGGCATTTCAGGGCAGAACCGTGTGTGTATGTGTGTGTGTGTGTTACATGCCAGGGAGGCGGTTCCCTGCACAGGGAGTATCAAAACAAAGCCACATGACAGGCTATCACTGCACTCTGCCTACGTCCCGGGCTGTTATTTTTATATATATTTTTCTGCACGAGTGTTTATTTGGGTCAGGCCAGGAGCCCTTTTTCCGGATCAGTATCGCCAGGCAGAGCTGCAGCCAATCTCGGAGCTTCCCACCAGGGACCCTGGGGATTGGCTCGTTCGGCCTTCCCAGCGGCCAATCCCGTCACCGGCCTTTGTATTTGTTTTTGTTTTTGAAGCAGACCATGCTTGGGGGGTGGAGGGGAGGCCCCGCCCTCTATGACCAGGCCCAGACTCGATTTTCCCACGTCTGCCAGGACAAGGTGGGGGACCGGCTTGCTGTCCCGGCCCACACGTGATAAGCCGCTTTCATAAGAACACCTCAGGCATTCTGTGCACACTAGAGAAACTACCTGCCACATGGCACCATTTAGAAGATGCCAGGGCATTTCCCTGTGAGTTTTATATATGTCATAAATACAACAGTTACTAGAACTTGCTAGTAAATACTAGGCTCCTTTGGACATTTTTTTTTTTTGTCAGACATTATTTTGGTATCTGGCTTGAAATGGTCTGGGTGCTCAGCCGTCTGCTTACCAGGGCTGAATGGGATGCCCGGCGGGTCCGCCAAGGGCTTAGCCTGGACCCGGTCCGTCCACGTGGCCCTTGGGGGAGCCGGCTTCACTTCGCCTTTCGGTCGAGCGCCTGTGTCGCGGTTTGGGGGTGATTGATTAAAGGGCTGACCCTATATAAGAGGGGGTGCCTGTTTTAAACCAACTCCTGCCTGGCACTCCAGGCGCTAAAGCTGTCGTGTGGCTTCAGTGTGTGTGTGATGTAGCACGCCGAAGGCAGCCGGGCCGCTTCTGTTGATGCTCCAGCTCCACTGGCATCCAGCCCGGCCCAGCCCAGTCCTGGTGAGAGGATATGTACAACTGCCCTGAGCGGCCACTGCCGCCGTCATGCTCGGCCAGCACTTTCTCCCGGAATGCCCCGTAGCGGGCGTCTTCCCTAATTCCATCAGCGATCACGCGGCACGAGCGGCCTCGTGTTTTTTCCGGCCCAGAAATGCTTCCGACGGTCCGGTGTCTTCCCAGGGCAGGCAAACAGTGTCGTGATGAGGGTGGTATTTGACTGGTGGTCTGGGCCACAGGGGCGGTTTGCCCGCAAGGTAGGAGGTCTGTGGATTCTGCCTGGTAGCGGTGATGTCAGCTCGGGCTCTGCGCTCGGCCAGCGGTACCGAGTGCTGTGCTTGGACGGCTGGGAATCTGTGGGGAGCTTGTTATGGGAATTGTAATCATGGAGACACCTGGCAGAAGGCATGCATCCCAGGAAGGACAAGCTGTTGTACCGCTGAGCAGTGCCGAGATACAGCCCACACAAAGCAACAGGCCGGTTTGTTTTTTATTCCTTTCGGGAAGACTGCGGGGCGCTGCCTGACTGGCCTCTTCCCGTATCCTGCCTTTTTTTCCAGCTCCGTGCAGAACAGCGAGCGCGGCAAGAAGATCGGCAGCGCCGTGGCGACCACCAGCCGGAGCGTGGTGCAGACGGGGAAGGCTGTGGGTAAGAGCCGCGCGCCGCAGCCTGCCTGCCGGCAGCGAGGTCGCCGGCGCGGTGTGACGAGTGCACTCTGTGTGTCTGTCCGCAGGCCAGTCGGTGGGCGGGGCCCTGGTCACCGCCAAGTCCGCCATGTCCTCCTGGTTCTCCACACTGGCCCAGCCGACCAATTTGCCCCTGGTTCACCCTGAGACTAAGCTGTGACCCCCCTCACCACCCTGCCTTCGACTGCCTTTCCTCTCCTCCCTCCTCTTCTTCCACATGCAAGCAGCCCCACCACACACCTAGAGATGAAGCAGCAGAGTAAGGCATAATCCTTACTGTAGCCCCCCCCCCCCCCCCCCCCTCCCTCCCCCCCCCCCCCTCTCCTCCTTCCCCCCCCCCCCCCCCCTTCTCCCACGGGCAACCACCCCCCCCCCCCCCCAAGAGATGAAGCAGAAGGGAAAGGAAAAACCCTTCCTGTGGCCCCCCCCCCCCCCCGGACTCCCCACCCCTTCCTTCTGCATTCCCAGAGTGGGCCCTGGGGCAAGTCGCAGAGAAATAAGCCCTCGTGACCCCCCCCAACTCCCGTCTGCATTATCAGTGAGGAGCGGTTCTCGTCGCTAACACGCTGGTGCAGTATTTGGGATGGACTCACACCACCCTGCAGTATGGAGGGGCCGAGGTGAGGGTTCTGAGCATGCTCAGTGGGCCGCGGCGGCCCCCTCCTGGATGTTCCTGTGTCGGGTTCCCTGTAGATCCATAGGCCGTGTCTCCTGCTGCAGCCATAGGCACTTTTGAGCCCAGTTTGTGCTGGGTGTGAGGCAGACGGCCATCCAGTCTGTAACCCGTAGTACTGCACTACAGGCCAGGCTGTGTTTTTAGACGTCTTTTAAAAGTCGCCACCTTAAATGTATGCTGATCAACCTTCAGTATTTAACCTTGGCTAAAAATGTTGACCAAAACACAGTTTAAGTTTAATTCCATTGACATTCCGTTCAGCTCACGGTCAGGCCTAAGGTGTGATAGGTGGCAGGCCAAATTTGTGCTAGAATTAGGTCAGTCGTTCAAGTTTAAGAGTTCGGCTGAAGAAAAGCCAGTGTATACTGAAGGTGTCCACTGGGACCTGGGTTAGGATGCACTGGCATGTTTTACCACACTAAGCCACGCTGGACACGACGGTTCATGTAGCAGTACATGCCCCCAATTCCCCACTCCTCAAATGTCAGGCGTGCCGTAAGGTGAAGCTGGAACTCCGTACCTGTCTTTATGATCATCAGTGCACTCTCTTTTAGACAATGCTGTATTTTTTTTGGGGGGGGGGAGGGTTTTAACTTTCTGCGCTGTACATTTTTTTTGTTTAGCATTAAAGCCTAGACAGATGTTTGTTTGGTAGCTTGACATTTGGTCCAGCTTTGTCATTGGAGAATTTGAAAGCAAGCATGCACCTTCTTTGGCAACTGTGATCAGAATATACGTGCTTTGCGCTGTTATTTTAAGCTGTGCTGACACCCATAGGCAATCCATTTGCACGGGGAAAACGTCTCGTGTGTGTGTGTGTTTGATACTTTGTTGGTTAGCATCCTTTATTTTTAGTCTATTGGCTGTCAGTCACCTTTGTTGGTGTTTTGTCAGTTTTTATATGTGTTATTGTTGACTACTTCGTAATTTTAAATCTGCTGTACTTTTTAAAGATATTCTGATATTACATATGCAAATATTTAATGTACGAAAGGGTTCAAATGTGAATCGGATTAAACGTAACCTATATTTACTGACAGATGCCTTTTGAAAGAAGGTTAAGTCCTTTTCTTACATTAAAAGAAAATCTATTTGCTGAAAGTATCTTTATTTATCTTTGTGTGTGCGCGCGCGCATGCGTGCTGCTGTAAATATGAACTCGGAGTCGTCGTTCAAATATAGGACAGCCCGACAGAAACGGAAACCCACCTGTTGGGGGGAGTTTTCAGCACAGAGATACCCTGCAACGCTGGCAGGGCTGCTCCAAAACGCAGCACGCTATGCTACGCCACACCAGCAGGCGGGTGTTGAGAGTGCCACTACGCCACATGCCTATTAAAAAAACATACGCACACTTGCCTTGCAGTGTTCATCCTGCCATGGGTGTGAGTTCGGTTCATTCCCTCCCTTACGGAGAGATCAGCGTTTACTGCAGGAGTACTGGCTCTGCATGCTACAGTATTCCCTCTGTCTCATTACATGTGCTGGGAGCTGTCTGTATAACTCCAACTTAAGTGAATCCAGACTTATGCAAAAAATATATATCCAAAATAGTGTTTTTGGAAAAGATAATGCAAAAAGGCAACATATACCTATAAGGAAATGTACACTCTTTCCAGTTATCTAAGGCGTTAATCAGCATGAATTACTAGTATACTTTTGGCTTGTGTTTTTTGCTAGAAGTTGCCTTGATTGGTATAGAAGGGACCCTGAACAGGACAAGCGGTTTCAGAAGATGGATGGGTATAGCAGGAGATAAATCTGACTTACATAAGGGTTTGAGAGACAGATGACGCGCTGCAGTCGTGAGCATAACTATTTTCACCTTAACCACCGCATTTACGGTAATAATGAGAGGCACCAGCAGAGCATCATGGGAAAGGCAAACAAACTCTCCACTCAGGCACAAGCTGCTCAAAGCATGGTACAGATTTACTCAGACACTGTTACACATGCAGTTCCGAGCCTGACGTGTTAAGGAATACACATGGGGGTGCTAAAGAAGACTTTTTTGTAATAAATTAACATCATTGAGAGTACAGTGCTGAAGGAACGCGATGCAGCAGAGCATGCTGGGTAGCAGTCACCGTGAAGCACCCCCGGTCATGTGACAGTGAGGTGTGTGGCCCTGCTCCTACCAGGGCTGTTGCTGGAGTCATGTTTTGGAGGAGGTTACAGTCGGTGTCCAGACCCACACAGCAATGAGATCTCTCAAGAGTTCACTCAAGGAGAAGAAAAATAAAAATGGAAATGATCTACACAATCACACTACAGTAATGTCCAAAATTAAATAACTAATACAAAATAAACCCAGTTACGTCATCCCTCCTCCACACTAAAACCATTTAAACACATGAAAAAGTGATATTCTCAATATCAGCAGCATAGAAGGCATTTATTACAGATAGTGGAGGCATGATATGGGAAATCCTCAAGAAAAGAAGACCCCTAATCAGCCATGTATGACGGGAGAGAAGGAAAACCGCTGGGTGACGTGGAAGACCTGCATCCAGGAACCGCTGGACTGGGGGGAGCCAAGGGGGCGGAGCCTAAGCAAGGCCCAGCTGGAGACTGGACCTGCAGTCACCTCTGCGGCTGCCGGGCCTGCCCCTGACCCCACCCCCTGACTGCCCTTCCAGCGAGAATGCCGGGAGTGGGATAACGAACCCTTGGTCAGTGGCAGAGAACATAAACAGGCTGAGGACCCTCTGATGCTGTGAGGAGGGTCTCCGGTGCACGAGTGTGTGCACCACGAGGCTCTCCAGCGCGACAATACGCAACAACGGGGGCAAATATATATATATTGGAGAAGAAAAAACCTAGGAGATTGTCCTTAAATAGAAAAGCACTTGTTAGAGGGAGACACAGGTGTGCCGCCTGACTCGTGGCGGCGGGGTGCGCTTCAGCCGTGGGGTTTCGCCTAGTGCTACAGTGCCAAGCAACCGAAAGCTGAGGAGCTTTTTTTGGGGCGAGGGGGTGCTGGCTGTGAGCTATACATGAGGGAGGGGCACTATCGCATCGTCCACCTCGAATTCCTCAGCCCCGTCGGGGGCAAAGAGGTATGTCGGGGGCTTCCAGGGGGACTCCTCCAAACAGGAGGGGTACAGCTTCCCCACGGCACAGCGGAAATCCCTGCCCAAGTCCCAGAGCACTCGCTCAAAGACAGCCTGGCGTGGGTGCCAGCGGTCCGCCTCAGCGTCGTACTGGTAGATGCCATAGCGGGCACGCTCATTGGGATGCACCTCACGCACAAAGATGCACGGCGAGTCCAGCAGCACGGCGGCCCACACGCACGACTCGCCGTAGCGCTTGGAGGAGACGCCCGCTGCCTGGCGCCACTCGTTTTTGCCGACGTCGTAAATCTCTACGTCGATGGAGCCGTCGGCCGCCAGAGCCCGCGGCCGGAAGCCCGAGTTGCTCCCCACATGCAGGCCGCCTATGTAGAAGATGAGGTCGCCATAGGCGATGGCCGAGGCAAAGCAGCGGCTCGTGGGCCGGGCTGCCATCTCCACCCAGGCATCGGTCCGCGGGGCGTAGCGGTACGTCAGGCTGTGAGTCATCAGGTAGATGCAATCCCGTGCTGATACGCAGGTGCTCCAGTTCCAGGCGCATGGCAGTGGGCTCACCATGCTCCACTCATCCTTCTCGCGGTCATAACGCTCCACGGTGCGGCGGCTCAGCTCACCGCCCGTATTGTCTCCACCCACAGCGTAGATGTGACCGGCGCAGTGCACCAACGAGGGCCGCACCCGTGCCCGCAGCATGGGGGTCTTGGCCACCCAGACGTTGAGCTGCGCGTCAAACCAGAAGAAGCTATCCACCGAGTGGAAGGCGGCCTGCAGCTTGCCACCCTTGCTGTGGTTGACCGCCAAGGTCTTCAGCGGCACCTGGCCGCCGGCAATGAAGATGTCGTTATCCGGCGTGACAAGCGTGCCCACCTTCTGGAGGTCTCCCGGCAGACCGGACAGCTTGTAGACCTTCTCGGCCTGCAAGCTGTAGCAGATGGTGACATGAGCAGCGCCCCCCGCAGGTCCGTCACTGGGGGACTCCGCCGCCTCGACAAATATCAGCATCTCCTCCTTGGTCATTCCCAGGCGCGGCTTGAAGAACTTGGGCATGGACTTGTAGAGGCCTTGCACGACCACAGATTTGTCGTTGGGTGGCAGGCCCTGGAACCAGGCGCGCTGGGCCACCTCAGACAGAGCGTCGATGCGGATCTGGCTGAGCACTGAGGACAGATGCTGTGAGCGCGATTCCATGTCGTGCTCCAGCCACAGCATAGCTGCTTCACGCACCGTCTCCTCCTTCTCTACGTTGAGGTTATCGCTACTCAGCACGTCCAGCAGTAGCTCGTGCGACAGCTGCAGGAAGGCCTCCTGCTTGTAAACAGCCGGGAACTTGTGCTCCACCATGCGCTTGGCGCTCTGCTTGAGCTCGGTGCAGCTAAACAGGTCGCCGATGCTCAGCATGCGCACGCAGTTGTCCGCGTTGATCTTCTTCATAAGATAGTCGCGGCAGCGCAGGAGCACGTCTTCCACCTGCGAGATTCAGAGGTAACCTTAGCTATTCTTCCCAACCTTAGCCAGGAAGATTGTTTTGCGCTCCTCAAAAGATATACACCTTTAACTGCCTGGCTCTGCCCACAAGTAAACTCGCTGCTATGCCTCACAAAAAGCAAAGATTGGGCAGGGCATCAACAAAGACCCAAACATAAGTTGCAGCCGACCCTCCATCTACCCTCAAATCAGATCCTGTGTGGAAAGACGCACCTGTAGGAAGCAGGCCGTCTCGTACAAGGGCTCCACGCTGCTGTCCGTGATGACTAGGTTGCCCGTGTAGGCATAGGTGATGATGATCTGAAGGGTTGCCGGGTCTACATTCCGCAGGTGGACGTGAGTCTGCTTGCTCTCGCTTAGGCTGCCCATGAACATAGCCCTTGAGAGAGATGACACAGGTCTGTTTAGTCAAAAGGCTTCTGCATCTGGACATTATCCTCATAACCCTGATGAAGGTAAGTGGTTACAACATACATGGGTGCAAAGATAGAGACCACTAATGTGGGGGACACCAGACTAGTTATCTAATGGCGCTCTACCACTGGCATATAGCAACCGACCCATACCTGGCCTGTACAGCAAGCAGAAACTGGTTATAGCATGGTTCTAGCTCACTTACATTTTTCACTGCAGAAGGGTCGGCTCAATAAAGATGTCACAGTTTGGAGAGCGATAGTGATGTAAAACCAAAGAGATACTTATTTACTGTTCACACGGTGTACATCATGATTTACTATGTGCAATTATCATCATCATCATCATCATTATTTTTACCAGTAGCACATTTGCATTATGAATCCATTCCGTTATTCCACAGTACTTTCTAAGTAGCAGGCAGGAGATTTTCAAGTTCTGAGTTTTCGGAAATGCGTCACGAAGTACAATACTGCTCAAGTACAGCTCTCATACTTTATCATGGATAGCTGTCAGTTCACGGTAGGGGTCGGGTAGGGTACGATTATCGCAGACATTGGAAAAGCGCCATAAATAAACTCTCTGAACCTGTAAGAACTTCATGACCACCACTAGGAGCCAGTGATTCCAAGATGTTCCTCAAAGAGCAGCCCAACCCACGTCTGATGGCTAAATGGATAACAAGAGGGGCAAGTGGCTGAGGTGCCAAGATGGGAGGTGATGCTTTGAAATCAGACACCTGTTGGTTAAAAAGCAAAGGATGCACCCTGCTACACTGTCAGAAATCTCAAGCTGCTAAAAACTAAAAATTCTTTTCCCTGATCGAATAACTTTTGGGGTGACGGGGTCTCCACCCCAGACCTTATACCTACATAAAAGTGTGGGAACCACTGCAGGAACAAGCTGTGATGACAGAGGTGGGAGTGCAAAAACAAGGCTGTACTGAATCCCAGGCTCGGTGCTTGTTTAATCCGACCTGCTTTTAGTCACAGGCTGCTGGCAAACGTAACTCATAAGGTCCTATTGACTATCAAAACATCAGAGCGTGGCTGCGCCCCACCAGCCCGTTACCGAGGAAAAGAGAGGACAGTGGCACAGCTTTTGCAATGTCCGGGCTGCTCTCCGCATTTGCACAACAGCGCCAGAGCCTCGTCACGCCTCCGGGGTTCTGGGCGCCCACGCATCCTCCCCCACATCCCTTTTATTTAGGGGGGGGGGCATGACTCATTCCCTTGTCTCCCCTGCACATCTTTCCTCACACACACAGCCGTTTCCCCCAGTCTCCGTCCACTGCAGCTGCAGTGCCGCTTGATATGAATGGGCGCGCATGCAGAGTGAGCGTCTCAGATATATTGACTTCTGGCAGCCCCAACCCCCCCCCATCCCCCGGGGCACTCAGCAGAGCAATGCCTCCCACCTCCAGCTGCCCAAAGCAAAGGATTCCCTTCCTCTAGTCCTCAGCTGACACGGCATATCCTCTTTCCTGGGAGGCCAGGGAAGGGAGCCAACAGCAAGGGGCAGGAAACACCTCTCACGGGGTGTGTGCTTGCGTGTGTGTGTCCCGTTCCAGCACGTGGGAAAGCAGAGGATGCTGGGGAGCAGCCCAGTGGAAGCGTCCGGGGACGTCGTATAGCCCACACCCCTAAACTAACGCCTTTGCTTTTAATTGTTCAGTTCCTGTGTGAATATTGAAATTTTATTGTCCTAGAGGACATTTTTTCCCTTTTTTAATAAATATGCGGTAATGGTTACAAGAACACTGCCGCTCCAAGCCGAGCGTGGGAAATGAAATGGACTCCAGCTCGGCCCGGATCATCATAGAGCTAGTCTGCTAAGCAAAGCGCATTAGGCGGTTGAGTTTACCAAGGCTGCAGGTGCAAAATCAGTCTCTAATTCAATTATGTTAACCAAGATATTCATTACATCCTCCCAAACCTCACATTTTCATATGCTGTTCATTACAATTACAGGTGCAGACCCACCTTCCCCACCCACAGGCACACTTACAGATACACTACTCTCACAACCTGCGCCTTCAAGCATTTTGCAGTATTTACACATGTGAAGGCTTCACATTCACAAAGGGAAACTGCTTTATTTATGGCTTCAACAAGAAGACTGCTCCAGGGGACTTGAACCTGTAGCCTTCTGGGGAAACTGTCCCCATGCCTGCATGGATGTAATGTTCCTTGTTCAAAGCACATCAGGTACAAGGATCATAGGATGGCGAGGGAATCCCCTCTGCTGGAGACACATCAAGTAGGAGGTGGTTTTGGCCAGGAAAAGCCAGTAGGGGGAGAAGTCGGCGAAGGAGCGCTCACCTGAAGTAGGAGCTGCAGGTGGCTAGCACCATCTTGTGGCAGGGGAACTCGGCGTCCTCGGCCAGGAGCACCACGTCCGTCAGCAGCCGCTGCTCGTAGAAGATGCGCAGCTGCTCCAGCAGCGACACGGCGTAGTCCCTGTCGACGGGGGCGCTTTTGCCACCACCCGACATGCTTGCATCACACACACAAAAAAAATCCCGAGTCGTCACGCGGCCTGCTGAGAATCAAGGATGGGGGGGGAGGCACCTGGCACTCAGACCCCCCCTCCCCCAACAAGGGGTTAAAAATAAAAAATAAAAAAAAGAACTCCGCCCACCAATCACAGACAGCGGAAAGTATATATCCAACTCCAGAATATCTGCAGCTGGATAATTGAGGAGCAGCCTGTGGGTTTGCTGGGGAGGTGCAGGCTGAGACACGGCGAGAGTGTCCTCCTGCTCCGGCTCCTCTTCTATGGTCAGTTGGTGCTGATTAGCGTCTGAATCTCCTCTACCTCCCAGGGCACAGGGGGTGCTGAGGGAGGCTGGTGTCGCCCTGCACAGCACAGACTCATTCTAGGGGTCTGGAGGCAGTCAGAAGTGGACGCAGGCCCCCGCCAGTGATGCCGCCACATCAGTGCTCGCCCAGCGTGCTGGTAAAAGGAGGAAGAAGTGGGTTAGGTTAACAGACAACCAGCAGGACAGGGGGGTTATCCACCATGCTTTGAGACTCACGGCATGCACTCTGCCTTGGCTTTTAATTGGCTGAAGTCATTATTCCAAGAGCTCGTCTGCCCACAGTAGAGAAGGAGCAGGTCTCTGGCCCTTGAATAATCAGGCAAACAATCAGCTACTCCATCCTGTATATATTTATCTCCTTGCAAGCTCCGTTCCAGTACTTATTCACACAGATTCTACCACCCTTACAAGTACAGACAGAATTACTCTCATCGATGTTGTTCCCCATTCAGAGCAGCTCTGGACTTACAGGCTAATGACCACAACACAGAATCACCCTCTACAGCGAAACACCAGCATAATCAGGCAGTCAAACAGAGGGGTATCGCCTTCAGCATCCTCTAGCGCATGAGAAAAGTGCTCCGTCAACAGCCCGGCTCCCCCCCCTCATGACGGCCAATCAGTGCTCATTTAATGCCCCCCCCCAAAGACATCCACACTCTGACCCCAGCCCACACAGAGCTACCTGTTAGTGACACCATTTGCCGTATGGACAAGAAATCGACAGGAGCTCTGCGTTCCCCCCTGAGGCATCTGCCAGGGCCGCCTGGGCCTGGGGGTGGCGGTAATGCTGACTGTCCCCCAGGCTGACCTGCTCTCCCCACAAACCCACCCACAGCAGCTGGACCACATGGCTTTTGGCGTACCTCAACAAGCAGATCACGCCCAGGGCTACAACCACCGGAGCCCCACTTCCCAGCCAGGAAATGCAGCAGAGCAGTCAGCCCCGGCATGACCCCTCCAGCCCCCGCTTTATTTAGTAATGCCGAAGAGGGGCTGATAACTCACAGTGATTCCCGTTACATTAACCACAGGATCTCCCCAATTTAGTTTGGCGGCCCAGTCGTCATTCCTACCAGCAGTTATAATAAAATGCCCCGTTCGTGTAACAGCAGACGGCTCGCACAATAGCATGACACGAATGGCGCATCCCCGGAGGTGTCTCCGACCGAACCGAACCGAACCGACCCCCCCCGGACGGGCACCTTAGCGCGGCCGGCTGCGCGGGATCTTACCGCCGCACGCCGAAACCACGGCGGGTGACGCGCGAGGTAAGGCACGCGACGGGTCCGCGCGCAGGTGACGCGCGCAGCGCCGGGACTTCCTGTTTCGGGGGGGGGGGCACTGCAGCGCGTGCCTGGCGCGCGCTCGCTGCTGCAGGTTAACGCTCCCTTATTAATTATTAGTATTTATCACTAATAATGAACCGGCGCCCCAGCCGCCCCAGCCGGCTGCCTACGGCGACGCCCCCCCGCAGCGGCACCACCGGCCGGATGATCACACCCCCCCAGAAGGGGGGGAGAGCGCGGCTCCCCGCGGCCCCCGCGGCCGGGACCGTGCCCTTATCCCGCCGCGCA
>JAODKM010000075.1:18498751-18509342 GCA_026780845.1 Petrocephalus sullivani
CTCCCCGCCCCGGCGGCAGCCCGGCCCCCGCCGCCCCCCCGGATCTCCGTGACCCGCCGCCGGTCCGCGGTCGCTCACTCAGCCGCGGGTAGCCGGGGCCGAGGCCGGCGAGCATTACCGTGCGGGCGCCGCTGCCGGTGCCGGTGCCGCCGGCGTCCCCCGGTGCCCGTTACTACGTCGGCCGCCACACGAACCCGAGTCCGGAACCCGAATGACCACGAGCGAGCGGAGCGAGCGGCGCCGCCGAGCCCTTCTCCTCTCTGTCTTCGCCTCAGCCGATATATTTATTTATTTGTTTTTCCCGCCGTGTGCGCATGCGCGCCTGCGCGCGTCAGAGGCCAGCTGAGGACATTGCGCATGCGTGCCGGGTGCGTCAGAGGCCAGCCGAGGACACTGCGCATGCACACAAGGAGAGGCGCCCGAGTTTCACATGTTTCCAGTGGGAAAGCTTGACCTCTGCAGGGGAAATGCGGTTATCGTCGGCACAGCGCCGTTACTCTGTGAGAATAATGTCACAGCTGGAGATTTTTAAAAAGAACAATAAAAAACACTCTCACCAAAGACTGAAGTCATTCATTTGCTCATGATTTCTTAAGAAGTACCCCTCGTGCTCAGTATCAGTATGAAAGAAAATAAGAAGCAGGACAAGTAATTGTCATAGCAATTTGAATTAGTGAATCTTTTCATATGTATCAGGTCGGCACGATCAAGGAGATGTTAAACATTTCAATGCATTTTATAATATACGCTCAGTTCATGAAATGCAAATAGCATATATTGCATTATGTGCATTTAACAGTCCGGAGTGGGAACCTGTCCAACTCGAAGCTATGCGGATAAACACGCTTCGTCGACTCGTTATAATAGGCTATTCTACTATAGAGATAATACTATATTTTTCAAATGTTTAAACTTCAGAACAGTTGTTGTGTGTAGCTTTGATTTCTATTTACCTAGTCGTGCCAAAAATGTCCAACACTGCTCCCCAGAGAAGATAATTGCCATCAAGCATGTGTTTGTATACAGAGTAATTAGTGGATAATTGAGGCACACGGTACCTATAAAAGATCTCATAGAGACGATGACGTCAGAGATTTTTAGAGGTCTCCCAGTTAGGTGCACTAGTCTACGTTTACACCAAGTTATATAGTCACGGTCACGTTTCTGGTTGGTAATTATGTTGTTCACGTAGTTCTGTGTGCCGGTTATTCGTGTTTTTTAATGATGTTATTTTTTTGTCTCCTCGCAGTATTTCGCGGTGCAGAGTATCCTGCGCGGCGTCTTTCTGTCCTGATAAACACAAGCGGGGAGAATGGAAGGTAACTTCTCCCTCCCTGAAGTTTCACGATTTTTAAGCGTGGCAGAGATTTTTTTGCATGGTCGGTATGTGAAGACTGGCGTTATGAAATGGATTTCAACTGACGGGGGGGCATGTAGCATGGTGTTGAGCTTGTATTGGACTGTCTGATGATAAAGTGCATCAACAACTTGTAGTGAAAATGAATGCGTTCATGGGAATCGTATCGCTTTGAAATCCAAGTAGCTCAGACCTTTTTGTGTTGTCACCTAATATGATTTTTATTTTTTTTCTCCCCAGAAGGAAATAATCCTCCACACACTTTGGGAAATGGGCAGTTACAGCAGAACCCGGTGCATCACACTAGACCATTTTTCTATGTTCAACCACCACCTCAACCTTATTACATGTACCAGTGGCATATGTATAACCCATATGGACAGTTTGGGTACCCTGGATCAGGTAGGATTGGGACTTGTATGAAATCTAGACTTATTGCTGATCATTGTAACTTAAGTGGTCTAATCTAAAGGACATGGGCTTAAGATCTATGCTACTTAATGTGTGCTTGCAAATAAGGGACTAAATATTTGATGGGCCTTATGTGTCACTATGTGTAATGGGCACTATTTTAATATTCAACAGGTCTCCATTTTGGACGTCCGTATGCGTCTTCTATACCATACATGCAGTATCCAGGATACATTATCCCTCACGCGCCTTTACACCCAGTTGAGTACAGACGAATGTTCAACCCATACATTCCACCTCCGACAGCTTACGATGTGAGGTTCTACCACAATGAGGGTCGCGTGCGGCGTGAAACCGCTTGCTCCGAGGCCCAGACGGAGCCCAGTGACAGGGTGAACAAGCTGCTCGAAGGTCTAGGTAAACTTGGGGTACGTGAGGCAGTCAATTCTGGGAAGCCACTGGATTCTGGTGCTGTATCTCCTGACTCCGGTATCTGTTTCCGGGAGGATGGGAAAACGTGTGCCGGACAGGCAGAGGGGCATGTGTCCATGGCGAGGGGGCGGCCGGATGCTTCTCCACAACCATCTGTCGCGCTACTCGATGACTCTGTGGAAGTTGCCCGTAATGTGGAGTCGACACGAAGCGGTCTGGAAAACCTGGCGCAGGAGTGCTGTGTGACATCCAGTGGCTGGCCCTTGGAAAGGTCCTCTGCTTGTGAGGACGCCGCGCCCACAGAATCCACAGAGTCTGCGCAAGTCTGCCTCCTGGAGACGACTGGACTTTCTGCTGAACTGGTAGATTGTGACCAAAGACTTGGCATGCACGACCACACAGGCTGTGGGCCAAATGCCCAGTCTGAGCGTGTTGTCTTACCAAGTACAACTCGGGGCTGCAAGGCACCAGCCAAGCTGAGTGCTGATCCTACCTGGCCTTTGGCAGGAGGCCTGCCGTCCCATCATTCTCCCAGCTGGCTTGGCGAGGCAGCTGTTTTGCTGGGAAATGGTGAGACCAGCAAGGCACCACCTCTAGCAGGTGTACCTAATGTAGGTGCTGCTCGTGAGCCAGCCCTTGACTTTGAAGATCTACCTTACAGGATCCTGCGATTACCATTTGACAAGGTTACCTCGATTGGGCTGTTGCGGGAGGACGACCCTCTATGGTGTGTGGACCAGCTGACGACCTTCATCCCTCCAGCCAGTTATTTATCCTCGTTTAATAATGCTTATTATAGTTACTACCCTCAAACTGCCCAGGAGCGGCAGAGTATCCTTAGTCTGTCTTTGGATGAGCTCTCCTCACGGGATGAGATGTTCTCCACTGATCTGGAAGATGTGGACTTGATTCCAGGTCATGTGTACATGGCAGATGGCGCGGGTTCCCTTGAGGAACCCCCTGGTGAGTTGGCACTTGGGAGCTCGTCTGAGGAGGAGTGCTCTGTCTGCTCGAGGAATACTTGCGCCACCTGTGGCTCTACCCTGTCCAAAACTAAGTGGAGCAAATTGCACTCTCCTGGACACTCCTCTGAAAAAGGGGACACGGATGAGGAGATCAGGGATGTCTGTAGCCGTGAAAGGGATGTTCCTGACTCTCTGAAGCTTCCAGCGAAGAAGTCGCATGTGATGCGGCGCTCTCAGCCTCGAGGCAGACGGGCCTCTAGACAGAAGCCCAAGACTGGCTGTTGTGTGGAAGCCGGGGACCCGGCTGGGGAGTACAAGGAGCTGCAACCAAGAAACATTCAATTCAAACCCCACTTGGGTAACATCTTGCTTCTTAAATTTGTTTGAAACTTTTTTTTTGTTTGTTTGTTTTGCTTTAAAATGCCTAGAAGTGCCCACAGGTGTATATTGTCGGGTTTTTTTTAAATATATATATTTTTTTAATGAAAGCGAATGACGGGCGAGCCTTAGAACCCCCATCTCCTTGGTGTGGGAAATGGTTAATTGTGGACTGTATGAGAGTAGAGATGGGAAGTGATTTTAGATGTCCTTTTTGTGTGCAATGTTACCCTAGTTAAACTCCCTTGTTGTAGAAGGACAGTGGGAAGAGGGTGCTGTGGCATCTGACCAGGAGAGCTGGGAGAGCTGTAGCATTAAAGGACGATATCATTCATCACATGGACAAGGTAGCTGAAGGGTGGGATGTCCTACTTGCCTGTCTAAAAGTACTTATTGCTTATTTCTGTCATTGTACCTTAACCTGCAGTGAATCTTCCCTCCCCTTAGAGAGATCCCCTCGTAAAAGGCCTCCCTGCAAGAATTTTGGGCATCAAAGGAATAACCGCGACAACGAGGGGGAATTCCCACGAATCCAGCGGGGCAGAGGTAGCACTTAAACCTTTCCTCGGTGTCCTCCTTGCACCTGATGTGCAGTCTGCTGACCTAATGATGACATCATTTCTAGGGTCCACCATGAGGAGAGGTGGCAGATCCTAACCACTCCCAATCACGTCATTTAAAAAAACAAGAAGAATGCTTGTGAGCACTTGACCTAAAATGACTTGAAGGCACATTTTTGTATATGACAAAAGTGGGTGAGTTGGCTATAGACCTGTACTTCCTCTGCCTGACTGTCTTGTTGGGTGCTGTGCATTCAGCCCCTTAATCCCTGCTGCTGTCTTCACTGGACCCTGTTTTGATCCTCTATGGGGTTCTGCCACTGGATTGGTCTGGGAGGTGTAGGCCTTACTGCTGTCAGGACTCCAGGCCTTTTTGGGGTCAAGACTGGCTGTTCACTGAGGACTTGCATCTGGGCTGCCTCTTCTTGGGCAGTGGAAGTCCAGGCAAAGCCTGATGGTGAAGGTCTGACATCTAGTTTGGTGATTTTTGGCTAACTGGGTCAGTCTTACTGTAGTGCAGATGTTCTGACACATTACAATGTTTTACATGGGTTTCAGTGTCATTAAAATATCTGCATTGCTCTTAAACCTGTCTCCATTGTTTGTCATTTGTTGAGCCGTTATTTTTTTTTTTTAAGCTGCTTAAAGGACCTTGGCTAACAGTGGCTACATCACACCCCGTATGTTTAGGTCCACTTCTTCCACAATGCTTTGGGTTCATTGTCTAGTCCAGTGTTAATCAGTCCAGTCCTCATGGCTCCCCCAGACAGTCATCCCCCCGCTCCCAGCTTCCAACCAATCAGGAACACCATGCACCTGGTACATTTGGGCTGGTAGATTTTGCAGTTGAAAATGTAGTACTCACAAAACCATAGTCTGTCCTGGTGTTTTCACCACACACTAATTCAATCTTGGTGTTTCCCCCCGCCCCCCAAATATTAAACACTTCTCCAGGGTGGGCTTTGGCTAGAATGTCTCTTCATTACAAGACTTCATGTACATAATCATAATGGATGCATATAGGTTTTTGGCCAGTGAAAGGCAGAGTTGTTTCTCATCTCTCAGCCCTGGTGGGATGAGGCGACCCACTCAGTTCTCTTTGGCAGGAAAAACATTAAATCCCCAAGTAATACTTTGTATGAGGCATAGTCTTTTTAATTCAGCCATTAGCCAATCAAAGCTAATTAAGAGCTTAGGAGTAACAGTTAAGTCTCATGGAGCCTGGAATTCCTAGTGTTTGGTCTGATAACCGGCTACTAGGAACTACTCTGCTGCCTGACACTGAATAAGGCTTCTGTAGCCTGGATATGATTAGAATCCATAGATATACTATTGAAATCTATTGTTTTAAGTCAAATGAGAACTACATTATGCGTCAAGATATGGTCTTGTAATACATCTTCTAACCACCAGAGGGCTGCCTCCTACATTAGATTACATTACAATTCAGTGACAAAAAGGTACTTGGAAAATACTTTTATAGGTAAGCATGGTGTGGCTGCAAGCTAAAGTTAATTTATGTACTGTTAAACATTTTTTACATTAATGGGCATTTGACATGTAGCACATGCATTTGTGTTGAAACAGTTGTCATGTCAACTTCTAACCACTGTTTATAATTGAACCAACCTATTAAAATGAGCAGTTTTATTCATCAAGATGTTTGATAGGTTCTTGCATTCTGGGGACATATCATGGCCAATCAAAGGTAACTTTATAACATTCTTGAGGTTACTTGGAAAATTCTGAAAGCTGATAGGTTGCTGGTAACATGACAAAAGCCCCGCCCCTCTCACACAGTTATTAAGCTCTGCTGTGGCAGCTTTGTTCTGCTTTTGTAACTAACTTTCTTCTTTGCAAGTATGTGAGCAGTTAAATGTGGGAAAATGTGGCTTCTTTGCTGTGTTGTTTGATTAGTGATCTTTTTATACAGGTGTTTGTTGTTGGGTGGGTTTTTTTTTCCCTTCCTTTCTGTCTTTCTTACAGTTTCTAGCAGGAGGGCCTTGTTTGGTATAACCCCTGGTTTAGCTCGTACAAATAGCTGGGGTTTGAGTGTTATATGTTCAGTCTAAGATTTGCTTGGTCTTACTCCTTTTCTAGGTATGGCAAGTACCCGTCAGTCGCTACCGTCAGGCTCTCGCAGTCAGCATGCCCCCAACAGGCCCCCTGGCCCAGCTGAGGGCCCCCACCTGCCACAGGCCTTTTGTCCCACTCATACAGAGAACCAGCCGCCCCCTCACTCACGGCCTTTCTTCTATGTCCAACCTTCCCAGTCCTACATCCCCTACCAGTGGCCCGTACCTGTACCCTACCACCCCTACTGTGGAATACCCAGCTTCGGTGAGGAATGCTGCTTTTCTTGATTGGTGTAAGCGATTACTCAACACGACTTCTGTATGGTAGCCTTAAGCTTTTGCTGTTTATTAATAGTCAAAATGGCGAGTGTGTGGGAATGTATTCATCCCCAATTGGACGTTGAGTACTACTTATCTGAACCTATGAGTAGCTGGGCACTTCTCACAGCATAGATTGCCTCAGCCTCTTAGGGAAGTCCTCATGCATTTTTTCCTATGTGGTTTGTGCTGCAGAGCTGTGTGGGCTTTTGATTAACATACAGTTACTTGAGTAGCCTTTGAAGTTCTGTGCTTTACTGAAACTGAGAGCTCCAAAGCGGAAGATGAGGACATTGGTATTCAGTACCATCAGATTGTGTTTCTGCTTTTCTGATTGAACCCAGGGAGTTAACTGTGGACTGCAGATAGGTGTTTAGGCTGACTGAGGCTCTCGGTGTTTCATTAATGTATATCCTTGGTTCATCTGGACCATCTGTTTTGGCCTCCATGTTACAGTAAATAACTAAAGGTCAGTTGTAATGCACTTGCCTATTCATAAGCACGCTGGGTGGCTGTGTGTTAAAGCACTCTGGGGATTTGTCTTGAATGATTTAAATGCTGCCATTCCTGCTTTGAGATCCATATATCGATGCTCGCACTCAAAAGCACCCCAAAGACGGCATTTTAAGACTTCTCTACTGCACAGTAGGTGCAGAACAGTGTCTTCCTTTATAGGACTACAGCCGAAAGTACAGGAGCATTTTGGCCATGTTTTGTGCTGGAATATGCAGCCTTTTGGAGGGACTGGCGATAGGCTATATTGTGTAGGTATGTAGCAGTGATGCTTACTAGCTGCCGATGTTTGCAAACGTTTTGGACTCTGGCATCTTATCTCTGCTCTGCCCCTTGCCCCCTCCCATGTGTGTGGTCATGGTTATATTATGTTGTGGGGACCCAATGTCCCCACAGTGTGATTAAAAACCAGTTATTTTCTACCTTGTGGGGACATCTTTTTGGTCCCCATAAGGATAACCTCAATTTTTATAAAAACCTGTTGCAATCAAAAAACTAAAGTCTCATTTTGTTTGGTTACTTATAGTTAAGGTTAGGGTGTGTGTGTGTGTGTCTCATTTCTCCTCGAATTGGCGGCTGTGAAAGAGGAGAATGGTGCTTCGCTTCAAATCAGTGTAGCCTGCCTTGGGCTTGGCTTTTTTTTTCTTCTACTTCCCTTTTCTATCTGTGGGTCAGACTCTCATAACTCTAGGATATAAACGAGTGTTTCTTTTTACTTCAGTGTCAGATGGCTTTTTTTTTTCTTAAACACAAGCATGTCTGCCTGGAAGGAGCACATGCACGCTTCTGAATGTGAGCACCTTCAGGATTGCCCGCACTACTCTTGGAGATCTACCACCTTGCAGAGCTTAGGTGCAACCCTAATTTAAAACACCGAACCAGCTATGTTGAAGCTAAGTTTGCTCTAATACTTATATGCTACTGAAGGGCCTGATTTATCGGTATTGGGTGTGTTCAATTAGGGCTACCCCTAAGCAGGGTTGGGCAGTCCTGTCTTAGTCTCTAATAACCTTATAGCCCTTAATTCCTGCCCCTGGTCCTGATTAGTCTGTAGCTTTCTGTGGATTGGCACCAGCTTTTTTTGGTGGTCCCTGGCTGACATCTGGGGTGTTCCCTACCTTGTGCCTGTTGCTTCCTGGATAAATGGTTATGGAATATGAAGGGATGTCTGGTTCATTCTCAGAATAGCTTCAGCTGTTTGTACCATGAGAGAACCATGGCCAAAAGACAAGATGCTTGACTCTGTTCTCTCATGCTACAGGTTATAGTATGGTTATGCCCCCAAACCTGTATGGCTTTCCACCAAACCCGTACATGGAGGCTCCTGGATACATCATACCCCATGCCCAGCTTCACCTGACCGATTACAGGCGGATGCTGAACCCACAGCTTCCTCCAGCGGTGGCCTATCATGCACGCAGGTTCCGGTGTCAGCACGTCATGGTCCCCCGGGAGACTGTCAGCTCAGAGGTACAGACGGAGCCTCTCCCTCAAGACCCGAGTAACTCCCAGCTGTCTTCTACCTCGGCATCCTGCTCTGCAGAAACCCATTCCATGGGATCTGATTCTGGCAAGGGAAGTGGGTGCACAAATGCGTCTTCCTCCCAGGGCTCCGAATCAAGTACCCATCCAGGAAAAGCAGAAAGCCTAGAAGTGGATGGGGACTTGATATCTACACCACCTCAAGCTTCTGCCACACCCAAGGGAGCCTACATGTTCCAGTGGGATCAGGTACAGATGAGTGCTGAAGATTCCTCATTGGACGCCAAGACTGTTCCCTCATCCGATAGTGTTGCAGAGTCTGCACAAGATGCATCTGGATTGCTGGCACAATGTGATGACTCGATTAGTTCTAGCAAGGGTGTCACCCCTCTATTCTCCTCTTCTGCCAATGATAATACCACCACTGCGCAAGAGGTGAAGTGTGACACAGGAAGAACAGAACAGCAGTGCGTGCCCTCATACCCAGATATCCTGTTGGTCAGTGGGTCCCCTTCCAGTGGCACTGACCCAAGACTCAAAGCTGTTCAAGATGGGGGTTGCAAGACTTTGACTGAGCAGATTGCAACCAATGAGGCCACTGACCTTGTGAAGGTAGACGAGGAAGTGGCTGAAGATGCTAGCCTCCTTAAGGAGGGCTGCTTTAAAATCGTCCGACTGCCCTTTGAGATGCACTACATGGAGGAAGTGCAGAAGGTGGAGGAGTCTGTCTGGTCTGTAGAGCCGCTGGTCCCTTGTGTCCCCTCTGTGGAGTGGATGGTCCAGCAGGAGTTCTTGGAAGCTGAGAAGGTGGATAAGACTGACATTCCACATGACGGGCTAACCATGAACCAAGCACCAACATCTCCTCTGGAAAACTGTCCAGCCCCCCCACTATCTCCTTACCTTCCTTCTGCCAGCTGGCTAGCAGACTTCGGTAACGTGTACTATTACAGCAAGATGCCCCCGAGTGTGCAAGCACACCTGAGCAACTTCAGCAGTTCCTCAGAGCCTCCAGCGATGGGAGAGAAGCAGACGCGTGACTTCAGAGGTCACAGCACGAGTGTCGGGGTGAAGAAGTGCATGCACGTCAGGGGGAAGGAAGGAAAAGGCCGCCTCAACCTCAAGGACCACCTCAGCCATTCGCTCGAAAGTGTATCCGGCACTGCCGGCAAGGGGGAGAGGAATTGCCCTCGATGTCGCACCAAAGCTGACGTCCCTCCAGGTGTGAACCCAAAATCTCCCAGCAGGAGCCGCAGAGTTGCTCATTTACCCGCTGCTGACCCAAAGTCTCGGACCCACATATCCTGCAGATGCTGTGTGGGGAGGGTTCACAGGAAGGGGCTTAGTCCTGATGTCTCCTCACAGAACAGGGATGAGGAGATGGAGAACAGCGCCCCGGCCGCGACGCCCCGGCGGCCCGGTAGTGAGGCCAAGCGCCGCGTTGAAGCTAGAAGCCTTGCTCCTTCGAGGAGGCACTCTGAGAAATGTTCCGTAAAGTGTTCAAAGCTTCAGGAGAAGAATTGTGCCTGCAAGGAGCACAGCGGACCACTGGTCCGTGAAGGAAACTGGTGGCGGCACACCGACGGCGTGAGAGACAATGATGAGAACGTGGCTTTGTCGAGCCTCGCCTTGGACAAGTTCAGAACTCCAGAGCGACTGTGCACTGCGCCGAGACGGAAAGCAGGTACAGCTGGCGATTTTTATTCAAAATACATGCACCGTTCAGGTTGAATCCTCATCCGGAGGTGGCGATTGTCAGCCTTTGCAAAACATGCCACCTATAGCTTGATTGTAGAGGAAATGAAATTGCTATGCAAGCTCTAAGTGGTCCATTTAATTGCTGAACAGGTGTAATTACATGTTTTGTAGCGACAGTGTGTGGTTTTTTTTTTTCTTTTGTGGCAGACGCCTCGTGGAGAGGAGCAGCGGCGACAATGTCTGACAAAGAGATGGAGGTAGCAGCTAGACGAAGTACCCCAACTAAACACAAAAAACAATGTGCACATTCACAAGGTAGGGTCATGTGACCAGCAGCTCCCCCCCTCCCCCCCCCCCCCCCCCCCCCCCCCCCCCCCCCCCCCACCCCCCACCCCCCCCTCC
>JAODKM010000075.1:18564372-18582034 GCA_026780845.1 Petrocephalus sullivani
AACCGATAACCGATTATGGCAAAATGCTTAAATATCGGGAAAAATATCGGTAAACCGATATATCGGTCGATCTCTACTTAAGATCATCAGTGACTAGCATCTAACGATTACAGAAAATGACCTCATTCTCACTGCTGCCTCCTGATTGGGTGAACATGACCTCCCCCGTTTTTCGGCCTGCTTGCTGAACCACGCGTAATCGCTGAGCCCGTATTACCTTTGTTGGTGTTACTTCAGTGTAATGGCAATGGCTCATAATGTGACTGGGATGCTGGGACAGGTGAACCTCACCAGTGCTGCCAACTCTGACCCATCTGACGTGACACTCACACTTTCAGATTCTCACGCTTACATAAGAAATCTTACGGCAAATCTATATTATTCCATTATAAACCTAAAATAATCTACATCAAACGTGTTAGGGTAATTTGGAAACCCTCCTGACTATTTACAGGGTAATAAAACTCTTACATACATGTAAATGAGTGTGCAGACTCACGCCAGCCAGCAAACCAAAGTTAGCAACCCTGCCTCACTTGGCGGGAAAAGTGTCAAACTGACCACACTGTATCTAGCAGGACAGCCGGGCGGTACAGTGTCTCCACACGGGCTTGGCCGTAGTGCCCATAGCTACTTCAGCCAAAACAACCCAGCTGAACAAATGGATGAAATAAGAAGCCTCTTTCGCCAAATGCACCAGCCAAGCGACACGGTAATAATATGCAGTAAGCAAAGTATTTCAGTATTGTAATGTTTACACAGCTCACAGTACAGCCTGCCCAATGGACATAAAGCTAAGGTACTTTAGCATGTGAAGTGTGCCCAAGTAAAATCATTTTGGTTGAGTGTATCAAAGTGAAGGTGACTTTATTGGCGTTGTACTAGAAAGTAGAAGGGGTAAATTGATTGGAAAAACACTGGGTGGATGGCATCATGCTTGTCATTTTTAAGACTTTGGGGCTTAGCCTAGGATCTGGTTGTCTTTGAACGGTTGTCGTGGTAACATGTGAATCAGGACCGCCCCCCCCCTTAGAAACTTCCCCTGCTAATCTTGCTGCCTGACAAAGAACCGGCAGATAAGCGCGATACCTCAGTGTTGTGTTTGATAAGAATGTTCCGGAACTGCAACCTGCCCTTTGTTGTTTTCACACGAGTGCAAACATGGGCATTGGAAGAAAGGAAAGCTGGGAATGTGACGTGAACGACAGGCCCTGACCCTGGAAAGAAAGATGAATAAACCCAATTTTTATAGCAAAAACAGAACAAAGGCAGAATCATTGTGTGGCTCAGGACACAAACCTATTAGAGCTAGGGTTAGTGTTGGGCTTAGGTTAATTAAGGGTCAGTGCCTTAATAAAAAGAACCATACTTTTTAAACTCAGATTTTATGCATATGGTGGTGTGTTCTTTATACTATGACAGTTTTCCTAAAATTAGATTAAAAAATTTGGAATATATCGCCTTGCTTGTAGTATCGGAATATATCACAATATATTGAATTTTAACCCCTTTATCATATCGTTTCACCAGATTCTTGCTGTCACGTTCAGCCCCGCCCAGCATATTCGATGCCTGTGTTTCCCTGGGCGTGGCTCCCAGCCACACCTGAGCCTGTTAGACTGACCTCTCGTCCTGCCCTCTTATTGATACTGTCACGTTTAGCCCCGGCCAGCATATTCGATGCCTGTGTTTCCCTGGGTGTAGCTTTAAACCAGCCACACCTGAGCCTATTAGACTGACCACTGATTACTGCCTGGTGTTCCTTCCTTATCGTTACCCCTGTATTTCAGTGCTCCCTAATCCAGTGCTCGATAGTCAGGTCATTGTTACACGTTGCGTCTTTCCGCCCCGTGCACGTTCCTTAATAAACGTCCCCTACGAGGGGTTGTTCTGCTATACCCTGCGCCTTGTGGGGGCATTACTGTACTGCGTGGTGTGACACTCACCAATACACAGCCATAATACTTAATGTTTTATTTTATCACATAAAAAAAGTTATTCAAAAAATTCATCAATTTGTAGTTTTTGTCGTTGAGTCGCTAATTTTGTATTTGTGAAAGCCTTGTGGTTGGGATCAAACTGTCCTGTGGGGTGCGTACTGCCCAGCAGCTGGATGTTACTACATCAGGATCATTCAAATATTTTGATAGAGTCAACAGGAACGTCTGCAAATCATAGACCGACCCAGATCTGTGAAAGTGAACCAGAGACAGCAAACCTTCCTGCACGAAGTACTTAAAAGGATTTGCTACTAGCCGCACATTACCACAGATGTCAATATTGAAATGAGAATTTATGGGGGCCCTTCTATTGCTATGAATAGTGTTGTGATTACGAATTAATGAGCTGGCTTCGGGTGCTGTGGTCCGTGCATTAAATGAGTCTTTAATCATCCGTAAAAACCCCAGGCCTCAAAAGGAACTTGGTCGTGCAAATTGCGTCGCTACGGTAAGACAGAATTTGAAGTGCAGATGCGTGTTGAGGCGATTCGCCGAGGGCCTGAGTGCATGACGCTGTTTTGAAGCAGCCAGCTCCACGATTGGCTCACAATTCACCTCCACATTTTGGCAAAAGGGCGATCGTCTTTGGAGAAAAATGGACAAGTATGGCCTTTGCTGTCCATTGCTGAATAAACTGCCTTTGTTGATCTGCTTGATTCCATTTTGTCCGGGTCTGCGTCATGGATGAGTGAATTTTGGTATTTTCTCGTAAATAAACAGCAGGGCAGATAAGAAGGTATATAGAGAGAGCACAACACTGGCTCTTCAGGGGACTGCTAAAAAAATTGTGGGTTAGGTGATTTGATTATAGCACCAGCCCTGTCTCTTCTGGCTTCATAAGTCTGGAACAGGCTTCCTCTGGGTTTCCTGACAGTCCAAAGCCACTGCTGTGTTCTACTGAGTTAATGACTCTATATTTCCCTTGGTGTATGTGTGTGTATGTGTTTGAGTGCGACAGGAAAGTGATGTACTATCCAGGGTGCATCCTGCCACTGATTCCGGGATTGGCTGACTGAATTATTGTTGGAGCAGGGAGCGAATTAGGCACTGAGACCATTCTGTTTGGGGCGTGGCATCCATCCTGTTGCTAATAGTGGAGGAAGGTCACATGATCTCATATCATAAGAGTAACTAGTGATTATATAGAAATGTACAGGAGTGTAATGAAGCGTCAAGGTAATTATATACTGACATGAAGCTGGGGGCAGGTTATGTAGGACCATATACATTTTTTATTTCACTAATTTTTCTGTTTAAATGTGCATCTAAGAATATATATTCCAAACTGCAGCCTGGCTCTTCCCTGCTTCTCCTTGATGAAGGGCTTCCTTCTTGCTTTATGGGACTTCAGACCTGCTCCTAGGAGCCCATTATGAACGTGCCCTAGCGGTGCACTTAAGCACACCGCTTAATGTTTAACATTCTTTGTCTAGGTCACTTGAGGTCATCCTCTGATTTACGAGACTGTTGGGTAAGTTAACAGTCATCTTTGGCATTAGAAAGTCGCTTCTGCCCTCTGCCTGGCTGGTTTCTGGTCGTTCCCAGTGTCTCCTGCTTCACCTTGTTCTTGTGTACTACAGTCCTAGAAACTTGGAGCCTGGAAGCAACCTGCTGCTCAGTGTAGCCTTCTGCCAGCAGAGCCAGGATTAAACCAGGATTTTAAAAATGCATTTTTAAAAGCATAGAGTGGTTAATTTTTTTTTCCAGAGCTTTATATATATATATACACACGTGCACACACACACACACACACACACACACATATATATATAGGCAGGTGTCTCTGTGTTTTTAATAATAATTTACAAAAAGACAAATTTGTTGGATGTTTTTATTACCAAATATACAAAAACTATGTACATTCAGATACACCTTGGTAGCCTCAAGGCAGGCTGGCTTCTGACAGGTCTCACACATTGAGTCCTCAGACCTGTGGCCATCCTCCCTGTAGGACAGCTCTTTTTCCATGCTATTTGGAAAGTCCACAGTAGGTTTGGCACATCTGCAGATGGCCAGGCTGGGAGTCTGGTCCCAGCAGTACCCCATGGTTCTGGGGGAGTGGGGCAGTGGCCAGTGAGGGGCCGAGTGACAGCGACACGGCTATCGTGTGAGTAGCGGCTGGCGCTTTTAACGATGGAGGATTCTCAGAGATGCACGGCTGCCAAAATAAAAACCCGTTTTTCACAGGAAGCCGTTTCGGCTTCTGTGGAGTGTGACCTTCGGACAACTTCGACTCGAACTGGCATGGTGAGTCAGCGGGTTTGGGGAAACAAGATATTTTTTCCCTATAATGATGTAGTCCAGAGTTACTTAGTTCAGCGTGAACCATGGAAGTCACTGGGATTGTTTCTCAGTCACAAAATGCCAACGCCTGCACACATAAGCCCAATATAAGATGGGTCACCCCGTGAAGTTTTTTGTTCCTATTTTTTCCCTCCCTGTGAATCATCCAGACCAACAAAAACGTTTATGGAATACATTAAACATATCAACCGTAAAATCCACATGGGATTACAATCTGCAAACTTCCTGAATGTCTGAAAATATTCAGAATTTCCGGGAATTTGTTTCGATACACATAAAAATGGAATTACTATCAAAACACCAGTACAATAACCACATTACAGCATTAGATTTAAATGTCTTCTTTGTTTTTCCACCCAAAGTCTTGCGTTTGAGTTCTTAGCCAATAATTTATATAAACTATATATACCACGCATGAATAAATAGATATAACTGTCCAGAACAGGTGTTGCTGGAGCTTGGATGACTGGCATTTTTCTAACAGAGACAGACACTGGATGACGGACCTGCAGAGTGTCAAATCTGATAGAGGATTCTCCCAAAATTCCACCGTCTTTTCCCGTGCACTTGATTAGCCGGTCTAGCTAGAAGTATTAAAAACACAAAGGGATGAGAGAGAATTCCCCAACATCCATGCTCTTCTCCGTGGTATTCCATGTCGGAACGTGGGGCCACCCCCTACGAAATGAACCGCTAGCCTGATTTCCCTCTTTTCCCAATCTCAGGAGGCCCACGGGAGTATACAGTTAGGAGGAGCAGGTCATGTCTGACCTCCCTGGCAGCCCTTCAAGCCCCGTCTCGAAAAGCCGGCCTCATTTGCACTGGAGGACGACGGCAAATCTGCCGCAATGTGAACTTGAGAGCTCGAGGAGTCAGAGGTCAAAGGTGAGGAGAGGGCAGGTCTTGCCAGCAGTTAAGGCGGGCAGCTACCAGAGTGGGCTGCTGGCCTCCAGTGCCCCATACATCTCAGCCAGTTTCCGGAAGCGGGGCCCCCAGTCGCTGAGATAGTCGTAGTCGTGGTCGCCATTGGAGGCGGCGGACTGCAGTGAGCTCAGCGACTCGGCTACTGAGCCCTCCCCCTCATAGGCATATGTCTGAAGCGAGTCGTAGGGGGGTGCACAGGGGTCCAGGTCGGCCTCGAACAGCTTGGCCAGCACGTAGCCATGCACACCGCCGCCGGCTACTGGTACCTGTGGCACGTGCCGCGACAAGCTCTCGATTTCGGGCACCATGTCCTGCCGGATCCGGCCCAGGTGCACCTCCCGCGGGTTCCACATGGCGGCGATGTCAAAGGCCTCGGTGTCCTCCTCACCGCCGCCCTCGTCGTCGTACCGCACGATGTTCTCGTGCACGTTCTCTTCTTCATCACACAGGTACGGCTTCTTGCGGTGGCTCCGGAGAGACAGGACCAGCAGGGTCATCACTGGGGGGGAGGATTTAGTGGTCAGGCTAGTACTGAGATGCCTGAGTACTGAGATTAAATACATAAAAAACACTATTTCTAGTATATATGGTCTACATATTACATTAATCATTATACAAAAAAAAGTATGCTTAATAAAAGGTGCATGTCACTTTAAGACGGGGGACATGTGACCCATGCCATCATTTCCTTCACCTGCTCCTTATTACCGATCCTATAAGCCCCGAATGCTGCTGTTTCTCTCAGGCCCCGAATGCTGCAGTCCTTTCCCCAGCCCTGACACCCTGTATGGATCCCTTCTGCTTGTACCACGTTATTTTTTTTTTTGTTGTTGTTCTGTTCCCCTCGTTAGGTCGAGCCTGCCGCTCCCTCTCCCCACGTCACGCAGTACCGCTCTGCACAGAACCCATCTCGCGGCTTTACGTGTGACACGCTGACACAATGCCGATATACCGGCTCTCGTGCTCGGAGGAGCAGGGAAGCCTCGTTACACGTCACAGCACGCGCCCTGCACCCTTTGCCCCGCCGTCTAGCAGCTTGTAACCCGGAAACAGCTTTTACTGATGGTTAGCCATGTGCTACCAAAATAATATTGCTTTATACGTAATCATAGAAGTCTCCCACTGCTCAATAACTTGCGTTGTCATGACTACCTCCATCCCAGTCATATAAACCTCATGAATGATGCTCTCCCAAGGTTGACAGCCCTGCAGGATGTATGGCAGAGATACTATTACTATTATTACTCAGTTTTAGTGTGTTAGGAAAGAGGCATATGTACTCAGAGCATTAGTATTAGTATTAATGCTATGAGTGTTACTGTACTACTGCTATGTTGGGAAATGTATTATTAGTACTAATACTGGGGGGATTGCAGTAGAACTGGTACACTGAGTATTATATTATTAGTACTAATATGGGGGGGGTATTGCAGTAGTACTGCTACACTGAGTATTGTATTATTAGTACTAATATGGGGGGGTATTGCAGTAGTACTGGTACATTGAGTATTGTATTATTAGTACTAATATGGCGGGGGTATTGCAGTAGTACTGGTGCATTGAGTATTGTATTATTAGTACTAATACTGGGGGTATTGCAGTAGTACTGGTACACTGAGTATTGTATTATTAGTACTAATATGGGGGGTATTGCAGTAGTACTGCTACACTGAGTATTGTATTATTAGTACTAATACTGGGGGTATTGCAGTAGTATTGCTACACTATTGTATTATTAGTACTAATACGGGGGGTATTGCAGCAGTACTGCTACACTGAATATTGTATTATTAGTACTAATACTGCAGGCATAGTTGTAATATTGTTTCTCTGAGTTTGGTTTCATGTATAACGGCAGCCGTGGAGCGGTGGGTACCGAGGAGGACGAAGACGCAGGCCAGGATGGCGATGAGCGCGCCGCGGCTCAAGCTAGCGGGCAGTGCGTAGGCCTCAGCATTGCAGGAAATCACGGTGCCACCACCATCGCAGCTGCAAACACGCACTGTCAGAGTGCCGGTGCTGGTCTGTACTGGCTGCTGGCCATCCGAGATGAAGATGGGCAGCTGGTAGACGCTCTGGTCGCGTTGGGAGAAGCCACCACGCCGCGTCAGGATCCAAGCTGAGTTATCTGAGGTTGGAGGGGGGAGGGGAGTAGAGCGGGCCGGCGTGTTAGTGAGCAGCCAGCTAGGCCAGCTGGCCAGCTAGGGGAGTTTTCTTTGTAGTATGAAAGCACCACCCCATTTGGGATCTGTCTGGGATTAGATGACACAGTTGCTAGTTCCAAAAACCTGACGGCGCACAGCTGGGTCGGATGCCCAGGTACAGGCTGACCTGCAGTGTGACAGATGTGCAACTCTGTCATGAGAATGCCAGAGGCAGCTGGAAACATGCTTATCCCCTACATTCCTGGATGGCTCATAATCAAGGTCGTGATCTTCTGATTTTGCCAGTTGATTTATCAATGAAAGACACACTGGCACTGAGACGAGACCCAAAGCTACAGCTGAAAGGGAAGGCTCGCGTTATCAAGGATTGCATTTTCCATAATTTGCATCCCAATTTAGTTATTTCCAATTCCGTATCAGGCTGAGACATTTGCGCTGAACGCACGCTATGTACCTCTTTGGCACACCTCATTGCAATCGCCATCTTACAGGTCCCTAAAACCTGCTCCTGCAGTCAACCGAGATAATGCGCTGGGCTTAAATCCTCCAGCAGCCAGCACGCTAACTCTGCTCTGTCAATTTATCGAAGGCCTGTTCTTAAATCCGAGCCACTTGTCTGAAACACAGGACACAGCCTTTACTGGCCAGGCTGCCAGAGGCTGCGTGCAAGAAATGTCCACAGTACCCCAAGCACTTTAACTAGGGTTATTATGCAAAACGTCAGTGTGGCGCCAGACTAAAAACACTTCGCATAGCTTGCAGAACTATAATTGCTTCATATTTATTCTGCTGTGATGTTGAGTAAATCTTTGAAGGGGAATATCACAAGGGTCTTGACTCTGGGCTGGAGATGCTGCTCCTGCACCTCCCAGCTCCCTCACCTTGGTTGTCACGGAGAGTGAAGTTGGGGTTGTTGGCTGCCTCAGGTGCGAGGCTGTAGTAAAAGTGCTGGCCCCCGAGTGGGTCGTCAAGGTCCATGGCTGTCACTGTCTGAACCAGCTGTGAACCGGCAAAGAAAGGCAAGAAAAACGTGAGCAGTGAGAGGTGTGCAACGTGAGAGATGTGCAACGTGAGAGATGTGCAACGTGAGAGACGTACAACGTGAGAGATGCAAAAACAGTGTGACAGATAATTGCCACAGTTATGTGATTTAGTCAGTATTGCTCATTACATCAGCTGTCTGCTACTCCTGTAAAACATGATTGCGTGGCTGGACGACTTGGGGTGATATAGTTTAATCTAGCTTCGAAGTGTGAAGTACTTCAGTCATATTGCTGGAGTGATGTGGAGTCCATCCGTGAAATTCGATTATTTTTACAGCAGATGCTCTTATCCGCAGTGTCGTTCGTAACTCACAGCCTTCTCCAGAGTGTCTTTCACACGAATGCTTTTCTGCTGAACAGTGTTGAGCCCTCAGATTACACTCGCAGTTCATTGATCGCTAAAGTCACACTATGGCTAGGTCTCAGAAATAGTCCACAGCTTGTATTTAGCTAGCACTTTCACCTAAGGTCAGGTCAGGTCAACTTACAATCAGTACACCTGCATGTTTTACTGGAGGAATCAGCTTAAGTACCTTATTCAATTGCACAACAGTCGAGCCCCTAGCAGGGATATGCACTAGAAATTGTTAAGATGCCTATCCTTAGGTACTATCGTACCAGCTGCTAGCCAAAACTGTCCCAACTGGAATTACAGTACCTGCCCAGCTTTTGCGTTCTCGCAGACAAAAGCTTCGTAGTATTGTGCCAATTGGGGGGGATTGTCATTGACGTCCAGCACCTTCACCGTGACCGACACGCTGCCGATTTGAGAGGGATTATCTGCAAAGGGAGAGGATATGGGCTCAGTACAAGTCTGTTTAAATGAAGTCTGGGGTGAATCGCTCATTAGACTCCCATGAGGCTTGTGGGATTTGCAGGTCGTGTGTGTTGCATTTTGGCATTTGTGGTGCCCCTGTGGCACAGTCAGGTGCTCCTCTGCCAGGCTCCATTACTCATCCTAACTAACAACAATTTTCATGCCTTAATCAACTGTGTAATTGTGAAATAAGTTGCACGTAAGTGATTGTATTAACTGGCACAGGGTCCTTCCATCAATCAATTGATTAGAGGATGATGCAATCAATTCTCCCACTGACTTCTGGGAAAGTCGAAAGCTAGAAAAGACCCCTCTCAGCTTGAATAGTTTTTTTTCATTAAAAAATGCTGACATACAGTATTAAGATTGTGTATTGATTTAAAGAGCAATCTAGAAGTGCTACAAGTGTACCTGGTATGTGTTTGATTTCTTGCTGTGATAAAGAGCAGAATGTTCAAAGCACTAGGACCCTTCTCAGAATTTTAGATGGCCAAGTATCATTCTGAAGCACTAATCGACTAATCGATAAAGAATATGGATAACATTAGATCTAGAAGCTTCTGCAGAATTATGAGACCCTATATCTTAGATAAGGTGTTGGGTTTAACAACATAATCAGGCAATGACAAAGTGTCGATTTTCAGCAGGTGTTAATTACAATTCCAGGCTAGGCTCGAGTGTCGTGCTCGCTGGCTACATGTCGAGGAAGCCACTGTAGCACGTGACTTACTCATCTCCATTGCCAGCACAGTGACATTGTGCCAGGCGACCTCCTCTCGATCCAGTGGCTTCACAGTCATCAGTGCTCCAGATGTGATGTCAATGTAGAAGTACTTCCCAGGATCACTGTTCTTCTCAATGGAGTACCTGACCAGCCAAAGTGGGTGAAAAAGAGGAAGACGGGTATTGGTATGTTAGTGTTCATTTATCAGCCAAGTGGCAGAAGGGTTTCTTTATGCTCTACCATTGATGCACAGGTTTTGCATTTGGCGAGGGGCCTTTCAAGTGAGCAGATGTGGAACTGCAAGGTTTGCCAAGGCTCTGTCTGATTTATGATAGGGTGTGTGCCATTCACGGTGGGCTCAGGAGACTTAGCAGCCAGAGGAGGGATGTTTCCTGCACAGATCCACTAGAGTCAGGCTATTAGCCTGAAAAATATTTGTCTGTTTTCCAACCTTATAGATCTGACATAAAATGAACTACACCCATGGAAGGCTGATTGTAAGGCAAGACAGATCACCAGCAGTCTACTGAGGCTTCATTCCCCTTTTCTTTGTACGCATCACGAATGACTGGATCATGGCTTGCCCCCTCCCTGTCGAAGCTGATATCAGGCTGGCTTTCTGTCAGAAAAAGCCCCCGTGCTTTGCAGCTCCTGTTCTGTCACGGGGGAGCAGTAGCTGTTGGACACACAGCGGGCATTGGAAGCCAAGAAATTCCCCAGAAGTACATCTACGCCACTCTTCCACTAATGAATGTTATGTAAACCTAGTGTCGAACAGTGGCGTGTTTTTGTGTGTGTGCGCGTGTGTGTATAAGGATGTGTGCATTTTATCAAAACAATTGGTAGGGAAGCATGGTAGAGGGCTGAGAGGGGTTATTAATGGGGGGACTTTCCAGCCATGGTGCTGCTATTTCTTATCTATCATGTAATTACATCCAATGTGCTTTTTCATCCAAACCAAACGATGGCTGCGTTACTTCCCCGATCTGCATACTCATGACTGGCCGTGAGAAACAGCTGGGCCAGTGCCCACCAAAGCTTCGTCTCTCGTTACAGAAGCAGTGGGGGGTGTCTGCGCGCAGCCCGCTATTGCCAGGCGTCGGATGGTCACTTGACGGCCATTCCAGGACTGCAGATTTAGCTAATCTCCCAAGTGTGCAGTCCCTGAATTGTCCTGTAATTACGAACCCGAAATGAGCAATCAGACCTTTTTACGATTTCGTGACGACGACACGGACAAGCTGACGGAGGAAATTCTATTGGGTTAGCGGTAATTATGAAGAGAAAAGCGCGGCGGATGCCATGGTAACCCCCCGACACACTAATGGCAGCGATGTGGTGTCCTCATCAGCACCACTAGGTATCCCGAGGCACGGTGTGGCGGCACAGGATTGAGGATTATCCTTTCCCCAAACGTCTGCTCATGCCTGACCCTTCCTCAAGGGTGATTCTGAATGTGAGGAGTGCCGCAGATGGCGGCTAGGGAGGTCGGGAAGGAGGACAGCTTTCTGGCAGATCGACTGTTCCCCCAGAGGCTCCCTGCTCTGCCCGATGCCCCGAGCCTCCTCTCCAAGGAAAGCCTTGATTGGCAGGCTACAGCGATGGGCTCTGCCCTGTGGCACATGCTGGGTCAGTTGTCCCGGGTTACATTTTCATGCTTCACCTCCAAATGCATCCTCTGAAGCACAGATTGTCTTTTTCAGAAGTACACAATGGCATTCCTTTCACTATAGACTGGAATCCTCAGCAGACTCAGGTCTGATAATTCACTCCACAGCTTTCTGCTGTGCTTGACTCTGTCGGGAATGCTGCCACTTAATCCTCCACGGTTAAACAGCATTGGCCACTGCCTATCACCGTATTTGTGGGTCTTGATTCCAGCTCTCGGGTCTTCCTCGCTAATCCTTATCAGGCTTGGCTGATGGATTCCAGCCACTGGCTTCTGGTCCACTGGATAAGGGACATCGTCCTTGAAAAGGACCCTGCACATCACAGGGAACGGGACAGAACTGACTCCTCTTTGCCTGGGCTTGTACGCACGTTGCTATTTTTACCCATTTGGAGAACCCAAGACCCACGTGGGTGAAGGAAATAAGCTGCCTAAATTTATAGAACGACTCAATGAATAAACATGTTTATGAAACAAACAGGGGGAACATGAACAACTGACACCAACAGGCTCTTGGCTGCTGTCAGGGTGAGGAGAGATTGGAGGGAGGTGGGAATCCATGTGTGGAGACAGCACGCTGATTTAACAGAGCCGAACGTGCCCTTAATTAAAGAGGCCATGAATTCCCGCAGAGTTGAGCGGGTTGTGTTTGGCTTCGCGGCCCGGGAAGCTTATGCTCGCCACAACTGTCGCACATTTGCTGACCCCAGAGCAGAAAGAATTTAAACCTGCACAAACAAGTGTAACGATTCTGCCATCTACTGTCGGGGAGAAAGTATAACTAGTGATTTAAGAATGAGAAATATAGCAGAGGCACAAGAGATAAACATTGCTTTTATTTTGGTCAAAAAGAAAAGGCAATAGGGGCCTTTGAACCATGGAAGGACCTTAAAGGACAGAGTATGTAAACCGCACACACAAGCCTGTGGGCAGAATCAAACCTATGGTCCTGATGATGGCAACAGTGCCACCTGGTGGTGAGAGTTTTGATATTCTGATTACTTTGCTATTTGACAGGACCCCTCCATAGGGCTGATACATCTGTCCCGATTGCCCCCCCCACACACACACACACACACTGTAACCCCAAATAAACTTTAATTAAATGTTTATAAAATAAAATGTTTAATTTGTTGGTGTCATCAAATGTATACAGGTATGTTTTTAATATTTAAATAAATATTTTCTAAATAGATCTGCCCCCACCTCCAAGCCCCTCACACAGTTACCTTTGTTTCCCACACCTGAATACTCCTATCAATTCCTTCGCAGCCCACTAGGGAGCTATTACATTGGATCGGATATTAAATTCAAGTGTACTCTATATTTGTGTGTGGCACCACTTTGAGCACCACCTGCACCTCACCTTATGGAGTTATTGGCCGCATCAGGGTCCCGGGCATAGGCCATCTTGAGCACGGTGCCCACTTCAGCATCCTCAGGCACTTCCACGAAGTAGGCGGGGGCATCGAACAGCGGGGGTTCGTCCACGTCCTCCACACTGACGTGCACGATAGTGACGTCACTGAAGGGCCCCAGGTTCAGGAAGCGTGGATCTAGGTGCGGGTTGGCGCCCTCTACCTTCAGAGTGTGGCTGCGCTTGGTCTCAAAGTCCAGCTGCTGTTGGGGTGGAGGGGGGGAGGGAGAAAATATTACATCAGATCATTTCATGGACCTAAACCTCTATTCATCAGAATCTGCAAACAGTAATCATGAAAGTAATTATAATGCAAATCTGGACTGTCTGGAACTTTACAGATTTTCTCGATTTGCTTTGGTACATTCTCAAATAACAATACAACATTTGCAGTACAACAAGTGTAATCACCACACCATAATGTCAGTTCTGCACAGCAGAACGTCATTTATTATTGCTTGACATAAATTTCCAAATGTTTTAGTACATACATGCAAACAGTTTTGTTTATTTGGCACAGTTTTCAGTTCATTTCGTTTTGTTAATCAAAAGCAATTATGTTATTGTAATAATATTACACCAAAAACTTGTGTAAGCCACCACACTCAAAACAGTTAAGCTTCTAAAAAGATTTTAAAATATAATCCTTAAACTGAAGTGATATGCCAGTGTTGTGTGTTTTGATCCCCACAGTTTTGTTGTCATTTTGCTGTTACTTGTTTGCTGTTGTACTGTGTCTTTATATCTGAAGAAGTTACATGTGCATGTGAGTGCTTTCTCTTGCCAGGGAACAAGACATACTGTAATGTGGGGCCTTGCAGTGTTGAAACTGGTGTTTGATGTGAATAACTATCAGTTTGCTAAAGAAAAATGATCAGTCAGTGACAATGAGAAAGTGGGAACCGACTGTCATTCAGAATTGTGGAGCTCAGGAGCACACTTACGCTGACATACTGACAATATGTCTAAGCATTTTGACTTGCTGACGATGCTGATTGTACTTTTCATTTCGGTGCCACTGACTGATTCTTTGGTGGAATTATTTGCTTTTGAGACATGAGTTAATTGTTTTGGGTAAAATGCAGGCCTTTGCAGCTAAACCACATTGTTGTGCTATATTCTTATAGTCTTGAGAATGTTAAGTATGTTTCATGAAATGTGCTAAAGCAATCAAGAAAAACTGTATTACAGTTTTTATCGACGGCTTTGGAGCATTTCTCAAATGACAATTAACCTTTGCAAAACAACAAGGGTAATCCCTACACACGATGTCACTTACACACAGCAGAACATCAAGGGTAATCCCTACACACAATGTCACTTACACACAGCAGAACAACAAGGGTAATCCCTACACACAATGTCACTTACACACAGCAGAACAACAAGGGTAATCCCTACACCACGATGTCACTTCTACACAGCAGAACAACAAGGGTAATACCTACACCACGATGTCACTTACACACAGCAGAACATCAAGGGTAATCCCTACACACAATGTCACTTACACACAGCAGAACAACAAGGGTAATCCCTACACCACAATGTCACTTCTACACAGCAGAACAACAAGGGTAATCCCTACACTACGATGTCACTTACGCACAGCAGAACATCAAGGGTAATCCCTACACACAATGTCACTTCCACACAGCAGAACAACAAGGGTAATCCCTACACCACGATGTCACTCCTACTCAGCAGAACATCAAGGGTAATCCCTACACCACGATGTCACTTCTACACAGCAGAACAACAAGGGTAATCCCTACACACGATGTCACTTCTACACAGCAGAACAACAAGGGTAATCCCTACACCACGATGTCACTCCTACTCAGCAGAACATCATTTCTTATTGCTTCATACAAATTTCCAAATGTTTTGGTAAATATATGCAAATGGTTTTGTACAACTGTCATCATTTGGCACAATTTTCAGTTGCTTTAGTTTTGTTGGTCAAAATATATTATGTAGTTCACACTAATAACTTTACACCCAGAACTAACTGTGATTATTGTGTTAGTCACCCCATGCAAAAAAGTTCACCAAAGTTTCAAAAGGTTTTAAAAAAGTCCATAAATGTCATAAATTGCAGTGAAACAGCATTGTTGTGTTTTCATTCCCATATCACATGGCTTAGTTGTCATTTTGTTGTTCTTGTGATGTGTAAATGTGTTGTTTGCCGTCATACTGTGTCTTGAGTTCTGAAGAAGTTACATGTGCATGTGAGCGCGTTCTCTTGCCAGGGAACTTTACATACTGTAATCTGTCTTGAAAATTGTGTCTTTGTCATGAATAAGTATCAGTTTGTTAATGAAAAATGACTAATCAGTGACAATGAGAACGTGGGACCGAGTATCATTCAGAATTGTGGAGCTCAGCAGCACACTTACACTGACATACTGACAATATGTATAAGCATTTTGGCTCTCGTGATTGTACTTTTTTCGGTGGTATTTGCCTTTGAGACATGAATGAATTATATTAATTTTAATTATTTTATGTTACAGGCTTTTGCAGTTAAACAATAGTGTTGTGCTATATGCAGTAACTGTTGTCAGAAATGCAGTTAAGGTCTTGAGAATGTTGAATATGTTTCATGATATGTGCTGAAGCAAGTGAGGGTAAGTGTAAGAGAGCAGCATACAAACACACCCACTTCCTGAAGGATGGAATAACTGTGGATGAGCTCTGTGCTGCGATGCCACAGTCATCTGTCACCCAGCAGCAGTGTGGTCGATGGCTCAGGCTCCAGTCCCCTCATCTGTGATCCCCCTGCCACCCCCTCCGGTCTCCGGCGACCCCGTACATTGAGCCCCTGCCACCCCCCTCGGTCTCCGGCGACCCCGTACATTGATCCCCTGCCACCCCCACCCACCTTTTTGACGGTAATAATCCCGAACTGGCTGGTAGGGTCAGTGCTGATATGAAAGCAGTCTCGGCCGTCCCCGTCGATGATGGTGTACTTCACCGCGGCGTTGATGCCCTCGTCGCGGTCCTTGGCCCTGATCCGGCCCACCACTGATCCAACCGGTGCCGACTCTGGGACACTCATTTGGTACAGCCCTGAAGACACAGACGTAAACTGTTTATGTGGGAAGACGCAACGTCTACTGAACTGCCAGGCTGAACACTTATTGTCAGAGCATACAGTTCCCTTTCTTACCACATGGTGGCGCCATTGGACAGCAAATCGCATACAGATGATTAGCGTTCAATTCAAGAATGAAGAGTTTGTCATTCATGTACACAGTAGTTAGTTCCACTATGCAATGAACATTTATTTTACATGTCCTGCCGCTAATCACTAATTAACACTAAACACAGATCATTATATTTGGTTTACATTTAAAAGCGTTTTTCATTCACTTTTAAAATACTTTTTCATATAGCTGAAATATGAAGATAAATGCTACTATTACTACTACTACTACTATTACTACTACTACTAATAATAATACGTTACAGCATGAGAAGTGCTTTGTTTATGAGTTTCATGTATACGGAAACGTGCAGCAATTATAATGCAGTGGAAATTGCATTACGGTGCATGTCTGTTGTAGGGCAGGGGCGGTACTCACTTTGAGAGAACTTTGGTGGGTTGTCGTTGACGTCACTCAGTGTGATGTTGACGGTGGTGGTGCCGGCCAGCCCCCCCAACTGGCCCCCCATGTCCTTGGCCTGGATGACGATTTGGTAGTCCTCACGGACCTCCCGGTCCATGTCTGGCAGAGAAACCCGCACGATGCCTGGGGGACGGGGTCATCAAAATGGTCAGCCCTTCTGACTGTCATCGGTCGGTCTTTCTGTTAGTCAGTTTTGTCAGTTTGTTTTTACTTAAGCGCAGATGTTTAACTTTCAGATAAAAGAAATCTACAATTTTTGTCATTACTGTAATTACTGTCACACGAATTACCTTAATGAAGAAATTGCCACCTACTTCTGGCTGTTATTCATATAGGTTTTATATTGATTTCAGCTGTAATTTATAACAGTTTTGCAAATAAAGCTTCTAATTTTATTACACCATATTAGTTGACTGACACTTTGGCATGCTCCTTAGAAAAAATAGACAATGTTATTATTGTTCAATACTTTCTTTGACTGTGCTTGTAATGTCAAAGAATGACCACAAAGTGGCATATGTAACACACTGTAGTGTAAACGGGACGAAGCCTTTTGAAAATGAACCCCCTTTTCATTGGATCGTTCAGTCTGGAAGGGAGCCACCAAGTTAATCAGTTCATCCAAATGTTCATCCACTTTGACCCAGCAATGGAAACAGAGGGATCAAAAATGGTTCCTCGCCACCGATCAACAAGGACCTGACGCCATGAGATCATATTGTGGGCTCAGCTGCCCGTCGTTTGTCTTTGGCGAGAGTGGGACGCTGTGTGTCTACCTACCCACACGTTGGCTTGCTCTGGTACTCTTGGCTGCTTAGACTGGCCATAGCTGATCCAAATGGGCCTCAGTTCAATGGCATGAAGTAAACAGGAGAATCTCATGGTATGCTGCGGGGGGGGGGGGGGGGGTCCTTCCGGGCAACAAAACCCCATTTTCTTCCCCCCGTCCAGCTGAGTTTCGCCAGAA
>JAODKM010000075.1:18582134-18592350 GCA_026780845.1 Petrocephalus sullivani
GATTGCGGGTGTCTCGGCCTGCTCCGCGAGCGCAGATTTGCCCACAGCGCGCTCAGGTGTAGTGGAAGAAAGTTAGCGGGTGATTTTTGGGGGTGGGGGGGGGGGGGGGGGGGTTCCTTCAGGGCAACAAAACCTCATTTTCTTCACTCAGTGCAGCTGAGTTACGCCAGAAAAAATGGGACTGGCTGCATCTCCGCATGGTACTGACATTGTTCTGCTTTTAGGAGTACGGACCTCCTCACTGGCTCCTCTTAACTCTTTGTTATACCAAGTGAACTGGCTGCCTGAGTATATTGATTTATTATTTCCTGATAGGTGAGGAAAGTTTGTATTACCCCATATTTGATTTGATAATGGGTTTGTATTTAAATAAGACATACAATAGAGGAGTTATGATGAATATGGTGAGGTCATTTAGCAGGGCTGGGTTCTGTTGCAGGATGATGTCGTTTGTTGTCATCTGTTTGGGTATGATGTAATTTAGTGGGTATGTTTCAGGATGATGATGCCATTTGGCCATTGTGTGTAAGGATATGATGTGATAATTATGTGGGGATGTTTTAGGTTGCAGTCATGGGGGTGTTGGTACCTGCCCCCCACCTGTTTGTGGTTCCACAGAGAAGTAGGGCTGTCCCTGCAGGATGCTGTATACCACCCTGGCACTGCTCCCGTAGGTGGGGTCGTCTGCATCAGTAGCCGTCAATTGGATCACAGAGGTACCTGGGGGGGGATTAGCGCTTAGAATGAAGCAGGACACAGGTGGGTGATCAAAGGTGATAACATCATTCTTCTGAGTTGAGGCTGATTGGCCTATAAAAGCTCTGGACTGATAGAGACAGAGTGAACGATCCAGAAGAAAGTCCGCTTTCCCCTCTGTAGCCATCACACAGAGGGCACTTTCACACTGCAACTTACTTTTTCAGCACCAGGAGCTTTTGTTACCTTCACAGCCCAAGAACTCTGATTGTAGTTCCTCTTAGGCAGTTCAGGAACCATTTTTTGTACCTACTCCAGACTACGAACTTTTTGTTCAAATACACACTAATGGGGAGGCGCCTACAGCAATAGCTGGCTGATTGGCTAGCACCTACAGCAATAGCTTACTGATTGGTTTGGGGCATACAGCGATAGCTTAATCACTGGTTGACCACAAGCACCGCTGCTAACTTGGAAGTTACTTGGAAGATATAATTAGCAGAGCAAAATCAAATAGATGGAGTTATTTTTGTACCCCAATTACATTTAATGAATACATTTTTTGCTTGAATCTCAATATTCCTGCATTGAAAAATGAGATCGATAACTAGTATACTTTTGTCTAATATCCCTGGTGCCGACGGTGAAACTTGCCAGAGCTTATTAACAGAATAACATAAAAAAAATTTTATTCTGTGAAACTGAAAGATCATGCTCCTGGCCAGATTTAATAATGAAATATAAATGTTGGTCATATGAATAAAATATAAATAAAAGGCCGAGTCCCGTTATGATTGCTCACCCTCAATAAGCAGTGTTGGGAAGGTTACTCAGGAAGTGTAATAAGTTACTTTTTACTTATTACTCCATTAGAAAATAATATTACTTATGGTTTTGGTATGAAAAGTAGTAACATAAAGTAAAGTAATTTTCACATTACTGCTGAGATGCCGTGTCATATACTTCGAAAAAATTTGATGTATTTTTCACAGTTGAAAGCATTTTGCTGCTGACGCAAACTTTACGACGGGCGACAATGTTCTTTGTGTCTTTGACTTAATAACAATACTTCCAGCAGTTGAAGCTCAATCTCTCCCTCGCCATCATTCTCCGTGCTTCACTTAGCTTTTTGGGTAGTACCTGACGTCACATGGCCTTACTTGCCGTGTGTACATATCATCATAAGATAACTCACCTAGTACAAATAACAAATAGTGTTCAGGCAAAGCAGGAAAGCAGCGTTACCTGGATTTACAACTGTAATATAATTACTGTTTCGAGAATTGGAATCCTTTACACTACTCGTTACTGGGAATAAGTAATAATATTACAGTAAAGCGTAACCGCCAGGAACTAATAAAAAAAACGACTTGTTCATTCTCCATAGTTTTGGGGTGGTGGTGTGGTTTCGAATTTTGTGTGAAGTTTAATCTATGAGTTTTTTGTGTCTCCCGTAAATAAAGGTCCCAGCTCTATTGTGCAGTGTGAAAGCGATACATGCAAGCGGCCTGGAGCTTCGAAAGTCCAGGGCAGTTTCCAGAAGTTTGGTGTGAAAGTGCCTAAACACCTTCCAATAGCCACAAACAAACACACATGTTGAGTTGCAGCCCCGGCACTCACCAATTTCAGACATCTCCGGCACAGTGGCCTGGTAAGGCCCGTCCTGGAACTTGGGCTCGTTGTCGTTGATGTCCTGGATCTTGACGATGAACTCGGACTCGGGTTCGAGCGGGCGGCCTGTGTGCCTCTGCAGGGCCTGGGCCCGCAGCACGTACTGGGCCTTGACTTCGCGGTCCAGCCGCTGCACGGCGTGAATGTCGCCGGTGATGTCATCGATAGTGAACGTGGTGCCCGCCCCCTCGCCCGACAGGATGTACTTGATGGAGCCGTCACCCCTGTCCATGTCCGAGTGGAGCTGGGGAGGGTAAAGAATGAATTTAGCACTGTTCTGAGCTTAAAATTTAAAGGTTTGTGATTAGGTCCGTGATCAAGGCCCAACTGTCCATAAACGGACCAAAACCTAGAAGCATGCATACTAAGACAGACAGGCAGACCAAGTACTTTAAACCCTGAGGGGAAATTAAGACTTTTCAGGGATCTTCTAAGGACGTGGCAGGCAATCTACTCCTCTGTCACATCAAACTGCACTTCAGTTCCACTTGAAATCTCCCAGCCTGTGGGCTCGAAGCCCCCGGTGCATGTAGCGCAGTCACTTTCCCGCGCGCCTGGAGGGGACTTCCCGATAACGAGGGCTCCTCCGCCCCCCCCGCCAGCGGAACGAGGTCAGGGGACGGCATCAATTAAACACCAGGCTGTCACGGGCGACCGGCAGCGGGTAGCGGCGGGCGTCACACTCTGGTGGCGCGCGCCCCGATTGCCCCGGGTAACCGTTCCAGTGGCGACGCATGAAAGGGGGCACCGCGGAAAAATGAGGCAGTATATTTTCATGCCGCGTCGCTCGGGTGATTATTTTTACCACCACTCTCACATCCCCCCCACCCCCGATGCATCTGGGGGCCCGATCTGGCATTCTGTTCTGCTTCTCTCAGGCGCTGCGTAAAACGGAGCCAACCTCCCCCCCCCTCCCAACCCCACCCGACTCCTTTCAACTTGTACCGAGGGATCCCGATGCCTAGAATACTAAACTCCCGTGGCTCCTTTTCGGAAACTGTCCTGGGTGCAGCACAGTTATCTCATTTTTCCGCTGCGCAGACAGGAGCGCCACGCAGCTACTGCCTTTTCCCCAAAACGCTTACGGTAACACGCATGTGACACCCGTCTCTGGTCTCGTTCCGGGGATGCTCCGGGGAACTGGGATTGCAGTTTGGGGCGGCATCACAGGTGCCTAGCTGCACACCAGATCCCATTCAGATTAGTTTGCCCAAAGGTACAACAGAAATGCCCCCTTCATGTGTCCAGTGCAAACGCAATGGCCTGCAAACAGCTACGGTAAGAAGCGCGGATGCCTTCTGCTCAGACTATTGTCAGTTAGTTTACTTTTTAATTCAGAAGAATAGTAGGTACGGGGAATGGGAAACTTCAAAAACCTTGGTACTTGTGTAACACATTTGAATGGCTGAAACTTTCCCAGTGAAATGGAGCAGTGTGTAAGACTTCTTAGAAATGTCCTGTGGACACTTGACCATGGGATCTCGAAGCTTCTGTTGATGGTTGGAGTCTTTGGGGCAGACTGTGCAAAGACTGCAGGGGATTTATAGTTTATTATTATGCTCAGGAATTAATTGCCACATTTCATAGCCTTTTAAAAACAGCACCTTGGTGAAGTGTTTATAGTCTTTAATTACCGTATATGTATCAAACCTGTTTATAAGCCCCATGGTCAATATTATGGTAAATATCACAGGATTATTTTTTGCTGGGAAGTAAGGAGGTATTACTGTCCTGTCAACTTCTCAGAAAGCCCGCAGATGGGTGCTGTCCTGCTGAAGCTAGTGGCTGGGCTCCAGCAGATGGAGAGCTGTTTTAGTAACTGTGGAAGGAGAACTGCTTCCCTGTCCAGCAGAAGTCTCTTTATTGTTTTATTGAAGCGCAGCAAGGATCTGCACCCTGTGCCCCGTGATCAGAAGGTCAGCAGTCACCTGGTCCAGAGATTTCACTGTGGCCCCAATCGCTCCCGGGACTGGCTGTCCTAACACTACACTCTGATCCTCACTCATATGTCCCTTTGGACAAAACTCCCTGCTAAATAAATGTGGTGTGAGGCTCAGCTGGTCAGGCTGATATGCTTATGACTGGAAGGTTGTTGGTTCGAATCCCAGAGTTGATACAGTGATGTCACGATTGGACCCCTGAGCAAGGTCCTTAACCCCCAGTTTCCCCAGGGACTTGTTGAACCTGCTTTCTCAGAACCTTTTATTTATATAAGCGCTTATACACCATACAAGCGTATGCACTCCAGAGGATGCACTTGTTATGAGCAGCAGGGCCGATTCAGGTCCCCGTGTTCCCCGGCCCTCGGTGATGCTGTACCTTTCCTATGTAAAGGGGCTCCAGGCCTGTGTACTCCTCCAGGACGAAGAACTGATTCCACACCCAGCCCCTCCTCACGCGCCGGAGCTCCTTTGCTCCATTTCCGGGGTCCTGTTCCTCGGACTGCGACGGATGGATGATCGTCAGCAGGACGAAAATGCTGAGGATCCCCAGGCTGGCAGAGAACATGGTGCTCGGGCTGAGCTGAGCAGGAGAGCGCACAGAGGGTCGGCACGCTGTTATCCAGAGATCACACGCCTGGCTCTCGGTGTAATCCACGGAAAGGGCTCCAGACCTTCTCCTTCTTGATCTGCTGTAGTCCTGGAGTAGGGAACAGTAAAGTCTTACTCAGATTCTCATTTCAACAGCAGCATGCTATAAAAAAATCTGTCCATCCATCCATCCATCCTGAAAGCACTTATCCTGTACAGGAGGCAGTGGGCTGGACAGGAGACCAGTCCATCACAGAGTGCACACATGGAGCCCCCATGATGTCATAGGTGGGCTTCGCCGCTGCCGCCCCCCTGTCCGAGACCAAGTGAGCTTGTCTTGCCAAGTCTGCACCTCTTCAGAAGATGGCACCGTAGGTAGCTGCCTATGTTGCCTAATGGGCTGCCCAGCACCACTCGCACCCTATGGGCAGGTCCACCAATCAACCCAGCTAGATGCATGGCTTTGGTTGGAAGCTGAAGTACCTGCTGGAAATGCGCATGGGACATGAAGAACATGCAAGATGGTCTGTAACCATCTAGTACCTCCTGGTCTGTGAGTAGTGAAGAGATGACAGGTGTTAAACCAGGGACTTGCAGACAGACCATGCCTGGAGCTTCTTATAGAACGTGCCACGCTGCCTCCTGCATTTGTTGCATCGTAAACCAACATACATACATTGTTGCATATAAATATACAACTAAAGTTGGGTATGGACACTTCTGCTGGTCTTACAAAGATACCTTACAGTGAGATGGCGCCCCCAGAACTATCAGCCGAAACTGAAATCAGGTGCCTTGAAGCAACATCTGGAATGTTGTGTTACTGATGTGAAGTTTTCATCTGTCCCCATGAGTCCCCATCTCGCCGTCTCACATCTGCCCTGCGGGCTCGTCCTTCTGAGCCACGTGGATGGCGACGCCACTGATATCTGGGCATCTTCAGACTCTCACCACTGGAGGAGGTGTGATGTTCTGATATAACGCCCCCCCCCCCGCCATACTCAGCACTGGGGGGGCCAGGAGGGGGGGGGCTGTGTGAGGCAAAACAGTAATCCATCTGTCTACATGTTTCACAGATTCCTTCACTAGATGTGCCCCCCCCCCTCCAGAATCAAGCGCTCATTAAAAGGCTACCTTTGTGCCTCTCATTATAATGTATAAATATATCTATCTGGCAGATGACTTTCTGCAAAGTAACTTGCAGCTCGGTGCCAATAAGTGCACTAATCGGAAACATCCACACCAGCACAAACAAATCATTAGCGCTCAGTGTACTGAAATGCACAAAAATATTACTCTGTGTTTATTTACAAATATTAAAGTACTAGCTGTAAAGCGCCGCTTCACAATTCAATAAGTTGCAGTTTGATTATAATAATAATAATAAAAATAATAATAATAATGACTTTGAAAGACAGGTAATATCAAAAATGAAATATATGTAGAGGCACAAAATCATTCAGGCATCATATAAATAAACCAGCAAATACTACATATGGATAGAAATAGAGAGGAACTACAAAAGAATCCCTAGATACTGTGACTGAACAGAGCAGCCTTTACAATGCATACCTGATGTTTGCATTTGCATGGTGATTTGTTGGCCGGACAGCTGTAATTGTACATGCCGGCCATCAGGGGGCGGTTGACATAAACGCACCTGGGATTCCAGAGCCTCTGCTGGGGCCGGGGGCTTTGGCCAATAACTGTGACTAAAGCTGACATTTCTTTTGCTTTCCTGGCTGCAGGTGTAGCACCCCCGCAAGGACGGCGACTGTTCTTTACTGGAGTGGCGCTGACTGCGGTCGGAGGCCTGCCTGATGTCTTTGTCCCCTGCTCTTAACGGCCCGTACAAATGGCCACATTTATTGCTGGGAGGAGGAGGTAAAAGAAAATGGGGTGCTGGTGGTTGGGCAGGGGAGCTGGGGGGCACAGCATTATATACTGTTTTTGTTCTGAAGAAGCCAGCAGCTCTGCTTTGTGGGGCATTGTGGGGGTGCTGAGCCTCAGTCTATCGTGAGCGGGGAGGGACAAAGCCAGGGGCAGAACTGAGGAGGCGAGGGTCTGGAAGGCGCCCCCCAACAAAGCAGAGGAGCGCCGACCTGTGCCGCCCCCTCCCATTCAGATCATTCAAGTGGACCTTTGTCATTATGAAGTCAAATTAGCTCCTAGCCATCTTGCCTGCCTCTTTAAAGAGCCAACCCCCCCGACCACAGCCCTCACAAAAGGGTCATGGTTTGCCCCCCTACACCCACTCCCCTGTGCTCCCATTTTGTCCTGTCTAATGAGGTGACACCCCACATAATTGTGTTGTTGGAAAGAGTCTGGAAGAGCACGTTGTAGTTTTTAAAAGTACATTTTTTTGCAACAGGGTGACTTTAAGTTCACAGAGAGTTTCAGAAGATGTAAATGTTTGTGCTTCCCTCTTTCTCTTCCAAAGTTTCAGAAGATATAAATGTTTAGGCTTCCCTCTTTCTCTTCCAAAGTTTCAGAAGATGTAAATGTTTAGGCTTCCCTCTTTCTCTTCCAAAGTTTCGGAAGATGTAAATGTTTATGCTTCCCTTTCTCTCTTCCAAAGTTTCGGGAGATGTAAATGTTTATGCTTCCCTCTTTCTCTTCCAAAGTTTCGGAAGATGTAAATGTTTATGCTTTCCTCTCTCTCTTCCAAAGTTTCGGAAGATGTAAATGTTTATGCGTCCCTCTTTCTCTCCCAAAGTTTCGGAAGATGTAAATGTTGATGCTTCCCTCTTTCTCTTCCAAAGTTTCGGAAGATGTAAATGTTTATGCTTCCCTCTTTCTCTCCCAAAGTTTCGGAAGATGTACTTGTTTATGCTTCTCTGTTTCTCTTCCAAAGTTTCAGAAGATGTAAATGTTTATGCTGCCCTCTTTCTCTTCCAGCATTTCAGAAAATGTAAATGCTTATGCATCCCTCATTCTTTTCCAAAATATGTGTGGAATGTGGGCACAAAAAGAGTAATTGTTACTATTTTCTTAAGAAGACACTAGGCTGGAATCTGGGAGACTGTCAGAATTCGGACTCCCAAGTTGGGCACGCCACAGACCTTACACCACAGCCAATTTGTAAACCACAATCGATTCGGCACGGTGGACGAGGGTGGCACTGCAACGATAGGCTCACTTTTGACCCCCCACATGGAGAACTAACCCTCCCCGTCCACCCACCCACCCACCGCCATGTTCACATGGCCTGGAGATTTTCCAGTCATTGGCCACCAAAGCACTCTTTTTGGCCCCTTGGAGATGAATGTGAGATTCCTCCCACCCCAGGAGGGTGACAGCACTGAGTGGTCCTTTCCACCCACGGCCAGCCTTGGCAGCCAAATGCGCTTCCTGTGGCTGCAACAGCTGCTTCTCTTTCTGCCTCCGAGAACCCAAAAACCGGCAGGAGGACATCCCGGACCAGGGCGTGAGGGACAGACCCCTGGGACTGCGGAATGGCTTTTAACAGCCAGGTGACCGATACAATTTATGAAGCAACAAAATAGACTTGTATTTGGCTCAGTAGTTTTGGGATCTGTGCCCTTGTTCTGATGGTCATGGGTTCAAATCCCATGGCTGAATCACATAACCATTGAGCTCTTAACCACAACTGCTTCAGAGGTACTGGATGCTTGCTGACGTGGCTCCCAAGCTATCCTCGCTTGGATGTCACTCTGGGCGAAATCCTGTGTTAAATAAGTAACCGAAACCACACTTTTCACCTGAAACTCCAAGCTACGCTGCATGACTGTGAGAGCTGGGCCATTGCTCCCAGTACCCCCCCACTCCAAAACAAACAGCAAACTTCATTCATAATACAGCAAGTTACAGGTATGTAGGGGGGTTTGTTCCTGACTTCATCCACCCCAGAAAGATTCCTGCATTTAAAACACCCCCTTCAAATGGAAAGGTTGAGGTAGATGAGGTTACACCGCTGAACGTGAAGCATGTGTGGATCTATGGGGGGGAAGGAGGGTGTGTGTGAGGGGGTGAGTTATAGACGGCACATTAGCATAGAGACCTAATGGTGCACCAGCCAAGTTCATCTGAAGCAGAGATTTGCCCTACAAACAACAGCTGGTGGCTTCATAGGTCTGAATACCGATTTCCTCTGGTCTGAGTACCGATCTCCTCTGGTCTGAATACTGGTTTCCTGTGCCTTCTATAAATCTCACTCTGCCTTCTCGCACATTCTAGAAAGGCTCGCGAGAGTAACTACAGTACCAGTCAAAAGTTTGGACACACCAAGCTGCCTAAAAAGTGAAGTGATAGAGTTTCGCATCACATGAGCTAGCCACGTGACCTAAACACAGTTGAGATGGAGTTTGAAGGCAAATCAGCCAATGAGAGCTCAGCATATATGTGGGACCTCCTTCAGGATAGCTAGAAAGTCAGCCAATGAGAGCTCAGCATATATGTGGGACCTCCTTCAGGATAGCTAGAAAATCAGCCAATGAGAGCTCAGCCTATATGTGGGACCTCCTTCAGGACAGCAAGAAATGCATCCTCATGAAACTGACACAGAGGAGAAGGTAGAATCAGCCAGTCCTTGGAACTATTGGGGTTTAGGTCTTGGTCAACGGCCCAGTGGTGGGATCACTCTGCCAAGCCAGGAATTTGAACCGGCAGCCATCTGAGTGCCAACTCACGGAGCTGCTTGTTTTTCTGGTCAGTGCATAATTCCAAATATGTCATTTTATAGTTCTGATGTCTTTATAATTATGGTAAAATTATTGAATCTTGAATCTTATAATTATGGTAAAATGTAGAGAATAGTACAAATAAACCTTGCTGTGGGTTGGTGTGTCCAGCATTTTGACTGGTACTATAACTTGGTCAACAAAATGTAGCTAAACACAAAACAGTAACACAAACAGGCTGTCACACACCTCGGGCCCGCCATGAAGCTACAGCAGAGTGCGGCCACAGGACATGTACAGAAGCCCTGGCGGCAGCATTCAGGTGTGTTTCATCCTACCACAACCTCCATAGTCACGTGCCCAGGGTGTACCGGAATGTTTGGGAGCAGCCTGGGAGTAGGTGCCCCCTCTCATTTCCGACGGCACTGCGCGTGGTTCCGCCTCACTCTCGGCATCGTTAATCGCCGGCCGTGACACGGATAATGGCTCGGATGCCTCCATGCCCCTTTTCCGGAATTCTTGTCAATCTCCCGTCCTATTTTCCACTCCAATTTCAAAGATAGGAGACAGCTTAATGGTTTGGAGTGGTGGGGGTGTGCTGGTGGGGGGGGGGGGGGGGGGGGGGGGTCGGGTGGGAAAATTAAAGCCAGGACTGGGACTGCAGAATGAGGCCAGGAG
>JAODKM010000075.1:18592450-18605738 GCA_026780845.1 Petrocephalus sullivani
GGGGGGTGGGGGGGGGGGGGGGGGGGGGGGGGGGGGGGGGGGGGGGGGGGGGGGGGGTGTCGTCTGGTTGAAAAATTAAACCCTTGACTGTGACTGCAGAATGAGGCCTGAATGTTAAAGCAAATCCCTAATAGCAGAGTAATACTTTTAGCACGGCGCGGTGTAGCGGCAGACAGACTGGATGTGCGCGGCATTAATTGCGCTTTCCTTGGAGCGTCCAATCACCATTACGAGGCTCCCCCCCCCAACTCCCCCACCGCTGTTTCTCCAGTGACAAAAGCGATGGCCTGTCTTTTTAAGCAAACGCGTGAAAAGGGAAGACCTCAGATGAAACGGCTGACTGTAAACAAAGACGTCACACCTGTTGGGCTTTGGGTGGGTAGGCAGGACCAAAGAAGCCGTTGACAGGCCCCTGTTTAGTCAGAGAACCTCCAGCTCAAGTATAAGCTGCCCTGTTACATCACACATACATATCAAAAACCTCCATAGGATCCCCTGAGTAAAAGCTCTTTAAAATTCTGCTGCTTACCTGCCTCCTCTCTTCCGCCCTCATTGTCTCCTCCTGACAGCTTTCCTTTCGACTTTTTCTCCACGCTCGCTAAATCCCACCACCGAGCCCCTAAAAACTTCCGAGGATGGCTTACGGATCCCCCCCACCCCCCCGGCCCCCAAGCCGACTCACCGCACTCGTCCCAGCAAAGTCACCTTGAGCGCCTCTCACACGTGTTGAGCTCCTCCGTCCTCTCAAAGTTTCATCTCGTCTCCCTTCGTCGGTGGGAAATACTCTGCAGGCAGAGGGAGCGATTCAGAGATGTGCAGCGAGAGGGGAGAGAGAGAGAGGGAGACAGAGAGAGAGAGAGAGAGGCGGCCCTCTGTAACCCTTCAGCACTGTCATAATCCTCAGTCTGGTTGAGAGAGTCAATGGCATCAGTCCAGTGAGCTGGTAGAGGCTTTTGGGGACCATTTGGGGGGGGGGGCATGTCTCATTACAGAGGCCACTGAGTTCTTCTTGAGGGTATTCAAGAGTGATGTGGAGGGTGGGGGGTATTCTTCTTTAATATTTAAAGTATTAGGGAGGCGCACATCTTTCCTGATCCACCACAATGCCAAAATGGAATACTTAAAATAAACCATGACCTTTCGGTCATTGATGCTAAACTGCAAGCCCCCCCGCCCACCTTTACCAGTGTCTGCATATCGTCCATAAGCGTGTGACATCACCAAACGGCAGCGACAATGCCGGCAATAATGAAGAGACGGATGCTTTGGTGCCGAAGTGTTTATTTCCTTTAACGGCATCCAGTAGAACTTGTGTTAAAGTGATTCGTTAGCGGGGCGTCACCCGTAAGCCTTCCTGGGAGTGTGGATCAAAGGAGTAAAACCTCGGGTCGGAATCTGGGCTATAATAATGCATAAAGACAGTGCGTCTGAGAAACAGAAGGATCCGCCGCTACCCGGCGCCCGGAAGGACCCCCTCTGCACAGAGGCGTCTATGCCCATGCCTCATTAAAACGCGGCCGGTCTAAAATTCAAATCCACTCTTAAATTGGCTCTTTATTGGACTTGGCAGCCGCGTCTCGGGCCACAGAACCAGCCTCCCATGTGAAGGTAACAGATGTGGGAAGTAAGCAAATAAGACAAAAAGCTCACTAAATAAAAGACCGTGAGCATCGCACTATCTCAGCGCTCGTCTGATGTTGAGAATAAATGAGTTTTTTTTCCGCTCTCCCTCTTTTTCTTTTTTGGGAGTGTGTCAGACGCGGGAGAGACTTCATTCCGGCCCGCTTTTGTGCCCTGTCACGTCATAAACCTCGAGTTCTCCCTCTGACTAAATCTTTCCCTTTTGCAGACGTTTTTCTCCCTCTCCGCTACCTCCTTTGAAGCTACTTAATCTTCCTGACAGAGTAATTTAGTCTGTTGCTCGGCACGGAAAATGCAGACCGGAGCTGGGCGACCAGATGGTCCAAAGGTTCCAGCCCCGATCAATTCTGTATATTTCCCCCCTTCCTTTCACCACCCCCCCTTTCGCATTCGCCAGTCCATTCTCTTCCTCTTCTCCTCCCCCCTGACCCCTTTGTTTCGGCAGGGGGCCCGCCTGGTTTCTGCCCCGGCCGATCTGTCAGCACACGCTTGGGTGGCGCCCCAGAATGGCTCTGCCCCCCCTTTTGTCCTGGCTGCATGGCTTTCCACCTCGGCGCACAAGCGGCCCTCCCTCCTGGTCGCCAAGTCCGGCCCATAATTGCCAGAACAAATTGAACGGGGGGGGGAAGTCTTATCGCGAAGTGGGGGTGCCCCTTTTATTGAGGGGTGGGAAGGTCCAGAAACAAGGCCTGTAGAGGCTGCCCACAATCGCAGCGTAGAAATAGATTGGATACAGTTGATTTCGGACACAGCTAGTGAAATATGTCGCATGTAATAAGCATGTGTAATTCCGCTAATAAGTCCCGCCCACCTTAACAGGCATCCAGTCACGGCTGTTCTGATGCGTGACTAAGTATCGGCTGTCCGATCTCATCCAAACCTCGTGCTTTTCAGCTTTGATTAACATTAACAAACATAGCTAAGACCCAATCCCAGTCATATAGCTCCTGAAATGGGCTAGGCGTATTTAGGAATATAAACGTATAATTAAAGACCACTTTCAGGAGTAAGTCTGACAGTGTCGTTTAAGGTGATTGTCCAATTCTGACAGCAAAGTAGCAAAAAATCGCCTTCATCACTCATATTATTCGATGCTGGAATTTTATACCACTTTGGATAAACTTTTTACTTTTTTATGGGAAGAGATTTCATCGCAAACAGTATTCAAGAAAATGGTATTTGTTTTTACAAGCGGCGAGTGGGACAATAATGGTGGTACTTAAAACAGCTAGCTATTAAATCAAGGAATCCTGACCGAATGTCATATTAATCATGAGCGACATAAATGCACCAAAAAGAAATCATATCTTAGCTTTCATATATATTGGCAACGATATGCCATCAGAAGATATAAAGAGCATAAGGATTTCAAGGCAAAATCTCCATAATAATTAATTCATCACCCCGGGTGGTTTGAGAATGATGTACAACAGTGATTCTCATGGATGTGAAATGGAAACTACACGCTGTTTTCTATAAATAAAAAAAAAATCAATCAGTTTTCCCTATATTGTGTTTGCATTATACCTCGAACCTTACATCCCCCACAGCATACCTCAGATGAGTCTACACAGGTAATAATGAGTCTATGGTGGATATCCAGCAAACACACAAGTGAATCAAAAGCCTTTTTGTGGCTGAAATTTGAGGCTAAGACCAGCAGGATCACGGAAGTTCCATGCAGAATAGTGTTCTCTGCGCTGACTGTGGCTTCTGAAGCATTGGGATGCTGAGTTTGTACTCATAACACCAGGAAGCATTCTGGTCTCCCAGGTGATCGGCATGGTAACGCTTGATGGAGCCGCACTTGACACTCCTGGCGAATTTGGCTCTGCCACCAGTGCCGCTGGGGAACAAACATGAAAGGAGGAGAGATTTCAGCAGAGGGTGGGTAAGCCTCAGAGTCACCCGAGATGACAGGGGGATGCTCCCTGCTTGCCGGAGATTTAACGTGGCACGACCGAAATCTCACTACAAAGTCATCCCGTATCTCTGTGGGGCGTGAAGGAAAACCTTTTCATCTATCCTGTGCTACCAGGGGGAGACAAAGGGGAATTAAGTGAGGAAGGGTTCGTTTACATCGATCCTGTTTGTGAGTGTGCTGTTACATGTTAGCCACTTTACCCATGTACTTGGATGTGTGGGATAATATATACTTTGGGATTAGGGATATACTTGGGTATACAATAATAGGTTTGCGTTTTCTTGTCAGATATAAAATTTCAACTTAATGGTCCTGCCCAAAATTTGATGAACCTTTTGCAACTGTTGAGGTTTCTTGGAATGGAAAGGAACTCCCTGACTCCCCCAGTGTCCCAGAACCCTTGTCCACCATGCCGACAACACCAGTATCTAAGAGGTCACTATTCTTCTAAGATGGTTGCCCAATGAATTGCTTTCAAGTTGCATGCAAAGGGACATACTCTTGGGTGCTAATGCAGGATTGATTTACACCTGCATCCTGATTTATGCTTGTAATTATAAATATAATAAATTACTTTACTACCACTTATTAGGTCTCCAATACTGGAAAAAAAATGATCTGTAGAAAGATGATAAAGAAAGACTCAGAGGGTTACTGTGCACACAATAAATCTCGGTAGACTAATCACCTGCTGTGGATGATGAAGCTAGCACCCCCCCATTTCAGGCTTGGGATGGGTGTCATGCTGGAAGATTGATGGGCCTCGCTCGAGGAGGTCAGTCCTCATTCAAGTCCCCACAGTCAATGGAATAACAATTTAAAATCAATATGCTCCAGAGCGTCACCGGAGTCCCCAGGGGAAGGTCAGTGTTTAGTCACAAAATACCCACTGGTGAAGTCTGCTAATGAAGCTGTATGGTGTATATTACTCCACTTGTTTCTTACTTGACTTTATACTAACAGGAAGGAGTATTGCTGATTATGCTAGCAGTAGATCATTGCATCTAATCCCTGAATTTGAGGGAAATGAAGGCTGGAGCCTTCAGGATGTCAGCTGAGGGTGGCCTTCAACTCGCCACTCGGGACAATCGTGCAGACGCTAGTTGCTCCTCAATAGCCAGAATCAGCCGCTTTCAGCCCATGCTGGTTGGTTCTGTAGAGTATCGTCAGGCCGGCAAGCTCCTGTGGTCCAAGGAGAGAGTTACGACAAAAACGGCAGGAGTCCGGAGAGCAGGGATGGGAAGCTCTGCTTTGGGAGACTGGGGGCAGAGAAGGTCTAGGGCTGACTTCAAAAAGACACTTGTGTCTGCCGTTTCTTTTTTTTATTTTATAAGCAAATCAGAAGAAACACTTAGAAATGAAAAGCCCGGAGATTGGCGAGGCTTCAATAACAGAAGGACCCGGAGTCATTTCAGCGCCTTGCGTAACCTGCATCCCCACGCCCCTCTTCGGCCGCCAAGCTTATGCGAGCGCCCGATTTGAAGTCTGGGAACGTCCGCGATACTCTTTGATTCATTATTTCTCATACCCCGGTGCTATTCGACTGATAGATCTCGCCAACAGATGAGCGAGCGCTCATCCTTAGGATCCACTGGAGCGTCTCGGGCCACCTTTCAGTCCGTATGGAAATGAGGTGAGATGGACACGGTCGTCGCTTTTGGGATTTCGGCAGCATCACGAGTGCCTGCTTTTTGTCGTTAAGCACACGTGTCTCTGAGTGAAACACGGTGCAGCCGGGCAGTGGCAGCTTGAGAGATGGGAGGCCAGAGGGTTAGTGGCTTTTTATACACATCCGACTACTTTGGGCTTGACAACAAGTGTAGAGGCTGGGAGTCGGAGCGTGTTGGGAGTGCAGGGTGGGGTGTGTGTAGGCTCTTAATGCTGCACATTAGCCGTTATGGTCCTCACCCCCTGATGCTTGACACTGTGGATAAGAAGCTTTGTAAGGAAGAATGGAGCAGGGTGTCTAGAAAATGCACTCGAGTGGAATTTGCAGCCCCCTCGCCTCTCCTCTCTGCCGAAGTACCTGAGGTAATTTTCACAAAGGTGGCAACACCGAGCTTTCAGAGTGCTCAGGTAGGGGGAGTAGGAGAAAGCGAGATCAATGCAAGGCAAAGAATATCACACCTGGTGTCCTGGCTTCATCATATCTTAGTAGCTTAAAGTTGTGTTTAGTTGTTCCCTTGCTTGCATCACCACAGAAACGTACTATGGACTGTCCTACGTGCATCGGTAATGCAGGACATTCCCATGTGGCTGTTAAAAACATTTGCCAGCCTACTAACGAGTAATTTAACCCAGTTTCCATGGACTCTATGCCTCTGGGAACAGAATGAGGCATTTGTAGCTCGGTGTAGAAGTAGAGCAGGACAACAAAAGGATATGAAATCCTTTTCACGACCGATCAAATTAGCCTATAGGATTTGTGTCAAATGCCAGATACTTAATTATTCCTGAAATCCTTAACTGAAGTGATTTTTGGCTATTTTGTTCACTACTGGGGCTCTTCGACACTTGCTTTTAATGTGTTGTCAGTTAAGTGTTAGCTTCCCAAAGCTAATTCAAAGTTTCTACAGACAGACTGGACAAGAGATTCTAAGAGACTTGCTGTCAGCTGCTGTAGCCTAAACCCCTGTTTCCTAAGGTCTCGCTCTCAAATTCCCTTGGAGCTTCTGTATGACACGTATCATGTAACGATGTTCACAACTGTGGCACGTGCCGCCCTTCATCTTATGTTCTCCTGCCTTGTTTGGCTACTGAAGGTGCGCAAGGCTGAACTTAGCAGGATAATTAGATCCGAACAGCAGTCAGAGAGGACAACCATCAACGGGGGCTGCTGTTGCATTTTTAATTTGTGGCCTCTGTCATCTTGAGGCACCATGAGTCCCTCTGGGGCAAGCCTTCGTGACATTTTATTTTTTATCCTGGTCTCTTTTACAGAGGAGGTACTTAATCGGTGTTCCTCCCTGCCTTATTGTGCAAGCTGGATGGTGACACAAGAGGCCGCACAAGCTTCCCACACGGTGGCGTATAGGTGCAGTGGAGTTCCCACTCTGCTTCCCGCGAGGTTGACGGGCATGTCCGGGGGAATGATCTGGAGCAAATATTCAGCTGTCCCGCTGCATTACAGCCTGGTCTGGGGGTGGGGTGGGGGTGTGTGCTTGCTCCAGCGACGTGCAGTGACAGACTTTCACGTGCCATTTGTTTACAGTGCCGTACCTATGTTGATAGGCAGGGGCATGGTACAGTGACAGGGGTCCAAAAAAAATTGGGACATAATTGGATTGGTCTGGGTCCAAAATAGTATGCTTTTGTGAGGCCCAAAGTCTCTAGTGGTACTGCTGCTGAAGGGAGAATGTGTGTGTGGGGCAGCACCACCAAGGGCTCTCAGACTGATAGGTTTGGCGCTCTTTGTAAGCTATATACTGTCCTGTTAAAGTGAAAACACGACCATGTGGAATATGTGAAGTAAATTACATCCTTGGGGGGTTGGCTGCAGACGACTGCGGTCGGTGTGCGGTCCCCCAGGTCTTTATGTCTAGCAGAACCCAGGGGTGGTCGACCGCGCATGTGCAAAATAATTGATTAGGTTTTTCCAGTATGTGGCAGCACGAAGTTTCACGGATCAGCGGTCAGCAACGAAAGAGTAGAGGAAGAATAGCTGTCGTTGTAGTGGCAGTTATGGTCAGAGGTCCCCACATATCTAATTTATCATACTACCCAGAAGTTACACTGAGGTATACAGTATTTTAAAAATCAACACTTTAAAAAGAGGGGTACTGGCTAATTTTGTCATAAGGATTCAAAATACCTTGATATGCTTTATTACCTCCCAAGCCTTGACCAAACTTTACAACTCCTAATAAAAGTTGACTTGTTTCACTACTCTGCTTGTATTTGTGATTGTTGCAATACATCTGCCCTCTCCTGGTCTGGAGGAATATCACTGCTATTTGCCTGCAATGACCACAACCATCAGCATCCACAGCAATGTGTAAGCCTTGTTCATACTTATGTTTTCTGCGGGCGCTTCCGGGCTGGCGTTGGTCGTCTGCGCGGCAGTCTATTCATACTACATTTGGCTGTGGATGCGGACGGTCGACGCATACGTACTGCAGCTATATTCCTCCAGGCCAGCAGAGGGCAGATGAGATGTCCAGAAATGAGCAAACTGGTTATAATGCCCGAAATCGAAGGACCAGTGCAGTCGAGAGCCTCCTTCAGAAGACGGAGTGGCACTGGGTCGAGGGGAAGTGCGGAGGCATTTAAATCTGATATTACTCTGCTTAAATGAGAGGGAGATGGGAGAGAAATTATTAAAGTTAGCGGCGTGCACTGGAGTAGCTAATATCAGAGCGCCACTGGATCGTACTTGGGTTTGAATATGAAATATTGTGTTGATAAAGAAACTGAGACAGAGATCACAGTTTAAGGAGAATGTATCCCTGATGGTGCTGTAAGGGGCACTGATTAAAAAGCTTAATGTGTTAAATAAAACCCTTGGTTGATGGTTAAATTTCATTAGATAGATTGTATGTCCGAGTCTGCAGTATATATCCATTGACACAGGTTAATTCACCTTATCCAGTTTGATTAGGCCCAAAAAGTAGACTAACTAGAGGAGTTGATGGGGTATATTTACTAATTTTTTTCTTTTTTTGACACGGTTTTCTCAACATGTGCAGGTTCAGTGAACAATCGGCTGGCAAATTTGATAGTAACTCGAAACGTGTTTTTGTTGTTCTCTAAATTATTATCCCCGATTATAATTGGAAGTGAGCGACAAAGAGGCATGAGCGATTACATGCTGTTTATCCCCCTACTCTGGAGGAAGTCATTTGCCCCCGAACGCTCTGAGTGAAAAATAGCTAAATTAATTATGCGTATTAACGGCAGAGGACTGTAAACGAAGGTAGGAATTTAATTACCCGTGTGGACGCTGACAGCGGGCGCGTTGGGGCCTAACCCAGATGCGTTTGTTTTTATTTTCCCGTAACAGCTAATCTCCCGCCTTCTCCCGCGGTGACATTTGCCATTTCGATGCCGTGACGGCTGTTGTCACTTACCTTATTGCCTTATTGCTAGTTTCCTCGGGTGGGCAACGGATTAGAAAAATGGGACGTTAAAAAACACGACAGTGGCCCCAGGTTTCCACGGAGCCGTCGCCGTTCCTTAAAGGCTGACAGCCTTTCATTGGGCTTTATTTGCGTTGTTGGCTGTTTGGCTTCCCCGGACTATTTTTACAGATAGTTTATTTACCGGACCGGGTTGAGGCAAAACTGCTCTTGGGGTTGCTAACCTTTAAGCTAGGAGTTTGCGTCTCTCTCCAGGATAACAGTGAACAAAGAACAACTTCCTCATATAATATCCCTCCCTCTAAATCGGGTTAAGTGTAAAATGAAGCGGCTTTGTATAGATAAGTCACACTACATAAAACCATCTGAGAAGCGATTATATTGATGATCATAAAGGCCCCCTTGTTTGCGCCTCATTTTCACGGCAGGTTTCCTGAGGTCCAGCCTGGGTTCTTCTAATCACCTTCTGTCCCTACCCTCAACATAACCCCCCCAGCCCCCTGGTCTTCAGAGCTCTGGCCAAAACTCATTTTCTTCTTTTGGAGCCAATGATTCATTTAACCGACTGGTAAATCAAGCTGTTTTAATGGGAGTCTGAGGCTAACGTTCTCCCCACCTGTTCACCCACAAACAGCCCCCCCTCCGGTCATAAAGCACCTCATCGTAATAATCACTAGCCACTTGACCCGGGTGGGTAAACAGATAGCTTACAGTCACGATGCTGATGACATGCTGAGGTTACAGTCATTTTCCCCCGCTAATTGTGCCCCCCCCCCCCCCCGGCCGATTCCCATATGAACAGACCCCGCACCGGCTTGCAATGCGCCATATGGCCCAGCAGGGGGCTTCTCTCCCCCCAGAACTGATGGAAATGGCCAGTGGAGTGTGGCACACACCTTCTGCACTGTGGTCGCGTGACCGGAAAAGCACCGGATCCTTGTGAGGGATGGCATCTCCGGCAGGGGGTGAGATATGAGGGGAGCCTCCCAGCTGTCGGACTGGATTGCAGCTTCCTGACGACGCCTTAGCGTTTTTAGCGAGGGTCAAGCAGCTACATATGGCTCTTCACCATGCTACGCTTAGATGCAGCTTACTGAGTGTTCCTCAGTCAGCCAGCAGTGGCAAAAATGCTGATTGATTCAGAAAGATCCCATTTGACGGGCAGTTCTATTGCTCCACTGGGGTGAGCAGGGTGAGTTCGTTAATTATGTTTTATCGCCTTTTAGCTGATTGGGGCCCACCTGGGCAGTAGGAGGGTGAGGCCTGCCCCACAGGCTTATTTAGATGTAGGGCGCCGCTAATCTTGGACTCAAAGCACCAAGTCGTCCTTCGCCTCTGCCTTATTTCGGCTGTCAGGATCGGCAGCATCCCACTATGCTATGGAGGAGCGGGGCCCCCCACTGCCCTATGCCTGCCCCCCCACCCCCGTCTCTCTGTTTCCACCGTCAGTGCTTGTATCTCCTCTCTGCGGGAGCTTGATAAACACCATCTCGGGACACAAAATCGTTTCGGCCATCAATCAGGGTCCATAGAGCAGCGATTACGGCGCGTTGATGGATTGTGTGGGGCTCACGATTCATGTCAATTAGCTAAACGAGCAGGATACGGGTGCTGGGGGGGGAGGGGGGCATGTGTGGAGGGTGACGGGAAGGATGCAAGACTTTGTGAACAGACGGTGGGATGGGGTGGGGGGGGAGCGGTCAATGATCCAACCAATTTGTAGGCTGACGCGTCTGCATGCTCTCCTGTGAGCAGTCTGATGGACGAGCAGCTGACATGGCGCGAGAGCGCCCCCTGTGGGCCGCGCTGGCCTCATTAATAAACCCGGCAGATATCTCAGTCTTAGCTCCGTTAATTACGTTTGCCCAAATTAATCTGCTAAAACTGATATTGGACAAACAAACTGTACAAAAAAAACAATTAAAAACTGAAATAATAGGCAGTCACTCTGCAGTGTCTGAGGTCCGGATAAGCAGCACCTCAGAGCTTTGAGCTGAGTCGTTTGAGCTTGGGACGGAAATAATCTTCCCCTAGAACTGTGACAAGATCCATTCCTTAGATCCAAGTGAGCTCTCAGTGATGCCTCGTGTCAGTCGAAGATGCGTCAGTGTGTCTCATCTTTACGGCAAAATGATCCCGTCGTTATCATGAAGAAACAATGGAGAAGAAAAATCAAAACATGTCAATGTCATTAATTGTTGGAAGGAGACGTATCGGTCCTTAAGACTAGCTCTGATTGGCCAATGTGACAGGGCTTTACGGCCAGTGCATGAGGACTGGGCTAAGATCTGTTTAATTAATCTGCTCATTTCCAGTCCCTGGTTCTAGGGATTGCTCTGCGTATCTCAATTTTTGTTCCAGCTAACATGAATTACTTGATTGCTTGATGCAAAATACTGAGCTAAATGTCATTTCTCTAGCAAGTTACAAGCTAGGGGCTTTTAAAGACATTTTACACGTGTGGTGGAGCTAATAAAAAAGTCATCTCCCTTGATTAATTTGTGCCTTCAAACAAGATAATTTTAATTAGCTCATCTTAATTAAGACATATACTAATCATTCAGCTACTTAATTTGTGCAGGTCTAGGAAGAGTTATGATAATTTTGCCCCACAAAGTCTAGCATTTTATTATTATTAGGTGTGCAAATAAACAAACTTAACAAATTTATCCTGTACTTGCAGTTCTATCACAGTTTATTCCGATAAAATGGTGTTTTATCTTGTATCTAGTCCTGCAGGGGGTGCTGATTTTGCATAATCACAGCGGCCTACAACCTCACCTGCTGCCAGCCAGTGACTCTAACTGTCTATATCAGTAGGTTCCAGTAGGTTTTCCCTCCTACCTGCCTTCTGATGAGCCACACCTGTTCTCAGGTAAATATCAGGAACAGGTGCGGCTCATCAGAAGCCAGGTCGGAGAGAAAACCTACTGGAAGGTAGCTCTCCAGGACCGGAGCTGGAGACCCCTGGTCTATATAAACAACCTGGTGGAGGGTTTGTAGTTCAGTCTTGTTGCTTATTTTTGCCCACTCTCAAATACCCCGTTCTTTTATTTGCTTATCATCATACTTACTTATTATCTGCTTAATTATTTACTCATCTGTGTGGTTTTACGGTAGAATTGCGTTATCTCATTTTCCTGGTTTTCTCATTTGGCTTACTCCTAGATCTTGTTTTCCATTGACGCTTATTCGTCTCTGGCCTCTTGGTTCTTGATCTGGGCCGTTTTAACCATGACTTCGGACTAGTTAATTAACTGCCTCATTACCCTAGTGTAACAAATGCATGTCAGTGCACAGTCAGTGCGGTAGTTCAATCCAAATATGTGGAGAAGTTATTTATAAAAGTTACACACGTAAGGACCTTGCAGTGTGTGTGTATGTGTGTGTGTTTGGGATAGGGCTGACTTGATGGGTCAACACTGGGCCCACCTCGCAGAGGGGAGAGGGCTGGTGGTATAAGAAGCAAGTAGTGGGCTGCAGGAGATTGGGGGCTCCTGTAGCTATGGAGCAGGCGGCCATCTGCCTTGTCTCTCGATCGGGCCATTTTTATGAAGAGATTTTGCTCTTGCACATCTTGGACAAAATCTGAGTAGTCAAAACGTGAGCCCGGGAAGCTCTTCCCACATTCCACAAATGGCAGGGATTAGTCTGCTATCGGATTTGTTCGAGCAATTATGTCGGATCTGATCCGGGGTACTAAGACAGTTCCTCGGTAAAAACCAGGGTGGTATAGTTAACTCCGCATGCCAATAGAACAGCTCATTACTTTCACTTTCAGTTTCATATGGTCATTATCACCTCCACGGAAACCTGCCCACTCACCTTTCCAGTTTAATACAAATGGGTTTCAGTTGACGTCAAGGCGTTTCTCCTACAGGTACGACGCCCCCCGATCTTAAGACTCCAGCGGCTTGTCTGCTGAGCTAGTTGCAGCTCGCTGAACGTTTCACCGTTAGCCGAAGCCAAGGAACATTTATGAATAAACTGCGCGACTCAAGTGAACTCTGGCCGGATTAAACCATGGCAAAGAAATTAACACGGTGCTCGCCGGCTGCTTTGTGCCACAGCATTCGCCTGCATTCCTCTGGCCTGGATCTTTGAAGACGTTGATATCGCGGGTGAACCGCCCTGAGGCTTGAGTTGAACGTGCATCGATTGACGTGCCAACAAACCGCTACGGCGGTTATGATCTCCGCTTCCCATGGGGAACGTTTATCTGCCCGTCCCCTCGTTCGCATACAATTAAAAAGGTCGTTATTAGTATGCGTGGCGCACAGCGCCTCAACCGAATGGGAGATGGGAATTGGGCGAAAAAAATCCCCGATTTTGCCTAAAATGTCGGCGCGGGGAACAAAGAAACTGACATGAAAAGGAAGCAAGTGTCCTGTACAAAGACAAAGAGCTTCTGTGAATCGAAAAGCCTTCCCGTGAAATATCGATTCACCCCCCCGTGATTGTCAGAGAGTGAAGCTTTCGAAAGATTTAGGCTGTAACACCACCCCCCCCCCCCCCCCCAACGCACCATAGCTGCCTTTCATTCAGAGTGTGTGGTCATGGCCCTGCCTCCATAAAGCTTCTTCCTCGCTGCGCTGGCCTCCACTTTCACAGTTTTTGAAATGTCTTTGCCCACCCCCCCTCCATCCAC
>JAODKM010000075.1:18606138-18620403 GCA_026780845.1 Petrocephalus sullivani
AACCCCTCAGCCCCTCAAAACGTTTGTCTGGAATGAAGGAGTCCATTTATACGGTGACCTTTCCGGAGGTGACTCAGCGCAGTGCTTTCTGAGCACTGTTGCCTTTTTGTTTTGTCATTGTTGTTGTTATTGTGTGTGTGTGTGTGTGTTTTTTTTGTTTGTTTACATCTGGAGGTGGCTAAGGAGTGCTTGTTATTTGTTCTGGTCCTGAGCACTTGAGCAGGGCAATTACAATTTCTGACAAGAGCCTCTTTCCGAGTGGCTCCTGGGGGCCCGTGAGTCATCACGTCACAAAGAGCTTGGACACCCTCTCTGACTGCCCCTCCCCAGAAGGGTCCTGCTTTTTCATATTGGGAGACAGCACAAGCTCTACTTTTTCGCTGTTCTTATCAGCGAATCCCGTACCTACAGTATCAGATGACACCACTAGACACTGTGCTGTACCAACAGAGGAGAGCGACTCACTTACTCCTGTTCATTCATCTCCGTTGCTGATTTGTACCACTGTTTTTTAAACTGTATTTTTGATTTATTGTATTAGGTTCATGCAGGTGCCGATCTAGGACTTTTTAAGGTGGGGGGCACGAGGCTCTGACCTTATCATTAGCCAGTGATATGTATTGAATTGGTGAGTGACACAGGAATGAGCCAATCAGCTTTCAGTTGGGGCCAGCCCGCCCCTGTGGTCCTGCCCCTGCATTCACCCATATATCCACGTCTCAATACATCATGTTTCAATGTCTGTACATATGTCCATTCAGTCCCATTTATTACTTTTACTTTGCGCTATGGCCATCAAGCTGGAAATTTAATCAAGTGTATGACCCTTGGATCATATAGCTGAAGATGACAAAAAACATACTTTGACTTGACTTTGAAGCAGTCCGGCTCAATAAATGATGCAATTTGTATATTCACCGCCCCCTCCCTTTTCCATCAAAGCTGTGGTATCCAGACGGTCTGCGCTGTGTGTTTGTGTGTGTGTGTGTGTGTGTGTGTGTGGCGGGGGGGGTTGGTCAAAGTCAGGATGTTGTGATGCTCAAGGTCCAAAATGCCGTTTCATGGCAAGGTCATATTTAAATCTGCGTGATTTATAGCACCAGGACACATATAAGATCTGCACATGAAGGCTTGGTTTGCACGCTTGTGGCTGGATCTCACCTGCATCCCAATGAGCAGGATGGAGAAATATTTATGGCAATTAATATTTGTCTTTTAGTAACTGTGCCCCCTCCTGCCAAACTCACCCCCCAGACAAATTTAAGCTCTATCTCCACCCTGACCAAAATGCTTAACGGAAAAATTATGTTTTTCAACTCACATTAGTTTTGGGTTTGGGGTCGGGGGTGGGGGGAGGATGCTGTCAGAATTCATTAACACTCCAATCTTAACATTAACAAACAAACAAAAAAATCTGAAGACCAGATACGACCCGAAACCATCACCAGAGGAAATCTGCTATAATTATGATGGTTATTTACCATCATGGTCATTTATTTTTGTTCATCATAATATTCATTAACTCATTTCACGAGGCCTTTAATGCAGATTCGGCCCGAATGTGCATCCACTCGACCATAAACCTTGTGTTCCTGCATCGCGTGTCTCTCTTGCATCACCCCACCCCTCGGCCACACACTTATCATATTTCTGGGCCTTATTATGGTAATGTTATTTATTCATATGCAAGAGGCATCCGCGGACACCATGTTCACATCGAAGTCCAATCCTGCCAGTGAAGGTGGCAAATACAATACTCCCGAGCTCTTTTTCACACCCCTGGGTGAAAACACTTTGCCCCCCCCCAGTTATGGCTTAGAGTCTGTGGACATTTGGGATAACGGACCTTTTTTTTTCCAGGGTAATCTCTGCTCGCTAAGCTAGTGCAAGTTTAGTGCCAGTGAGCCTGGTTCTGAGACGGGTTAACGGGATGTCATCATACGTGGGGGTGGTGCAGGGGGTTTCAGAAGTAATGTAATTGTGTGTGGTATTCCTCTGAAGCTTCCACTGGTCCTTCTTCATGCATGTCGTCTAATCATGTGATGAAAGAGGCAGTTTTTTTCCACCCTTGGAGGTTTTGATCATTCTGAGACAAAGACGCGGGCTCCTTTAAACTGTCACTGAATGGCAGAGCTGAATATTCCCCCTGAGGAGGCTGACGACGGGCCCCCCTTTCTGCGAGACTGCGTGTAGCCAGCTGGAATGCTGGGAGACCGATGGGGGCGCCGGGGTACAAGGGACCGGGCAGAAAGAGAAACAGTCACGTTGGGTGTCTTGTGGAACTGTGTCGTTTCCCATGCTCTTCTGAGTGAGACATCAGCAGGCAGGATCACTTTTGCCCCCCGATTCCCCAGGCCCCAAAATTTGCAGACTGCTCATTAGAGATGGATAGTCCAGTCTCTATTGCCATCGTGATGTCACTTTGGCTCTCACTCCTAGTGCTCAGGTGGTGAAGACTGGGACTTGTGGTTGGGACTCAAGATCAGGATTCACAAACTGACCATGTTCCGGCCTGACTGGCCGGACTGAAATTATAGGTTGATGCTGATGCTAATACATGTTTTTTTGCAGGGGGCGGGGAGTCTGATCCAAATACAGATCCCACTGTCAATTTGTGTAGAACATGGACATAGACACCGCCCCCCCTCCCCCCCCCCGGTCCAGAGCAGACCACGCTATGACTTTAGTTGAAGCATGTATCTTGATAACTGACGTCAGTATTTGAGAGTAGATACTCTGCGACTTTATACAATGCTCTCTTGATCAGACTACATATGTAGTTAGTAGGATCGCTATGTTTAGAACGTTCCAGCTTGCTTATGGATTCTGCTAACCTCTGGAGTGAAGGTGCCATCCAGTCCCTATGTTTGTTCCGGGCGGCTCTCGTCTGATAAATTTTTGAACGAGAACATTTCATCGTTTTTCGTCTATTACAACCGGTCAGCCTGACTCGGGGAGAAGATCGCACCAAGTGTTTCACTTTTTCTTAGATATCGTGTAATCTGAAGAGCCCAGGCTAACGCATAATTATTAGAAGAACATAATTACTACATGGCTGGATAATTTTTACTCTACTGTACTTCACCACACCTTCCTTCCCAGGGGTCTAAAATGCGACTTGTGACATTTATTTACTTCTTCAAACAAACATACCCTTAATGTTCAGATCAAGTCAAAACTTTGACATATCCACTTCCATGGAAAAGTCAGCTTAGTTGATCCAGATTTTGCCCCTTGAGTAAAAATATACTCATATTTTAAACCACTGACAGAAAATGATCACAAAATGAGCAAATACTAATGAAATCCCCATCAGATGAGGCAGCCTTCCTCTCACGTACAGCCTATCCCTAAGACTGACTTTACATTGTTTTGAGACCCCATTAAACCAAATGTTTGCTTTTAACAACAAATATGAGATCAGGGTGGGGGGGGGTTGTTCTTGCTGTTTTTCCTTTTATTAAGGTTGTTTAAGGCCGGTGCCTTGTGGTTTCTTGCGGCAGACAAGTAGAGTAGAGAAAAGTTTTGAAAAAGTATTCGCTGCCTTTGGTGTTTGGCGGTCTTTTAAGAAGGTGAATTCGGTTTCGTTCTTGTGGTGTTTCTGTGAGCTACGCTGGGGTTTATTTTGTGTGGTCACAACTTCTTGGAATAAAACTAAGTTGGTGTTCAAATGCACTGGTTATGGGGATCGGACAGACCTGCTTCCGGAATATTCCATCATGGCAACTCGGAAGGAACAAACGCGACGGTGTGGCATGCCGATCCGTTTCTCCCCCAAGCCTGGGTCCCCCTGGTTAACTTACCGCCTCCCCGCAACCATGGAACACCAGCGAGTAATCGGCTTCACTGCAATCTTTCCCTCGGGAACTTTCCATGCAGCTGAAGCGGTGCGTAGCACCTAGGCAAATTGGACGTGACTACAGCTGTCAGCAATGTCACTGTGACGGTTCCCTCCCGCTGCCACTGCAGGAGTACCGAGCTCTACGGGAAACACGCGGCGCATTACCAGGACAGACCTGTGGCGGGAGTCGGTGCTCTGCTCAATACCGCTCCTCGCGCCGCTAAAATTTACTCCCACTCCAGTCAAATTGCTCCATACTCGCTGCAATTTAAAAAATAATCTGCATGCCTAAACCTTTGTGAAATATTTCGCAAACTCCATCTCGGGCAATTTGGGCACTTTTCCACCACAAAAAGTATGGTACTTTTGGTACTTTGGCTTTAGCGGTCAAGTACCAGTACCAAAAGTTCAAGTACTGAAAGTGACAAACCAGTTGGAGTACTTCTTTGGTACTTCAGTACTTTGGGGTGTAACTTGAATGGTTATATAAATAGCCCGATTCTGAAACACAATACGGCCGCTGTCTTGAAAAAAAAGTTACGAAATCAGAAAACAACAATGAACGAAGTAAAAAAAGAACAGATACAACAAGATCAGGATGGCATAACAAGAAATTTAAAAAGTTTTGTTTAATATACTAGGGCAGCACGGTATTGGAGAATTTCCAAATATACAGTAGCAATGTGAATTTGTTATAATAAATATTGGGGTGTTTATGAAGCAAAAATTAGGTAACAAATTTCTTGCAAAACTGTCTAGGAGTGGTTTAAACAGCAAGGATGAGAATGATATATGCGGTCTCGGAGAACGCATATATATATATATATATATATATATATTGGGTAACCTATAAAAGGAATAATCATTAAAACTTTTAAGTTAGCTAAGCTTTTTCCCTATGCCAAAGGAAAATGTTTTAGCAAAACATTAACCCCCTGCGCTGTCCATAATATCTGTACAAAACTGAAAGTAAGAAAAAGTCTGACCTTAATGTAGCTCACTAGCGATGTAAGAATTACATGTGCATATCATGCGATGTTACTGTAGATTTAATACCTAACATTGCCCAGCAGTACACTACAGCCATTTTTCGAATTCAGTACAAAATGCCCCACCTCACGTTGTGCTTTTATTCAACAGAGGTGTCAATTTCAGATCCAGAAAGTATAATTCCAGACCAGGATTTTGTTTCAACCAACTAGTTGAGCACTCTGTGACTGTGACTTTTTAGGCTCAACTGATTGGTTGAAACAAAATCCTGGTCTGGATTTTTACTTTCTAGACCTGAAATTGACACCTCTGTTATTCAGCACCGATACCAGTTTTTACACCAGTGGAAAACCAACACAAAAGAAGTACTGTACTTTTAGTATTTTATTGAGCTACCAAAACTTCGGTACTTGCTGCCATGGAAAACCGACCTTTGTGTAACAGTCTTGATAATTCTACAGATGAATTCTGGGTAGATTTGGGCACGCATCAGGCTCATGCTATGAGCGGTATTGGAGCGAAATTGGAGCGTGACAGAGTGACCACTCCAGCCTTAATAACAAAAAAACCGCTCCGCACTCTGACCAAATTCCGCCCGCTCCACTCACATGCTCTGACAGACACCTTTCCTAAGTTTGTTAAATCTGCTTTCCTTTTAGATGATCATAATTGCTTTTGGTAATATGCTTTCCCAGCCTGCACACATACACAAAACAATGGACCACTGAACCAGACTATTGGGGAATTTGGAGAAGATTGGAGTATTCAAGATGTAAGGTCGTTCCTGGCCTCATTGTGTGTAAGACATGGGCTGCATTCAATTAAATGTAATATATTCCAGCTCCATATTCCCCGGGGATATCAGGCACAAGCAAAGCCCACTCCTCTAAAGTGACTTAAGTACCAGGCCCCCGCTTCTGGGGCGGGGCCACAGGGGCATCGGCCCAGCTGAAAGCTGATTGGCCCCCGGAATACCTCCTGCCTGTCACTCACCGCTTCAAACTATAACGCTAGTGATATGGTTGGCCTCTCTGTTTGAACTCTGAACTCTTATGACCCCCCACCTTAAAAAATCCCTTGTCCTGTTTGCCGATCACGGAGCTGCAACCCAATCTGGCATGACATGGCTAGTCAGGGCGACTTGGGTAAGTTGTTAAGGGCTTATGACGTGGAAGAGAGGGTAGCTGTGTAGCGCAACGCTTTGAACTTGTCACCCGGGCAGGATGCTGGGAAACTGGGGGACCATGGTGTTTATTCAGTTGGCTGGACAAATGGAGGGACGTCATTGGCTCTCGTCTCCAAATCTGGGTCATGTGACCATTCCACTGCCACACACTTAAACAGAATCATAGGGGATTTCAGACCGATGATGCCGCAGCCCCGGTAAATGGATGGTAAACGGCTGACAACGCCCAATAAAAGCGAGTCCATGTCGATCATGTGGCCCCAAGGACTGAGCTCCAGGGAGAAGCAAAAAAAAAACTGTTTTTGTTGTTGCGCTCTGCCCTCGCAACACAGAAACGGCCCTGTTTTTGCGTTTAAGTATTTTATGTGTCCCCATGATTGTGGGAATAATGGATACTTCTTCAGGTACTGAAAAATGGTAATCATATTTTGATCCTCAACTTTGGTGCATGGTGGTTGGGGGGGAGGGTGTCTCTTTCCCCATGTGTTTGGGGCTGAGAATCATTTTCCCGGTCCAATCATCCCTCCCCCTCCATCAGACGCCCACCTGACTGGTCTCAAACCCACACTTGCTCCTGGCAAACTCCACAAATCGAGGCAGACGATTTGGGCCGACTAAACAAACAGCAAACACTGACATCTCCCGCATACCCTGCCCCCATTCCATGAGATCCCTTGTTTTATTTTACTGCGGGGGGGGGGGGGTACTGTGGAGGAAGAAGCTGCAAGCAGAGACTGACCCCCCTCTCATCCCTCCGGGGGCCGCTTTCACCCGGTGCTGACGTGGGGGCCCTTCGGCGCTAACGCAGGGGCCCTTCGGCGCCGCCTGGCCTGCACCAGTCTGCCTCTCCATGTCAGTTGCTAGCGAGTCCACAACCTCCAGCGGAGCCTGTGGCTGGATCTCATATCGATTCCAAGAACATAATTTGACAAAAAAAAAAATGTTTTTTCAAGTGAAGTAGAAACACAACGTGAAACCCACTTTTTGGTTTGTCTTTGCCAAAAATCATCACTACAGGTTTATGAAAAGGGGGAGGGCAAGCTTTTGATGGGGGGGGGGGTGTCTGATTGAAATGAAAATGAATGAGAACACACTATTTCACCTAATTAGTGTACATGGATTTTTGGGAGGGGGGTTAAAGCCCCCTAAAGCATCCCTAGCTACACCTCTGCCAAAAATACACTTAATCGTTATTTTTCACCTCCCAGCTGATATGCTAGAGTGACTTTGGTCTGTCAGTAGATGATAACAGGAGATCTGACTTCAGTGAAGGCACCCGCAGCACGGGGAGTTTGGGGGAAACCGGGGGGATTTTATCTTTATCTTTTCAGGGTAGAAAGTCTGCTTAGGATCGGACGAATTTCCCCGAAACAGAAGCAGCCCACAGCAGGAGCTATGAGGGCGTCAGTAAAGGCCCCCTTGGGGTTTAGAGAAACAGAAACACTCCCGTATGAAGCGGTGGAAACTGGAGTCAGGATAAAGCTGAACTGAGATCACCTGACCCACCGTCCCGGGATGAATGTGCCTGCACATTCACTCCACTGGAACATTCCAGGAAGGTAAATTCTGAGGCCCAATTGAAATATGCCCACGCTTGAGGGAACCCCGGCGCGCTGGGCATCAATCCGTGTGCCTATCTGATCCCGAGAGCGTCTTGGCAGTGGTCTGGGTGGTGTGGCAAGCTGCCATCGCACGGTACTGTTTCGCAGAGTGCACCTGTCACGGGTCAGAACAGGAATTGAACGCTAGCAGGGAACAAAGCCCACGGATCATCCATCCTTTATGTACAGCTGATTTTTAGAAGCCATGGGAAGCCATTAACATTGAGTACATTCTGCTCCTCCCCCTTCAGGGACCAGAGAGTCAGATATAAAAGGGAGACACAGAGACCTCCCCGATTCAAATCACAGATATCCATCATCTCACTTCTACTTCCTCTACACCTGCCTGCCTGTGACCCCCCCCCCCCCCGCAAAACCCCACCTGAAATAAGATCCATTCCCAAAAGTCAGGCTTTCAGGCTTTAATTTGTTGTGTCTACACTGTTGCATTGTGGGATTTCGCTTGGCAATAGAATTTCATGCTTTTCAAACAAGCGTGAAGTATTGTCGGCTGATTCCGGGGACTCAGTCACGCCTTCCAAGGTCACAATGGCTTGGAAGGGGTAGGGGTGTACTTCCTATTCGTGTGTGAAACGTTCACAACATGTGCTGTGGCTGATGGTGGTGGACAACTAGAACTAGCCTTTTGTTTCCCCCTTTTAAAAGTCAACGTACCAGGTTGGGGCTATTGAATTTGAGTTAACAGAATCAACAAACCAATGTCTGAGGGAACCGGGGTGATCTCTCGCATCCTCGCTACCTGAGTCGCCTCGCCTTTGATTTGGCTGAATTTTGGTGGGATAAAGGCAGCCGTCTCCGCACAGAGAGACAGTCTGTCAGCAGCTGGGGGAATGCGAGCAGGACTCTGAGAGGAGGCGCAGCGATTTGGCTGCGGATTCGGCTCACAACTCCTGCCCACTTAGACATCATTAACGCTGTTGCTACATGACAACTCCCGAGATCCCAGAGATAGCTAATGAAGTGTAGGGAGAAGCAAACAACATTTCGGGGATACTCAAACATGCCACCCCCTCACAAGAACAGCCCCCCCTCCCACATCCAGCCACTCACTTATATCCATTTTGAAGGGTTTCGTAAAGTCAAGCTTCGGGATGCAGCAGGTCTTTTTAATCAGGATCGTTTTAGGCATCGATTTCTGCATGTGGTCTGGCATGCCCAAGTCTCTAACTGCAAAGGCACGTCCGAGCTAATCACCGCAAATTACTCTCATAGCGAGGTGTTCGATCTGCTTCTTTAAGCAGCTGTCGTTTTTAATAGATTCATCACCTGGATGGTTGTCTGTGGTGGAGGAAAATGTGTGGCGGCTTTGGTGGATTGAGAGGAGAGACTCGCTCTTGATACCGGAAGCAGCAGAAGGACAAGTGCACCATTTTTACTGTTTAATATTTTACAGCAGTAAGTCATGGAACATGGTTCAGTGGTATGACAGCTGGAACTTCCAGCCCTTAGCAACCTAAAGGTTGAGAGTAACTCTGCTGGTGTGCAAATGGGAACTACAGCTATTCATGTTTACCCCCCACCTCCCCATTTAGAACTTTGGCCTCCACTTAGAAGTCCTCATTCAGAACCTTCACCCCCATTTAGAACCTTCAACCTCCACTTAGAGCTGTCAGCCTCTCATTTGAAATACATCCCCCATTTGGCACCTTTAGCCTCTCATTTAATAATCTTCACTCCCATTTAGAACTTTCAGTCTCCGCTTAGAATCGTTAGCCTCACATTCAGATTGTTCTCCCGCCATTTCAAACCTTCAGGCTTATTTAGAATATTCAGAACCTTCAACCTGCAGTTAGAACCTCCCGCTTCATTTAGAATTTTCACCGCCTGTTTAGAACCTTCAGCTGGCAGTTAGAACCTCCCGCTGCATTTAGAATATCCTCCCCATGTAGAACATTCAGCCTAAATCAAACCTCTAACTGAAGTTAAACTCTCAGCCTTAGACTGCTGTATTAGCGTGAAGCTTTTGAAAGGTTGTATAGAGACCGGAGCACAGTTTAAAATGTTCTTTTGGCACAGGGAGCCTTTTTACAGCTTTCCAAAGTACTGGTTTATCTACATGGGTACTTTGGAAGTCTGTTATATCCAGCGCTTTCATTTATATCATTATCATTTACATAACTTATATCGTTCCTGCAGTCACACCAGGCCCATTTTACGGGAAATCCTTTATGCGCCGGCAAAGAAGTCTGCTGGAATAAGTAACGTATTTACACAACAGGTAGAAGGAAATGGAACATCTTCCACCATCCAGATGACAGGCAAATAAAAAAAGCTGCAATCGCTCACGCCGTAGCAAAAATTTAGCGTAAATAAAACACATTACTTTATACAGATTTAAAAAGTGGCCTTTTCCTGGAAATGATGTCTAATAATGCCTAATGGAATATGAAAATGTTCCAGGATTACAAAAAGGAAAAAAAAAACATAGTACAGGAGCTCCTCGGGTTACGACGGCCTGGACATACGACGTTTCGAGTTTGCCACGCTGACTCCAATAAAAACTATTTCGCCTTACGCCGTTTGCCGTACTTATGGACCATGTGGGCGAACTAGTTTAGTTGCGCATGGTAACTCATTTGTGCTGGAACGTTTTCAGCACGTACTTTTCGAAAATGAAAATGAGCTGATGCAGCGGAGCAAAAGTGATCATTGCATTTCAATATGTTGTGGCACGATTTCTTGGTTTAATTGTATGTGATGCAAACCCTTCTAATTGTTTTTTCTGGGTGGTATTTAAATGAGATGCAAAGCAATGGAATGAAGGTTTTGCATTATGAATAAGCATTATGTCACGGTCTCACTGAAAAGCAATGCCTTTTGTGCATCGCGTTTCCACATGGCACAGTTTCTGCAAAACAATGTTGTGTCGATTGATTTTCCGTGTATACTGTGTAAGTCGTGTTTGCTTTTCAAGGTGGCACGAATTCCACTCCATAGCTCTAAATTATGATCTTACAGCTGTGTTAGGATAGGTAAGTGACTAGGTAAGAGGCTATGGTGTGTTTAGACTTACACCAAAATTCGGAGTACATCACTGTCGTAGAAATGGAACTGTGTTGTAAAACGAGGACCCCCCTGTATACCTTCTTTCCAGGGTATGGACAAAAATTAATAATATCAGGAAATGTGAGTTTGCTGTAGCCATATTTATGCATTCAGTAAATAGGAAATGGCTTTTGTTTGTTGCTGTTGAGGACTATTCTTTCCTAAACAACTGGTGCTAGGAAATATTTTCAAAGTGTCCCTTAAAAAGCTTCAAAACTAATTTTAAGATACTAAAAATTGGACCACTTTCTTCCCTCAAAATACAGTTACTGTTGTGCACGTGGCACACGATTTCAGCACGCAACTTCACATCATTGGTTATTTTTTTACACGTTTAGTCTGTTACAGTTAATACTCTATACTCCCATATGATAAAATGAGCATTTTGCGTTTACATTCCAGGGCTATGGATCATGGCCAATAGTTGGCATCTTTTTGAAATTCTCTGAAAATAAATGTTTCTGTGGCCTGGAACAATTTACGTATTCATAGCCCTGGGGGATTATGGGAGATTACTGATGAGAAACTGAAAAGGGTGCGGGGTCACCCACGCTTTTACTGTAAATACTGTGGTATAGGAGCACTTTTACAAAATCAAACTCACGGAGTGCCAGATGATTATCGGCGACACTCAGTGGGCGTTTGTCCTGAGGGCAGGAAAGTGAGGATGTCCCACAGATCACAAGGAAAAGGTGCCCCTGAAAAAGAGTCACGTCCCCTGATGGTGTCACAGAGAGAAACACCAGTTCATTCCCCAAGTTTAAGTGTGTGATAAAAAAAAATAACCTAATATCATTTCCAGTGAGCATTTCTCTCCAAACGAAGCAATTCAGGCCTAAGTGCCTCACTGAAGGGTACGAAGGCACCTCTCCCGATCGATAAACCCGGGACCCTTTCCTCCGTCACAGTCGAGCCCTGCCCAATCCGGCCCTCCGTTTAGAAAGCTGTTATTCTCTGCTGGTCGCTGTAGCCTGACACTTTTCCACTGTTACGACTTTGCCTTTTGCCCGCTGTAAACTCGTCACCAAGGCATCATCGGCTCGACGCGTCAGTGTTGATGTTGTCCCTCTGCCCACTCCCCCCCCCTCCCATTTTAGATGGTGCTCCGAGATCCTATGGATAGTTAATGAGTCGGGGCCCCGCAATGCCACAATGAAATCTTTATATGCTACTAGGGAAGGAGGCTCGGCGGAGCGTGTGTGTGTGTGTGTGCGTGTGTGTGTGTGTGTTTCAGCGGGTGAAAAATAGCAATCCCAGTATCCCTCACTGGCTCTCCTTCATGTCAGCTGCCTTGGTTACAGTTCAGTTTGCCAGCACTGCTGGCTGAGTGTCTACAGCTCCCGGTCTCCCCTCCAAGTAAATGGCATCTCATTAACACACACACACACACACACACACAGACACAGACACATGGGCTCCTCGCTTCCCCTCACCTCCATTTAACGCTCTGTAATCGCTCGCAGACCAGAGCCAAAAACCAACAAAAAGAGACGACCACAACAAAGCCAGAAGAAATCAACAATACCCAAAATACACAACAATAGGGCAAACTAACTTTTCCTCAAGTCTCACTTTTTTCTTTACAGAAACAGGTGCTAAATGGTGCCGGTAATGGAAAATGACAGGGCTGAAGAGTGTTTTTTTTTTCTTCTTTGGCGACTACCGCAAATTCACCACTTTCACCGGCTGGACATATTCCCCGGATCCGCTCCCATGAGCACACGCACTTCTGCACTCGCACCTTTTATCGACACTGTTGCTTGTCACCGTAATGATGTTCAGGGAAAAAAAACAGGTCTTACTGCTTAAAGAGAAAAATCCGCAAAACTTTGAGGGATAAATAATCTTCCTCACTATATCAGATTAAAGCCACACATTAGATGAATACAAAAAGAAACGCAGTTATTACCTTTCGGGAAGATCCCTGCGGTCGAGCAGGTCAGGATGGTTGGCGAGTTCCTCTCCGCTGTCTCTCTCTCTGTCTTTCCGCACACCTCCTGCTTTGTCCCCCCCCCCACTCTGGCTCCCTGCCCCGGGGGTCGCCCCCTGGTTTGTGTCGGTGGGCAGATCTTCTCGGGCACTTTGTGCGGGAGCACTGGGCAGATCTGGTTGACGAGGAGCTCAGACCTCTTTACTGTATCGGCTGGCTTCTCCTCCCCTCGATGCCCCTCGGAGAAACAAACTGATCTTCAGGTGGATGAAGCAGGTTTAAATGTCCTCTCTCTCTCTCTCTCTCTCTCTCGCTCTCCTCCCCCCTCCCCTTTTACCTCTCTCCTCCTCTCATGTCCTGCATTCTTCGGGAGTTAGTCTCATGTGTGCCTCTCCTCTTCTCTCTCCCTGTCTTCCCTCTTTCTCTCTCTCCCTCTCTCTTACTCTCTCACTCGTGTCTTTGCCCGCTCACCGTGGCTCTCCTCGTGCTCATGAATATTCCAGCGCGTTCCCCCTGCAGCTGAAGTTGACTGAATTGGTCCACAAGAGCCAAGAACCATGTCCCTACTGCTTGAGGGTGGGGGGCTTTTAGGGAGTGTGTGTGAGGGGGGAGTGTCCCTCTGGAATGGTTGGGAAGGGCTGGGAGAGGCATCCAGTCTCACCCACGAGGTTGTGCTTCTTCTGGGTGCTTCTGGGACCCCTAAGATGGAGGTGGGCAACATACCTTTCTGGAGGACTTACGTGGAGTCCTGCCTAATGAAGGGTCCCGTAATATACTGATATTCTCAATGAGAGGGGTTTAAAAAAGATCTAAAGTCATGTTAGGCATGCAGGGCAATGCTGACCCTCCAAGCAGCATGTATCGTGAACATTTAATTAAAAAAAAATTTAATCAACTTTCGGGGATTCAGTTGAATCAAAACAGTGATGCTTTGGATATAAGGAGACTTGGAAACTGCTGAAGTGGGGGCGGTGTGTGGCTTGGACTGTGATCAGACGTGGATCAGTCCAAATCCCAGGGTAGACAGGGTGATGTCACCGCTGGGCCACAGCAAGAACCTTCACCCCCAGTAGCTCCGTGGACTGTCTCATCCTGCTTTCTTAATAAATGTACATTGCTTATAAATAACTCATTAAGGACTGAAAAGTATCACTCGTGAGATGGGGGTTCTTGTGACACATGATTTTAAAGAGGCCATGTGGAGTGATATTAAAGAGGTCACATGAATTTATGTGACATGATATTAAAGAGGTTGCTGGACATCAGGAAAAAATGAAGGACCGATTAGGCAGAACCGCGGCGACCGCGTCCTGCGCATTGTGATGCGACAGCGGTCACCACCCTGATGGTATCCAGGAGACGGGCATTCCTCTGCCGGCATGAAGCGGTCCACTGGGGGGAGGGCGTAACGGAAATGACGCGGTGTCACGGGGTCAGAATGGATCGATGTGCCTTTCGGGCTCGCCGCTTGACAAATGCAATTATCAAATCGACGGGAGCGGCCTGTCCCCTCTGGTGTGCGTGACGCACGGGCTCTGCTCGGGAAAGACCTGGGGGTGGGGGAGGAAAGTTTGGGGGGGGGGCAAAGTACCCCTCCCCTGGAGCCAGCTCCCCCGCTGACCGCCATAAGCACCCCCGCTCCCCACAATCC
>JAODKM010000075.1:18628986-18640637 GCA_026780845.1 Petrocephalus sullivani
TCCGAGGTTATACCAGCGGGACTGGACCAAGGAAGAGGGCCCGTTTGTCCGGCTACCAGGCGGGGGGGGGGGGGGGGGGGGGGGGGGGGCGGGGGGGGTGCCATGCGGCTGATCTGAAGCCTCAAGCCCCGCCTCTCTTCCCCTTTTGTTTGGGGGGGGGGGGGGGTGGGTAGGAGCCTAAGAAAATTACATTTGGACCGGAGCCGCGGAGCGACCCCGCGGCGATGCTGCGTGGGCTTGGAAAATAAGCTTCTGCAAGGGGAGACTGGCTTTGTGGGTTAGGAGGAGCACCAGTGCCCGGAATGGAAGAGCTCTCGCTCAGCCAAGGAAGGCTGGCTGACACAAGACGGGTGCTGCCTGCCAATAAAGGGCAAAATCAAATGACTTAATTGAATGTCTGTCAAAAGAGCAGCGCAGAGGATACGGCTCATCCGGAAGCGTGCATTTACAGATCCGTGAGGGCGTGGAAAAGACGAGCAGGTGAATCTTCTCGCAGAACGGCGGGGCAGTTCGGCTCGCCTTAGAACGCGGTCTTATGAAGACGTCGGCGCCGATTAGCTGAGGTGGGCGGCCTGTGTTAGCTACGCCTGTGAGATAAGCTTATCGCTCCTCACCCGGGCTAATGGCCTCGTTCTTCAGCGCTGTCATTTAACCACCGGCATGGAGTCATGAACCAGAGTCACTAGTGAGGTGGAGAACTTTAGATGTCCCGGGACAGCAACGTATATGCAGGGGCAATACCTTACCCTGCTTGGGCAAAAGTATTTTTGTCTAGTCTTGTATAATGACTCTGTCCTTTTCATTAGAAAATACCAAAAAAAGGTCTGCATATAGTTATTAAGAACACTCCTTTGCAGACCATTAAGTAGTATTTTGTAAAAAGAACATTCAGTATGATTTCATAAAAAGATCATTACTTAAAAGACCACTCTGTAATATTTAAATTCAATAAGATTTTGTAAAACACACATTCTGTTACAATTCAATTCACAAAAAGAACATTTCTTAACAGACTATTCTGTACAATTCCATAAAAAACTAACCATCATTAATCTTTCAGCTCATTCCATAACAGCTCCATCCATCCATCCATCCATGCATAACCACTTCTTTTCTGTAACCAGCATTACGGGGGGTCTGGAGTCTATGGGCAGAAGTCAGGGAACAACCCAGGACAAGGTGCCAACCCATCACAGGTCACACTCACACATGTGTACCTACAAATTGGTAGCTCAGCATATTTTTGGGCTGTTGGGGGCAGGGGTAGAGTACCCAGAGGAAACCCCATGATGTTACAAGGAGAACAGGTAAACTCTGCACACATGGAGCCATGCTGAATGCTGGTCATAGAATTGTAAGCAGCACTGCTAAACACTGCGCTACTGTGCCCTGCCACATTTCAGATCATTCCTTAATAGACTATTCTGTGACATTTCAGAACATTCCTTATCAGCCCATTCCATAACATTTCAGATCATTCTTTAACAGACAATTCGGTGACATTTCAGGACAAACCTTAGCAGGCCATTCCATAACATTTCAGAACATTCCTTAACAGCCAATTCCATAAAATTTCAAATCATTCCTTAACAGACCATTCTTTCACATTTCAGAAAAAACCTTAACAGACCATTCTGTGACATTTCAGAACATTCCTTAACAGCCCATCCCATAAGATTCCATAGCAAGTTAGAAATAAAAAGAAAGCTGTTTGGATGTTCCCAAGACATCCCAGGAACAGCAGATTATATCCGTTCAGTGGCACTCCGCTGTTAGCCTTGATCACAGTTGAAAATTGCCTGGCTGCACCTCTGGGCGATGCAGTCATGTAGCATCACCCAGGGTCAGAAGCGATGTTCCTCTCTCCGGCATGCTCTCTGCCTTGCTGCATCGCCTTCATGTGCACGGAGCTGTCTATGACACATTTCATTTTAAACTTCTGTCACCAGTCGGAATAAAGGCAATCAGGAAGGTGTTCCGGTCTATGGAAAGATGCATGCTTCAGAAAAATGCAAGAGGGTTAACATCTGCATAGGACTTTCTCACAGTTTATTGCCAGTTTTATTGCGGTATGTTATCAAATATTGTCACGGAACAGTGTTTGTGGAAATGACTGTAATTAAAAATCGCTATGACTGAAATACACACCGGTATTGTGAGAGTCATCTGTCATCGTATAGAAGAGTAGTTAGTCAATTTGAGTGAAGAACGGTGACCGTGAATGCAACTTTCCTTGTGCAAGTTGCTCTTGTTCTTATGCTCTGGGTGCTACAGTGATGCAAGGCTCCACCCACCTAGGCGAGTGGCAACACCATGTTTTGAGCCCTGTAATTGGACCATAATAGATGCCAATAGGAATCTGAGGCCTGCAGTCTTCACAGTTATGGCTGTAATTCATTGGCTGAAAGGAAGTGAGCTGCAAGCCTGATTGGCAGGCTGAGTGGAAAGGCAGGACCATGGGTAAAGAGGAGACCCAGGGAAAGCGGAGTCTCTGGAAAGATGGCTGCTTTCTAGATGATGTTTTTCTGGGGGTCCGGGCCCCTGTGATTTCTGGACTGACAGATCACCGCTAGACCCAGAGCTGATGGGGTCCATGTCAGGAAGGTGTGTATGCAGGGGCGGGGCCACTGAGGCACTGGTCCCAGGTGAAATATGATTGCCCCCTCCTTGTCACTCACCGATTCAGTGCATATCATTAACTAATGCTAAGGTTGGTCCCTCATGGCCCCCCCCAAATTGACACTGTCAGGCCCTGATGGACTTTCAGCATGTGCAGCCTATCACCTCCATCAGAACCAGTTGGTCTTGTAGTGTGTTAGGGCTACGATAACCCCAGTGCATTCACAAAAAGCTCACCACCGTCGGCCTGTAATGTCGCCCGTACGCTGGTGAACCGCAGCCTGAGATGCAATCTCAGTGGTGAAAGAAAGAAAAAAAAGAAGATGAAAAGAGTGAAGGAGGCGGGGCCTGGCGGGGGTCTAACGAGGCCCGGCTTCTGTTTGCTCTGTCTCCAGCGTCTTGACGTGTCGCATGCCGCGATCAAGGTGATCGGTGCCTCACAGGAGAAATGTGTTTGTGGGGGGCGGGGGTCTGTTTTTAACTTTGAACTCCGTTTTGTGAGGGGAAAGCCATTCTAACCGTCTGCCCCGTGGGGGACCAGAACAGACAGGGTTCGGGGTTCGGCTGGCGGACTCGAGATTCGCTGGAAGCAAAAGGAATCCTGTGGTTTTCCCCGGGGGGCAGCAGGCAACGTGTGACTGCCCCGACGTGTGACTGCTCCGACGTGTGACTTGCCTGATAGACAGCGACTGGTCGTAATAATAAGCTGTTTTACTCCCAGGTAGTGAGCTAAGGGTATGGACAGGGAGGAAGGTGTGCATCATTCTGGGTCTGCTCTTCTACCTCTACAAGTACAACGGTGTGCTGTCAACGCCGACGCTGCGGGTTCGAATCCTGCTGTAATTAAGCATATTAATTATATCTCTTTCCTCCTTAGATAATAGATGTAGTGCTTTGGCCTTTGTGTTTATGTGTGACAGGGGGATTACAGTAGCCCCTGTCCTGTCCTCATGTTCCTGTATTGCTGGAATCCCACTGCCATCCAGACAGAAGTGGCTCTTCCCGCATATGTCTGTTTACTTACAGGCATTCTTGTGTCTGGCCGTTTAATTACAGAAACAACTGCTGCTCACTTCTCCAACCCTCCAGGGGTGGCCTCGCAGATTCGTTCTGCTCGTTCTCCCTGGTGGCGGGAAATGAGAGGTCCGGAAAGCCGCAGTGGGCGGAGTCAGCGCTGTCAGTCTCTGCTCCGGTTTGATGGCTGGGGACAAGAACCTCAGGCTGTTATTCATGCAATGCGTTCATGTAAATGGTGCCCTCCTAAGGCCGAGAGCTATAGGAGCTCTAGATAATCAGTCAGGAAAGGGAAGCTATTTGTGCCTATCACCTCGGGCTTTCATGTGTGATTTGAACCTCCGGCTGACTATGGAACAAAAACACTACATATTAAGGTAACAGGGAAAGGGAAAAAAAATGTCAATCAACAAATATAATCAGGAATTTACTTGCTTACATTTTGGTCCAAATTAGCAGGGAGACGTAAATGTTGTGTGTCGTTATGTGCAGCAGGGGGCGGTGCACCTGAGGGAAGGGAACATATTCCTGTCGAAGGGCCACACATGCGCGTACTTCGGCGACTCCTTCGGGGGATCTGCAAGTGCCAGGGAAACAATCTGATGAATTATATATTTGAAAGCAGCATTCTGTGTTCTTAGCCCAGTGACGGGCTGGACTGGGTCGGAATGGAAGGATCTCGATATCCCTCCTACTCCTGGAGGATTGGATTAGTATGCACGCCCATCTTTCTGGGTGGTTGAAGAGCCCTGCGATCCTTTATTGTTTTTATTATTCTGAGGCTCACGCTCAGCCTGTCGAGGCAAGCCTCAAGCTTAACGAGGGCCAAATTACATTCTTTTCCTGCTTTTTCAAAAAATTGTTATTATGGCCCGTAATTCGCAGGCCAGACCGCTGATCCATTCTGCTCTGCCTGATGCTTCTCCGTGCCGCCAGGCTGACCCGCCTCGCCCCCCAGTGATTCTGCTTGTCTATCACGCCTCGTCAAGCGGTACTCCTTCTGGTGGGGCAGGGGGGGGCAGCGGGGTGGTGGCGGTGGTGTCCAAATGGGAAGTGTGTGATTCGGTAGGGAGACCGGAGCCAGTGGGTGAGGTTTCGGAGACACACTTCTTATTAGGCATATTTTTCTCACCCCCTGTATTCATGAATGCTTAGCTTATCAGTTTTAGCCTGTCCCCTAACAGCTCCTACGCTTAGTTTTTTAATTGAAATCTATAATAACTTTCCACTTATGTTAAGTTATCTGGTCCATAAATCCTGGCGATGGGGCTAGGCCGTCCCCGTTGCGTGCCGACATACCTCCAGCAAGGTGCCTGCAGCCGCACGAGTGCATGCCGCCCCTGATTGATGCCGTCCCTGATCGATACGCGAGGATCCTGGAGAAGTGATGGGCCTAATTAGTCACTCTGAGCAAGCTATCAAGAGTGAAATCCAGACGAGGTCTGCTTTTTTTATGCACCGCACACTGAAATCAGCTTCTCTGGCAGCATCTGGGGTGACTCGTCTTCAGCTGAGAAATATGGCACACTGACACCCTGGTTAAATTAAAATTAAGAGTAGTCGAGCATCAGGACAGTGATTATGTCTGGAAAACTGAGCTGAAAATAAAAAACCTCCCAGGCACTGCTAAGGACGCCTATCGTCCGCAGTGAGGGTCCTTCAGAATTCCCTCTAGAAACCTGCCATCCACTGAAGTCTAGGTAAAAAGTGAGACAATGATGCATTAAGACGAACGACGCATGCGTCCTGAGGATCTGTGAATAATTTACTCTGCTACATACCTAATAGTCTGAGTAGCTAATTCCGACCTCCATGTGGACTGACAGAGGTATGCAGTGGCACCGATGCCAACAGCGAAGGCCTCGGCAGGCTTGCACTGGGCCAGTTTTGAAGTGCCGCCAAACCTGGTCCAGACACGTCCTTTGCCTGAGCGAATCCCCCTGAGCTCCCAGTTTAAGGACCGAAGCCCCAGAAAACTGGGCAGTGGGTCCGTGGCCCGACTCCATGGAGGAGGAGGGCTGGATGGGGTTGAAAGGCTGGCAGACGTACCCATGCCCACTCCTGGCAGGTTTTTACGGGGGATTTATGGGACTCTGTGTGGAGCAGAAGAGGCCATTAGCCATGGGCAGGCTAGGCGCTGCTGCCCAGCATTTGGGAGTCTTTGGGAGGCATCCCTTCCACCCTGTTGTCAGATCTCTTCTATCCCTACTTCTCCTTGCAAGAAAAAATAAAGATTATCCAGCAGCTGGGCACATGGAAACAGGAGAAGGAGGACTACCTAGAGACAGCTGTATCACGCCAGGCACGGATGAAGCAACCCCTCCAAGCAGATCCTCTCGGGTCACGTTGCCAAGGCGGGATCCTCTTACAAACCACGCCGCTTCTACTGCCCACAGTTTCCCTCTTCTTCATTTACTAAGCTTTGCCTTGTTGACCCATCTCTTGAACATGTTGCCTATTTTCAAGCTTGTTTGTCCATTTATGCATAGTTAACCCTCCTATCCAACTCATCTACCCATGTTTTTAGCCTGTTCTCCCTCTCTTTAGTTTATTTACCCACCTTTCAAACCTGTTTACCTGTTATTTTGAGCCCACTGACTAATTTGAAGCTCGTTGACCTGTCTTTGGAGCTCATTGACCCATTTTGAGCTCATTTATCTCCCGAGTGTGTTTATCCATCTTTCCAGTCTTACACTCCATCATTTCCCCCAAACACCAAATTAGTCCCCCACTATGACAGGCTGCCATATCATTACTTTTAGGTCAACTGTAATCAGCAAACAGCAGCAGCAGGGTGCAGATGACATGAGTATCTTCTCATTAATTGAGGATAAAGCTGATTTCACTTTGGTGGTGTGGTGTGAGGGCACACAGTTTACTGTAATGATTCCCCCCACCTCACTGTCTAAAACACGAGGCAAATGCGTGCTATTAGCTTCATGATTATTACTGGTGTCATTTTGAGATGTCAAACTAAGAATTAAGCTGGGATACTTTTCACGAGTAGGAAGTTGTCCAGAACTCATCCTCTATTGCTATTGAATCCACACACATGTACCGCCCTCCAAGAGTTCGAACTGGCTCCAGGCCACACGATCAGTACCCTTAACCCCTAAGTGAAGGAGGCCTGAAATGTGCTGTCTGATTGGCGTGTCCCATTGACCACGTTTGACAGTTTGGATTTCTGAAGTATGTAAGGCAGAGAGACAGGCTGTATGTCATATCGTCATTGTCGTATGGTCTGCTTAACTCTGAAGGAAATGAGGTAAAGCACTGCGATTAAGCTTGACACGTACAAGATGAGGGACCTGCTTGCAAATAGACTAATGTTTCAGTTATGGGTGTGTCTCTTAATGGACAGGTGGACAGGCCTACAGGCTGAGAGTCAGGCAGGCACATACACAAACAGGCAAGGCAGGTAGACTTCATATAGTGATATCATATACTTATATACTCATACTGGATACTCATTCATACTGGAATCACTCAAAAATTTCAGGATATGAAAGCGTGTTTCATATGCCCATGAAGCCTGCTAAGATCTTACAGAATTTAATCGCACACACATACACATACTAACAATCATGTACAGCCTTCTCATTGATTCTCGCAATAGAGTCATAGATAATTCCTATCCCCCATCTACAAGGACCTCAAAAACAGGTAGCATCAAATGGATGACCTCAAACGAAGTGCTCTGTCTCCTCTCGTTTCTTATATAGGAAGCTGTGAAATGTGTTTCTGAAAGAGAGGACAGTGTGATAAAAGGTGGCTCTTTAAATCCATGACGCTTTTAACACATGAAACATCAGTTGCGCCCTGACATCCAGGATCTGAATTTCTGGTGAGACCTCTTAAAACTGCGTGCGTGTGTGTGTGTGTGTGTGTGTGTGTGTGGTTGTGCGCATCCCTGTATCTGTAATTATTACCTTGTAGGGACCGGACATCCCCACAATGTGATAAAAACCTGTAACTTCTTTTTTCTCCCCGGTAAGATAACCTCAATTTTGTAGAAATCTGTCACTGCAATCAAAAAACTAAAAATGCCTAAAGTCCTGAATCGGTTTCATTGTCCAGCCCCTGTATACGTGTGTGTGTGTGTGTGTGTGGGTTTGTATTTGCCACATTGTGAGAACCAAATGTCCCCACAGTGCGGCCGCATGTTGTTATTGTGGGGATCAGAGTTTTCCCCATACAAATGAATGGAGAGTCCCCATAAAGATATGAATACAGACATGTGTGTGTGTGTTTTGGGGAGGTCATGTCGGGGCACATTCCTGTAGGGGGGATCATGTCTGGCTCCCCCCCCTCCCTCATTGGTATTCCATGGTTGGACCCCAGAGTCTGATGCTTGGCATTTCTTTACTTCTCACTCTGCAGGGGGGCGGGGGGCTTTGGACGCGTCTCTGTGACCGAGCTGTTCAGGTGACGGGGGGTGAGGGTGAGGGGGGGCAGTCAGCCCCCAGCCATCTTGGCATTGCTTTGACCCGGGCTGTTTTTTCAGTTTATTATTTGTAGTTTTTGCTGTTTACGACCCGTCCTCAGCTGCTGTTTGAAGCTGGCTTTCGTGTTGTCCTTCACTATCATCACGGCTATTAAACGCCCCCCGCCCCTGCCCCGACACATCACAGGAGTCAAGACCCAGAGCTTGCGGAACATGGCGGGGGGGGGATGGGGGGACATGACACTGTATAGTGTGTTTGTCAAAGCCACATTCCAGTGGCGGGCTTCCCGAAACAGATCCGCTGGGAGACGGAATACATGTCCATGATCCAAGCATCCCCATGGGGCCTTTTTTAAATGTCGCCTTTGTTTTGGGTTTTTTTAGGGGGAGGGCTATCATTCTGAAACTGAAGACCTGAGGCCCCTCGATGGGGGGTGTCAGATGGCTGCCCGTGAAAGTAAAACATCCCCCCTTACCCTCCAAACCCACTGGGGAGCATAATTAACAAAGACGAGAGTCGGTGTGAGGATTAATGCCGAACCCTACCTGCAAAGCCAAAAAATGCCCCCCCCCCCCATCCCCAAACGTGGCTGGCAGCCAGGGATGAAACCAGGATTTTTTAAGATGGGGGACATTATATAGGCTATAATGATAAGGTCACCCTTATGATTAGTCATTGATATGGGTTGAATCAGTGAGTGACAGGGTTGGGGCACTCTGCTGGCCAATCAGCTTTCAGATAGGGCCAGGGGACCACCCTTTTTCACATCCCTGTTGGCAGGACACGGGTGACTCCAATAGGGGTTGAATTATGAGACTTTTAATGTTTTCCTGGGGTTTAAAATGATGGATAATTTAAAGTTGTCTCTTCTTTATTCTTTCATTTTGCCTCACATTTCTAAAGACCTGAGAATGGTTTAGGAAATAAGGCATGTCTGACACAGAACATGAATAACTAACTTTTCTTTGGCATAAAGTTGGCACTCACTCGTGACGGTTAATTAAAGATGCAATCTGCAGGGCTTACATCTCAAAGCAAACATCACATCTCACCCATCATCCTCCCTCTCCGCCACTCCTGACTAGCTAACTGCCCGGGGATCTTAAATCGTGTCAGACTTCAGCTCTTGGTGGGTAAGGTCTGAGCTCTTCTCTTCTCTTCTCTGTTTTTTTCCTCGTTCAGTCTTCACTGTTAAAATACTAAATAAACTCCTTGTTTACATGCACGTCCATATACACATAAGGCGAGGGTACGTCACGATACGGCACAGGCAGGCCCAGAGACAGATGTTACGAAGCACGAAAAAAATGTGAAGCGTACGGAAATGGCGAGCCAATTACGTAATTACGCGAGCGATCTGGGGCCGAAACACGATCATTCGCAAGCTGCCAGAAGCCGCCTTTGACAATTAAATTTACAGACGGCGGGCACGCCCCACGGATATTAGGGATCAATTTGAAGAACAAAATGTCTCTGTGTCTCGTTAACCTGTGCGATTGTTATTCAAAAGAGTCATTTTCCTGCAATGTTCTGAGCTGTCTCCTCCGTGTCCTCCTGGCGCCAGGACTTTGATGAAATTAAGATGCTTTTTGTTTCTCTGCCTGGAAGGGTAGCCAGTGCCGGTCGAAGCCCATGTGGTGCCCTAGGCAAGCCCCCTCCTTCTGTCCCCCAGCAGTTCTGTGTTGGTGTCCCCACAGCAGACAGCGCCCTAGGCAGCCGCCTACACTACTAAAAGTCTTAGGCAAAGAAACTGATCTTTAACTGATTGTCGTGTTGGTGTAAAACTGCAATATTATGGCTGTCGAAGTGTGTTAGCTTAACTATTTAGAAAGCGCTCATAAAGTCATAGCGGTTTTTACAGCAGCCTACGGCATGTTTTTTCCACTCAGCCACTAGCACACCATGTATGGATAATCAATACCTATTAAGCTGAGCCGAGGGTCAAATTTAAGCAATACATGGAATGGCTGAGGTGCCCTGGAGGGGAGGTTTGGGAACTGAAGCGGTGTTCATATAGCCATCCAACTAGCTATCAGTGACTCTTTGGAGAACATAATAAATCCCTGTTAAGTTTTAATTGTGTTCCTGTTAATTCACATATGTTCTAATGTTAAATTGTATGTTTTTTTCTGAGCAACTATGCACTAACTACCCGGATAAATAGCTTTAAACATTTTCTTTGACTTCTGTACAGTACTGATTGCCATCTAAAGGGTTGAGTGTAGCAGTACTGTAGCGGTTACCAGCTGATTCCCCAATCACTTAACATTGCACCAGGTTGTCGATGGAGTTTGAGACGCGCCATCTTGGTTGCTGCCTCGATCCTTAAAGGAAATCATAAGACAGGACTCGGCCACTCAAATTATCCTCAATTTGGCCAAAGTGGGCATAACTGGATGGGCCGTCTGCCAGCTGCCTGCGCCCATCTCAGGGGCCAGTCATTGCCACAAACAAACAAAAGGCCTAAAAATAAACCTGCTCGTTAATGGCGCTTCGGGAATGAACCCGATATTTTAAAAACACAAAACAACGAGCGAGCGGTGCTTTTATAAGCCGGCGGCCGGCTGCAACTCCGGCTGGCGAGGTCTGCTCTTCCACTTAAGTCATCCGGAGGATTGAAAGAGGTCTAAATGGAGTCACGCTGTGATTTATGACGGAGAAAGGAGGGGAGGGTAGCCAAGTCTTCCTCGTCCAACTCTGGGAAGTCACTCGGAAGGCGGCCTGTTTTTAACAAATGTGAAGAGGGGACGGGAGGTCGCTTGGTATGTCTTGCTGAAAGAAGATATATTTTTGTCTGCCGGTTGGAACGGCGCATAGCTACTGGGTCAGTCGCTGTATCTGTGGCCAAGTTGAAGACCTTGGCTCTTACAAAGGCTCTGTTGTACCCTCGAGCAAAGAGGAACACTAGGAAGCGATTTCTAGTTCAGTAAATTGTGAAATAGGTCTTTAAATAGGTTTGGAAAAAGTAAACCAGGAATCTGTTGATCCATGCAGAGACCCACCATGTCCCCGTAACCCTGCTTAGTGTCTGGTTTTCCTTGGTTTGGTACCGCTGGGACATTACTGGCCTCCGACATGCATTGTCACGATCTCACTGGAAAAAACGGCAAGATGTGTGGATGTGGCATTCCGCATGGGAAATGCAGTATTCCATCAGGTTTGAGAACAGAATGCAAGGCTTTAAAAAAAGAAATCATTTTCTGTCCTTGACACTGCCATTTCCCCATCGTGTCTTGTGACAATCACCATCACTTCCCCATCACATCCTTTGACAATCGCTTTCATTTCCCCATCACATCCTGTGACATTCGCTGCCTTTTCCTCGTCACGTCCTGTGACAATCGCTGCCATTTCCCCATCACATCCTGTGACAATCGCTTCCATTTACCCATCACATCCTGTGACAATCGCTGCCATTTCCCCATCATGTCCTGTGACATTCGCCTCGTTTCCTCATTACGTCCTGCGACAATCGCTGCCATTTACCCATCACGTCCTGTGACATTCGCCTCGATTTCCCCATCACGTCCTGTGACATTCGCCCCCATTTCCTCATCACGTCCTGTGACTTTC
>JAODKM010000075.1:18640737-18656741 GCA_026780845.1 Petrocephalus sullivani
GCCCTCATTTCCTCATCACGTCCTGTGACATTCGCTACCATTTCCTCATCACGTCCTGTGACATTCGCCTCCATTTCCCCATCACGTCCTGTGACATTCGCCTCCATTTCCTCATCACGTCCTGTGACTTTCGCCCTCATTTCCTCATCACGTCCTGTGACATTCGCTACCATTTCCTCATCACGTCCTGTGACATTCGCCTCCATTTCTCCATCACGTCCTGTGACATTCTGTGCCATTTCCCCATCACGTCCTGTGACATTCTGTGCCATTTCCCCATCATGTCTTGTGACATTCGCTACCATTTCCCCATCACTTCCTGTGGCATTCACTATCATTTCCCCATTACTTCCTGTGACATTCGCTGCCATTTCCGCATCACCTCCTGTGACATTCGCTGCCTTTTCTCCATTACGTCCTGTGACATTCTTTGCCCTCAGCCACTTTCCCATTTTACTCCCCCACACCATTACAACTGCAAAACAATTACGAGATATTAGTGTTTTTCTAAAGCAACATTTTCTGCTGTTAATTGAAATTTAATTTGATGTTCTTTTTTCTGGCTCTGCAGCTGGCAGTAAAGCACATGAGGGCCCGATCCATCTCCCAGCATGCCCTGCTCCTGAAGGCATATGCATACTGTAGGTGAGGATTGCTTGCCAGGGAGATGCTTGTGGTAAAGTCTGGACAGGTGTTGGGGTGACTGCAAAGCAGCGCTCGGAAATGGCCCCTGGAAAGGACGAGAACTGGATCTGGGTGCAGGAACAATGAAAAGTCAAAGTTAGATACCGTTTTAGAATAAGGCACCATCCCCAGGACCTTGATGCCCCCCAAGTCATACACAGAAATATGTTGTTTATTATATTATTGTTATTTTTATCATTAGCTTAATCTAACAATCTAACGGGGGTTAATGGTTCTAAAACCATTTAACAATTTGCCCCATATTTTTGCACCCTCTGCTGGGCATACTTTATCATGGGGGACCCCTCCCCGTCCTCTCCAGGGGGTGGCTTCCCTTATTTTGTCAAGGGGAAACAGGTGGAAAAAGCTATTCACTGCACAGAAGTGCAGTCTATGTCTATGTATGTAACAAATAAAGCTTGAAAATTGTTCATAAGGCTGTGCTGATTGGCAGCAGAGGGCTCATAACAGATAGATATCCCTGTCATACTTCAGCAATTGTAAATGGGAAAATAGTTCAGTAACATTTCCTGTTTGATATCATCAAAATAATCGTAAATCAGTAATTAAAAGGTAAATGCGAGTTTCAGCAAGTCAGTTGCACGGGCAGTTTAATTTTCATCATCTGTGGGGTAAAGGATCGTCCAAAAAAGAGCAGAGAGCAGCTGTCAAGAGTGACTAGCATAGAGGAATACTTTCCTTTTGTTCATTTTTTTATTTTTTTTGGATGTTGCCAGGATCTAATTATCAGATTATCATCATCACTGGTCCCCGGAGCACAGGATGGGGTGTGGGTTATTATCAAAGTGTTTGGGCTCCTGTGTGGGTAAACGGAACTAGCACCTCTGGCCCACTGCTGATTCATGGGATGTTTGACAACCTGATGCCAAAAAAGGACACCTCCTGGGGCTGCGGCTGGGTAAAGCGCCTTTGACAGCCCTTTGTAAGTGCTGGAAAATGACAGACGGATGGCGACAGTGGTACCAGTGTTTTAGCAGGTTAAATAGCAATGACCCCAAACACAGGTACGCATCCACCTACTCCAAATGATGTCACAGGGCCGCAGTGTGACACTGATGCTCAGTGAGCCCCCATCTTACCATACCACACGCCTCAGAATATGCTCGAGACTCGGATGCGCCCTGAAAGATTGTACCATGTATTCACTACCGCTGTCTCTAACAAAGGATATTTAGCTACAAAAAGATGATGGTGAAGAAGCCAGGAATATGAACCACGGGTAAAGATTTCTGCCTTCTTGACAGACTTAAGTAGGCTATTACGAGATGGATGGGCTTTCATCTATTACATAAGAGAGAGGAGATAATAACAACTGTTATTTCACATCTTTACACAGAGCTCCAATTACCCTGTGCCCTCATAATGGAGCAATGGATATAGATGGCATGGGGAAAGGTACATTGGAATATTTGCTTGTTATAAAGAGAATATAGACAGTGTAAAACAGTACATTCAGTGCAAACAAAACCGACATTGTAAAACAGTACATACGGTGCAAACAAAACCGACTGTGTAAAACAGTACATACAGTGCAAAACAAAACCGACTGTGTAAAACAGTACATTCAGTACAAACAAAACCGACATTGTAAAACAGTACATACAGTGCAAACAAAACCAACTGTGTAAAACAGTACATACAGTGCAAAACAAAACCAACAGTGTAAAACAGTACATACAGTGCAAAACAAAACAGACAGTAATTTTTTCGATTACTAAGGCACATTCTGCAATGCTTAAGTCACTTTCTCAAAACATTTAATCCATGACTCAAAATAATCATACCACCAAAACATTAGCAATATCTTTATAAAATAACACAAACAAATGGCCGACAAGACTAAATGACTAAAAAGGCAACATAAAATACATAATACATAAAATACATAAAATATAATATGGATCATCTGCAAATATGTAAATACATATATACACAGTGTATTTCATTTCTGTTATGTTGATAGTAATGTTGCAAATTGTATTCATGTAGTTTTGAATGTATTGCTACAGTTTTGATAACAGTATGTAAGCGTGTGCAGAATTGCCTCAAAAAACAAAGTTTTAATGGTGGTGGATTTCAAGAAATCCATGGAATTTGAAGCATTTAGTCACTGAATGAATTTTGTATGAAAGCAAAGAGAAATAACTGAACTGATGTAATGGCAACTGTGTGAAGAGTTTTGAGAAAGTGACTTCAGTATTGCAGAATGTATCTTAGCAACTGAACAAAACTGTAAGTGCCAGTGTTTTGGTTGTATGAGTATGTTTATAGGCAGGGATTAACTGTTTTTCTGGCTGTAGTGCATTGTGCAGGAGAGATTAACTACTTGGCCAAGCTGTGTTGGTGTTGTAGACTGTGTGAAGAGTTTTGAGAAAGTGACTTCAGTATTGCAGTATTGGATTGAAAAATCCATATTGAAAAGGAATTGTAATTCTGAAGCATTTTGTCACTGAATGCATACTGCATAAAAGCAAAGAAAATGACTCACAGTTTAGCCAAATGCACTGACAACTGTGTAAAGGGTTTTTAGAGATTGACTTCAGTATTGCAGAATGTATCTTAGCAATTGAAAAAAAATGGTAAGAGCAGATTTCACATTTAGCACGCTTTCCCACTGCACCTGGAACCATACTTTTGGTACGATACTTTTTGGTCCCTTCCAGTTGAGTATCAGTACCAAAAGTTCCAGTAGCCAAAGTACCAAACCAGCTGGGGTACTTTTTTGGTACTTCGGAACATCGGGGTGGGATGTGTTCATTGTCATTGTCAAGTCTGCAAACGTGTTCATTGTTGATTGGTTATGCAAATAGCCTGCCTCTGAAACACAGGAAAAGGTTGGAAAAGGTTACGAACTCGGAAAACAAGGATAAATGAAGTAACAAAAAGTAATAATAAAGTACGCATGGACAAGTAAAGAGACCCAAGCTTTATCTGCGATCTGATAGGAAGTGGAAGAAGATCTGGATGGCATGACAAGAAATAAAAATCATTTGCAGTAATACACTGGGGTCGCACAACATCGGGAAAAAAATCAGATATCACGATATGATTTTGTGGTAATAAATATTGGGATATTTACAAAGCAGAAAAGGAATTCAAAATAAATTAATTTCGGACAAATCCGTCGATGAGTGTTTTAAAAATAATAAGCCAAAATGAAAAAGGTGGAAAGAGCATGAGGAGCTCATACAAAAGCAGCAGCGGTTCTGTTTCCTATGGCAGAGTAAAATGTTTAGGGAAAATTTAAGCCGTACAATATAAAGGTGTGAAAAAGAAATGTCCGTACAGTATGAAGGTGTGAAAAAGCCTGATCTATGTAAGTACTGTATGGGCGTGCAACACTATGTTGGTGTTAATTTCACAGACCTTCCAGCCATATAATATACTACCGCCATTTTTCAAATGAAGTACAAAATACCCCACCATGCGTTGTAATGTCATTCAGCACTGGTACAATTTTTTACAGCAGTGTGAGACTAACACTTCACAGTACTGTACTTTTGGTACTTTTTTGGTTCCTCTAACCTTTCCTGATCAATTTATGCAGCGTGGCAAGGCACATTATCCTGCTGAAAGTTACCATTGCCGTCCGGGAATACCATTGCTAGAAGGGGTTTACTTGGTCTGCAGCCTTGTTTAAGTAGGTGTTTACGTGCCAGAGTAACATGCACATGAATGTCAGGACCCAAGGTTCCCTAGGAGAACATTGCTCAGAGCATCGCACTGCCTTCGCTAGCTTGTCTCCAGCCGTAGTGCATCCTGGTGCCGTCTCTTCACCAAGTAGATGATGCACACAAACCCAGCCGTCCATGTGATGTAACAAAAAATGTGAGACCAGGCCACCTTCTTCCATTGCTCCACGGTCCAGTTCTGACACTCCCGTGCCCATTGTAGGAGCTTTCGGTGGTGGACAGAGGTCAGCAAGCTGTGATGCATTATGTGTTCTGACACCTTTATGCCATAGCCAGCATTAACTTAAATGAAGTAATTTGTGCTACAGTAGGTCAACTGTGGGATCGGACTAGACAGGCTAGCCTTCACCCCTTACTAGTGTCAATGAGCCTTGGATGTCCATGACCCCATTATCAGCTCACTGGTTGGCCTTTCTTGACCCACTTTTGGTAGTTATTGACCACAGCATAGTGGGAACACCCCACAAGACCTGCCGTTTGGAGATTCTCTGACCCAGTCATCCAGCCATCACTGTTTGGCCCTTGTCAAGGTCACTCAGACCTTTATGACTGCCCATTCTTCTTGCTTCACAAATTGACTGTTTGCCTGCCTAATTTAGAATGGCGCCTTTGACAGGTGCCCCTGTGCTGAGATAATCAATGTAATTCACGGTCCTATCGGTGGTTTTAATGTTATGGCTGATCAGCATATGCATTTGAGAGATACTTTTATCCAAAGCGGCGTGCATGTGACAAATTGCACATTACAGAGATGTGTGCTGTCAAGGAGTCAACAAGGCATAAATGAAGCTAAGCTGAGCTTCTAATGAATGCCCATGTTCAAGTGTAAGCAGTATTTGGGCAGGGACTATGCAACAAAACACGATAATAAGACTACTCAATGTCATGATGTGCACCGTTAAGGACATTCAGGGAATGTTCCCAAAGATTTCGTGAAAAAAAGGAGAGGAAAGAGGATGGTGGGAGTTTTGCAGAAATATCGGAGTGATTAATACTCATGGCGATGATTAGAGGAGAGAGTGAATTAACCAGTGTGGGCTGTTTGATTCGCTTCGGCTCCATGGACGTGACCCTCCCCGGCACGCGCCCAGCTCTGGGAAACCGGTTTGGGAGCAAATGAGTCATGGCAGGGGGGCTGTTTTTCAGGGCGTTACCTTTCCTTAATCAGCTTGTTAATTATAAACTGTTTCGGTGACTTGCCTGTGGGTACACGGGGCTCCCGGAATCTCGGCATGGTGCGTTCCGGCAGCTGGGATACTGGACCGGAACCAACAGTCTGAACAAATTAATAGTACAAATGAATAAAGAATGAACTGTGCAAAAGTCCTGGCAGTCAAAGAAAATGTTTAAATCTGTTTATCTTGGTAGGAAGTATATATTTGCTCAGAAAATAATATTCATTTTAATATATGATTATGAACAATACCCCCAAAAAACAATCATTTCTTCTGTTCTCTAAAAAATGACTAATACCTTATCAGATGGTTTGATGAAGGCCACTTCAGTTCCCAAACCTCTCCTCAGCGGCAGCCCAGTTGTTCCATGTATAGCTTAAATTACACCACCAGCTCACGTTATTAATTAATGTGATTAGTTAAATAGCTCGATGGAGTCAAGAAAGGCATGGGCTGCTGGACGGCTGCTGCAAATGCTGGGGTGACGTTAAGAGAGGTTTTGATTGGAAAGCTGCCACACTTTGACAGGCATTATATGGTAGTTTTACATCAACATTACAGCATTTAGACTTCTTCCTTTTTTTCACTGCTCTAGACTTTTGTACAGTACCGTACTTTCTAGCTCATTCAGCGGGTCTTTCTGGAAGCTTCCTCAGACGGTTCACCCCTTGTTACCCTTTGTGCTTCTCTTAGAGACACGTTGGAGACCATTGGCCGCCACTCAGCACCAAAATGGCGGGGGAATTATTTCAGTGGGAGCAAGTTCCATCAGCGAGGAGTCAGCCAAGAGACAGACCTTGATAAATACGCCTGGAATGGCAGCTGTCAGAACGACGAGGCCGGGCACGTTAACTGGGAATCCACTGGTGGCCTTTATGGGGCACGCCGAGCCGGGACCTGACTGGATCATGTCGCCTGGAGAGGTTAATGGCACCTTCGTACTGATTGAAGACTGCAAGGCTGCTGTTAGGATGGGGTTACTCTCACCAGAGGCAGAAACTTCTTGCAGCCAAGGTTCAAGGTTTCCCAGACACACGGGGACCATAAAGCATAACGTGAAGTCACCCAGCGAGCCTCTGGGGTAATCAGAGGCCCCCTAATGGAGTTACGAGCTCCCATATGGCTGGTTGTGATGGAGAGGCAGCCACGACGGGAGGCGCTGATGAAATCCCTGTAGATTTATTCCCTCCTGATGGACTGCTGGAGCAAGCTCCTCAGGGTGAAGGTCCCGGTCCTGTGCCCTTGTGGTCAGGGACTCCAGGTGAAGGGGCAATGGGAGATGGGTGATGGATCATTTTCCTGACAGGGTTTTAGCCTGATGTCAAGAGTACGGTGAGCTTATAATACCGATGAAATACAGAATAAGCACGCCATTTCAGTTTATTTAGTATATATATCTCCTGTCTGCAGGTAGCTGTTCCTCACGATGCAACTCCGGTTGGACACACTACAGCAACCTTCTGCTAATCCCTGAATAATGAGACGTCTGGTGGTGTCGCGGTTTCCAATATGTAAATGACTGACGGAAGGATGAGAGACACGCTGTGTAAACAGCAGGCCTGATGGAGCGATACTCCGGCCTGACGTCTCTGGCAGCGGATAGCGAGAGCCAGGACACGTTGGCCTCTCAGCCGGGCCCGGGTGGAATGTTAAAGAGGCGACTCTAACCCGGAAAGCGGCCCCGGGGAATAAACAGCTGCTTGGCGGGTCCGTGAAGGGTGACTGATACGTGTCTCCTGTCAGGGCGGCCAGGCCTCGGGGCTGGGATCGCTGGCCCAGATAGACCCCCTGCTCCGGTTTCGCCAAACCCTGCATGAGTGCCAGACTCCTGCTCTCAAGCTGGTTCAGGTAAGTCAGGAGCTGCTGTTGACCAGCTGGGCTGAACCGGGAGAGCAGCGGGATGGCCAGCTGGTCAACTTCTTTAGCATTTAACTTTGATAGCCTATTAATTAAGTTTCTGCTTCCTGTTTAAATGTCACGTTAGAGGAACCTGCTTCCTGAAATTGCATGTATATCTAACATCCCGGATTAGCCATATGAGTATTTGGCCACATGACCAGGGGCAGCACGTCTTTGGGGGGAGGGGATTGGACCAAGCAGAGCAACCCCCTTCAGCCCCCCCAACTCTGGTCCTATTCACAAATGTCTTTTATCAAGTTAACGTGATTTAATATCTGAAATATTGAATATGATTGTATTATACTGTGATTAATATAATTATTATTAATAAATAAAAATAATTATTCTAAATTATAATATAATTATAATTTAATATGATATAATGCACTTACTGAAAAGCCTGTGTAACATTTTCTCTGTGTTATATGAATCCTGTGACCATCAGTCAGCTCCGGTTATGTCTAATGTGATGTCTTGTGTAGGATAAATGAATGTGCTGCTAGTTAGCGTTTATCTTATTTAGCTAGCTTTAAATTTACACCGACGGCACCTTGAGAGTGGCAGCCCGTTACAGCAACTCCCAGATTTTTGTCTTATTTTGTCTTGCTTTAATTTTCAACTTTGATGTATAATTTGTTGCAGTGGGCTGGCCCCACCTCCTCGGTTGTTCGTTGCCTCGTGCCCGTAGCCTCCAGGATAGGCTCTGGACTCCCCGCAACCCGGAAGGATGGGTGGTTTCAGAAAATGGATGGATGGATGGATGTTGATATTGTATATACAATTTTGATTGCTTATCTATTTTTATTGTCTGCTGCTGTGACAAAGCAATTTCCCTCAGGGGATCAATAAAGTATCTTTCTATTCTATTTCTGCTTGACACAAGATGGACAGATGTCAGGAACGTAGCATGGACCTAGATGCTGCTGCCCAGGGGCACTTAATTTGACCCTGTTTCTAACTTGAGAAAAGTCGCCTACATCCAGTACACCATTGGGGTGACGACCCAACCCTAGAATCCTCCACAGCTACCCCCCCAGCAGCAGGTGAACCTAAGGAATGCACATGCAGGGTGACGATTCAGTTCATGGCCCCCGGAACAGGGGTGTGGCTTTACCAGACATGCGGAGTGGGGGCTCATTGCCTCCCCCCCCCAACAATTTGCCAAAAGGTTTGAATCAAAGCTAAACCTATCATTAAACTTTGGAACGAGGCCAATTTAAAAGAAGCAGCAACAGAAAAACAAAAGCCGTGTATAGCCCATGAATATTCAACACGTGTGTATGTGGCTTCACCAGCATCACAGGGGCACCACCACTAAATATGTACATATTTATTGATCAAATGGACACCCCCCCCCCCCTCCCAAAAGGATCGACGGCTGTAATCAGGGCAATCAAAGCAGAGCCAGTTCCCTACGGCTTCCACCCCTTCCGACGTTCTTCAGATAATCAGCCCCCGACTGGCTCAGGCAAGAGTCTGTCCGGTTGCACGTCGGCAAACACTCCTGCACTCCGGGGTGTCGCTGTTTGGCCGGTGACCAATCGGACCAGAGTGGAGCGGCCACCTGCGTTCTCCATGAGACCCCGACTGGTTCAGGTGAGAGTCTGTCTGGTTGCATGTCGGTAAACACTCCTGCACTCCGGGCTGTTTGGCCGGTGACCAATCGGACCAGAGCGGAGTGGCCACCTGTGTTCTCCATGATTCTCCAATGATTTCCCCATTAACAGAGGGATAATAATTGTACTCTGCCCCCTGCACTGTTCTGAAGGAGGGTGAATAAAAAGCAAGACATCTAAACTGGGAAGGGATGACTTGATAAAAACATATGCTTACTTATTTGAATTAATTTGATTGCTGTGTCTATTCACTGTAACAGTACACATGGCTCCACACCGGTGCTGGTCAGCACATTAGGTGACGAAGGCAGCTGCCTAGGGTGCCATATTCTGAGGGGGCACTGCATTGGCTTCTAACGACACGGTAGGCCTTCTGATTGGTTTTCGTGAACCTTGCTACATGCATGTTCTCTCCTTTTAAGGTAACAAGCTGAGGAAACCACAAGCTATTCATTTTCATTGATGTCCAGCTGTAGCCTGTAAATAAGAGTGGAAAGGACAAGAATGAACCATTTGAGAACAACCCTTTGGAACCTGGAACCATTTAGCTGGAAATAGCGTCTAAACAACGGCGTCTAAATCATGCGAGGTGGGTGCAAAAATTTGAGGGAGAGTGTCATATCGGAAGTGGAAGGAATGTTTCTTTAGAGAGAGTAGGCTTGGTGAGATCTTTGTGCTGCTCTTTTGCTGTTGATTTTGTAAACAGGTTTGCTATGCGCTAATGTCAGATGACGAGATCTTCCCAGTGCCAGTGGAATCTCTCCAGGGCTGCATTGAGCCCACTGGCACAACACTAGAGATGACCAAACAAATAGTCTATGGTACCATGTTTATTGTTGATTAATGTTGTTTTTTTTTTTTCATATTTATCTGTCCTGCAAGAAATGACAGGGGAAAATTTGATAGCACTTAAGGAAACAACGCGAGTCAAAGCTAATTAGATTCCATAATAATCAGGCCGGGAGGATTGAAATGAAATCATATCAGATGGTCTGGCAGGCAGACTTGGAGGTGTTGAGGTTTTGTATTAGGGCCTCTTCGCCTCCTGCTTGTGGTGTTGCGCTTATTTCGGAAGGAAAACAAAGGACTTGCGGAGACCAGCAGATGCTGACAATTACCGATAGGTGGTCCTACTCTGGAGAGGGAGCAGCCTCCAGGAGGCTAAGCCAACTTAGCGGCAAAGTACGTAGAATGCTAATTTTCCCTCGCTGCGCTTGGTGATCCGTTGCCACGGAAACCCCCATCCCAAAAAAAACCACTGAGCCTTCCCCCAGCGTGAGCCACGCAGCATCAACAACATCAATTTACAACGGGTGACGCGACTTAAAAGCCGGCCTTTTAACATTCCGCACAGGGGGCACGCCGTTCTCCATGAGCCCGCGGTGAGGTAACGCTTTTGTGAACCCGTTTCGGCCGAGTGAGAAACGCCGTGTGCGCATCTGAAGCTGGGTGTGACGGAAGGACGTGTACCAGCGTTCGCCTCCGCATACTCCCACAGTGGGACTTTGAGTTCTGGCATCTGGAGGAGAAAAGGCTTATACCTCTTTGCCAAGTTTCATTTCCAGCCCCTTAACCAGTAAGGGGCGTTGATGATGAGCACCCCAAATGCCTCCCAGTGGCCCTCTTTGCGCAGAGTGGCAGACCCTTTAGCACTGACCCTGGAAGGTCACTTTCTCGCTGTAATACCCACCGGCACCCCACTCGTTGGTTATATTAAATAACCTGTCATTTAGGCGTTATGAAGATGAATGACATTTTGCTCTCGTTACTAATGCTTGTGTTGATCTCACTTAGGGGGGTTGGAGATAAACAAATACCCAGCTATCATAAGAGAACATTAAGAGGATATATTTGTTTTACTATATTTGTTTGGAAATCGTATTCAAATGGCCTGACTGTTGTTTGCTTATGGTGTAATGTAAGGCTCCTCTGTATTTCGGACCCATTTGGGCCCAGGGCCTAATCACCTGGCCCCAGATCAGTGTGACGCCGTGTGTATTACACCTTCTGCAACAGATGGCCCACTCAGTGATAACTGTACACCTGTACACATTCATTTTGAAAACGCCCTCTCGTTTCAATATTCTTTTCTTTCCAGAATTAATAAAAAAATCCATTGTTTTGTGCTGCGAAATGGCACCCAGAGCCATGGCCCAGCTCCGAAAAGACAAGAAAATAAAACAGTCCTCTTGCTTTTCCTTACAAATGAGCCAGCAATTATGTAGAGAGGACAGGCTGGTCTCAGAACAAGGGGGCAGCTTTCGGTTTTTATGACGTGCAGTAAATCATGTTACGGAACCATGTTTGCGTCGTAAAAACCGCAGTTTGAGGCCAAGGGAGAAACACAGAGGGCAAATGGCCGCTGTCCTGTGGAGATCTATGGGGGGGGGTTTGAGTCCATCGGGTCCCTAAGCCGTCGCTAGCACCCCCGGCACGGATATCTCCCACTCAGATTGAATGCAGAATTAGGATATTAATGAAACCTCAAGTCAGGCCAGACTATGTGCTTTGAAAGGGCCCCGCCCCTTCCTGCGAGCTAGCTAGGCTGATTTAAAAGCGCAGTCCCTCTGTCTCGCAGCAGGGTCAGATTTTCGCATTAAAACCAGTGACTTGAGAACTGCCTGTACCTCTCCCCAAGGGGTCCTCTGGGCCAGACCTCAAAGGCAATCCCGCCACGGACCCCCCTGGGGGTAACATCCAGCCGCTGAGTCCCTGTGGAGCCTCCAGCTGGGAGAGCAGCTATGAAAGCTTTTGATGCATTTGGGGCAAATCTTTACACACCCAAACACACAAACACACACACACACACACACACTTGTATTTCTATTTTAGTGAGGACCATCCATTCATTTCAATGGGAAAAACCTAATCCCAATCACGACACCCTTAACCCCTACCCAGGCCCCTCCTTAACCAAACAAAATACAAGATTTTTGAAACTGTTACTTTTTTGATTGCATTCACAGATTTCTATAAAATAAAGTTTGAAATAGTGGTGACTGAAAAATTTAGCCCACTAGTCACGTTTTTTTGAGGATTGCTATACTTGTGGGGTCTTTATGTCCTCACAAGTATAGCAAAACACACATACACACACACCTGCTGCCTGCACTCACAGGCTGGGCTGCCACAGCCAGGGCCAGCCCTGCATGAAACCCACCCAACATGACAGGGGCTGCCGCTTTCCTCAGGTCCGATAAACACGGCTTACTTACCCCCGGTGGAAACGATTTGGTCACCAATAGCGTTTCAATCTATTTTCCCTCCCCCGCACACCCTGGCCAGTAATCACACCCCCCAGCCACATAACTCCCCCCCCACCTCTTTCTCTGACCATACAGACCATACACTCTGGCACATTTTCCCTGCATGCCTCAGACAGTCGAGGGGGTAATTTCCCAGACATTCAAAAAGTTCTCCATTCTCTTCACTTTATTCGTTTTATTCATTTATTCGTTCTCGTTCACTTTATCCGCCACTGTGTCAGCTCTGCGACAGCGGCGGCAGGCGCCTGGCCACATCCCACAATTAATGTAGCATCCAGTCACCGTTCACCAGGGGTAGGGTTATTGTTCCAGGGGCCCTACTTATAAAGTTACCCTTGGGGCCCCAAGATTGTAGTGACTGCTTGAGACCAGCAGGTGGCCACTTCAGTTATTTCCATAACCAAAAGACAAATGAGCGGGAATAATAAATGATGAAATATCCTTGGGGGAAAACTTGCCGATCGTGGTATGGATGGTGGACGTTTGGGGGGGGGCGGCAGATGCCGTCGATCCCAAGGTGGGGCAGAGCCCCCCAAATCTCAGCGGCCCTGCGTAAATGCGTGGTTTGAGTGGCGGTAAGCACTGCTATAACCTGTAACGTTCAGCTAGATTAAAGCGAAACTCATTAAAGATGAGTTTTGGCATGTCTTTGTGCTTTTGTGTGTGCTCCCTCCCCCATGATGAGGGCACGTTCTGCGGCCTGCCCGTCCGGCGAAGGTGTCAGTCACAGTGTGCGGTTCAGTGTGAAATTAGGGTCAGGCATCTCCACGTAGCTTTAATTTGTTTAAGATGGAAACACACTCACGGAGACACACTGCAAGGATATGGGAGTATGGGGGAAGGGGGGGCGGGGGCCATACAGGTATGGAAACTGCGGGTTGGCAGTCCAGTAGAGCCATCCCTCACAGGAAAAAAAACAAAAGTGTGCCGCTCGGAGCGTTAAATGAATCGTCTGGCCGCCCAGCACTTGTGTTATAAAAGCGCGTAGGCTGAAATATGGCACTTTGCGGTCTAACGAGGTTAATGAACTCCTGCTAACTTTAATAGTCTGTTTTTCCCCTGCCGCTCGCCGCCCTAATCTCTCGGCTGAGGGGCGGCATTTCAAACAGCCTTTTCAGGGAGCCCCTAACCCCCACCATACCACCTCCAAAATTTGGAGCCATCGTGCTCAGATGATAAAGCGAAAGATGTTCAGGGCAGGGAAAGCTGATAAAAAATACAAGTTCTCGGATACACCTATGTGGGGGGGGGGGCTCAGGCCTCGGGTGGGGGGGTGTCGGTAATGATTTCTGAGTTCACAGCTCCCTGCCTCTCATACCTGCATCCTGAGGAAGTGATCCCCAGCCACCCTCTCCTCACCCCGTAGCCCCGGGACCGAGGCGGGCTCATTATCGCCACAGTCAGGGACGAGAAATCGGGACAATGAGAAAGTGCGTACCGATGGCTTCCGGGCCATTCCGCGTGCGGGCTAGTTACCGGGAAACGGCGCAGCACAAACGCACGCCTCCCAGCGCCACGCACCCCCCGCGTGCGACTTCTTGTAATGTGTGCCATTTTCTGGGGTGTTTGGGGGAGACAGCATGGCTCCACTGAGCCGAACTGAGTCTTTATAGCACTTTGAAATAGTCTGTCGAAGAAAGTGCCAAAAAGTTTTTTCCTTTGTTTACGGGAAATCTTCCGGTGTCTAGCAGGGCCAAATTGGTAATTAATTCATTCCGCCGCACCGTTATGGATACGGACACGATCTGGGTCATCCTGAATCTCTGATTAGATGCCTGTCCATTGTTCCTCGATTGATTCATTTCGAAAGGCTCATTTTTTTGTGACACACAATTAATTATTACTATTTATTATTTCCCCTCCCTCCTCCTGATTATGCTGCTTGTATTAACGAGTAAAGCAGTCGAGTGAAGCCGTGAGGGAGAGAAAGGTGCCCCCGGCATTTCATTAAAATAAAATTATAGTGCGGTAAGGTCAGAGGCATGGGGTCACATGACACAGAGAATCACATGACACGGAGTCACGTAACACCTTCTTTATTTTGCCTCTGCTGCATGAAAAGCAAACTCTGCCACTGAAATTCTTCGTGATTCTTAATAGAGAAGCTATTTTCTTGATATTTTAGTGCATATAGACACATACACATTTATTTATTGCATAAGTAGATGTATTTTGAAGGTTACTTTTCAGACCGTACTAGAGAAGGTGGGCGTGTAAATGTATTTATTGGTGATCTCAGGGTTGTTCTCCAGCACAAAGCTATGAAACAGCCCATCTGTTACTGCACATTCCCCCACACCCCCAGTTGCTGGAATAGTGCCCCTACCCAGGTAGGTCCATCTGGGTTCACGGAGATCAACAAGGTGGCCCGTTTTGCGACAGGTTCTGACTGTAAGCACGCCAGGGCCAGAGCACGAAGCCAGACAAGGGTCCAGGAGGCAGTGCCTCGGGGTCCGTGTGGGGCCCGATTCTGCTGGCTCTGGGCATCAGGTCCGTGGAAGTTCTGGAAGTTCATGCCTCCTAATTTACCCTCACGGCTGGATACAGATTACCTCATTTTTTCTCTTCTCAGTGGCTACTCTGCAACTAAACAGATGGAAAGTGCTTCCTAGAACACCTACTCTGAAGGCATAATGACAGCCTCGCGCTTTTTCTTACACTTTCATGCGTTTCTCTCTGTCTTTCGGCAGCCGGCACTTTCTGTCGAGAGCGCAGAAACCGAAGGTTTTCCTGAAATGTGTAAAACGCAACACATGGACTGTAGTTTCTGAACATGATGCTTCTCAGGGACAAACGCCAGACTGAGATGCAAAGCAGACAATGCAGACAGGCGCACGAGGACACGAGTCACACGACAAACGCCAGCGCTGCTTCACCGCCCGGCTGGGCTCTATCCCAAGCCATCAGACTGCTAAGCCACTAACTGACATCTATCCCCACTGCATTAAAATCACACCAGCACTTTACCTTTCTTTGCACCCAATCCTTAAATGTCCTTGTGCACTGTGGTCCATTTGCCTTATGGCACTTCTTTATTGCTTTTTTGGTACTCATGCCTATATTGCACTATTTTCTCTTTTATTTTCTTGTCCCGCACTGTCCAGCCTTTCATTGCACTGCTCTCTGTCCTGCACTGTCCAGCCTCCCGTTGCACTGCTCTCCGTCCTGCACTGTCCAGCCTCTCATTGCGCTGCTCTCTGTCCTGCACTGTCCAGCCTCTCATTGCGCTGCTCTCTGTCCTGCACTGTCCAGCCTCTCATTGCACTGCTCTCCGTCCTGCACTGTCCAGCCTCTCATTGTACTGCTCTCCCTCCTGCCCTGTCCAGCCTCTCATTACACTGCTCTCTGTCCCGCACTGTCCAGCCTCCCATTGCACTGCTCTCCATCCTGTACTGTCCAGCCTCTCATTGCGCTGCTCTCTGTCCCGCACTGTCCAGCCTCTCGTTGCACTGCTCTCCGTCCTGCACTGTCCAGCCTCTCATTGCACTGCTCTCCGTCCTGCACTGTCCAGCCTCTCATTGCGCTGCGCTCCGTCCTGCACTGTCCAGCCTCTCATTGCACTGCTCTCCATCCCGCACTGTCCAGCCTCTCATTGCGCTGCTCTCTGTCCCGCACTGTCCAGCCTCTCATTGCGCTGCTCTCCGTCCTGCA
>JAODKM010000075.1:18744145-18759338 GCA_026780845.1 Petrocephalus sullivani
CCCTGTCCCTCTTGGAGCTCGGTCGGCACCCCGCAGGGGGGGGGTTGGGGTGGGGGGCGGGGGGGGTGGCGGGCGGGGGGGGGGGGGGGGGGGGGGGGGGAGAGAGGTGCGCCAATGACATGGTTTCAGGCTGGATCAAAGAACCTTCTACACTACGGTTTTTGAAGTATGCCACGAGTCAGTTCCAATGTAAAGGACGGGAGCTTGTTTCCTCCAGGGCCGGGGGGGTGGGGTGGGGTACGGGGGTGGGCCTGCTGAGACAGAGGCATCCTGTAGTGTAGTCTGTGATCCTTATAGGCTAGCCTGGAGGGGTGTCACTTTTGCTAAACTGTCACTGTTGCCGTAGAAACGCCTGCACTTGCTAGAAGTAAGTTTAAGATCTCGTTAGAGTATGGTCCCATCCGGACTGGCCTCAACTTGGGTTAATCTGCCTCTGAAGGTTATTATATCGTTACCATTATTATTATTTTTGTATTAAATTACAGGCCTACATTGTGGATTCTGTTTTAACATGTGGCGTTGATAGTTAGAAGCTAATGAGTTTGCACATGGGGTGTTTAAAGGTACAGCTGCATTTCCCAGCCCGGGCCAGCTTGGTGTGGTTAGACCGCCGCAGAGCATCTCTGCTGCTGTGTGGTGTTCCAGAGCTCATTAGAAGCTGGGGTACTGGGGGGTACTTCCTAACAGGATAGGAAGTACCCTCATGGATGGATGGATGGATGGAAACCATTAGCAGTCACTTTCTCTATCTGTTCCTTAAATCTTATATTTTTGATACCTGATATTCTTGTTTATTTATTTAACTTAAACTAGTTTATCTTTCCCTTATTTTTCTCATTTGCGTAAAAGTGTCGCTGGGGAATCATACGCATTGACTTTCGCTGTAACTTCTTACAATAAAAATAAAGGTATTCTTTTATATTCTATTCTATTCCAGTCTAGCCTAGTGTACTGACTCTAGTCTGTTCTTGATGAATGGACAGATGGATGGATGGATGGATGGATGGTCAATGGTGAGGATGAGTCACGTGGGGAGTTTGGTCTTCATGCCAGAGCTCAGCTGTGTCACCGTTTTGGGTCGCATCTGAAGCATTCTGTTGGTGACCCTTCTTTCCTTCATCCTTCCCTGCCCCCACCCTCCGCAGACAACTTCCCACAGATGGCTCATCAGAAGCGCTTCATTGAGAGGAAGTACCGGCAGGAGCTGAAGGAGATGCGGCGGGAGCGGGAGAGGCAGGAGAAGGAGGGTGGCGAGGCGGAGGAAAGCAGGAAGTGATTAAGCCCCGCCCGTTGTTCCTCCTCCTGCTCCGCCCACACCCAGCCTCTTGCTCCGCCCACATCCCACCCAGAAATCCCATTCACCAAGTCATCACTCCTGCTATTTTTTAATGTATACATTTACATTTTTGGTGGCTGTGTTTTAACGTGTAAGTAATTTTTTTATATATATTTAATTGTATTAAGGAATTATGTGACTTTTTATGCGACTGAGCAAAAGGTAATAAACTGATATGACTGATTTTATTTTTTTATATTCACTGCTAAGGATTACGCTACTCTGTGTTCCCTTAAGTAACCTGTTCATTTTGCTTACTTTTTGTGCACATACCTTTTCTCTTTAGCTAGCTTTCAGTGTGTGGTTTTGGGTTGGTTCCTCCCATAATCTATTATAATAATCCATCCATTTGTGTGCACTGTGAAGGTAACTAATTGTCATTTTTAACCTATGTGAGCTTCCAGGGAGCAGTGCTTGGGGACGGTACCATGCTCTGGGTACCTCAGCGGTACTTGCGGGTCAGGCACCGAACCAGTGATCTTTCGACCATATGGTTACGTTCCTGACCACTACACCACCTGCCTGCCCCTGTTAGTATCAGTTAAATTGACCATTTAGGTCCCTCACAATGGAAGGAAGTTAAATATACATCAATCCACACACTTACATAGAATGCAAAAACACTTCAATGTCTATCCCAGAGACTTTTTTAAATTGGTAATTTAGAGGATTTGTGCTTTCTTCCAGAAACTAAATGATCATTAAATGGAAATTTTTATGACGAATCAGCGTTAAGGATTCAATTACAGCCTCACACCACCATCTGCCTAACATCTGCTATTACTCAAACAATTTAGAAATCGTCCGCCCTCCCCGTCCCCAGATTCCCAGCTTGAAGATCTCAATTATAGATCTTCTTACTAATTGCATCACAGTGGTAACCATGGCTGAGGGTATTTGTAACCCCAAATCTCGTAATCCGTGAAGATAGAACAAGTCAGCTTTTCTTCCCAGAATCCTTCATTAACTTCACCTGGAAATATTAAGGTTTTAATAGGATTTATTGGGAACAGTGAGCTTTCGATCGTTTGCCGTGTGATGCCTGTGTTCTATACAAACATAAAAAAACATGAATTATAACACCGTTTTTTTTTTTTTTGTGTGTGTCCTCTTAAAAATATTTGGTACGAAAGATTACATAGTACAAAGCAGTGGGTACACTTTTATTATAGGGGGACCACGTGTAAAATTACTGCACACAGGAACTCTCATCTCCGCTACTACAAAATCGACCATATTTAAAAAAAGTTTTAATTACATATCTCATCCGCCAGTGATGCATGGGCATGGCACAGAGGGACAGGGCGTTCTGTTGTGTTTCTGACGGGTCCTTTTTGCTTTGATTATAGGCCTATCTGCTTGTTTTTGCTTATACCTTTATTTTAGCGCTGTAACAGTTCAGAAAAGGCCATGACCGGATTGGCTGGTGAGTAGGGTGGTAGGTGGATACTCATTAATATGCATAAGGGAAGCACTACCCGACTGGCTAGTGAAACGCTGTTGTAGCACTTCCCTCATGAATAAGAATGAGCCTTCCCCTGCCGTACTATGTTTCAGAAACTCACACCCAGGAATGATGCTGTTGTGCCTCGAATAAACAGGAGAGTACTGGCCTGCTTCTTCTGCATTGTCACTCTTTGCAATGTGTGCCCAACCCAGCATGATCACACTTTTGGGGGCTTTTTGAAAAATACAACCAATATGTGGGGGGTGGGGGGTGGGGGGTGAACGTTTATCGACTGTAGAGCCGTGTTGGCAATCGGAACCTGGCAGACGGGATTGTCTCAGCCACACGGACATGTACCGTCAGCGTAATGACACATGTCTCTGCCGGGGAAGGAGCTGCAGCTTCAGAAGTAGGTACCACGTTACCTCTTCTGCTTGGCTAAAAGGGGAAGGTTCACGTTGCTGTTTTTCAGACCTGGGTGATTATTCTCTTGTGCCTCCCCCTGCCCGCCCCCCTGCCAGGTTGTGATGGAGTGCCACCATTACACGCGGCTCCTCTCCCCTCCATCAGTAAGATCAGCACCTCCCTGCACATTCTCACGCTCGAGGAGGATGCTGGTTCACACGAGGCCTTTATCACTCTAAATTAGGTTTTTTTTTTTCCTTCTTCTAAGGTGATGATTCTTCCAGAAAGCCCTCCCCCCCCCCCCCACTCCCAACCTGTCCAAAGCACCTTTTCCAAAACGATCAGAGATGCCATTTATCTACATGACTAACCCCCACCCCCAAGTCATTGGGACATACCCCTAGCAGCAAAAAGTAGAGACTTACTGCCTCACTCAAGAAGTACAAAATACATAGAAATAGCATAACATCAAGCAGACCTCGTTCAGCCCGGGGACGTCCCATGTGACACGCGATGGTGATGCATGATTTGGCATGAGAGGCCCTCACCATAGACACTGATGCTGGGGGAACATTTGTCACACAGTCATATGGGCTTGGTCCCCACGGTAACGAGTGTGTAAAGCTTTTGCGCGAGAGAGATGTAGAGCGGGAACAGAAGATCAGGGTGAGATCAGGCCCCGCCCCCCCCCCTCCATGCCTCTTCTGGTGGGGGAAGCCAGTACTGTGTAAAATACTTCTGCTAAAACGTAATACTTATTTCTGTCAGGATATGACATAGTGAATCTTCCTGCTGATGTCACATACTACACAGAAAGGCTGCTTAAGGAGAAGGGAAAATATTTATATTTGTATATATGCATATTTATAGAGATTTCAGGGCCCTGTGCATCCCCAGCGATCTAAAAAAAGTCCATCTCTCCCCGGGGAGGAACTGAACCCGTGGAGAGAGGAGGTACGAAGATGCCAGCGTCCGATGCCGAGTGGAATCAGGAGTGGATCGCGGCAGGAGAAAGGGCACTTTGTTTGAGACCAGCCGCACGGGCGACGCACACCGCCCCGCCCGTTAGGAATCCTGCTCACCGGCATCGCCGGCTCCGTACAGGTCCGCCAGTTTCCGGAAGCGGGGTCCCCACTCGCTAAGGTAATCGTAGTCGTGGTTGGCGTCCGTGGCGGCCGACCCCAGCGAGCTGAGCGACTCGGCTATCGAGCCCGTGCCCTCGTAAGCATACGTGGCCAGCGAGTCGTAGGGGGGTGCCAGAGGGTCGGCATCACTGTCCTGCAACCGCTGGTTGATGAAGTCACGCACGTCGGTGTTCTCCCTGCAAGGGGCACCTCCCCGGCGCGGGGGTGGGCATGCGGACTCGGGAATGATGTCTCTCCGCTGTTTGCCGTCGTCTATAGCCTCGGGGTTGCGCAGCGTGCCGATGTCGAAGGCCTGCGTGTCCTCCTCGCCGCCGCCCTCGTCGTTGTAGCTCACCACATTGTCTCGCACGTCTTCCTTGGAGATAATCAGTGGCTCCTTCTTCTTCTGCCTCTTCAGAGCAGCAAACAGGACCACGATCACTAGGGGGGAGGGGTATGGGGCAGTAGTTAGGGGGCTGACCTGCATGAATAGCCATAAGACCTCCATGGCACCCCCTACAGGCCTGTGGATCAAATGCACCAAGGCATTTCAGTAGGAGCACAATCGCATCTTCAGATACACATAAACCTATATTTAGACCCAAAATCTGAGAGAGCGGTGTGCTGAAGAACTCCCCCACCCCGACTCTTAAAGACACAGTGCGCAGATTACAATAACATACAGCTCCGGAAAAAATTTATACCACTGTATATTTTTTTAAAATCTGCATTGTTAAATCCTGGTTTAATACTGGTCCTGCTGGCAGAAGGCTACACTGTGTGGCAGGCTGATTCAACAAGGTGAAGCAGGAGACACTGGCAACAACCAGAAACCTGCTAGGTAGAGGGCGGAAGCGACTTTCTATAGCATAAGATGACCGTAAACTTGTCCAGCAGTGCCTCATGAATCAGAGGATGACCTCAAGTGACCTTCATAAGGAATGGGAAACATTAAGTGGTGTGACATGCACAGCTGGGACAGTTAGTATCAGGCTCCTAGAAGCAGGACTGAAGTCCCATAAAGCAAGGAAGAAGCCCTTCATTAAAGAGAAACAGAGAAGAACCAGGCTGCAGTTTGCAAAAAAAAACATTTTCCACAGATACATAACAATTGAGAAATGAGTGAAACAAAATTGTGCTGTGGTCTCTTATTTTTTTCGGGAGCTGTACATTAGCACATACCAGCATGTGCTGCAGAGCCTTAAATGCGACTTTAATGAGGATACACAGATAACAGAACTTCCCGGTTCCCTTCCCTGTATTCCAGCGTGCCGTACTTGTGCCGTATTTTCTGCTCTTCCGCGTTATTTATGCACTTTCCTCGGAAAGGCTAACCCCATCCAAAGTGCCATGCTGAGTGTCCCATTAGTGTAATCGCACTAATCAGTGTCTCCACATCATTCCCGTAACACCCCTGCTTCCTGAAGTCGGGCTGAACTGTCATACTTTGGCGGAGGGAAAAAGGAGAGCAGAAGTAACTTGCTTAAAAGAGTGAAATTAACTCATATCTGGCTCAAAGGTGCCAAGATATACCCCACCCCAGCAAGGTTGGTTCACGCCTCCCATATAACACCTTTATTTCTGTCCAGCCCTGAAATTGGCTTTTCCCAGATGTATAATTTATTCCCCTGCAGAGAACCGTTGGCCTGCACTCGCACTTTTCACTGTACGTGTCAGGATAATTCAGCTCACATGTCTCATGACGTGCTTCTCACTGCAGCCAGAAATTGGGCCAGGGGCCCGGGATAGCCGTGAGCTTAATTCTGGGGAGTGACAGTAGGGGGCGTGGTGCTTAAAATCAGCACAGACCTATGACCCACAGACTGTCGGTTCGAGTGGCTGCTGTTGTACCCTTGAAGGAGACGTTTAACCCGAGGAGAACATCCTATCATGCACGTGTGTTGTTATGGTTACATCTGGTGGGGGAGGGCGGAGCCACTCACTGAGGAGGATGAAGACGCAGAGCAGGATGGCGACTATGGCGTCAGTGCTGAGCCCGGCGGAGTGCAGCAGAGCCTCGGTGCTGCACGCCTTTATGTTGCCGTTGCGGTCGCAGCTGCACACGTTCACCGTTAGCGTGCTGGTGCTGCTCTGCGCTGGGTGGTCGCTGTCCGCGATCACCACCGGCACCTGGTAGCTGCTCTGATGGATCCGGCTAAATCCACTACCCCGCGTCAGAATCCCGGCTGTGTTGTCTGGGTTAAAAGAAAAGGCACGGGCATAAATAGGTTAGCAGGTAACCAGAAGATTGATGGGTCCAATCCCAGGTCACGCTAATCCTATTTTTCAGTGTAACCCTGTTTTATTCATGTTGCTTCAGGGTCCTGTCAGTGTCACGTGACACCACAAGAGAGGCCGGATCATTTTATCCACTTGTGCTCCCTGAAGATCTCAGTTTATACACATTGTGGAAACCTGATCTTTATCTTTAGTTTTTTAGCATATGTATCTGTCTGTGTTTTGTTCGTAACCTTTCTAACTAGCTCTGCGGGGATTGCTAACTTTCATGCACACTTCTAAGAGCCCTGGTGCCATGCAGTCGCCCACCTCGATTGTCACGGACGGTGAAGTTGGCTTTCGAAGATGCTTCCAGCGACAAACTGAAGTAGAACCTGTGCCCCCCGACAGGGTCATCGGCGTCCGTGGCGCTGATGGTCTGTATTGTCTGGCAATAGAAAGAATAATAACAATAAAAATAATCACATTTAGCCCCAAGTTGTAATCTTGGTTATATAATGGCCTAAGTCTTTGACATGTATGTTTACGTTTTGTATGGCGCTATTTTAATTTTAATTTAAATTATGTAAAAAAGCTGCAGGGTGTTTTTGTTAATCGAAATTGTCAATACCCATTTTAAAAGAGCTTAATTTTACACCTATAGTTATGCAAGAATGAGACCTCCAAGATTGTCTGGGCCATGGTAATGTACTTAAATAAATAAATGTCTTGACCCTGATTGGCTGCCAGCATAGCCAATGGGAATCAGCCTTCAGATGTATCATGTGACCTGATGTTCTGAACTCACAGGCAGATGCACTTTTTGTTAGTGAAGGGTGCATGTGGTGTAGAATTCAACACCTGAGCACAATGGGCTGTGAGACTCCCCAAAAAAGTTATTTGCAATATAAAATGCACCAGAGAATTTATGCATATTAAGGTCCAGATCGCAGTGTTAATAAATCTTGGTCCTCCGCTGCCTTGTGCCCCGTGTCTCCTAGAATGGACCACCAGACCCAGAAGGATGCCTTATTGGATTAATGTTTGGAAGACAGATGGATAAACTGGATAAATGAAACGCGTGCTTGTTGAACTAAGCACTATTGTTGTGTGAGGCGCGGTGTTGCCTCTGAAGGCGTTGGTGGGTCAGGCGGGAGAAGCAGACGACTGTTACAGGCTAGTAGGTAAGCTATATTTACCGCACTTTCCCCTGCTCGTTGTATGGTACCAAGGTTCAAGAGCACCTCAACACATCATGGAATTATTTGTTTTATTAAAATGCCCATTGGCTCTCTGGTGCCCCCTAGAGGAATGTTTTTAACATTTGCATTTTACATCATATTGTTTTAGGTTGCTTGTAAGCACTGGCATAGGTACTTATAATAGCATAGTCTGCATTGTACATCTGCTCATTTTACCTGGCCTTCTTTGGCGTTCTCACAGACGAACGTCTCATAGTAGGTGGCAAAGGTCGGTGCATTATCGTTGACGTCCAGGACCCGGATGAAGACAGGCACCCGGCTGGTCTGCCTGGGGTTATCTGCAGCAAAGGCATAGGTTTGGGCGTTAGGTCAAAGAGATGTCCAAACCTCGTATCTCCAGGTCACCTGGTTGCTAAGCCATTGATCAACATTTCTGAGATACTATGGTTCTATACAAATCTGCAGATCCACCCTTCGAGTCGAAGGCCGGAGCTGCTCATCTTCATATCGCATTTAATTTATGTCAGCAGAAAATGTCAGAGGCGTCATGATTACCACATGATATCACAGCTAAATGTTAACAATGCTCTCCACTCTGTAAGCAACCTCATCCAGAGGCTGGGGGAGTCTTTATACTCGCCTACAAAATGATTGGAAGAGATAAAAAACAACGGACTTCTCTGCTTTTCAGATTTGAGTCTGTGAAGTGTTGTGAAGTGCATAAGTACGCTTTTGTGGTTATCACATAATACTGGTGAGCTTGACGACTCCATCACCTCCAGCTTAAATGAAACAGAGCAGTAATATGCTCCGAGTGGTTTAGCGTCAGCATTAACGCGTTCTGCGGAACTCACCCAGCTCCGTGGCGATGACACTGATGTTGTGCCAGGCATGCTCCTCCCTGTCCAGGCTCTTCAGCGTGAAGACGGAGCCATTCCCCGGGTGGACATTAAACACCCTCTCCATGTCTGTGTGCCGGTCGATGGAATACCTGGGAATTCCCATGTCAAAGGTCAGTCACACTCCCCCCCATTTGGAGAAAGTTGATTGGTTTCTTCCTCTGTCACTTCCTGATTCAGAGCACCATTTGCTAAATGGAAAAGCTGGCCCCTGTGTATGAATTATGGCCCTCTTACGCCCCCCCAACTGAAGCACCCCCCCGCCACCTGCCTCTGCCCCCCCACTCATACACTCTTGTTACCGCAGGACATCATGTCTGAAATCCATCCAATACACCGCCACTCACTCGCTTAATTGCTGTTCCTAATATTCTCAATAATTCACCAGGCCCCAGCCCCTCCCCCGATTAATCGCGGCAGATAATTCCGCCTTAATTCCGGCCCTGGGAGCTGATCTCAGCATGAAACAAGACCCCCGTAATTACCTTCAAAGCCTGTTCTGGCTGGACCAAGGCGGCTTTTTTAATATTTTTATGCCCCAACCCTGCACAGTGAGGGTTCCATGCACCCCCCCCCACCCCCACAGGTCTAAATCTTAAACCAGGTAGCTGCTTTGCTAGCTTTGGACTTCATATCTCCCAGGGCACAGCTAGGCTTCTGAATCCGATGAATCTCCCCGGTTCTATCTGGAATCCAACCCAGGTCTTATTGGCTGTTTTATTGGGGATTCGGTTCCCGGTGTTCTGATCAAGGTGTTGACATCATCAGCGGTTCAGTTAAGTAAGGCTGTGGATCAAGTGCTTATGTTTCTGAACCCTGTCCAGCTGCCTCTCTCAGACTCTCAGTGTAATGTTCGTTCTGCTGGATCTGTGGCATTAATAAATATCACACGTCCCTCACAGTCCAAACTCTGCCAACCACTGTCTCGCAAGCCTCCACTCAGACACCCTATAGTTCCAAGTCTGAGCGGTAGACCCTCTAGCCTTATACTATTCCTAATGTAGGAGTTAGACATTCTACTCTAATGTAGTCCTAGGTCTGGGAGCTGTGTACTGCTTAGATACCATCACATCCTTAGACTATGAACTAGACCCTCTAGTCTAATCTAGTCCCAGGTCTCCACTGAGATACTGTCTTGTCCTGAGTCTATTCCCAAACACCCTCTACCCTAAGTCATCTAGCCTGGTGTCCCATAAACCCTTGATGTGACACCCTCCTATCCATACAAAGCTGCAGTACCTGACTGGGCTCCGGGTGGCATCCGGGTCCACGGCGCTCACCGATCCGATGACAGACCCGACGGGGGCATCCTCCTTCACCTCCATCACATAGCTAGGACGTTGGAAGTCTGGCGGCTCGTCCACGTCCTCCACGCTCACCTTCACCGTGGCCGTGTCCTTGAAGGGGCCTTTGGAGAGGAAGCGAGGGTCCAAGTGCGGGTTCTCCACCTGCACCCGCAGCACGTACGTTTTCTTCTTCTCAAAGTCCACTGGCTGAGGGGAAATGCACAAAGTTCAGGATCTCTCGTCTTCCTGGAGATCCAGCTTCTATGTTCTTAATGACCTCATGGCATCTTCTACCATTCGTTAAGACAGCTTATCATTTCTCCAGCTCTGTGTTTACCTGAGGCACCAATTCTAGGATTTTTTTTAAGATAAGGGGCCACAAATCATAGAATGGGGCTGGCCTCATCATTAGCCAATGATATATTTTGAATTGATGAGTGAAAGGGGAGGGACACTCTGAGAGCCAATCAGCTTTCAACTCAGGCCACTGCCCCTGTGGCCTGGCCCCTGCATATGATCCTATTTGAGGTCCAATAAGCAAGCCACCCCTGTGCCACCAAAGCCCCAGCTATCACTCACAGAGACAAATAAATCCAAAGTATAAGGAAGTCCTCTATAAGAAAACGAAAAATTAAATTTACTTGATTGATCGAACTCATGCTCTGTGTTAGTTTGCCACATCAGCTCACGCTAGAAAATGCCACGCTGTTTCGTCTCTTTCGGGTCGCGTGGCCCCCTTGGGAGAAGAGCTCCTAGCCAGTGACCCCCAGGTGGTTTTGGTTTGAGAGCCCTGGTTTAGTAAAATCAGCAGCAGCCGAGTGTCCGTGCTGATGTCAGCCGAGGGCCCCCCGATAGGTCTATTAGTCGAGCGTCCGTGCTGATGTCAGCCGAGGACCCCCGATAGGTCTATTAGCCGAGCGTCTGTGCTGATGTCAGCCGAGGACCCCCGATAGGTCTATTAGTCGAGCGTCCGTGCTGATGTCAGCTGAGGGCCCCCGATAGGTCTATTAGCCGAGCGTCCGTGCTGATGTCTATTAGTCGAGCGTCCGTGCTGAAGTCAGCCGAAGGCCCCCGATAGGTCTATTAGCCACGTCTAAAAGTAATCATTCCCAAATATTGGCTCTGGCTTGAACATTATTAGTTTGAAGCTGCGATTGCCGGAGTTCCTTCCTTGCTCTCGCTGATATTATAGCCCCATAAACAGATTAGTGGTACCCAGCAGTGTCACAGCGTCTCCATATTTGGCTGCCGTAATGTGCGGCTTGACAAACAGTTTATTCTAGACGGGGCTGCCAGGGTCAGCAGACATGTTTGTTGTTACATCTATTTGCTGCTCCTTAAAAGGTTGCCTTTACTGGCAGGATCTGGTGTAGGTCAGCCAGGAGCGCTGCTGCGTGAGACCATCTCTCACATGTTTCTCCATGCCCCGCCATGCATAGCCACCAGCGCCCACAATTTTGTTCGCCTATCGACTGGCAAACAGATGCTAGCGCTGAGGTTTTTGCTGCTTGGATGACACTCACAGCAGGATAATTCTCCAGAGCAGCCGAGACTGTTTGCTGACTTGAACACAGAGTCGTCCTTCCCCCGCTACTCGCTGTCTCACTAATGGCCTAGGAGTCATACAGAGAAGGCAAAGTGTTTGATATTATGGGGACGGTTCATACTAGGATTCTTATGTACTGGAACTTCCAACAGGCTAAAAGAAAACGCCTGCACAATCCACTTATCTGTCTGCCCCTTCCTGCCTCTGAAACCTACCTGAAACACCTAGCGTGGCCTCACTCAGGAAGGGAAATATCCTGTATGCAGGCCTCTGTGGCAGCTAGTCACTCCGCCCCTTTATGGGAGTTAATCACTCTGCCCCTTTACAGGAGCTAATCACTCTGCCTCTTAAGGGAGCTAATCACTCCACCCCTTAAAGGGAACTAGCCCCTCATCCAGTCCCTTAAAGAGAGCAACCCTGTATGAGAGCTATCCATGCCGCCCCATAAAGGGCAATAATCACACTGTCCCTTTAAGGGAGCTAACCATGCTTTCTTCTGATTTGCATTTGCTTAGTCTTGAGAAAACACCAATGTCTCTTCAGGGCCACAAATCACCGCCATGAGAGAGCTGTTATGCTTTTTTATGACTAAGGCTCGACTTTTTCCCTGGAGCCAATAAACATCTTCATCTGTCCCCTTTTAACAGGCGCGCCTGGATGGCTGCCATCTTGGATAGGGCCACACTTCATGCCGTGATGTCTGGACTTCATTCCCCTGCCCCCCCTCCCCCTGTATACCAAACTCTATACAGGTAAGGTACTCTTCCCCAATTTGTGGAGCTCTTGGTGACTCCATCTCGATTTCCTGCAAGATTATAACATTACCCAGGCCCTGCAGAGTCATTCTGCTATGTTGAGAAGCTGCTTTCATTTACTAAGACTTAATGCCTGCCCCCCCCCCCACCCCCCCATCCGACTTCCCCAGGGATGGAAACGACAGTGCAATAGTGGAGATTAAGTGCAGAGATTTATTCCCTAAACTTGTAAATCCAGATAAAAAATACATTAATGAAGAAAAGGCAGCACAAATGAGCCTCTCTGCTGACATAATGACGGCTTGGGGGTGGTGTTATCATTTTCACGGCCCTGCCCTTCGAGGAAGGCAGCGTCCGGACTGACCTTCCGGATGGTGACCACGCCCTCCTGCGTGTGCCGGTCGCTCACAACCTCAAAGCAATCCAGGCCGTCACCACCGATCACGCTGTACTCCATCTCGGCGTTGCGGCCCACGTCAGCATCGGTGGCGCTGATCCTTCCCACGGGGGCACCCACCTCCGCTGACTCCAGGACGCTGAACTGGTACGTACCTGGGGGAGTGGGGTGTGGAGCGGGGGTCACGACTGAAACACGTGCTCACCCTGCTGCTATGTCAGATGGCTAGTTTGGGTCACATGGGGTATTTGTCACCAAGCAGCATGGCAGGGACACCCTCTGTACAGTGCGGGCTAAGTGTGCTCTCGTCGCCCCCTACAGGTGCTGTGGCAGGGACACCCTCTGTACAGTGTGGCTAAGCGTGATCTCGGCGCCCCCTACAGGTGCTGTGGCAGGGACACCCTCTGTACAGTGCGGGCTAAGCATGATCTCGGCGCCCCCTACAGGTGCTGTGGTAGGGACACCCACTGGACAGTGTGGGCTAAGCGTGATCTCAGTCACACTGTCGTCCTGTGTAAGCGTGGGCCTTTTCTCACACTGCAGGCACCCCGGAAGTCTCTGTGTCACCCATGGCTAAACTTGTCTGTGCCGCTCTGCAGCTCTGCAGTAGCTATTCAGTAGTGGGTTGGGGTGTGTGTGTGTGTCGGGGGGGTTCATCGCTGGGCAACAGTGATAGGCTGGCATTCACTGTCCTCTTGGACATGCGATTAGAATATACACTGTGGTTGTTCCACCCCCCACCCCCCCATCTTGACACTGCTTCCCATTGTTACTGAAGGGGAACAGAATGAGACGCACTGTGGGGTGTGGGAGGGACAGGGGCCTGGGGGTGTAAGCTGAGAATAACAGTTACAGGACATCGGGGGGGTGGAGAGGGTTAAGGGAAGGGGGATGGGGGAGTATTAGCCAAGAATGACCAAGAATGACTATCAGAGAGTGAGCGGGAGGGAGGGAGCACTGATGACAGCGATAGAGCCTTGAGAATCTCCTACTCTCCATGGGGCTCATCACATCCCCTTTACAGCACCCATTGCCTCCTCTTTACGAGGCCCCTGCCTCGTCTTTACAGGGCCCATCGCCTCCTCTTTACGAGGCCCCTGCCTGCTCTTTATGGTTCCCATGCCTCCTCTTTATGAGGCCCCTGACTCCTCTTTACAGCACCCATTGCCTCCTCTTTACGAGGCTCCTGCCTCCTCTTTACGGGGCCCATCGCCTCCTCTTTACAGGGCCCCCACATCCATCATGTGGCCACATGATTAATCACTCTCTGGCTCGCTAGGACAGGAGCCATCACAGGTCCTCCCCCAGGTCCTGGGGCCCGGGCCAGTCAGCCGCCAAAATGAAGAGGGCAGGGCTTACCCTGAGGGAAGCGCGGCGGGCTGTCGTTGACGTCCGAGAGAGTGATGCTGACTGTGGCTGTCCCCGAGAGTCCCCCCATCTGGCCTGCCATGTCCTTGGCCTGGATCACCACCTGGAAATGCTCCCGGCTCTCCCGGTTCATGTTGGACAGTGCCGTCCGGATGACCCCTAGTGGTGGTGGGGGGAATTGGCCGGAAACACGAAATACCTGCTGTAAGCTCAGCACAAACACGTTTGAGAAAAGTCCTTAAAACGTCGGAGGAAAACATGGCATGTATTGGGAGAGAGGTCAGAGGCAATGCTAGGTTTTTTTAAGGTAGGGCCATAATTCACACAAAGGGGGGCAACATTAGCATTAGGAAATGAGTGAGTCACAGGTGAGGGGGCACTCAGGGGTCCCCTGCAGACCAGACCCCTCATTAAAGTAGCATGTCTGATCCCCCTAAACTACAGGCTACATGCCTCAGAAATGAAAGCTCTGCCTTTCACTGTTCATCTTATTAATGTCTATTGGTTAATGATCTTGTTGTAAGAACTATACATTGAAATTGCACCCAGATTCAGCACAATGAAAATGTAAAAGCTTTGTGGGTGGGGCTTATAAATGGAAATATTGCTGGTGTGCTGCTGTTAAGGATATGGGTTCACTACCAGCGGATTGCTGCTTTGAGTCCCTGTAGGTGCCTTGTGTGATAAGTCTTGCAGTATCCCACCTATGATAATGTACACCAAAGGCCCCACCCCCCTGTACCAAAGCCTGCACCGAGAGCCTGCCCCCTGTCCCAAAGCCTGAATTGAGACCCGGCCCCCTATCCCAAAGCCTAAAAGGAGGCCCTGCTCCCTTGCCCCAAAGCCTGTACCAGTGCAGTATTTTGGTCTACAGCTGCATGCTAATCCACCACAGGCTTTTCTCTGTAGCTTCCATTTTCCTAAGGCTTAAGCAAAGTCCTGCACGGGACGGCTTCCAGCTCACGCATTACGAGAGATTAAAGTTTCCCATTCGCCCTGACAACATAGGTCTCTGCCAGTTATGGCTCACAAGCACGTCCGGATAATTACTTTGAGTTTTAAAGGGTGTCAGAGAGAATGAAAAGGAAATAGCGGCAAAAAAAGGGAATGTTGCAGAAAAGGGTGTGGGAAGACAGAGTCAAAAAGAGGTAGAGAGAAAGAAGGAGAATGATGCAGAATAAGAGGAGAGAGAGTCAAAAAGAGGTAGAGAG
>JAODKM010000075.1:18766200-18778194 GCA_026780845.1 Petrocephalus sullivani
CCTGTTATTTTGTCCCCCCCTTTAACCCCCCCCCCTCGTTGAGCTTCCCGCCGACAAGTCGACATCACCCCCCCCCCCCCCCCCGCACACACACACACACACACATATATACTTGCAGACAGGTTTGTACTCATATCTTTGTGGGGACTCTCCATTCATTTCTATGGGAAAAACTCAAATCATAACATGACAACTTTAACCCCTACATAGCCCTAAACTTAATCATAAGTAACCAAATAAAATACTAAAATACTACGTTTTTTTGGATTGCATTTACAGATTTTTGTTGGGACCTGAACAAAGTCACCACAAGCTAAATTGTATCAGGGTTTGCCACATTGTGGTCAATACAAATCAAGTCACTTGGTCATGGAGACCAGCCAAACCACCTGGCCAGAGGTGGGTGAACACACAAACTTCTCGTGGGCAATTCAAAACATGGACAGTGATGATGAAAAACCTAGCAGAGGGACGGGATTCAATCAGGGTGGCATCAACCAAAGGGGTGTGGCTAGATGGCCCCTCCCACTGCCTTCATAGCCAATCTTCTGCAGGGGGCGGATCCCAGAACCTAGAGATTATCATCCGATCGTGTGCCAGCTGTAGCCTCCACCCCCGTGATATTGAGGTTGCCAAGGTGAGCAGCTGGTAATTGGAAATGCTCTGGTCCGCTAGGCTTCTGGCTTCTCATGGGGCCCCTGGCGAGTCAGAGCTGAGTCACAGCCCCGGGAGGGAGGGGCCTTTCTATTCTGCTTTCATTCCTGCATGTCTGTAAACTCTTTTTTCCTGTGGTTTGGGGCCCCAAATGTGGCCCATGTCCCGGGGGGGGGGGGGGGTGCACTCGCTGGCGGCCTTGCCGCCCGAATAGTAATCGAGTCTTTTTAAATGCATTTTTGAAAAACAAGCATGCTACCCCATGAGGGGGTTGAAGGGAATGCCCCCCTCTGGGGAGATCTCGCCTTGCCTGCTAATGAGCTCGAGCACCTAGCCAAGTTAGTGGAGGGAATACGACAGGACGCCATGTCCGCACCAAAAAAAACCATGAGGATGGAGAAAAGATCATCCTTTTGTGCCCTGGCTGGTAATGGCCAACCACCGCAGCACTTAACATGGTGGCAAACGTGGGTGGCCGACCTCTTTATATTGTCGTTTGATATGTATATGGAGATGGGGCCACCGGGACACTGGCCTCAGCTAAAAGCTGATTGGCCCCTGCAGTGCCCCCTCCCCTGCCATTCACCAATTCAGAAAAAAATCATTGGCTAATGATAAACTTGTCTGAATTATGGTCCCCTCACCTAGAATCTAGGAGTCCTAGAATCTAGAAGTCCTAGAATTGCTGGATCCTGGATGATTTGTGCAAATGGGCTCGGTACTCGTTGTCTCGTTTATACACCTCTTTACCTTCTCTCTCAGATAACCCGACCAGCTGTTTGTGACCGATGGAGAAGCCCCACACCATTCTCTTGAGGTGATTTTCATTTTGGCATTTACACGTTGACACATCCGTCTGTCACACATTATTGCGGATGAAAGAAGGCCGTCTTAAAGTCGCCAGTGATTCTGAGCTCTTGACTTTCCGCGCTCGAGCCGATCGATCGCGATGCCCAATGGTATGCAGATGTTTTTATTCTGTGATAAGTCTGTGAATGAATATTTATTGTTTTTGTGCCCTTTCGATGATTGGGAAATGGCAGCCACCGCTCATGATTTTTGTACTCCCCTTTATAGGTCGCTCTGTCATTTTAGCATCGAGATGCAGCTGTCTATGATAGGGTACCCGCTGTTTAAGCTCGAGTTACATTTAAAGGCTTCCTGGGAGAATGGCAGCAAGTTCATTTAAATGCCAGTCGAAGGAAATGGCACAATATCCTGACATTTAATTCCGCCCTCGTTCCGGAAGTCGGCACTACATCGGAGTAAACAGGTGAGGATCGGATCAGCGGAAGGCCACACGGATGTCAGCAGTGTTTACCACATCTCCAAGCAGGTATATGCATCGGGACCCTGGTGTTTGGCATGTTGGCAGCAAATAGTTGAAGCAGTTGAAGCGGCGTGTTCTACTAACCAGCGAGTTAGCTATAGACATCTGACTCTACTGGCTAGCTGTTTATTTCATCGTGGTCCAGCAGACGGGGGCCGGAGTGTCTGGGGTTTTCTCCTCCTTCTCCCAGCTGCGGGGGCAGCGATGTACTCTCTCCAGAATGAGGCACTGGCTTTTCACCGCTGCTGCGTGTGGGTGGTAACCCGAGAGGGATCACCCTTACGAGCTCGTCCCTGATGAAAAGCAGTTTGGACGCAAGCCAGGAAGTAGAAGACGGAGCCAGTGAGGAGGACGGGGCCGTGTCACCGGTCAGAGAGATGACTGTGTGCTTAACAATCAATCACCATCCTCCGGGGCCCTTATCTCAATAGGCCGGACTCCTTATAATTATTTGTTAAATTGCTGCAGTGTGTCCTGTGTTCGTATGTGGTTGGTCACGCTGGTTTTCCTTCCTGTATGATAACACGTTGTGAGTGTAAAACATGGCAAGGAAACGTTTGCCCTGTCCCTTACAGAAACCATACATTACCACATAACCAACGCGGAGGAATCCAGCCCAAAGCCCCAGCACTGTGACCAATATACATATACATGGCATATGGGCTGACAAGGACAGACTCATTTCCTATGTTTAAATGCGTCTGAGAAAGAAAGGAAGGAAAATCCCACAAAGCAAGAAATTCATAGAAATTCACTTTCATCCTTTAAACAATCCCTTTAAATCACCCCTTTACGTTATCCCTTTAAATCGTAAAGAACCGTGTCTGAGCCATAGTGGCAGACTCACCTTCCCGACATACTGGTAATCCGTGCCGATGTACTCCTCGAGCAAAAAGAACTGGTTCCACATCCAGCCGCGCTTGGATCGCCGCAATGCCCTGCCTTCATCAGAGGGAGCGCCACCTTCCACTTGCTCGTGGAGCTTTGCTCCGGTAGTCCTCTGAAAGGTGGCCCGGGAAAGTCCGCGGCCGCAGAGGTAGGCCCAGATCAGGAGCAGCAGGTGAGCTCTCATGGCGTCCAGAGTCCGGTGACCCGGTTCAGGTTATGAGTCGGTCACGCTGGCCGCGGATGGCTTCGGTCACACAATGCGGCGCGGCATCATGGTCCCTCACAGGCTGGAGACTCCCACGGTCTCCGGGGAACCCAAACACCTGGAAGGACCACCAATCACAGTGTTACCTTCAGCTGCAGCTCTGCAACCTCCACTGGACATGATTCTTAGGGATGTCACCTCATTCTTAGTGAGTACATTCGGGTTTAGGGTCAGATGTTAGTCAGTACATTTACATGGAATTTACATGTTATTTTACATTTTAAATATTATTTATTTAGCAGACACTTTTATACAATGTGATGTACATTTGAGAGATCAGAGACAGACAATTTCTCCAGCAATTGGGGTTATGAGCCTTGCTTGGGGACTCAGCAGGTAAATCTCCCTGCTAGCTCTGGGATTGAAAACGGCAACATTCTGATCATAAGCATAATACAGTGAGTCACAGACCCCCCCCCCATACAGTCATAGTCCTCACCTATGAGTTGGAATGGGGGGAGTAGCCCCCCCCCAAACCCCCACTCAGATGCCATATTATCCAAAGCCATGTATTTGAGGGTGATCTCTCTCTCTCACCATAATGTCACCCCAGAAGCTGACATGCTGGTGTCACAGATACCAGACCCCCCCCCACCCCCACTAGGCTGTGAGCCAATCTTATTTTGACAGATGTCAGCGAGGGGTGGGAACACACACTGTCTTGGACTAGAGTCCCATGGGTTCGACTCATAATTTTAGTGGGAAACCGTGAGACCGTCTGAAATTCTGAATCATGAGTGGGCTGTTGTCACGTCGCACGGGATTGGGAGTCCGTTCGGAGCTGGGAAAAGCGGCCATGTGCATGTGGTCATGGGAATGAGGTCCGTGGCGGAAGAGGCACACGGACATGGCACAAAATTCAGCAAGTGTACACATTAATAAGAATTGTAATAAAAAATGTATAGATTGTCACATTGTGTTGACTGACACATATTTGACTGACATATTTGATTACTGCATTATATTTATATTACTCGGTCTGTTCGGTATATTACTCCAAAATCCTAAAGTCGGGGCCTTTATTCGGACTCGACCCTCTATGGTCCTGGACACAGACTCCAAATAGGTATCATAAAGGGCAGAGCAGAGGGAGAAAGACTATGGGGCGGAGTCACGTCAACAACCGTCTGACAATTGGACCCACTCCTGCGTCATCGATTTTACATTGATCCCCTTTTCTTTTTTTTTTTTTGGGTGAGGGGGGTCAGTCTAGACAGGGGGATTTAAGACTCTTTAAGAGTGCTTTGTTTGTACGGGTTTCCCCTGAAGGGCTATGGTTCGGTGGGGCAGCGAAGCAGGAGGACCTGCACCAGCGATGAGGGTGCGGGTGAGCCATCGGTCTCCATGGCAATAGACTGCCGCCCTCCCATGCCTACAGACACCTCGGGTAATAAACTCCCCCAGGCTAATCACTGTGTAGAGTGATTAAACGGAGCCAGAGGGGTAGAAGGAATTTAAGAGAGCAAGGCATTCTGGGAAAAGGGTTGGCGCTCACAGTCTGTTGTTGCAGCAGGTCATTTTCAGTTGTCCCCTGAAGGGGGCCTCGTCCTTAATTTGGGTTGTACTTCTCTGGGGATTTGGAAGGGTTTTGTTGGACTAGTGCTGTCCTGAGCCTGCCCCTCCCCTACAGAATGGATGTGGCACGTTAACACAGCGATTCACAGCTATATCAGGTAATGCCTCAGAATAAAGGCAGCAGCTTTTCAAACATGCTCATTGATGCCGGCGCTGTTATTATCTAAACCATGTCTGTATAAGCAGAGTGTAACTCACGACGGCATCTTTTCACTGCGCGGCAGAGTCCTCCAGGTGTCACAGCCATGAGTGATCATGCCGTCCAAGCGCCTGTTTACTTTGCTAAGTTTCAAATCCTGGCCCGATGTCAAACCGGTCTGCATCCTGAACATGTCACCTCTCCCACACTCCAACAGAGCTCTGCCTGTAAAGCTCGTTATAAACTTTGTGAGCAGTATGATAGGATCGCCTTCCCTTTACTTATCCTCCCCCTCAGTCTGGGGATGTGAGCCCCCCCCCCACGCACGGTAATGTCACCGCGACCGTCTGCCATAATCCCCCTGGTGCATGTGACTGTTAATACCCACCGGAGATGATGGTAGACTTTTAAGGTTAATATTATTAGTTTTGGGAGGCCGGCACTCCAGGGAGGGGGTGTCAATCCTGCCCTCCTTCTTTGTATGTGGAATTTACATGTTTTCGCCATGTGTGGCTGTAACCCGCTGGGGTGGGATCCTCGAACCAGACAATCGCTGATTCACAGTCTTTTTGACCTATTGGCAGTTAACTTCCCTGGAACATCCCACAATGAGGACGTGAGAAAAATTCAGTCGTGCTAAGCTAACAGGCTAATTCTGTTCTGTCACGGACCTGTTTGAGGCCCCCTGTTCCCTGAAAACTCAGGGGCACGGGGGGGGGGGGATGTGTCAGTCACTTCCTCTCCCCTTGTCCTGTGGCTGTTTTGCCCTGCAGGAGGTGGCCTCTGTTCACACATAATGTCTCACGAGAACCCCCCGCTGGCCCGGGATGTTCCAGTGCGGGGACAACGATCGAGAACTGTGTAACCTGCCTGAAATACGCAGTGATCTGGGTGATATTCCACAAGCGTATCGCAATCTTTCAAAAGATGAATCAGTTTAATATCCAAAGGTCGAGCGGCATGCTCTGCATCGCAATGCACTCTCGCGCATTCATTTATTATTTTTCTCCCTGCACGCAGTGAACTGCCGCGAACTATTACGACAACAGAGAAACATAAGAACCAAACTGGAGTTGATTTCCAGAACACGACTGGGAATGGGAGGTCAACTGAAAGTCGGGGAACGTGACCATCGTGTGGAGCTAAATGACTCACGGCCTGGAAAAAAGCCTCACAAATCCACACAGTCATGGAGCTGAAGGGCGAGTGATGGATTTTCCAGCGGGAGGCAAGACCCAAGCCCTCAGAAATGCAGGGGTCCATGCGATGAGCGATTCAACGGAAAAGATTACAATTGCCGTAATAATAGTTATCACTGGAATAACTTCTCTATTTCATTCAGGGTTGTGTAGTCAAATATATTCACATACCTTTCCAATGAAAAAGAGATAATTTCTGTTGTCCCCTTTATCTTTCGTGTTTCTTTCCAAGTGAGCTTAACTGTCATTTGAGGTTGGGTGGGGGGGTCCAAGGCCTGTCCCTTCAATGTTACCAGAAAGCCCCCCTTCCCCCCCAGCCAAACATTCCAAATCCCTGGGGGGGTTGATCGGCTGCTAGATCCTCCAATGGGTTTTAAAACAAAACACAGCTAAACCGTGTCTATCCGAAGCCAAGTGCCTGCCGATTCGACCCTGCGCCCCTCACCGCCCCGGGGACATTTTCAGCAGCACATTACACGCTGCCTTACATACACCGGGGCCAGATTGCGGTGTCAGGGTGCTCCATGCCGTTCTTGCAGTACATTAATGCCAGAAACGTTCTGGAATCCATTTTTAAAGTGGCCGGTCGGCAACTAGGGGGTGGCGTAAGGGGGTGGCTGTCAGAGGGAGGGAGCACATGACAGGCGCTTCCAAACACAGGAAGCCCTGAATAAGTACCTGTTTATGTTATGGCCCCTGCAGAACACCGTTACCGGGCGGACAGGGGCCTTTGGATGGCTGTCTCCACCTTATAAGGGAGAAAACGATGATGGGAATGTCGAATTGGACGGGAAGACAGGCCCCAGCCTTCCTACCCCGATGACTCCATGCTCACTGCAGACATTTCCCAGGAAGGTGTCCGTGTGGCGGTCTGGGGTTCGTTAGGAAGGGCAATGCACTGCAGCTAATAGGATGCTGATAGCAGTGCCTCATTTGCATTGCTGGCTACATCCTGCAGGGGGGCGACACTGAGCAACCCAGCCATTGCTGGTACCTTCTCCCTACAGGATCTTCTACATTTGACTGTATTTGAGTGAGTTAATGATAAGTGCCTTAAAAGGCCATATTTTTATCTATCAAATATGCTTATCAGAGGATGTGGCATGTGTACCTCCCTAACCATAAGGGGAGTAGTGTGAGTATGCTTCTCTAGCTGGCCAGGGGTCAGAGGTCACCTTCTGCAGGAGTGTGCCTGTTATTTTTCTGGAAGATTCCCGGTGATTAAACCGCATCTCACTGGAGGAAGTGCCGCCTTTTACCACCCCGTAGCTGTGAGAGAGATGATGAGATGGAGGAGAAACCGAAATCAGACAGAGAGATGGAGGAAGAGAGAGATGGAGAGAGAGAGAGACAGAGAGAATGAGAGGTGGGAGAGTAGCCACTGCCAGACACTGTGGGATGTTGTACTTTGCTGACAAAGTGTCTTGACCTCTGACCCTGGGTGGAGGTACATTGTTTATTCCACCCTCTTTTCTTGGCGGGCTGGGCCGCCTTCCCCCTCCCCGGACCCTAAACCAGGCCCCCCCCCCCCCCCCTTCACCACAGGGTGATGGGATGGCATCCCCACACCAGATGGTACCTGCCAGGTCGGTTAAGTCCAGGCCCATTTTAGCCCCTCCCGCTCGCCGTCTGTCACCGCGCTCACCACGGCGAAGCTGGCTGGCCTGGGACCACTTGGTACTGACTGGTTTGGGCCACACCGGATCGCCGCGTTATCCGCTTCCTTCCCTGACAGCCTGTCGTCCTCTTTCTTTGTTTACAGGATCAGATGCGACTATGGCACAGGGCTAACTACCAAATCCTGTCCCTGCTGAGAATTCCAGAATTCCAGATGTGGCACGTGCATGTTCATTCTGGGTAAGCGATGCCAGCGGCTCGTCTCCCTATGGGGTCTCTGCGGATTCACGGAGCCAGCGAGGAATCGGATTTGGGATTGAACATGGGAATGGGAAGGTCCAGTTGCAGAATTCCAGCTCATGAGTGCTGGGTAGCCGTATTCAGAAAATTAAATAATGGGAGCAGCCCAGACAGGACAGAACAGAGGCTGTCGGCGCCCGCTTTTCGTTTGCCCAAATGCTTGTCTTAAAGGTGCCGCTCAGAAGCGTTCAGAAGCGTTATGAGGTCACGCCCTTCCGGAAGGGATGTCACCGAAGTCCGGACTAATTAACCAGATCCAGCTACCACCTCCTAGCCCTGACGTCACCGTGGAGATAATCGCCTCTCATAAATCCGGGCATCCCTGATCTCCCGCCAGAGTAACAGACCAACAAAAAAATACAAAATCCCATATTGCTTTCAGGACAGACTCTGGTCTGACATGATATTCGTTTGGCCCCGTTCCAGCCTCCCAATCCTTTCATCTCAAACTTGGCCTTTAATCCCACCAGACTGTCGCTAATCTTCTGTGGAAAAACACACAGACACGTGTGCTCTAACCCCCCACCCACCATCTTAATTCACCACCTGACTACACTAATTTAAAGATAAATTCATTTAGAAAATGAAAACAAACTTAACCAATAATTTTTTAAAAATAAACAGTGGACATGGAGAAATGGCCCTGCACCATATGCAGGCCATAAATAAGAATAGTGTCCACAAGGGGGCAGACTGACAGCAACCATCACAACTGTAAATGTTCGGGGCACTTAAGTAATCAAAGGAAATCAAAGGAAGGTGTGAGATTATTCAGACAGATTTACTTTCCTCTCATTATTGAACAATGAGACTTAAAATCATCCTCCCTGTTTGCTGTGAATGCATTGGTTTTGGGAGGGGTGTAGTTTTGGTTTTAGACAGAGGGTTGCGAATATTACAGCGTTAACTGCTGGCGACACAGGTGATATACTATGGGGTGTGTGTGAGAATGATGCTGTGTTAAGGAAGTAGCTCAAGACTCGTGGGTTTTTCCAGAGTGGGATTTAAGTGAAGGGGATTGACCTCCGGACACTTGAGCAGTGACATCAACACATTTTGCAAAGTGAGCTGGGTCGGGTGGCCCTTTCCAGAATGGCCATTTGTAGGCATTTGTTGTTGCATCAAGTCTCTGTTTTCCAGACCCCAGGACTTGCTGCCAGTGTCATGTTTCTGAGACAGGTTTTCAAGAAGGCCAGCAAACAAATATGCTCCCATCTCGGGAGGTTACCAACTGTCCTGAAATCTTCCTCATTCCCGCCCTAGCCAGGAACAGTTAGCGTGTGAATTGGTCATATACTGCTTAAAATAAAATAAAAAACTGTACACATCTGCTCGGAAAACCCATAACCTTTCATGCAGTTTTAAGAATTTTACAATGTAAGTCTATATTACTCAGAATCCCCTGTGGGAAAAATGGAATGTGCTTCAGTCAGAAAATTTCAAAGGTCTGCTTTTAAAAAGGAAATTAAGAACGAACACAGTTCAAATCAGTCTAAAGCAAGGAATAGTTTTCCTTTATGCAAAATGGCACTTTCAGATTACTCAAACTGGCCAGTTCCATTGTGCAAATATTGATTCATATTGAAACATTCAAACTTGAAATTAAACTACCCCACCTTGGTGATAAACAGTCCTTTTCTGCCTACACAGTTATTCTCAATGAGCAAAACATAAAGACTATGTATAACATGTTTTTTTCTTTTAACAAATGCAACTATTTCATTTTCTTTGTTTTATGTACAATATAATTTCAACCGTGCAGAATTCAAACGATGTCTGTCACTTATCATTTCCAAACAAAATGGCCAACGTCAAATTAACTGCACGAAATCTAGTGATGCCTGAAAAACTACCCATGACAGCCACCGTAACACTCCTCTCAGATCCTCAAAATGAAATTATAATCTCGGGATGCGCTAAAGGTCCATTTAGCAATCCCCATCCCACTGTGGGACATCCGATCCCGGTACTGCGCTCGCGCAGCTGTCCCCCCTGTCCCACAGGGACCTCTGGCATCACATCACAGCACGCGCTACATCGTCTGCACGAGCCCATTTCTCCTTTCATCCCCTCCTTCCAACCACAACATTCAATGCGCGTGTTTGCAGCGCTTGCATTTTCCCCGAGCCGGGAGATTCATCCACACGAATTCAGTGTAATTTATGCTGCAAGGTGGGCTTTATATATTAACGTCGACCTGAACAAGTCCAGAATACAAGGGGGCAGGGCGTATAAACACCCAGATCACAGCCACACTGCTCCACAGTCCCGGAAAACTCCGACAGAGACCCCCATGACAAATCATTCTTTCCCCTATCGTGAAAGACCCACTAGAGTACAGTTCTACATTTTATATGCACGATCCTTCATCTTCCGGCTTTTTGCATGCATGCATCTCTTTAACTAACTTACACAACGCAAGCGAGCCATGTGGAAATCGTGTGCTGCGGGATGGTCCTGGTGCAACCCTAACCTCCTCCGGCACACATCCATCTAAACTCATGGTTCTACCTGGGCCTTGGACAGGACATAGTAATAAAAATTCACTTTGATCTTTCCGACTATCTACATAAAAAGTAGAATCAGTTCGGGGTGGGTGATAAAACCACAACAACCAACGAAACTAAAAAGTTTCCTGCAGCCTTTTGGTGTAGGCGGTGTGGAGGTACAGAGTGTAATTACAAATGATTGCAAAACGCGCAAATACAGACTCGGGCTGATCCCCATAGGTCGAGCTATTTTTTTCCGCACTATGATGATGATATTAATATGCAATTTCCATCCGCGTTGTAATGTTATACCAAGACATGATACGCGACAAAGAGCACACTGTACTGACCGCGTCCATTAATCCAAAATGTTTAAAGTTAAAATAGCACATACAGTACAATTTCCGAATATACAAACACCATCGTAAGCAATAAGTGCATAATTTCACTTTATAGTCAGAAGTAGCCTACTTACTAGGTTATATTTGCGTATTCCTGCATACAAAACGCAGAAGACTGGATAGCGGACGAGCGGCACGGTCATTTAGGAACGATATGAAGTATTCAATCATGCATACGGCTGAAAGGCAGATCCTGCATCAAAATGCAAGTGTCCGGCAGGTGCGGCGCGCGCACGGCGCGTGCATGGCAGAACTCCCGTGTGTGTGTGTGTGTGCGGATATATATATATGTGTGTGTATGTATATATATATATATATATATATATATATTTCCACACACACACACACACGCCTGTTTTAATTGCACATTAGGACCCGCATCAGCAGCAGCCGCGGCAGCCCGCATTTGCTCTCTCCCCCTGCATCCTTCCCAAAGTGCCCGCGGGCAGCGTCGGGCTCTAATGCGAACGGAAAGTGAGGATAAACTTGCTCGGCACTTACCGGCGTGCAGCTGGAAGACGCTCCTTACAGGCTGGGGGCTGCGGTGCGGAGCCCTTCACTGCTGCATAACCTGTGACTTGCGGTCCCCTGCCCAGCTGCGTCTCTCTCTCTCTCTCCCTCTGTATCTCTGTAAACCCCCCCCCCCCATCACTTTCAGTGGCAGGGAGGCTGAGACGGAGGAGAAACTCTTCACCTAATTGGCTGCCATTTACAAGATGCGATGTTGTAACAAAGGCCAGAACGAACAGCCGCTTTAATAATGCATTAAGAAAAAGGACTGTGTGGAGATGGAGGGTGGGCCATGGGATGGTGAATAACATCCCTGTGAGACGCTCGCGGCTGAGAGGTTATGTTACAGCATGCTTCTCGCAACCCATGTCACTGTCGGTCATCGCCGGCGCTAATAGCGGAATTACGCTTAGAGCAGCGGCCATAACAAGGTTTGAATTAGCCTCATGATTTTCTCCCTGCCACTGGAAGTTGGATCCAGCTCCAGATGCCCACCCACTCCCCTCACCCCAGTCACTTTCTGCCATTAACTCCCCAGAGCAGAAGGGCTCCCCCGGTAGAACAAGGCAGCGGGACTCTCTTGCATTCCTTTCCCCATCCCCAAGGACATTGGATACACACACACAC
>JAODKM010000075.1:18779735-18799406 GCA_026780845.1 Petrocephalus sullivani
AAAAACATGGAAAAAAAACCCGGGGAGGGGGGGGGGGGGTTTTGGGGGGGGGGGGGGGGGCCAGGAACTGGGGCCAAAAGGGCCCGGGAAAAGGGGGGGGGGTTGTTTGGGGGGGGGGGGGGGGACCTGAATCATGGCCAATAAGGCCGACGACAGTAAGGGGCGTGTCTATTGATGGGGGCGGTGGACCTGACTTGTATCCCAACGTCCTGTGGATGAGGAGTGTGACCCGAACGACTGATTTTAAACGGGCGCCGCACAGTTTCCCTGCCGCTGACGAGGCTGAGCGTAAAGCAGCACTCCCCATGCAAAATCAGCTGCTGCCAGCATTACTCCTGCCCGACCGGGGCCAACGAGCGAGAGGGGGAGAGAGAGAAGGACAGGAGAGGAGGATTCGCTGCTTTTAGGCTCACATGACCTGCTCTTGGTGTGGGATATGGAGCATTCATATTTAGAGACGTAGCTGTGGGAGATTTGGAAGTGCATTTGTGTGGGCCCCCTGTTGGCCACAAACAGTCACTACACTGGGGAGGCCCAGAGTGACTTTGTGAGTCTGGCCCCTGAAACAGCAAACCGGCCCCTGGTCTCATGCCCCCATGCGCCTAATGTCTCTCTCCTCTCAGACCTGCCACTTAATTGTGTTCCCCTTTGATGCTCGGCAGAACCTATCAGGGACTGAGGCACATATCCTGTGGCTCTGCTGGATCGTGTCTGAGTCCCAACAGCGCCCCACCCTCCCAGTGCCCCGCCTCTGGCTTCCATGGAGCACGCAGTCGGGACCCAGAACCTCTGCCATCCACTTCCACTTCACTACCATAACACCAACTCCTAGCTGTATTCCGCTTCTCTGGAATTTACCAGCTGACCCCTCTGGGGGCTGGCTAGTCTGATTCCTGGAAGCTAATTGCAGCTTCCAGCAAATGAACCGGTCTGCACCGGCCTCAGATCACAGCATAACAAAGTAAAGCTGCCTTACTTGGGTGAAAATCCTGAAGGTTTACCTTTTCTGTTCCGGTCTTCTCTGTCATTTATGGGCTGGTGTGTGACTTAGAAGGGCAGCAGTACTAAGCCCATGGCTATCAGGTAGGGTAGTCAGCGTTAGGCCCTTGGGTACCCTAAAAACCAATCAGAGTGTACTGGATGAATGACTGACCCTGTGCCCTGTCGCCCAGTTTCTCAGTTTCACCCGTGTGTGTCTCCTAGGAGAGCATGATGGGATATGTGGAGCCCTAAAGAATTCCTATGTACTCCTGCAAAGTATCACCATCTGCAGCCTTCATCTTGAGGGTCCATCCAAGGACGCTTTACGGTAAGGATGATACCTTAATAGCTGCCTGCTGCTTTGGGTGTTTACATTTAGATTAAAACAGGTGGTGCCGGTGAAAACGGGAGCAAAACAAACACTGCCCCCCCCAGCCCCGTTACAGTAACCACTTATCTAATCAATGTCAGCTTTCTAGAGTTTGTCCTGGAAAGCATAAGGAGTAAGGCAGGGCACACCCTGCATGAGGCACTGGCCTGTGCACACACACACAGACATGAACAGACTCGCGTACCTATCCAAATGGGGACCTTCCATTCATTTCTAAGGGGAAAACCCTAATCCCAGTCACGACACCCTTATCCCCAATCCAGCCCTAACCTTAACCATAAGTAACCAACCCAAATACAAGACATTTTTACTTTTTTATTCCATTCACAGATTTTTTTATAAAATTGAGGTTATCCAAATGGGGACCTGAAAAGATGACCCGAAAAGTATGGAAATTGCAGGTTTTACCACACTTTGGGGACATTTTGGTCCTCAAATCTGATTTATGCAAACCCACACACACACACACACACACACATACATGCACACAAACACATACTGCATACAAACACAACTGCATACAAATGGCCCCTTCTTCACAGCATGGCTCAAGATTGCCAGATCACCGCACACGTGTCTTCATGTTTGAATGCGCTTGGCCCTCCCGTGAAATGTCAAAAGCCTCTTTCCACATAAACTCCACCCCTCCGGAAAGCAACTCTCTTTCGTTGCTCTCTCACAAAGAATGGGGGATGCTTTCATCAGCCACTAGCCAGCCTTCTCTCTGTAGATGGGGTAGCCACATCATTAGCGAGCTCGGCGCATGACTCGGAGTGCTTATGACCCTAAAGAGGCACCCAGAACGGCAACCCATAGCTGGAAAGTCCGTCAATTATCACACCCCACCTGGCTGTGTATCTATTCCTCAAAAAGTACTTTAAGAACAGCAAAGCTATTTGCGAGTAGCCCTGTAGCTGGATGTTGTAATGGCATGAAGCTGGGTGCTAAAATTAGTGCACCAGGTAATAAACACTGTAATAGGCGGGAGGAGCGATGTTCTCGCACCTTACTGGAAACCGCGACGCAGAAGGGCTGGGGGGAAGTGGGGTAGGAAGGTCTGTGCTGCGTCGTTCCATCGACCACAGCCATGAATAAAACCACTGGTGCTAGCAGCCCGCTAATCGACAATCTATACCGCCCACGCATTAAAGCCTTTGGTCAAGCTATGGTCGGGGTCAGCTGCCGATCAAGAATTCTAATATTAGAAGCCTTTACCGCGGGAAGCAGGCTTTCAGATGTGACCGGAGAGGGTCACTAAACACGGCATGGCGCGTTATTTGTGTAGCCAAGCGCCTGGAATTCCCGAAACGACCACCCTGCCCTCTCTGTGATGCAGGGAGTCATCACTGTAAATGTGTTTCAGTCGCTTCAGTAAAGCTAGCTGGCGAAATCTGTCCCCAGTGAAGCCGAGTACAAAGGCTGGGGGCTTGAGAGCAAGGCGCGAGTGGGTGGGCGACTGTCCAACGTGTGTCTGGACATAGTGGCACTGCTGCTGTGAGATGCATTCCTAATACATGCACGCTCTACAGTTCCAGATTCGGGGCAGCACGTAAGACACATAGTTATAAGGTGCTGTGCTGCTGCACCAGGATGGGGGGCACAGAGGTTTGGGTTTGGGATGCTTTCAGATGTTCATTTGGGCTGGTCAGGGCTGTACTTGTCTAGTTTCAGATCCTCTGTTCTGAGTCAGGCTGGTCCAGCTTCCGATTTCTGATCTCATGTTTTAGATCCTGTGTGCAGATTCCGGCTGGCCCTGACTTAATTCTAATTTCAGATCCTCTGAGTTCCCTAATCTCCTGCAACCATCAATAGTTCCCTCACCTCTTCAATCAAGGAATCTGTGTTTATAAGAGGCTGAAGCTTGTACAATGTTTCTTTTTTTGCGGTCAGGTGGGGGTGTAGGGGGCAGTGGGGCAGCTTATTTTCCAGAGTACTGGTGACACCAGATGAGATCCCCATGCTGTCATTCTCTGGTGTCCTTACTGGGCAGCCAGAGTCCCTGGTTTCCTGTGATTTTCATATCCTTTAATTAACATTTCCCTGTCCAATCAAAAGCGGCCCAATTTATCATACTGCCTATATTGTATTTCAAAGTAAAATGCGGTAAAATGCTCACCTATTCCAATCTGTGTGCTGCTGACTTGATTATTTCTAAGATCTTTTCTGTGTGTAACTCCCTCTGTGCATGACGACCTTCATTTTTAAATCCTCCTCCCTGTTCCCTCCTTCTCCTGAACGAAAGGAGGGCAGTGGCGTCTTGTAACCTGATTCTGAAATGTTGCCTGTAGCATAACTCCACCGAGGCTGACCCAGAGACCCAGAGGTTCGGATCCCTGACCAGCACTCTGAATTCCAGGCCGGGGCACCCGCACTCGGCTTACCTGTTACCCAGCAGAGCGGTCCACATTCCAGGTTCCTAAAAGGCATGTGGTTGCGATGGCAGCTCAATCTGCGCCCCAGTGGAAGACGTGAGAAGCCGTGTAATGCCCGATGGCATCATCAATCAGCTGCGAGCCATTCCCCACCCTCCCTGCCCCCCCCCTGCCACAGGTGCCCAACCCCGGGCCGTGCCCAATGGGGGATTTCGGAAAGTGGGGCAGCGTGATGCTAATGCTCCTGTGCTATCTGCCAGCTCTCCTCCTGATCCAGTCCTGCCGCCCTCCCCCTTGATAAAGTGAGCGTGTGAGCATATGCGCAGTACCTGTGCGGCATTGTTGCCCTGCTATGTTACAGACACCCAGGTTTGAAAGGAGAGAGTGTGTGGAGCGTCTGACGTGGAGTGATCGGAGGCATGCGGTCCTTATGAGAGGTCTACCGGGCCCAGATGGCTTTCTGCACACATTTTTATCACCTATGGGCGGAGTCTGGCGATTTCCACACACGCTAGGACTGGATTCGGGATGTGATTCGGATGCCGTGTGGTCACGGTGCTCCCAGTGGCCATTAGCTACCAGTGGAGACATGGAGGCAGCTGCTTCCTCAGTGGGTGGCTTCGCCACCCTGAAGCCAGCCGATTTTTGTTCATGGTTAGGCTGGATTTGGGCTGTGATTTAGATGCCTTTAGATAATATGCTGTGTGGTCACGGTGCCCCTGGTGGCCATTAGCCACCACTGCACGCAAAGCCACTTCCTCAGTATAAAACCTCATTTTCCACTCGATCCTAACCCCCCCACCCCCCAACCCGCCCGTTTCTTTCTAATGGCCCCCAGCTCCCTTCCCCAATAATGATTTAATGAGTACATAAGGAGCATCAAATGCAAAGGGGGGCAACTCTATCACTATTACTTTCAACATTCTGAGGGTTTTTGATGATAATTTGGGAATCTGTGGCCTTGGCTGCTAATCCAGCATCATGGTGTGCCGCCGGGAGATCGCCGGGTTCGCCGTTGAAAGATCCCCGGGTGTGCCGCCGAGAGATCGCCGGGTTGGCCATTGAGAGATCGCCGAATTGGCTGTTGAGAGATGGCCGGGTGTGCCACCGAGAGATCGCTGGGTTGACCGTTGAGAGATCGCCGGGTTGGCTGCCGAGAGAACACCGGATTGGCCGCCATGAGATCACCGGGTTGGCCACGTTTAGCCATGCGAGGGTAGCTTAAGTCTCGCCCCCATTAAATGCTTCTCGCCACTGTTTCCGACAACTAGAGAATACACCCCCCTCGATGAATTCTCCACCTATCACTCCCCCCCAGCTTTTAATTATAAATTGTCTCTATGATTTTTTAACAAAGCCCCTTTCTGGATCTGTCACTGCCCTCTTTTGGCCTATTAGTCTTCTTCACCAGTCAAGATGTGTCACATCAGCTATGTGCTCTTCCTCCCAAATTGCTTTAAAAACATACTTAAATGCCCCTCCTCTATTAGGAAATGGTACAAGATTTTGACAGGAGGAAAATCTGTTTTGTTTAATTTGCTGAAAAACAATCTTAGGGGATCGAGAAAGTGACTAAATGATTTTTCCATAGTCAGATGAGCTTGTGATGGATGTTAAGGTCTGCATATGGCCAGCATGAATCCATAACCCTATAGCCCTGCTACAAGGTATGTATTTGCCCCTGGGATCTGAGTAAACACTTAGCTGCTATGGATATAGGGCTGATGGGATTTTTCTGACTTAAAATCTAAATGCCACTGTGGAGGCAATCGATCCCGGAGTGGAATAAAAGTGAAGCCTCATTGTGGCCTATGACTCATCACGTGTCTGTCCGACCAGTCCCGAGGGGCCAGGGGGTGCAAATAAAGGTCCCATACAAGGGTAATTAACCTTATTGTTACCCAGGACACTGGCACAGCAGAAATCGCAATCTTTTAGGCCGAGCCTTCCCGAAGGCTTCTCCCAGAAAGAGCCGGTTAAAGGGAGGACAAAGAGCGATTTCTTCATTCCCACTCCACCCCCCATTCGATTTGCATTGATTCTGCCAGGAAACTGGAGGGGGGGTGATATCTTTAAAGAACCCTCGGTGTTGGATGGAGAGATCAGCGGTTACACTCGACGACTGCGCGGAGGCCGTTGCACAATGATGCATGTAAACGGGGTTAGCAAACTGTGGTGGCGCAACCATCAGTCAGTGTCTGGGACTAAGAGGTTAGCTTGCTGCTAAGTGCTAGCTAAGGTATATGCTGTAGACCATTATAAAATATAAAACATGTAGGATAATAATATAAAATATAAGGATAATGTCCTAGTAGAGGCAGCTCTGAATTTACGAAAACGTATTTGCGTTAATCCAGATTCATACAACGAAATACCTGAGTTTACTGACACAAAAAGACAAAATACGCTTCTGAGTAAATGTACACTTTATCTTTTGATGTATTTAGTGTGTGGTCTTTAGTACTCATTATTAGTATATTTTTGCCTATATTTTAAGGTCTCCTGAATGATATGGGAAGGTCAATCTGAATGTGACTTACATGAGGGTTTGCCTGTATATTGTTTTTGGTTCTGAATTGATTTGGTAACTTTGATGTTTCGTAACATGCTGGCTTATCCGTAAGAATGACCGATGAATTAATCTTCTGAGAGTGGGGGCTGGTGTGGGGGTGGGTCCAGCCAGGAGGCCACAAGTGAGCCATGCCTGGAAGGCCCAGAGGTGGGCCTGTGGGCCTGAGCTGACAGGGAATGCTTCATTTCGGCCTCAGCGAGTTTCTCAGCCAAAAACACCATGATCTGAGTGCCGAGGCCCACTTGCATCATCGCTCTGATGAGGAAGAACCCCTGATTCACTTCTCAGCATGAGAAATTCCCCGCTGGAGTCCTGGTGACTGGAGGGGATGGAGTTTCAGTGTTGGGTTGAGGATGACAGAAGATGGACCTCTACACTGCTGCATGACACCCAGCCTCGAGCGACAATTAAGAAGAAGGGACAGTCAAAGCGTGAGGTGGGGGGCGGACCCAGTTCTGTTTCTCCTAGCGGCCGACATCCCCAATTACTGGCCCCTCCCACTCCAGGAAATGTCCAGAAGACTGGAGGACTCAGTTCAGCAGTGGTTAGCAGGCAGAGGTGGAACTCTTTGTTAGCCACTTAGCTTTTACCCAAATTGAGCTTGATAGAGACTGGCTTATTTGCCAAACCGATGACACACACATGGGTCACACGGTACCAAGGGCCAGCAACCGGTGAAACTTCCTGTAGGCGCCCTGCCACCACAGTTTTCAGGTGCCAGGTTACTCCCTGACTTGAGTAAAATATCCAGCTTTGCAGACGAGGAGGTTTTCCGAGCTGCCAAGCAATTAAAGCTATACCTGAGGATCTCCCCCGAACCCAGGCCCTGTCAGCCAACGTCAAGTCTTATTTGGAAGATTCTGGAAGCTGAGTAGAATGGGAGTTAGGCAGTCCCCCAATTTACCCCTGATTCTTATGGTACTCAGAGTGAGGTCAGCCCTGCTCTCCCGGATCACCAACAGGGAACCGGTGGAAGAGGACAGCTTGGACTCCGTTCCTGCTGTCCATGCATGGGGAGCATTAAATATGCAGACACCCCTGGGCGGGTAAACCTGGGACGATGTGTCAGGTGGGTTGGGGAGCTGCCTTTCAGGTTGCCTGCATTAAAACGAACCTCGGAGCGATAGTGTGACCTGCTTCAGAAACTTCTGATGCGGGGCAGTGGCAAGTTAAAAGCGATTAAGCGGGCAGACGAAACGCCCACTAGATGGTTAATCGACTCCCTGGAGGTTGACCATTCCTTTTTCTCCCCCGCTGGCCTGCTGGTTGGAGCTGGCATGGGCAGTGAATTCGGCTACAAAGAGGCCAGCCCTCTGTGCCAAGGCACCGTTCTGCCTGCCAATAGCAGACACCAGGGTCTCCTTGACTACTATAGTGCCCCAAATGCAGTATCACCACCAGAAAAAGGGGGCGCACTTAAGGGGTCCAGCAAACATTTCATGTTGAGATTATTATTTTTACATTTTCAAGTGATAATTGGATGCAGAGCATGATGGGAAAGATAAGTGAACTCAGTCCACAACCTTTGATTTAATTCTAATGAGTTGTAATAGTGTTAGGAGACTTAGGAAACATTGTGTATTTTTCTGTTTTATTCAAAGACTGATTAAAGTTAAGCCTTAGCACCATTGAATGGACATCCCACACCAAGGGGAAATGGCCGTAGTGATGCAGTGCCTCCTACTGGTGGGATGTTTTATGTCACCCAGCAGGAAGCACTGTGATCTTGAATAGATATGAGTAGGCAGCTATTTACTGGCTTGCCTCCCACAATACATTAAATGCCAAAAAGTCCAGCTTGGACCCTACATGGCAGCATCCCTGACCTAGGGCCTGTCTCTGAGGTCAGTCAGACGAAGAAGATCTGCTTCCCACCATGATGGCGATGAAAAGTCTGCATATCGATCTGTAGGCAGGATCTGGAGATTACTGACATAAAGAATCCTGGTGTGATTCCTGGTGGGTTTGAGTCCACGGAAATTTCTCCAGTAAAATAACCAGCTATTTAAATGAGTGCAAATTCGTATAAACGTGTAAAATAAGCAGGTGAATGTGACCTTTCTCTTGTGAGGTTATTCTGACATCACACACTTAGTATGTTAAAATTAAAACTTGTCACTGGCAATTAAACGCTGTCAGTGCAAATGTGAGCTGCAATTTCTCTAGCGGCTACATACGCCCCCCCCCCCATTGCACACGTGAGCTGCACTGTTGGAGGTCTGAGACCCAGGATAGTGCAGGAGATGGATATGACATTGTGCCCTTAAGCACTTATACTGTAAATTTATTTATTTAGTGGGCACTTTTGTCCAAAATTACTTGCATTTTTGAGAAAGCAGTGGTGGCCAGTCCTGGGAGCAATAAGAGGTTAAGGGGCTTGCTCAGGGGCCCAGTGATGGCGTCACTCTGAAGACCCTGGGATTGGAACTAGTATTGTTCTGATCATACGCACCGGATTCTAACCCGCTCAGCTGAGAACTTGACCCTAATTAATCTGGGGTGGGAATATAGAGGGAAGTGTAACAAAAAACATTAGATTTGCACCCCCCCGGGTTGGGTGAAAGGAGGTCTGTAGATGCAGCAGGCGGGGTGGGGCCAGCCGGGGGAGCCGACAGGGCGAGGGGTTTATGGTCAAACTCTGCAGGTTGTGGGTCCCGCTGCCCTCCAAGGAAGAACCTCAAAGCATATTCTGGAATGATCTATTGGTGCAGCCGGTGGACTTTATTAGGAACGCGAGTAATGTAGGTAACCAGGAAGGTTCGCCTTTTAATTCACTGCGGTTCAGGGGGCTTTCACTTTTCCCCAAAGCTCTCGATAAATGGACAGTACAATGCAAAAACAGCTTATTACTGACCTAAAAGCCTCGATATGAAGGATGCCAAAGATGGGGGGCGAATAAAAAAAAATACTACCATGGGAATTAGAGAAAAGCACCTCTGAGGTCCGCCGACACCTTTTAATCTCCATTTCTGATTCACACGGGTGACCGTGTACACAAACACTGAGACAGTTCCCCTTCCGTTAAGTAACTGCCGATCCCCAGGTCGAGGGGCGCGAAAGCCGAGCGGAAAGGACATCGTCCACATGGAGAAACGCCTTACATTCTATCTGCCCCTCCGAAGAAGGAAGGAGGCGTTTCGGCGTCTACGAAGGGGGCTTCCTGGGGCTCGCCACCTGGATGCCGCCCAAAAACCACCTTTTTCCTCTCTGAGTGCTTCGCTTTTCTGCTGAGAAGTGAGTATAACCAGTGCACACACCAGCACTAATTAAAGGCGAATATATATATATATATACATCGGCTTAGTAAACAGTGTATGATACAGCCAGGAATATGGCTTACAGGTAAACTGGGCATCTGTATTAAAACACACCAAATAACAAGCATTGTTTATCATACAGCTTTAAAACCATGTTAAAACACACCTTTGAGAGGATCGGGAGTAATCTTTCTGCTGAACCGCTCACACTGATTTGCTCCTGAGATGAGAAGGGAGAGTGGTTCTGGGTAATGTATAAAGGCAGGAATCCTAAACATGGGCACCATCAGTTACCGATGGGAGGCTTTAATTAGGGAGATCGCAGGAAGGAGGCCAGACCTTTCTGCACTTTGGGGTTTAATTACATACCAGATATGTTACATTTGCAGGAAAATACAAGTTTATGTTCTGTGACTTCGGACTGACTGTTTACACGCAGGAGTTTCTGCCGGTTAGCCGGTAAATGGCAGTGTGCTCCAGCTCTGGGTAATTTTGTTGAGACATGTTTAGGATGTAGCATATTATGTCTGCTTTTTTTATAGCTTGTATTCTACTCAAGTCTCTATATCTGACTGTGATTGATGGCATTTCGGGCCAGAATTCCTGCTTTGTGGCTGTATTATTTTGGATATCGGCATCTATGCAGGTGTCAGGCTAAGGTGATGGGTGCTGGTTGGCGGTTAGACTCCAGCAGTCTTTTAAAACTCAGATTTGTAGGCCTGATGGAGATATTAAATTTGCAGGCTAGTTAGGTAAGATTTTAATTTTTAAGTCTCCCTTTTTTGCAATGCCAGGCTGACAAGTACAGTAGATTGTAGAGTTTAATTACTAGTTGGTTTCCCTGCAGGCAATCCTAGTTTAAATTCTAGTTAATTTCACAGTGAATGTTGGTAGGTTTCTCACTGCGTTGCAGTAAACTTTGGGATTCAGCCAGGGTTTGTATAAGCCGGCTACACCAAGCAGTACCCAGAATTCAAGCCTGTCTACGACTGTCGATGAGCTCTTATTAAATACAGCAGGGCTCATAGAAATTTGATTTTGTTTGAATGGTGTGACACTGGTTAAAATAATTGGGGGGGAAAGTCAATATTATTTTAACTCAAACAGCAGTAATGATCATTACCATAATCGTTTGGCTTGCTGGAAATTTACCAAAGATAAAAATATCGATGGGACGGGGTGCAGATTTTAGGAGTTCATATGATGAAGGGATTGGAAATAAAATGAATTTAGGGAATTCACAGAAAAAAAGTGCACGGGAGAGAGAACCAGAGGCGATCCTAAGGACTCTAGGGGCCCATGGCAAAAAAACATTCCATGGGACCCTCCAATTCACCCTCCCAAGATATTTTAGCACTAAATTAATATAAATACATTTAATTTAATAAACTCAAGACTCTTTCAAGTTTGTGAAAAACAGAATACACAAATAAAGCAGATTCACCATTGCCATGTACTATGCGATCAGCTACCTTCTGGGGCCTCTCCCAGCTCAGGCCCCTAGGCAATGGTATGCCTCTGACGAGGGGTGGGGACTGTCGGATTTAAGGTACCCCTGATTAATTTGCCTTATTTTCATTCTCTTACACTTAGCCCAGACAATTCTGCAAGTTATCCTGTTTGGCCGGAAATCTGGCTTTCTGAAACAGGCCCCATTTCTAGCCAGGTTCTTTGTAGCAATATAAGTTGATAAAGCATTATGTTGTATTGTGTGCATGCAAACCCCGTAGCAGCATATCCATATAGAGAAGCCGGACAGTACTGTGTGTATGACCGATTTTATGAAACATAAGACACAACTGCTAATAAACATTAAATAACTACAGCTTTCACATCTGTTGATAAAGGGTGCAGCCATCTTGAATTCTGTGGTCGGTAAGCAGGAGCATTTTGTAGAAATTTATTATGTCGTCTTTCACTGTTGGCATTTGTAAATATTTATAAATATTGCAAATGGTCATTATCATTGAGTTGTTTGATCATTTGATCTTCAAGTTGAGTTATTTTAGTGTACTAGTGTGCTAGTTAGCTTGCTAACTAAGCTGTGCTAAAGATTTTGAGGCTACATGGCAGATACTGCCACTAATGTTGGCTTCATTCTGAAGAATTTCTGTGATGAAGGGGAGCAGAATTTAGGTATATGTAGCAGACCTACTAAAATAGAGAGACTTTTTTAGGTCATACAGCCAACTGTCCCCACTGTGCTTCCCCTATTTTAAAAATCACCATCCACATCCATTTTTTATTATTGGGTGGTAAGCTGTCGTGTGGCTTTTAGTTTATTAGCATGCCGACTTCTCACTACCGTGACGTCCCACTTGTCGAATGATTTGCCCTCATGGACCTCGTGACGGATAACATGACTTGCAAGTAACGCACTAAGTGGGGGCTGGTTGTTAACTTAAGGGGCCTTTCCATGTGCCAGTGGGCATATTGTGAAGTGGATTGCTCCAGTCAGGTCCACGGGTCCAAGGGGAGAGTGGCCTTTTCTTGGGAATGAGTGGTTGGGTGAACAAGAGGGTGGGGTGGAAAAATGAATCATATGCAAATCCTCATGGTCACATGACTCACCCCCCTTTTAGGTCATATGACAGTCTGGCAAACAGTGTATATGTGCCGCTCAGGCAGGTGGGGTCTCTCTTACAAATGAGCGCCGGATGAGACTGCATTTATCGATTACGCCCTGGAGTTGATGATATTCCGTCTGGCATTTTTAATGCCCTTACCACATTGTGCGTAGACCTGTAAATCACTCCTCCGGGAGGCAAATCGAAAAGCACAGATGTGACTTTGGAAGAAACCGGATGAGAGCCATCTGTGGTCGAAACAGGAGCGGGCTCTTACCAAAGAATAAACAACGCCTGTATAATATTTCCTTGTTTCCAAAAACATGTAACGGAATTACATTCGGCTTTAAGGGCTCTTGCAGTCGTCTGCAGAGGATAATAAAACCAAATCATTCTGACAAAATGATCATGTGCCTAGTGGTTGGAAATGGTATGTTCCCCCTGCTGGGTTGAAGACGGAATATAAGAGTGTGAGAGATCTACGTCTTCGTGTGAGTCAAGTAGAGGTTAATGGCTAGAGGGTTTTATGAGCGCAAAATGATTTAATAGTGGCAGCCTGGCTTCTTAGTAACAAGTGTCTCTGTACTAAGGAGTTAATTCTCAGTTCAGTGTTTATGTTAAACGGTAAAGCCGAGTGTAATGAATTACCGCTGTTAGCTTAAAATTAGCAACTCTTAATCTGCATGGGTAATAGAGGGTGGTAAATATTGAATAAGTATAAAATAACTAAAATTCCCCATGGCCCTGACCAGGATCAGGGGTTAGAAGATGGAAGGATTGATTGATGGATGGAATAGCCAAGATAATAGCCAACAGATCACCAGTCCATGTTTCTGCCAGTGGGCTGTGACAGTTGTCCAAATGACCATGGCCTTGTTAGATAAGATTATTGGCCATTTAGAGTAATTTATACTCTATTTATATGCACCCCATTGTGAGTGTTGATTTGCAGATGCGAGGCTGTGGATGAGCTATAATGGCCCCTTAATCTATCAGAAGTAACGGTGCTCTGCTTAAGGACTGTATCTCTGTTATATCTTCAAGTACCATGAAGGATTGAGTTAATTAATTTCCAGTAAAATCCGGGCTGAATGAAAGAGCCAAGGAGACAGCTTCAGATAATATGCTGAGAGACGAGCTGACCTGGGATCAGAGGATGATTCGTGCATAATAAGTGTGGTCCATTGTGCCTCCCATTACCCTCAACTTAGTGTTTGTCCTGTAAAATCACCTTTGTGTGTTTAGAGGAAAACAGACAAGTGATTATTTTAAGTAATGGGAGAATCAAGGTACGGTCAGTCCCGGGAAAATGAGGAATTCCATCAGTGGAATGACTACAACTGACTTGTGTTCCCTGGGCATGACTCTCATTGAGGCACGTCTAGTGGGCCCTAAAGGCACCAATTTGAGCTGAAAGCTGATTGGTCACTGTCAGTCTCTCACTCACAGATTCTCACCGTATCATTGACCAGTAATAATGTTGCCAGCTCCGTATGAAATTTGCCCCCCCTCTGCCCCACTCTTAAAAATATATCCTAGAATCGTCCCCCGACCCTGTGGCTCCTGTATGGGCAGCCATTGTGTGTAAGACCTCAGCCACTTTTTAAGCTGAGCTGTCAGACCGAGAGCGCTTTGTCTTTATTATTAATGTCCACGTTACCATCCGCTTCCAATATGTGTAAATACCCTAAGCATGCTGTTAGGCCTCCTGGGATATGGTCCAGTCTCCACTGTCCCATTTTTGCGTTCTAACTGATAGTCTTATAGGTTTGTGTTTTGGAGTTACACCTCCCCCGAGCCTCTCTGCTGAAGTGGGCGGGGCCACAGGACCATATGTGTGGGCGGAGCCTGCAGAGGGACCGGGAGAATATGGACAGCGCCTGATCAAAAAGTCTCTGAAAACTTAGGTAGGAGGACCAGCCTCGCAACAGGAGGGATAGATAGATGAATGGATGAATGGGTGGATGATCTTAATCCTTGTAATAATGAGCTAAATATAACCACTTGAGTTGTCAGCTGTTTTAGTTGCTTAATTTCTGAGTATCCCTAAATGAACCATACTTCAGAGTGCCTTAATGCATTGTCAGCATACAGTAAAAACGAGAAACCTTAACACACTAGCGCGCTTCCGGGAATTTCTCCCTGAATTAAAGAATCAGGAACACATCTTCAGTGAGGTCAGGAGATAACCCATGCTGCATGGGAACCCCTACAGGCGGGTGTTGGAATTACATCTGCTTTGGACAGGGAGTTTTTCCCTTTGTGGCCCTAAATGATCACCCTCTGACGACATCAGGAGGTCATCTTGTTTTACTGTATTCTATCAGAAGCATTTCCTGGGTGAATGTATGCACATTGAGATGCTCATCTTACCTTAAAAAGCTGGATTTTTTTTTTTTAATATAGAAATATGCACCCTTCTTGGTTTTGAGTTTCAGGCTCTATAAGATGTCTTTTTTTTTCTGTTGCCTGTCATAACGATTTATCTCAGCTGGTGTCCGATTCTGAGGGACCAAACTGTGATGCCAGCTCTTTTAAACCCCATCCACAGACACTCAGAATGGCGAAATCCACTGGACTTCAGACAGGAGGAGGCTTGGGGTCTTCGGGCCGGTTTGTACTCGACACTCACAATGCGTTTGTATACACGTCATGGCCAGGACATGCTTCCTGCATTTGTTCCATGCATCATCTGTGCAGCTGCATGTGGAATTAGCATTACGGGTATACAAGATGCAGTAGGGATGGGTACCAAAACCCGGTACTAAATGGGCCCCGGGGCTAAATAAAAAAAAAAACACAGTATCGATAAGCTCTGATGTTAACGGTATTGTTTTTACTGGAGAAATTAATAAATCAGATTTTTTTTTGTTTCTACATAAACTTAATCTTTCCCAGTTTACCTTATCAGCTCTGATTAAAACGTCAATCTAGGGTGTTCTCTCCCGTGTTAGCAACTATGCTTTTGGGAGACGCATCCATGATTTGTATACCGACATCTGCTGGACCCAGCCTGGTCGGCGAGAGTATGCGCACAAATTTAAATGTTAATACATTGTAAGATATAAAAGCAGACGTAAACAATCACATGATACTTAACTTAATATCTGTTAGTAGACATAGTATGACAAGTACAGCCTGCCTGCCAGGCAGAAACGCAGCTTTTTATTTTATGTGCTATTGTAAAACCTTTAAATAAATGCACACAAAGTCATTGTGGACTGAGAAGACGTTATAAAGAATTAAAACTAACAAAAACGATTGTGTATGTTTTTGTTTTATTATAATGATTTTACTGACAATGTAACTCCCATGCGAGAGAAGTATCTGTCAGCTTACTGTCGACGGTATTGCATGAAAAGTTTGTTCCTGCGTCCACAAATAGGACAGAGATCTCGCATTGCTATACAGATCTGCGGTACCGTGAGATATGCGCATGCGCACGCAGATCGGGCAAATTTGTTGAATAATAATAGTGAATTGTTAACTAAGGCAATGTTAATTATGTTGTTAATTTGATTTTTTTTCCTTCAAAACGTACCGATAACAATACCGTTAAAGTACTGGACGGATAAGCAGCACCGGAAAGAGGAGTAGTGCCGTTAAAAATGATACCCATGCCTAACTACAGCAGTCCTCAGGGACTCCTAGATGGGCCGGGGTTTTTCTCTCTCCGAACTCTCAGCTGTTTTTAATCACACACATACCATCTGCACAGCCCAGAACACCTGAATTCCACTATTAAGGGGAGTGTCCCAGTACTTTTGTCCATATAGTTTGCAATCCTCAACATGGGGTAGTAAAGTGGTATATGGCAGGATGAAGTACGTATGAAGTGGAGCAGTGGGTAGAATGTAGAGAATGCTGCAACAACATTACAGAATCAGCAACTCACTGTGAAGGCAGCGAGTACAACATTTCATACCACAACCTCAGACAAATGAGTAAGACCAGAAATTAAGGCGCTGACCAAGATGGTTTTCTCACACTGCCCCCTAGTGGACATATTGACCTCAATATTGAGGTATGCTTGCATATCTACAACAGATGTAAGCGTACACTTTGCAAGTGTGGAGCGTAAATCAGCCCTTAATCATAGGGAAACTGCTTCAAGGGGGAAAGGTCCCACTGTTCCCGAGTATTTTTAATCAGAGTGAGCACTATATACGTGTAGCGGGCTGATAGATGGATGCACGTCTGAGTAACTGCGTTCTGATGACAAGATCGATGGCGTGTGGGCTCTCATTCGCTGGTTTATGCCACAGCTACGTCGAGGTGACTGGATTGGTCACTGGCTGTCATGTGACCGCCATTTAAAAACAATGTTGTGTTATAAAAGGACGAGCTTGGAAAATAAAGCCCAATTTTGACGGATAGTGGAGAACGGCGCCCCCTGGATGAGTGAGATGGGATGGCCGACCCGCATTCCTGAGGTACTGGTCCGATGAGGGGAGGAGGTGGTACCAGTTCCGGTTGCGGCTCATGAGTGCTCTTCATCCCCAGCACTCTTTTAAAATCACTCTGCTACTCAAGTCTGAACAAGGCATGGTGGATGATTTCCACACCCACTCCCCACTGGAGAGCTCTTGTAAGTAGTTGTTGATTGAGTTTTTGAAACGTCTGAGGAAGGGTGGGGGGCCCTGAAGTGACTTTTGGTGTGGAGCCCCAGGAACAGTAAACCTGGCCCTGAAAATAATGGTCAGGGGACTTAAATGTTAAATGGTTAAAAAGTGCCACCCAGGCTCCCTCCCTCTCTGAACCAGGGGCGCGGGGGCGTGGTCGAGGGTCTGCTGTGGCACTTTTAAAGCTACGTGGATTAATCTGCGCCTCTGGGTCTCATGCAGGGTGAGTGCTGGACAGGCCCATCACCACGGCGGCGGATGGGTATTCTGTGTCCTCAGAAGGATCTGGGAAAGCTGCCCTCCCTCCTCAGATAGGTAGCTTGTGTCATCTCCTGTCTTTGTGCCTGTCCTTGTCTCTTCTCCCTTTGAGTGACCCCCCCACACCCTCCTCTTTCTTTCATCACTCACTCCCCCTGCTTTATTTCAAATCTCTCCCCCCTCCTCCCCCACTACCATCACCTTTGCTCTGTTCTTCTCCTTCTGGGTAAGTCGAGAATGCCGGACCCCTGCATCAGTCAGCTTTGATAGGGGGACTCACCTTGACCCCCACCCTGACCCTGCATCGGTAATTCGGACCCGTATATTGTATTGTATTGTATTTTGTGTCCCTTAAAATATCCTTCTCTCCCTGTACTGCTTACATTTTCCCCCCTCTCCCTCTTCTTGTAAAGCGTCCTTGGGTTTGTGAAAGATGCTGTATAATTGTTGCAATATTGCTATTCTGTGTGTGTCCATGTCTGACCCACAATGCTGCAGCTTAACGAAGTATTCCATGTAAGGCCGAATGGTTGGGAATGATAGCTCCGATCCTGTGGGAGACTTCGTCAATGTGCCTCTTTAGAGAACTCGCGTGCAGCAAGTGTCTCGGTATTAGGTGTATTGTGTATACACATGTGTATACATGTTTACTGGAGCTGAAGGGACCATAATTCCATGCAGCACCCCTTTCTGGTGACAAACGTCCAGTCACTTGGCCCCGTGTCACTGTGATGCACTTTCTGTCACGTTCGTCCACTCTTTGATGCTGATGCTTAAACAAAAAAGAGTTTCAAGAGCCAGCCCCCACCCATGTCAGGCTCGATTTGTGTTTTACTTTTGTCTTAGAGAGAGAGAGAATCTCAGAAAAAGGGAGAAAGAACCAGAATTTGAAGGGGACGGGGATCTAGGCTGAATAAGTGTGCGTGTGTGTGTGTGTGTGTGTGTGTGTTGGCAGAATGACAGACAGAGAGAGTGAGCTAGATCTTTTGTTCGCCTCACTAGCAGCCAACTGCTCCAGAGACGAAAAGCGAATGTGCAGAAAATAGGCTAAATCCGCATCTATACCAGGAAAAAAACAGCAATAATGATGCTGGACAGTTGGGGTCAGTGGGGTCAGTGTCACTCTCATGCCCACCAGCGGGGACCATAGCTCAGACATGCTGGTAGCCAATCAGAAACTGCAGCACGTTAATCACAGACAGGAAGTGACCTGGCAAGAAGACTGTAGTGGGCAGTCAAGCAAGGGGCTGTGGGATCAGATCTCACACATTCCAGATGTTCTCCCACCCTAGTTTCATGTCTGAAATCTGCAATTAATCTGAGTGAAGTTTGAAACCAGTATCACGGTGTAGGAGATCACTGTGGCCTCTTATGTGACCAAATATCTCACATTACGGCTCTGTGTTTTGGGCCTGTGACAGTAAATCTTTTGCATGAGCCTAGGGAAGTGAGTGTCTCAGAACACAAACCAGTACCAGCTGACGGAGGGATTTGCTTCTAAAAAAAAACGGGGTGGGGGGGTTCTGACAGTTTTATCTTTTTCCTGCAGGAGATGAGTCACAGTTATAGTGGGGAGTGGCACTCAGAGTCCAGCCCCCCAGGGCTGTGATGCACAGACATCCTAATCCCTTCTTCTGTTTGCGCTGTTTATTACCCCATCTTCCAAAGATGTCCCCCCGAGGTGCCATTCATATGCAAAACCATTCCTGATTGGCTTGGTGCTCGAGGAGTGGGGTCAGTGCCAGCCAATCAGTGTCAACAAGTGTTTCTTCGAGTGATTTTCTTTCCTGTAAGCAGAATCATGTTTATGTGGATATACTGTAGTGACCCCTTTTCCTTTAATGATAAGTCCACGTAGTTTATAATTTGAAATTGCCAACGTATGGGTAAAGGAGAAGCATCCCATCTTAGTTGAAGTGCAGCACTACTGTTTTTTTTTATCACACGCTAATTTACCATTTGTCTATATATTTGTATATTTAATCATTTATTAATTGCATAGAAAATTTTGTGCACTTATTGTTTGCATTGCTGTGTTTGCACTGCTGTGTTTGCACTGCCATGCTATGTGTTTGCACTGCTGTGTTTGCACTGCTTGTGCTGTGTGTTTGAGCTGTGTTTACTTTTCTGTGCTGCCTGTGCTGTGTGTTTGTGCTGTGTTTTCTTGTTTGCACTGCTTGTGCTGTTAATTTTTACTGCGTTTGTAGAGGCTGCCTGTAATGTGTGTTTGTGTTGCCGTGTCTGTGCCTCTTGTTCTATGTGTGTATGCTTGAGTGTATGTTGCCTGTGCTGTGTGTTTGCGTTTCCCCATTTGTGCCCTTGTGCTGTGTGTTTGCGCTACCTGTGCTACCTGTGTGTTTTTCTTTCCTGTAAATCTCATGTTTTCTGTCATCGGCATGCTCATTATTGTCTGTACACACAATAGTCCTTTAAATGCTTGATACATCTCAATCAGGAATTACCTGTACTCTCTGGTATACGCACTGGTCCCGATTTATCCTTAAACAGTCGGTTTTGATCAAACTGTTCTGAGTTCAGCGTCTTCGATTTCGATTTCACATTCAAGTCATTGGGCCCCCCCGCCCCCCCCCCCCCCCCCCCCCCCCCCCCACCCCCCCCCCCCCCCCCCCCCCCCCCCCCCCCCCCCCCCC
>JAODKM010000075.1:18878206-18888268 GCA_026780845.1 Petrocephalus sullivani
AAATGTGGGGTTAGCGTAGCGCTGCACTTAGCGCTGATAGCAGCCATAAGTACGCATTTGCCAGTCGCCCCCGGGGTCATTGCTTATAGCATTATTTACATCTTAGCTTGCACAGGAGCTCACTGCTGGCATCTCGGCATTAGCATTCACTTTGAAGAGTTAAACTTTGTTTTATTTGTTTTGTTTTTTTCCTGTTAGAGGAACGCTATAAAAATTTTAAATATTTTGTCTCTGATCCACTATTTCATGAGACAACAGTGCAATATTTTAAATGCATGCCAGTATTAAAGTCTGTAAAGGAAAGCCGATTACTATAATTAAATAAATGATTACTATAATTAAATAACAGAGACAATCATGTTATTGCTGTTTTTGTTCGCATTTTAAATTACATCGAGATCAGCGTCATTGTGTGGTTTGAGTGTATCTTCCACCTGGCAATAATCTCTTGAAATTTGCATGTGAATCAGGGGTTTATTGGTTCATATTTGTCAAAATCTCTCTCTCAACTTTGATATAAATGTTGGAAGAAACAAAACAACCTATTGGCTGTGCTTTTAACGTCAGGGGATGTCAGATTGCCGTGCCGGTGAAGTGCTGCTACATTATGTGGTTCTGTAGGAGGGCGATTTAGCATCTCGGGGTGTGTATCAGCCGGCTAAAGATACCACTCAGGGAGGTCAGGCCTCTCAGAATTACACAGGATGCATTTGGTGGAAGTGCCGATTGCAGAGGGCCAGATTACAGGGATACTTAAGGACCGTAAAGCTTGTGTAAAGTTTAAGGTTTTACAAGTGGTCACAGAACCCCAGACACACAAGCGGATGGCAAACTTGTACGTAGTATGATTGGTTAACGCACTGTATAGAATTTCCCATGATGCCGCTGGGTGCTGCAGGGAAGCGGGCATTAATTATGCTCACATAATTATATGTTAATTAGTTATAATAATTAAAGACATTAATGGCACACATGAATTTTTCCACCATTAAATGCAACTTGAAGAGATTGTCAGAGAATATCTGACCTAGAATGGGAGTATATCCTAGCTTATGAATACATTCCTATCCTAAGTTAGGTATGAATACATTCCTCGTGTGCGCAGCTTGTAATCGCTCATGGGGGGGGCTTGTTTTGCCCAGACCCATGGGGAATGACCCTCTGATTGGTTCTGCACTTGTACTACAGGCAGCTCCCTCGTACAGCAGGCCCCTTTATCCCATCAAGGACCTCCATTGTTCTGTGGCCTTGACGCCAGCTTTTGTCCCCCCCACACCACAGCATGGCACAGCATGGCTAGGAACAGCACTGCAAACACGAAGACAGCAATAGCCAGAGTTAAATGTAAAAGGGACAAACGTTTCGCGGCTGAAAGCAGCAGCTAGAGGATTTTTGAATACGGCGTCTCACCTGCTGTGCATCGTGGGAAACGTCAAGCGAACCGGTCCCTCCTTGTGTGCTACTGGGCCACTCTCAGCAGATTACCTCATTGTGTGATTAGAATACAAATAAACAAGCCCCCCCCCCCCCAAATTGTGTTGAGATTGTGTCTCTAACTGGCAGGAAATAGAGGCAGCTGTGTAGTCGCTGATTTGAGGGAGTCGCTCAGAGTGCATACAGCTGAAGTCTGAGCACTCGGATCCCTACCATCAAAGTCATGCTCTTCCTGCCATCTAAAAAGGCATTAAGCACAGGCTGACAGCAGCTGCAGGTGAATGTTTGTAAATTAGCATGGAGCAGTGCAGGACCTGCGAATATTTAGTCTCATAAATTACAAAATATGTACCATACAGATTCCTTTATTGGGGGGATGGATGAATCTGATTGGGTAAGAGAGTGGTCACATGCTCTTCCACAGTTCCTGTTAAACAGTTCCTGTTAAAGGTGCAAATGACTTCCTGAGGTTGCAAAGCTGATCCATACGCCACCGTATCGAGGGTGTAAAAGCTACTGTAAAAGTAACGTGGGCAGCCAAATTTCCAGTGTGATTGTGGAATCCATATGCCTCTGCACACAGGCCGTTTTATTTATTTTTTTCTCATCTGATTGGTTCTGATTGGTTAGGAGCACTAAGATCCAACCACTGCGGACACCCGGGTCCAAGCATCTACATTTGCAGAAGCATGTGGACCACGGCGGCAGTTTCACGCAAGAGACACCATCAGCTAAGATCCCCACCCCCCCCTCCTGGCAGCTGATAAAAATTAATAGGCGAGGGGATTGCATTAATCACAGGGGATCATTAGGATTCATTAATGAGCCAAATGTTTTAGCAGAAGAAGAGAGAAAGGCTCCTATCCGGCCTGTTTCAAGCGCCCACACCTCAAAACTGATAAGGGGAGCTCTTAAAACTGGCACAGCCCTCCGTAACCGTGTGTGATGCCCAGATGTTCAAAAAATGTGTTTGCTGCGAAGTGACACTTGACAGCGACAGGATTCTGAGAAGAAGTTTTAACCGTACGTCATCATTCCACGCAAAAAAAAAATCCTGGGAGAACTTTCCAGAATAAATCTGCACCCAAACACTGGTATATGACTTGGACGCACCACATGGGGGGTGGTGGGTGTGAGTTTCATGCTGTCAAGTAATGATGCACCAGCACCTGCTCACTGCCGAATTTATTTTGCCGCCGTTATGAGTAACGAGACGGGTAAATTGAGGGGGCTCTTCGCTGTGGGCCGTGCGGCTTTGGGGGACCCTTACCCTCACCCTCTGCCTCCCCCACCATAACTGGGATGGGACAAGAGACAACAGGGGTGCCATTCAGAGGAGATGGATTTTTTTGGCTTGGAGGGTCATGGGGGGGAGATAGATGCTGGTGGGTCTTTAGGAATTAATCAGTGCTTATTTATACCCCAGCCCAATCCGCACCAATCCGACGTCCTGCTCTTTCAGCCACAGTTTTTTTCCAATGCATGCTGACAACATACAAGATAGTGACTTCTTAGTGCAATAATGCAGTTTCCATGACGATGAAAACGCCATGCATTACTGACATTCTACACTATCCAGCTAAATGCTAACATAGATCATTCACAAAACTCAGTTCAGCTTGCTTCTCTGTCACAGAACCACTAGACGGTTTTGGGCTTCACCTATTTGGGGCCCCGTCAGTCCCCTGTGAGTCATTACCAGGGGCCTTGGACCGCAATGTTCAAACCGGCTATAACCATGAGGAAACACCATAAAAGCCTTAATGTCGCCAGTTAGCGTTAGGTAGCTAGCCTATTTATATATGCAAATACCATATGCAAATAGCCAGAGGGGGCGCCAGTGCGCAGCGCCACCGTCCCCAAAGAAGGGCAGTATTGCGGCTCTGATTACATACTATTCTTGCAGTTATGCCAGACCTCTGGCCCACGTCGCCGTCACCATTGTCTGCCGCTGATGAATAACCACCATTACAGGCCGTCGCGAGGCCGCTATTGATTAATGGTCGGTGGGGGGGTGTCAATAATTGCATATTCTTTGCCGTGCGGCCGGAGGCTGCGAATGCTGCACCAATCCGACGTCCTGCTCTTTCAGCCACAGTTTTTTTTCCAATGCATGCTGACAACATACAAGATAGTGACTTCTTAGTGCAATAATGCAGTTTCCATGACGATGAAAAAGCCATGCTTTACTGACATTCTACACTATCCAGCTAAATGCTAACATAGATCATTCACAATTAATGAAAGTTGTTAATGCTTAACAGAGGTTGTGGGTTTGGAGTCCATGCATTCAACTGAACAAACAAGCCACCAAGCACACACACGCGCACACACACAAAACTTTGTGTGTTTCACTGTGTCTCTAAAACACAAGCAGCCTGCAGGAAGCCCCTGTCCCCGAACTCGAGCCAGACGACAATGTCACATGGTTAGCTTTTGATTTATGGCCTGGGTGCAAAGGGCAACCTTTTGCATGGCCCTAGCCCTTTAAGAGCCCGGCGGTGTAACAAACGCGCTCTGTGGAGGTTCCTGGGACGCCGTTTCCATGGCGCCTTTATGAGGGGCTTTACGCTTTGATTTCCCCCCCGGAAACGGGACGTCCATCTGGGACACAATACCGTTACTGTCATGTCTCAGAGTTGGGGGGGGGGGGTACAATCACCATCCACACACAGCAGATCCTTCTTTAGCTCTCTTATTTGAAAACAGAAACCTTTATATATAAAAGATGCCTCTATGGGGGTCTTCATGTCCACCCCCCCTCCCCGGAGCATTTATGTGACCATTCCCTTTCTAAAGACCTCCTTCCAGCTTCCAGACGTCCACTCATCTGTCAATTTCGGGAATGCCTTCCACGGAATGTATAGCGATCCTTGGAGAGGGGGGAGACAGAGGGAGACCCCCGGGCCGGACAAAACTGGAGTCGGTGGTGGACTTCCATCCTGCTGTGCTTCCAAAGCCGTCCCAATAGCCCGCTCAGTGCTGTTTCTCCTTGTCCAAACACGGGACACTGCCTTAATTCAGCTGGCCAATGACTAATGCAAACGTCGCCACGCTGTGCCCGCTTTGCCCCACAGAAACAGAAACAGCCACCATAGTCTGCAGAAACGCATACTGTGCTGTGAGCTGCAGCTAATGCATCACAAAAACAGCATCATTACTCCCTGGGAGGGTAATCATTCCCCGTGAGTGCATGTGGGACAGAACGGGTGCTCTCGGACTCCCCACCCTGGGCCCCTTTTTAGACCTGCCAAAATGTGTATCAAGGATGCGGCCAGCAGGTGGGATTCCGTCCCGGGGAGACCCTGAGACCCTGGGATTTGCTGGAGAATCTTGCTGGTGGACCTCCAGCCAAAGCTGTTAACCCGTAATGGCTCCAGGGACTGGATGACCCTGCTTTCTCTAAAATGTATGCTTGCATATAAGCGTTTGCAGAATAAATTAAATGTAAATGTTATTGTTAGAGTTAAAATAGACCTACAATACAAATCCTCACCATCCACCTTTGGGATGGATTAAGATGTAAGATTTTTTTTTCTAATGACCTCATTAGGATGTTGTAGCACCAGTTAAACGTTAATTATTATTTTTTTTTTTACTCATTTTCCTGAAGTAATTTGGATATTTAAATCCAATCCGCAAAGGAGCATGCTCTCAATATGCCAGTTCACCACTGTCTTGGATGGATGCTTCTGGAAATTAAACAGATAGTATGATGGTGGGGGTCTCCACTAGCAATGGGGGTGGTTTGGGGAACATTACGCCATTAAATAGATTCAACAAAAACAAATTTCCAACAATGCCCTGGGCCACCATGTGAGGCTGAGAGGTCTTCCATCTGCGCAGCAGGTCTGAACCCTGATTCAGGCAGGCCCACTAGGGTTGGGTGGCAACGAACTATGCATAACCAATAGCCCAGCTTGATGTAATGTGCGTATGGTATATCGAAAGGTAACCATCAAATTAAACATGCCACACAGCTGTGCAAATGAACACTCAGGCAGAATCTTTGGACGCCTAAAAACGTGGCACTCGTGGGTCCATCTCGTGAGTCCAACTGTTTGAAAGCAAGAGGGGGAATCCCTCCTCGTCCCTTCACTCTCTGCATTTGGAGCCAAGGACGACTTTGGGGGAAGGAGGGAGAAATAAAACAAATAAAAGTGGATTAAGAAACACTGCAGCAGCTCCGGCGATCGATTGGAAGGATGATGAATCCCTTGCATTGGTCATGACCCCCCTCTAATGCGTTAGCCCCTGGAAGGTCATTGGTTCGAATCCCGTCATTGGCAGAATAGTCTGATGTGTGATGGGCCTTTGAGCCAGGCCCTTAACCCCCATGAAATGCCCCAAGGGCACCAGATAAATGGCTAACTCTGCAGTCAGACCTCAAACTTCACTCTCTCTTATATAATTCTGTCTGTCTCAAAGAGAGCACGGTGGGATATATGAAAGTTAAGGTATTCCACCTTATGTGTATTTGGGCAAATTGACTGAAGTACTGAAGTTTATCAGAGTATAAAATGGGGGGGTGGATGTCCTGGGCTGGGGCCAGGTCAGGTGATCAGCTTTTTCCCACGATTCCCCTGTACCTTGTTACAGATGATATGAAATTGCATTCTGTTTTTCCCTCTGTCTCCTGTACAGTGCTCCCTTGGCAAATTCACTCCCTGGGAGTAGATGGACAGCTGAAAAGCTCTCAGAAGTGTCACAAGACACAAAGACAGCACTAATAATAACATTTATAAAAGCGGAGAGGGTTGTAAGAACTATCAATGTTATCCCACTGAAAGTCACCTCCAAAAAACACATCTTTCTCTTCATTCAGGTGTTGAGTACTTAGTCTGAGGGATGGTACCCGGATTTGGGCTTATGCAATATGCCGGCTGTCTCTCACTCCCATGATGCAACGCTGTGGCATCCAAGGGCCGATGTGTATAAAAAGTGTTGGGACCTCTGCTCTCACTGGCTGTAATTATGCCCAAAGCTATACACCATCCCACTAAGAGGGAGCACTTCAGAAATAGACAAAAAAAATGCCTTTGGTGATGGAAAAAACCATCATAAGCAGAAATATTTGCTCCACATCCAAAATCCAGAATTTCAGCACATGATCTGTTTTTATTCCACAAACGGACTGGAAATGTTAAGCGATGAATAGCATGTAATATAAATAACTGTAGAGGGCACTGTCTGTCTCAGGAGGGAGAGTCAGGTGACTGTAATCGCCTGTATCGATTTGTTCCACCATCCAACATTCTCTATGTTTGCCTACTTCACTGTAATTAGCTGGTTTTGGCTCTCACACAGGCCGACATCTGAGCTGAACACCGGAGCAAGGACCGCAGTGTAAATACTCACCTATTCCTCCTTGCTTCACATATTTAGAAGGTTTTCTCTGCTTTTGTTTATGAATCATGGTCATATTTCCTCATGTAATATATACAAGCAGCTGTCGACTGACATAAGTAATCCATCACACAAACTCATACTCAAGTCAAACTTTATGTATGTCAAATTGAGCCTCCCCCTATATTGTTCAGGAGACCTTATTGCAAAAAAACACATAAACCCAAGTAATACGTACTGAAGAACACATATAAATGAAATGATAAAAAAAAAGGTACGTCGCCTTTTTGCGTCGGCGCTTCCATATACTCTGCATATAGGGTTGCCACGCGTCACTTAAAATACGGAATCGTCCCGTATTTGACAATAAAATTGGGCTTCCCATTTTAAATCAGTACGGTTTTGATTTTTGATTTGGTTTTAAAGTTTTGATTTAGCACCACTGGTGCGTCACTTGGTACGTAGTGGTTGTGACAAAGCCCCACTTTGGGTAGGCATCCTGTATTTTTCTGCATGAAATGTGGCAACCCTACCTGCATATCACGGATATTTTTTAGCTAAGTCAGGATTTAGAGAAGCCGGTTTTGCCTTTGTGTAGTGCTGCTCGTACCGGCGCCAAACTCCTCACGCAGTCTGGCCGACAGGTAGAGCAATGCTTAAGGAAGTAATGGAAGCAATGAAGGTGGCACTTACACTTGCTGAGGTGATGCCATGAGCCAGACCTCGTTAACACTCCATAGTAACGGGCTGTTAAGTTGTCACGATGAATGGCACTGTGTGATTTATTAGTCTGGTAACTGAACACTAAATGCATGGAAATTACACCTCAAGCTTCACCGCTCATTCTGTAAGTCTGCATAATATCTCAGATGTCCGTCTATATTCCTGTATATTCCAGCCCGTACAAGGTCTTTGGATACTCAGGAATCACTTACTTAATTTGAAAGTGGAGCAATTAATCTGTTCCAAAAGGGGAAACAAAATCAGTAGCAATTAACTTCTTACTGAATATGCCTGCAATTAAGGCTGTAATAACAATTAGCTTCTTAACTAAGATTCCAACAATTTAGATTATGATAGCAATTAGCTTTTTAATGAAGTCACCTGCAATTAAGGCTCTATTAGCATTTAGCTTCTTAATGAAGGTGCCCACAATTAAGGTACATCCCAAATGGAGCCTCAAGCCCAGCAACTGTGGTTTTGATAAAGCGTGAGTTGTGTGATCAAGCCAGAAGAATCTTATTTGCCAACAATGGAAAACACCTGGAAAATAATAGATGACAAGAACCCAGCTGGCGGTGTTCAGCTTGTGGGGGGTGGTGTACACCTGGGGTGAACCCCAGTGCTGTTGAATGGAAATGCCAGATGTTTCCAACAGGCCGTCTCAGCGGCGCCACCTGGGATAATTTTGCACTGGTGTGCTGAATGTACAGTCAGTCCTGCTACAATGCGAGTAATGCATTCCTAAAAACATCACGTTCACTAATAGAGCATGCAAAAATACACATCCATTGGGAAAAATTTGGGTTAGGGAAATGAGACTGCATAACTTAGTACCTTACGCCAAACAAAATAAATGAAATAAAAACCAGTGGCCAATTATATGCATTTTAAATAAGAACTATTAATAAGATGTTAATATGTAAATTACATCTCCCGTGGGTTTGAGTCTCATGAAAATTACATAGAAACCACTGTATTTATCACGTTCCTCCTGTCCGATCCTCCTGGGTGCCATGCCCTCTTGTTTACCTCGTGTGGAAGCCCTGCGTTTGCCAGCTGTCTCTCGTTGTGTCCCTGTGTACTTCAGTCTGTGTTCGAGTACGTTTCCCCAGTCCTGTCATTAATGTCACATGGTGCTGCTCCCGGCTTGTGTGCCTCCTATCAATAAACCCCCTGACCATTTGGACTCCCGTCCCTGCTTCCCTGCTCCACATCCAGCTTTGAACGTGACAGTATTCTCCTGCCTGTCATGTTTGCCTGTCTCCTCCCTGATGCGAGACATGACTGGGGTGGATGAACTAAACAGCTACTTTAATACAAAGACAAGAAGGGCAGCAGGCAACAGGTGTGGCTCAGAATGACCAAAATCCCAAAAAACCCCAACAGCCGGCACCCCTGATCCAACTTCCAAATCACCCTGTACCCGGCAGACCGGATACCCTTTGTGCCTCAGCTGAAGGGGATACCGGTGTGGTGAGTGCCTTCCTGCCTCAAGAGGAACACTTCTTCTCCCACCAGGACACCCAACTAGAGTTGAGGAGTAATCCCACGAAGCCCTCTCTCAGTGTGCGGGAAAGCTGCCAGCGAGACTTACCCTGGACGTGGGTAATTATCATTGGCTAGAAGAGCTGAAGCAAAGGGAGGGGCAGTAAAGTTTAAACTGCTTTTTTAGCATGTACTGCATTTGCTAGGCTCGTTAAGGTTTGTGCCCTGTGACAGAATAAAATTATTTTTGCGTACCATGACCCAGCTGGCCGTCGCGGGCCTTGGGATGTGAAAATAGCATGTGTATAACACATTGTGCATCTCTAACCAGATTAATTGTGACTGATAGTTCACTGGGCATGCAGAGCCTAATGGCACTCATGAGCAATAAACATGTATTCAAAAGCCCTTATATTTGAGTAAATTATATCAGACAGACTGTTCATGTGCATTAGTCATGGAACATGAGATCTGTGTGAGTTTTGCTTTGGTATCAAGCAGCAAAAAAGGTATAGCATGATGTATATGATTTCCCTTACTTGACATCGCCTGTGCTGTGATAGTACGCATACACACATCGCCATGACGGCATTAAAATGAGATATATATATATATCCCTACCCTTACTTGACATCGCCTGTGCTGTGATATTACGCATACACACATCGCCATGACGGCATTAAAATGAGATTTAGTGCATCCCCATTGTCACTTACAGATTGACTGGTAATCAGAAGTCCCCCCCCCTTGAGAGTGAAATCCCCCCCTCCTTGCAGCCTGACCTGTCCACATGTCGTTGGTCAACTACAGCCGTCATAAATCCTTGATGCTTCAGAAGCCCCAGATTCCAAATGACTTTTCTCTGCTCATTATCCACTCTCCTCATCATTTTTTCAGTGAGCATTTCTTAGAGGGTGACCCAGTTCTGCACAGAGGTCCTCCACAAATTGCTGCTTAGATATGGAGGATTGCGCTTCCAGCCGCGATGGGTGGCCGAATCCTGGGTCGCACACAGAAAACCTGCCTCACCGCCCAAAGGTGAGGAAAAAGATGACTGCTGTTCCAGGTGGGGTG
>JAODKM010000075.1:18888368-18902506 GCA_026780845.1 Petrocephalus sullivani
ATTAAGCTGGAAAAATGTCCTTGATTAACCCGCGCCTATTACTGTACGCCGTTTTCCCTAACTCGAAAACTCCCTAATTTTTTTTTTGGTCCATTTGAGTTCGACTTAGCGAGGTCCGACTGTACTACTATTTACTAAGTAAATGACAACAACACAAGGCAACAGATACAATAAAACACTGAGGAACAGAACAAGACAAAGAACTTAGACATACTGCTAACAAGACATGATTCAGGACAGGTGAGAACCAGACAACCAATCACTAAGGGCTCAGGGCAACAAGTAACAGGTGGGGTTATTTACAATTAACAGGCCCTAGTGACTAGGAAACAGTAACAAATACAATGGGCTGCCTACACAAGGAGAGAATAGGAGCACAAGTAAAACAGAACATAGACATGGCATGAGCAGGGACACCACAAACAAGACATGAATATACCTCCGCGTGGGTCACAGCCTGTTACTGCATAGGGTTAATCGCCTGCAACGGCATTTTAACAAGGTAATTATTGGGCCCTCGTTCTGTGTCTGGGGTTCCAGCAAGTCTCGATTATAAAGAGAACCGCTATGATGTTCAGCTGAGAACACATCATTTTAATCGGTTTCTAATCCACTTATTGGATCTCCAGAAATCTAATCACATTTGAGGGGATGTGTTCGATGGCTGATAGGTGTCATTTACCAGACCTAACACCTCTATATTGCACTGCAGTGGTACCTACAGGCAGCTCTTAACTTACTCTCAAAACCTACTCAACTTAAGTAAATCTTCACTTGTGAGACAAAGAGTTTAAGGGGGTTCACACGGCCAGGGGCAGCAGTCGAACCTTCAGCCATGTGGATGTAAACCCACAGTCCTGCCCTTTGAGCCAGCCTGCCTGCATACATCTAAATACAGTTAATCCATGTCTTACTACTGCTGCTCCGAGAGGCTTTGCACACAAGCATCTCACTCACATGTACTGTACCTGTGTACTGCTGACATTCAAAGTGATTTTATTTAATTTGACTAACGTGGTCTGTTTGCATGCTTTTCACCTACGCATACATTTTGTCATGTCCTGTCCGTTCGATCCCTCTGTGTGCCACGCCCCCTCATTTACCCCGTGAGAATCCTCCTGTTTCCGGCTGTTTCTCGTTTGGTATTATTGCTTTTGTGTATTTAGTCCGCGTTCGAGTCCGTTTCCCTAGTTCGGTCATTGTCGCTGCTTATGTTAAGCTAGTAGTGTTGTTGTGGCTTGTTCTGGTTGTTACCCTTTTTGTAAATAAATGCCCTTTGGAAGGGCTATAACGCCTGCAGTGGCAGTCATGGGTCGTTCCTCCCGTCGCCACAACCGTGACTTAATTGTTGTTTCCTCTTACATTGCAGTTGTCTTGTATTGTACTACTGTTTTTCTTACCCCTCTATGAAATTACAATCTCAATTTATTTATTTAGTAGGCGTCTTTCCAAAGTATACATAGAATTGAAAGCCAGGACAGCCCGTCCCTGGAGCCACTGGAGGTTAAGGGCCTTGCTCAGGAGCCCCATGGTGACATCACTCTGCGACTCTGGCACCTGTCCTCCCCTGCAACTGTGGCACAAGATTTTCACCATAGTCTTCCAGACAAACATCACAAACTTGAAACCACTGGCGCAGGACTCTTGGGATGATATTTATGATTGCTTTGTTGCGAGAGACAGATAATTCACAAACCGGTACAGATAAACAAACAGAAGCAGGTGGAACAGAGTATTTTCTAGTGTCCATAGGCAGCTTATGTCGGACGGTGGAATCACTACACTGCGTCAGATAGCCTTAGCACATTAGCATCAGCATGGCTCAGCTGAAGCTCTCTATTTAGGATTTACACTCAGCAGCAGTGTTGTTCCGGGCTCGTAACAAACTGCAGTTATTTAACATAAACGACTGTAATAACAGGAGCATGGAAGACTGCAATGGTGATCCGACGGTGCAGCACTCTCCGTAAACGGTCATGTCGCACGCCGGTACGGGGACCTGTCTCACCAAGCTCACTAAACCCGAACACAGATACTGAGTAATGGAGGCATGATTAATTTTTATTTGCATGATTTCTCTTTCCTTTGGATGTGAGGAGACATTCTGTGCTTTTACCTTAATAGACATAAAATATTAGAATGAACTCTTTTCTTTATTACTGTTCAAAGATATTTTCTTTACATTTGCTTGTTTCCACGCTGTCTGTATTTATGCACAGCTATGACACTCTGACTCACCCAATTATATATCACATAACTACGCGAGTTTAAAAAATCTCGGATGTTTGTTCCCACTTGCTCGTCTGACCCAGGTTGTCACTTTCCTTGGTATTGCTCAGGTCCGTTTAAAAAATGCTGTGGTAAATTTCAGACACACCAGGCCCTTGTGACACAGCAGGATATCAATTTACCTCGCTGTGAGTCAAAACCTCTTACAGGGGCATTCTGGGCCTGACGGACATCGCAGTAGCCATAGATGCAGGACACCATGCTGTGAATGGGCCAGACAGGTTTATTTAAAGCTGTATAACCACAGGACACTGCCTGTCTTTCTGTAAGAGACCTGTACACAGTCTCTTTCCAGATGGTTCAAATCAGGGCTCTTCAAATCTGGCCCTCGATTCCAAATCAAGGCCATGTTTTGAGGTCCCTGATTCTGATTGGTCACCAGGGCTTCACTGATTCTAATTGGTCACAGAGGCTTTACACCTGGCTCACAGGTAAAGAAAGGCTGGAAAATCAGCAGTGCTTGGCCCTTGAGGACTGTGATTTGAATAGCCCTGGTTTAAATTATTAGTCTGTATAAGGTAACTGGCAAGGTTGCGCTCTAGTGTAATTCAGATTATCCTTACAACCACAAGTTCTCGACTGTAAAGGTACCATTAACTCATCACCCAGAAAGGAGCGATCACTTCAAGAAATGTAAAAGTCAAGGCTGGATTATATTTCAGAGGTGCCGTCTTCCCACTCGATAATGTAGCGTGAATTAGCTTAAAATGAGGGGACCTGCTGTTGTTTTTAATGGGCATGTTTGGCCTCTAAATTATGTGGGAATGCGAATGCTATTCAATATTCATCATTAAGTGAGAATCTGTTATCGACTATTCAGCCTTTTGAATGAGAGCATTAAAATGGGATGTGTTGTGTGTCTGAGTGGTGAGCAGGGCTGCCTTTGGCTGCAGCTAGTGAATTTGTGGATCTGATAATGGGGGAGACAGCCGGGGGGAGTCAGTGCCAACATGAGACAATGACTCTTAGATGTCTGAAAACACCCCCACCCCAGGGCTCATTATTTGCCAGGATGCCTCGGAAGCTGGGGTCAGCTAGGGTCGATACTCCTGGCTTCTTCCATTCAGATTTCCATGCAGGAGCCTCTCCGCTCAGTCCTGTGGTTCCTGGACCCTCGAATGAAAGTCTGTTTGATCCATGGCTACCTTCGAGCTGGCTCCGCATGCTCCCACCACCTTCCCGATGGAAGGAGGACCTGGAAGACTCCAGCATTGTATCTACAGTTTGGCACAATTGGATTCAGAAGAACCCCATCGACTTGTGTGTGTGTGTGGGAGGGGGGGTATTATTTCATGGGGGCACGGCATTTAATTACTGAAGGACAATGCAGGTGGGACAGATGGTGTGGTTCACCGCGATTGGCCGGGAATAAAACAGCAAACAATTGGCAGGTGCCACAGCATCCTGGCTGCAAAACAAAGCAAGCTGGTTATGGGAGGATGGGGGGGGGGCAAGATGGCACCTATATCACAGGATAGTCAAAGCAGTGCTGCGCTCCCCGATAAAATATCAAGGAGGGACACTTCATCTGAGAACGGGATCAGAGAAGCAGCATGTCTGGCAAGAAACAGGCTAGAGAAGGGGCACATCATCCAAGGACTGGGTCAGAGGAACAGCACGTCCTACAACAACCGGCCTATGGGCTGATATTTGTGCTACTAGAAAATGAATCTGAATAGGGTATATTTGAATCTCAGTTGCACAATTTGAATAATGCAATGCTCTATACTTATAAATAATAACATATTGTCACTGTTCTTAAATGCAGATGTAGCCGTGTATTTACTGTCAATTATAATCTTGCCTGTATCATACTTCTGAAAAATACCACAATTCATATACGTGTATATATAAATACAGTGGATATAAGCAGGTGATCATTATGACCGATTTGTCTTAGGCAGATTATGATATAATTAACATTTGTATATTTATTATATGTATGAGGTAATAAAATGGACGTTGCTATTTACTGAATTTTATTGACTCTTTCAAAATACAATACAACTGTTTCAAGTGCTTTTCAAATTATGTAATTTTTTTGTTTTATTTTATGTACAGAACTGGACTGTATTATAGTGCATCTGAATTATACACAATATTTTACAGTACTGTAAAAGTTAAATTCCTGAACTGTGTATACTTCAGATACACATTCTAGTGCAGTGCAGTACAGTACACAAAATACAGCTCATTGTTGTTTCGTTGCTGCATCTTGTTGACTCGTTATTGCCAGTTTCTCATAAGCTTTGATGAGTCTATATATTACTGAGAGAAAATGACTTTCTTATTCCTGTCATGTTATCTGTGCATGCAGCATTAGCCTGAATAAATTGTGCATTTTACCTGGTTATTAACAATGTATTGTTCATCCAAGATAAAATCTGCAAAGTAATAACTTTAATATGAGATATTTTTATGTCACCTACAACTATTCATACGTATATATTAAGGTTCAGACGTGTTGATTGTAGTAAGGAGAGCTGTTCGGCCCATGTACATTATGATGTAATAATTATAAATTATTACGCCAGATATCTCACACAAGTTTAGAGAATTACAGTCAGGCACAGTAAAATGGACCTGGGGTGCGTTTCCCGAAAGCATAGTTGCTAACTACAACTATACAACTTACATAGTTAGAACCATGCAACTTTGTTAGCTGCTAACAGGAGCTTTTGGGAAACACAGAATGGCGTCTTAGGAATGAGTTTTTGTGGCTTGAGAGTGCACTGGGTCCTGGGTGAAGTGATTTTGTAAGTATAGAGCATTGCATTATTCAAATTGTGCAATTCAGATTCAAATATACACAATTCAGATTCAAATATACACGATTCAGATTCAGTTTCCAGTGGCACAAATATCCTCCCATAGGGGCCATTTTTTGTACATGTGAATGTCTTGCATTGCCCTGGGGGCACACATAGGAGCCCGGAAGGTGCAGGGCCTCATTGTGAGGATCAAGTAGAATAGGACAATACTGGGCATGTGTGTATCACATCAGAGGCGGAGCCATGGCTGAAAGTTCACTGGGCCTTGGAGTGAACCCCCCCCCCTCCCCCCCGTCAGTCATCGATTCAAAATATTTCATTGTCTAATGATAAGGTTGGACACCTAATTTGAATTATGGCACCTTTTATGCCCCCACCATAAAATAAAGAGGATTGTTTTGGATGCTGATAGGACACTCATAAGATTCTAGGGGAATGGAATGAACGGCCACATTCGCATCTGTCACCCATGAATGCAACCCGATTAGAGCCTGGCCGGGTTCTGCAAAGGTAAACCCACAGACAGTAATACCGGCCACAGAAGTGGGGGGTTGTTTACCTCTTCAGTGCTTTTAAGTGATGGCCGAACACGACAGAGAACCTCTCTGTTGATGAGGGGTTCTCACTGCACTTTGATGAGGGGGGTGGGGTTCGTCCCACACAGATGGAGGGGAATCAGATGGCTGGTAATGTGGGAGGTGATTGAGACGTAAACCTTCGACCCTCCCGCCCTTTGGAAGCTGGAGTGTCGAGTCGGACGCAATTTGTCCGATTGACATAACAGATCTCTTCCCCTGACCCACTGCTAAGCTCCCGCTGACAAAACCAGCCCGGAATCCACTGCCATAGCTGGAGAGAGTCACATGACTGGTGTAAATAAAGGAATAAAAAGAGTTAAGATAAAAATCTGAGTTTACATATTCACTTAACAGCAGGATGCTGATTAACAAAACAATGTTGTACTTTTTACCAAACTGCCTCACTAATTTTCATCTATAAATTATAATGAATTTGTCTGTGAATCTATTCTAACTTCCATACTCATAACTTGCTGGTGTTACATTCAGATGTTTGCTAGAGTTCGTTAAGACGCCAAAAACGTTTTGGCAGATTTTCTGTCTACACCCAGTTCCCCTCAAAAGCGTCTGGTCGGGAACTGGCTTGAAGTTAGTTTTATGCCTTCTCATGTGATTCTCTGGTAGTAGGAGGAGCTGGCATTTGCCAAAGGCAGACAAGAGAGAGAAAGGCTGTGTGTGATTATGTATCCCCATATGTCTCCTTATGTGATTAAAAATTTGTCATTTTGACCTCAGGGCACATTTTTGAAGTCCCCACACTATTAAACTCAGTTTCCTAAAAATCTGTGACTGCATTCATCATTCATCCATCCATTTTCTGTAACCGCTTGTCCTATTCAGGTTTACTGGGGGTCTGGAGCCTATTTCGGAGGCTACAGGTGCCAGGTAGGGAACAGCCCTGGATGGAGCGTCAAACCATCACAGCGCACACTCACACAATCAAATGCAATCAAAAATCTAAAATTAAAGTCTTGTAATTTGTTTGGTGACATACTTATAATTAAGGTTTGGGCTGGGTAGGGATGTCATTGTTGGGATTAGGATTTTGCCTGAAAAAATGAATGGCGAGTCCCAATGAAGATATGAATACGTGGAGCATGCATGTGTGTGTTTATGACAGAGACGATTCTGGGAGGGTGTGGCCATGTAAATCTGCATGACCACATGCCGTCAGTATGAGCGTGTGTGCGCGCAGCATGTGTCTGTCCATGGTTTCTTTGCAGCCCAGAGTGGGTTTAGATGATTGAGTGGGGGTATAGAGCTGAAGACCCTTCTTGTTCATGCTTTGCCACTCTATAGGCTGGGAGAGGGGAAGGATTTGGGGGGGGCAGCCAGTCTCCCTGGACAACAGTGCCCCCTTGTGGAGGAGCACGTGAGTGTGGAGTTCAGGAAGATTCAGTACTTGCAGCCCTCTCAACCCCAACACTCAACCTGGTGCTGCTCTGCCCCCCCCCCCCATTAAACCCCCACTTCCCTTCCATGGAGCCCCTTCTTTTTCGTCCTCTGTCCAGTTCTCAGACAGTAATGACCAGCCTGTGTCAGTCTCTCGCAGCTCTCGGCCGTTTCACAGAGTGCTGCAAGGAGGTGCCGGCTTCCTGCGTTTGCCATTTAGCGCGTTTGTGATAATCGACACTCGATACCGATTATTTACACTAAATCTCCATGCACAGTAGGTTCCGGCAAGTTCTGTCTGAGCACGTCACCAATGACATGCTCTAGGATAAGGAAACATGCTTAAAACCAGCCGTCTGCCAATCCTCCCCAAAAGGTTGCAGCTGAATGCTTTTCAATCACAGTTAAAGTCCTCCTGTGTGCAGCCCTCTATGAGAAAGTCCTGGCTGTTCGGTTTCTTTGTTGTAAGGGATCTTGGAATGTAGGAGGTGCTTCGACCTGGCTTTCAAAATCCAAAATCAACGTGGGCGGAGTGGAATGGCATCGCCACAGCGACCCTGACCCTCAACATTGCCCCTAAACTAGTCGGTTTGGGTTGAACTAACAGTGGACCCCATCAGAAAAATACAAATGTTATGGCCCACATGGGATCACCACAGGCCAGCCTGATATTTATGGATAGAGGCAGGTGCATGTGTTATATATCAAAAGTAGAGCCCCCCAGAGGAGAGGTGCATACATTACAGCACGACTACAGCGCAGGTAAGCACAGATGATGCAAGACTAGCTCCAGAAAATTGATGCGCCACTTATACACAAGCACATACACCCAAGTACGTAGTCTAAGGCCTCTGCTATTAATTTAAACAGGGGTCAAAGGTCACTGCATACCATCTCAGATGCACTCGCCACCTATTAACCAGGCCAACATAATTCAGGGGGGTGTAAGGCTGCCTGTCCCTCGCCAGGGGTCAACCCAGAGTGTCTGCTGCTGCCTATGACAGGAAGGAGAGGCAAAAAGACACAGGGACGGCGGGATTCTCGGGGACGGCGAGAACTTAATGTTCCACTTCAGCCCGAGCCCATTAGATGGCATTAGCGGGGTGACACATAGAAAAGCATCTGGATACACGAGGGAAGAGAACTGAACAGCATCACCCAAGCAAGTATGATTAGATATTAGACAACATAGATTAGACACCACTAGAAGGAGATGCATAGAACCTCCGGGAACTCTCTGAAAATAATGTAAGCGTCTTGTAAAGAGCTGTCCACTCTATATAGTACATGTCCCACAGGGCGTCCATGTTACTGAGCTGAACCGGGAACAAAGCTGATAACTGTATAATATTTGTACCCTGGTTTTACAGCATTTATTTGTTTTGTCAGGCACTGAAAAATTTGCAAGCGGTACTCACACTCACGTTTAGCTCAAATTATGCTATTTATTTGCCCGCCTGTAAATGTGATGTGCTATTTAAAGGCTTGTCTCATGAATCAAACCCGGCTCTTGTAAAGGTGGCATTTGAGGTTCAGTATCGTTTTCTGATTGTTTCGTTTTCATATTGCTAATGTGAGGCCTGTAATTAGCTCCTGCCTGTGTGAGCTTGGTTGAGGTGAAAGGTGATTAATCATCATTGTTGATACACCACAGCACACAGCAACGAAATGTGTCCTCTGCATTTAACCCATGCGACATTGTGACACAGCAGTGGGCAGCTATTTCAGCACCCGGGGAGCAGCGCTTGGGGACGATACCTTGCTCAGGGTGCCTCAGTGGTACTTGCGGGTCACTCAAACCAGCAACCTTTCCATTACATCCGAATTACATTCGGTTTCATCCCTGACTATTACACCACCGCCAAATACTGATGTGAGCGGCAGCTGGAACTCTTTGTTTGTCCGTTATGTTTTTACTCGTCCACTTTGTGTTTATTATTTAGTTTTCCAGCTAGGAGATTTCAGTTCGATATCTGCACATTTCATTCAGTGTGTTAGTTCTGCAGCCCTGTGGTCTGGATTCCCCAAAGACGAAACCTCGACTATTTTTCGCTTCTTCATTTTTTCCCTCCGAATACATTTTAGCCTTCAGTGAATCTCCTACACACTTAGCAATTCGGGGATCGAGGGGAAGGCGGGATGGTGTTTGATTTGGAAAGTTATTAAACTCTTGGGGAACACACTGCATCTTCTGCATGGGCGTGCTGATGTAAAGTGGCAGGTTGATTATGTTCAATACTATGTTGGCACATCTGTCATTGGGCATCATGTTGAAGACTCAGTGCCTTAAGGCTTCAAATTAATCACGCTGGTGTATTGTGTACCATCCATCCATACATCCATCCATGCATGCATACATCCATCCATCCATCTTCCAATCACTTATTTTGGACAGGAGCGTGGGAGGTCTGGAACCTATCCCAGGCAGCATAAGGGGCACAAGGCAGGAGAACATCCTGGATGGGATACCAGTCTAACAAGAGGTTGTGTGTAACATCCAAATGTATGCAAACAAACATCAACTCCACAATGATGTTGAAGCTAGATAAAATGCCTTACGAAGTGGCCTCACATGGTGCCTCTTATGATGCTGTCACTGCATGCAGACAGACGCTTCACACGGCTCCCCCTGTCAGTATTCGGGCCCGTACCACTGCTTAAGAACATCTTAATGTGCTTATACACAAGACACTCATCTGATTAAGGTAGATGAAAGCCTTGAAAAGAAGCAGAATCCTTGTGGGAAGAGGTAGGAGAAGAAAATGGTCACCAAACCAACTCCGATTACATTTGCTGGAAGGAGACGCACAGGACCTTCTTGAACTAGCCACTAAAGTGCCCTTCCGGAACTCTGCAGATAGAACATAAGTGCCACATAAACAACCGTCTGGTCTATGTATCCCTCAGGGCGTCCATGTCACCGAGCCGAAACAGGGACATCTCAACGTGCTTCCAGATCGACGAGCTGTGTGCTACAGCTCGCTAGTGGGGTGGCCGTCCTTCGGCAGGGACGATTAGCGCGCTAAGCGGTGATGGCGGCGACCCGAAAACAGATGAAGTAATGAAGTGGGAGGTAGAGGAGTAACTGGGTCAGGGACTTTCTTCAGAAGGCCGAGGTCCAGGCTGGCATAATGAGGCTTCTGACTAGGCCAGCCGGGCCTCCACGGGGCCGCGGGGGGGGCTGCAGGAGCACTACTCCTCCCCAGCGTCTCTGACCTTCCCTGTCTGTCCTTGGCGGGCAATCAATTCGTCTTCCTCCTCGCTGTCCGCAGGCAGGACTTTGTTAAAGCAACTGTCAAGAATCTCCCCCCCTGCCCATCCTGGACATTTGAAGACACACACACACATTTGTATTCATATCTTTATGGAGACTTATTCATTTCTATGGGTATGACCCTAATCTGACCTATAACAACCTTAACCCCTACCCGGCCCTAACCTTATTTATATATATATATAAATATATGTAATATATACATAACACAAACACACACACGTCACTTTCACGATTGTTTAAAAGTATTTCACCCTCGCCCAAGAAAAGCTATAGCATTAGGATCAAGAGAAGGTGAGCTAGCTAAAAGCAAAAATCGATAAAATCAGTTTTCAGTCCCTGTCACATAGTGAATGTGTTCAGTTTACATAGTTCAGTGGCGTCACAAGAAAAGAAAGTATAACGTTTTAAAATCAGTCTATCCTCTGCCGCTGTTATTGCATGAATTATAGCTGTTAGCTGGCTTCGTCTTCTGTTAGCGGAGGTTAACATAACTGTGCTAGCCCCATTCAGAAGCCACAATGATCAGCGCCAGTCACGCCCATCGGTATCAGCAGAGCAGCTCTCCCTTTGTGCCCCCCTCCCCCACAATGGAGGCATGATAAGGAGCCATTGACAGTCAGCCCCCCCCACCCGAGATGCAGATATACTGGCTTGCACCGTCTAAGCAAATTACGCATTGTGTCCTTTTCAGTTCTGATGGTAATTTAACAGCTTTTATCGTTTAATTTTGTGCCAAAGAAAATGAGGTATATGTTCATTTTTATCTTCTGATGTGTGCCATTTTTCTTTATGAATGTTCCAGATAAATGTCAAGGAAAAGTTATGCGGCATAAGGGTAAATCCTCGCAGCCCATTGAACCTCTGTACTGTATTCAAGGTTACCAGACAGGCTAAGTCTTACTGCCTTCATTTTTAGGAATCAATGATGAAGCAGTGAATTCTGGGAAATCACCTTATTTCATTTATGAATGGAAATCGGTGCATTTCTATATGACCACGAGCATAAAAGGTCATGGCTCAAAGTTTTAAACACTTAACAAGGACTTCGACAAGCAGAGTGATGCTGACCATCACAATATCCGTGTTGTGAAAAGGCATGGCAGCAAAGGGCTAACTCGGTGTTCCGGAACTGTCCGTTCCAGCAATTAATCTTTATCACGTTAGAAACTCTATCCTTCAAGCCGCTGACCTAATGGTCCATATCCGCCACTTGATTACTCAGCGTTCTTGTCCTCTGTTAATCGTTAATTAATATTCAATGTGGGGCTTGTCGACAGGCATGGAGGAAGTCAAGACCATGGGCAGGGGAGGTGATGACAGGCATGGAGGAAGTCAAGACCATGGGCAGGGGAGGTGGCGGCTGGCATGGAGGAAGTCAAGACCATGGCCAGGGGAGGTGGCGACAGGCATGGAGGAAGTCAAGACCATGGGGAAGTGGCGGCTGGAGTCAGCAGATGCGACAGGATGGCAGGTGGTGCCGCAGCCACACGGCGGTATGGCGGGTGGTGCCGCGGCCACACGGCGGTATGGCAGGTGGCACACGGTGGTATGGCAGATTTTGCCGCAGCCACACAGCGGTATGGCAGGTGGCACGGTGTACGGCAGTCAAAAGTTTGAGGTAGCTGATCGGGGGAAGAGAGGTCATGATCCAAAAGCCTGCGTGGGGACCTACCAGCATCGCTTTGATTGAGCTCTTTAGCTCCTGCTGCCCTGGCAGAACATTCTCATGTTATGGTGAAGTTTGGGGACCGCCCATCCCTGTGAGAGCCACTGCCACGCTGGTGCCATGCGAGTGACTTATCCTCTAACACATCTGTGATTGTTCAGCAGATCTGCCGTCTTGAAAGTCTGCCTGTGAGCCTTACATCCCGTCCCCGATGTCATTGTCATGAATCATGTTTATATTACGCTGGCACATTGTTAGGGAGATCTATAATAAAGCCCCTTCTTCACTGATAGAGTTTGAGTCTCGTAATCAGGGTACATTATGGATCAGCGCAGCCCAGGCGACGTCTGATTTGATTATCATATGAGAGTTCAGCATCTGACCCAATCATAATACAATAAAAATTATGGAAATTGATAGATCAGTGTTTCTGAACCCAGGGATCCCCAGACAGTCCACATATTTGCTTCCTCCCAACTCCCAGCACACCGGAACCAGGTATTTGAATGAACATGATGATTGTGGCCGCTTGTGTCATCTGGACCTTGATGCAGAAAGATGGAAGATAAATTTCCAGGCCCAGTCTCCAAGTGCTCTGGAGCTGTGAAGGCTCCTCGCCGTATGTATGTGTTTGTGTGAGTGTGTATGTCTGTGTGTCTCACATCCCATAGATTCCCACCTGACACCAGAATCGCCACCTGCCACCAGGCAGGATCACTAGATTCAGTGATTTCCTCCCGCAGGCTGTCAAGAGGCACACTGAAGTGACACTGATGGATGGAGAGTAAGCCATATGTATGTCCACTGCAGGAAGGTCCAAAGACATCTGCACGGAGCAGAACCTCTCAGCTTCTGAATTTTGCGACATGGAAACATTCATTTGTGATACTTCCCCTCAGCGGGCCTAAGATGAATTTGTACGATGGGTCACATGATCCATTTATTCCACTGTAAGTGGTTAATTATATTTGCTCCTGGCTGAAGGGTCTGGCAATGCATTGAACTATGAAAAAGTATATCAGTCTGCTGCAGATTCTATTGTACCAAGGCAAAATACCATAACTGCATATTTTATTAATTCAGTTATGACTGAAATCGGGTCTCTCATTTTGTGACAAGATATCTTAGTTCAGCTGTGCTTGCTATTGAAGAAAATGCTACTATTTATCCAGTGGTGGGCACACCAAACCAAGAAGTTAGCTTTAATTACCGCTAATCCGCTAACTCCAAAGTTTGTGATAAACCAATAAACCATTAAGGAACTAACAATAACGGTTAATCAGTAACTTTTTCAATATAAATTTAGCTTTGGTTTGGTTTTTGGCTCCAAAACCCTTTAAACACACCTAGAGAGAATTTTGTAGCTTAGACACAGAGCTTTCCAGAAAGGTATAACATGAACAAATGATGATTAAAGTTTACACAAATGCAGGATTCATACTTGTGCGTTGATTCACCTCTACTGCGATTCGTTGCGATTTGACATGATTTGTTTAAACACAATGCAGTTCAACGTGATATGATGCTATGCAAAAGAATATGATGCTATGCAATTGAATATGGTGCCAAAAGTTTCATTTTATTTGGTTTCCAGCAGACAGCAAATAAAAAGTGCCATTTTTACATAACATGCTGTATGTGTGCCTCTAGTAATGCAACTCATTAAGCATCTCATTATATAATTATGATTGTATATAAATAAATCAAATTTTACTGATGCAGAGATGTTAGAAACAATGCATCCTGAGTTCATCCATAACTGAATCGGATACACACTTTTTAAAAGGAAAATCGCATATAACTTATATGCCGGGGCAGCAATACGAATCCAAGTGGGCCAATCACACTTGTTGTGGTCTGTGTCACAACATAGCTCAATCCTAGCATATTTACAGTTAGTAGAACTAAATATAATGGACGTGAATTGGTTCGTTAATGGTTTTAAAAGTTATCAGAAATGCTAATCTGCCAAGGAAAGATTTAGCTTCGCTAATTACCAACCTACTGTATTATGTCTGTGTGGACAGTATAAAACTTGGAAGCCCTTTTTCTCAGTTTCAGTGCCAGCGTAGTTACTGTGCTATTCCATTGTAAGGCAGCATTATACTCACCTGTGCCCAGATAATGACATGGTGAAATGTACAGTTTCCGATACAGGCACTGAC
>JAODKM010000075.1:18962030-18973783 GCA_026780845.1 Petrocephalus sullivani
CCAAACACGAAACAGCTGAGAACGGGACGGATTCGCACGAGGGGAACAAGGGGGCGTGGCACACGGGAGGATCGGACAGCAGGGCATGACAAGCGTCACAGAGGAACACCGTGTAGTTTAATATCGAAGATTATCTGTAGAAGTTCTGTGAAAGGGAGACAGACCAAGGACTTTACAAATATGATAATACTGGCCTTTAGACATCAGACTTCCAGATTTAATGAATTGGAACTTGATTCATTAAAAAAGAGAATAAAAAGACTGGATATCTGAGCAGTCCAAACTGTAACTTCTCTCTTCTCAGATAACCATCAGTCGGACCTGAAAATTAAAGTTTTCATAATAATAATTACATTCCTCTCCATACTGAACAGCTTTACCACGGAAGGTAACATTTAAATGGAAAATTAGACCTTTTCCATGATTCAAAATTCCATTGGTCACATGCATGTGGTGAATGTGGTGGTACACCCATAGCATAATGAATTTGCCGCTATTCTAGATGTGCAATAAGCAGAAGAAGGAAAACCAAATTAAATAACATAAATTAACAAAATAAATATTAAAAGTATGATACACTTATTTGTCTAGTGCAGTGCAGGGAATTGGGAGAGAGCAAAAACCTGGACTGTCTGGGAGTCCCTGAGGACTACACTAATCCTGAAACACTGGTTAAGTGGACATTTTTGTCCAAGGCGATGTACAAGTGATGATGTTAGAAAGTAGGGTCAGTTGGCATACCTAGAGCAGTTTAGGGTCTTGTTCGAGGGACAATGGTAATAATATTACTCTGCCAGCCATAGGATTCAAACCAATGACCTGCTGTGCGTGTACTGTACACAAATCCAAATCGCATCGTTTACTGTAGAGTATTTGGTTATTTTTAAGGTTGCCAGTTCAAGTGCTTGGGGTGATGAAATCTGTTTCTTTGATTGGCACAGATATTCCAGAGACATATCTGAGAGACATACCTGAGTGGGTGGGCAGGGGTGTAAACTGTAAAAGTAAAAATGAGCAGGCACAAAACAATGCACTCTCAGCACACTTTGACAAAATATGTTTTATAGTGTCACAATGAACAGTGCAAGAAAACAAATAAAAAAATATTTAGACATGAATACTCATAACATTCATGGGAGAGGGGAATGGTGCTAAATCAGGGCCAATAGTTTTGTTAATTTAAAAAAAAGAATTGAATTTGAAAGTTCAGGTTTTGATGTTGAACAAAAAAAACATATCATGTATTCAATTGTTCACTTTCATATACATTTTTCTATTTGAGGTCTTATGTTTTCAGATGCAACTTTTTTTGTTTCAGATTCCAATATTATTTTTTAGTTTCAAATCTTTTCTTTTATTTTTTCAGTTTCAGGGCCGGTATGCATAAAACTTCTCAGAGTAAAATTTCACTCGTAAATGCATCAAAATTCTAAAAGTGACATGATTTAGCTTTTACTCTCAGACTTAAGAATAAGTGGCATGTATAAAAGTTCATTAGTGTTAAGAGTAGGTCTCAGCTCCTAAATTATTTAAGTCAGGAGTTGCATGATGGCAGCAGCATTACGCGCACTCAGACCACACACTTTCCATCAAAGAAAGGACGTCCTGGAGATATACAACAATAATGACGACAATAATGCCTGAAATTCTGTCATATAAAGAATAAATAAACATCATTCAAATGTAATAAAAGTTTTATTTACACATCGAATAAAAGTAGCCATTGTTCATTTGTATCACGAGTCATGCTATCACATTTACAGCATACCTTCTTTGAAACTCAGTTTTAGCAGTTCAGGATCTTGTGCACATGCAATGCCACGAATTAACTCAATATCTCCTCTACTATCTCTGCTGTTTACAGGTTTACATGGTGGACCCCGCCTGTGTGTTAACAAGAGAAACGGGAAATAATAATAATACTAATAATAATAATAATAATAATAATTATTATTATTGTCTATTATAGCGAAGGTCATGTGAGCAATATAAGTAATGACACAAACCTGTAGCTTGCATGCTTGCTTTTTAAGCTGCAATTTCCTTTCCCAAGGTAGGTCAAACATTATACAGTCATCCCTCGCCACCTCAGTCCTGGCCACTAACTGGCTCAGCCTCACGCAAGTTCGTCTCTCATACACGCTTCTACATCGCTACGCATTGGAAGCATCTTTGTTTGCGATTTCTGAAAACTTTTATCTAAGCCCCACGACGGCTCCTAAACGTGCTGCTTCTTCTAAGCCTTCTGCTTCTTCTTATTTTCATAGGTTAGTGATTCTGTGTAAGAACTGTGTGTGTGATTAAATGTACAATAATATACAATAATAATATGTCTTACTTTCTCTAGTATTAGGTAATACGAGTATAATGGTGACTAAAGGGTGTTGTTTCATGTCTAGGGGGCTCTAATGTTAACCTCCCTAGCCTCCTTCCATTTAAGCACCAAATGTGCCAAGGGAACCATTTCATTTTTCATTTTAGAATCTATTGTCTTGCTATGACTTTTGCGTTTGACCCATAATATATACAATATGTGTATCTATTACTGAAAACTGATTGATGTGCTAGGTAGATTTTAGTACAACCAATTAAAGGTATAATCAGAAAAAAGTGTGTTGTATAAAGCCCTACATTGACGGTTTGATGTCACGAATATATTCACCATGCAGCTCCTCTATTGGTTGAACTCAGTAGTTGGGGCAGGATTTTATTTGTAGTCCTCATTTCACTACACTTAAGTGCTGACAGAGCCAGCACTTATGAATTGAGCTTAGACTTTTCTGAAAGTAACTTTTAGCATCTTTATGCAACGCTTTTAGATCCTACTTTTTCCTAAGAATTTTTTGACTCTTAAGTCAAAGTGTGCGGCCAATCTGGAGACCATTCTTAAGAAGTTTTATGCATATGGCCCCAGATCTTTTTTTCACTTTCAGGTTTTTTTTTTTCAGTTTTCGGACTTCTGGAGTTACCATGGGGGCGTGTATCAGGAGAGGGGGCGTGGTATCAGCTGAAAGGGGCGGGGTATCAGCTGAGAGGGGCGCGGCATCAGCTGAAAGGGGCGTGGTATTGGTTGAGAGGGGCGCGGTATCAGCTGAAAGGAGTGTGGTATCAGCTGAAAGGGGCGTGGTATCAGCTGAAAGGGGCGTGGTATCGGCTGAGAGGGGCGTGGTATCAGCTGAAAGGGGCGTGGTATCGGCTGAGAGGGGCGCGGTATCAGCTGAGAGGGGTGCGGTATCAGCTGAAAGGGAGGTGGTATCAGCTGAGAGGGGCATGGTATCAGCTGAGGGGGCGCGGTATCAGCTGAGAGGGGCATGGAATAATGAGTGACAGCATAGCAAAACAGGCTGAGGACCCCATGGTTTGCTTCATTTCCCTCAAATATAAAGTGTCTATAGCATAGTAATAACCTCATATCAGTTGTTAAGTGAAAGGTGCCCCATAAAACATAAAGTAGGCCTACATATCACAATAGACATTACTTGGACAATTGCTCTCCTAAATATTTAACATGCTTTCCAAAGCAGCAGACCTTAAAAGTAACCCCCACAACCCAGAAATCTTACCTACATCAAATATTTAGAACTAACCAGCTTAACTGCCCTGCCTGCTTAACACCTAACAGACCTTTTTTTCTGCGAGTGCTGATTAGCACCACCTGTATCAAATTGAAGTATAATAAGCAAATTATTTCTCGACAGTTCATCTGAGGCTAATAATTTCCATTTAAAAAAGAAAAAAACATCGTAAGCAGTTCACAGGGATCCATTATAAACCAATAAAAAAACACACAGTGTGTGAAAAATTACAGTCACATCCATTATGAAAAATCCAAATAAATGTAAACCTTGTTCTCCACAAAGCACGAAAAGACAATCTGTGACAGTTCAAAAAAGTCAGTCAGTTATAACCTTGGCTGGACATACAAACAGACGTCATGCTACCATTACTGTATAAAAAAGATGATCAGTCAATAAAATTTCTTTGGGTTACAAATACACAGAACACGTTCCACAAATGCCCCATGATTGGCAAACAAACCGGATGTAATTTATAAATGACACACAATCCATAAATCATGCTGTACAAATACAAAACATATGTCTCACATAAGCATAATGCGCTTTGCAAATGCAAAACACTGCTGTTAAACGAATACATTGCATTTTGCTAATAAAAATACAGCTAGCAAAAATAAATATAAGGGTAGAATAAAACCGATAAAAAACATTTTATCAGTGTTATTGGTCATTGGTTTTATGGACACAACACAGTTTTTACAAGTACACAGCAATGCGACACATTTGTGGAAACGATTTCCTAATAATAGTTAATGAAAACACACATTTAAAGAAACATTTATGAACATTTTTAATTGAGGTTCGACTTCTAAATGATAATTAATAAAAACACACTTTTTAAACATCTGTAAATGTGTTTTATTGGTGTGGCCGGACTCCTGCTGCAGCCCTAAGTATAAAGTTGAAACTTCTGTAGTGCCTTGAATCTGCATCATTACGATTGCATCAATGGCCTAACAGCTGAGCCACACTTTACAGGGTGAAGGAGTTTTGCAGCCGGAAGAAATTTCGCATGACAGCGCCACCTACTGTCTCGGAAATTATCGTATTTATGTGGAACTCCATGCATTTGTGTACGAATCGGCGCGGAACAACGCTGTCAAAAGTCACGTGATCCACAAATGTGTCATGTTGCTGTGTACTTGTAAAAAATGTGTTGTGTCCATAAAACCAATGACCAATTACACTGATAAAATGTTTCTTATTGGTTTTATTCCATCTTTATATTTGTGGAAGACATTCCTTTTATTTTTGCTAGCTGTATTTTTATTAGCAAAACACAATGTATTAGTTTGACAGCAGTGTTTTGCATTTGCAAAGTGCATTGTGCTTATGTGAGACATATGTTTTGTATTTGTACAGCATGATGTGCATGTTTATGAATTGTGTGTCATTTAGAAATTACATCCAGTTTGTTTGCAGATCATGGGGCATTTGTGAAACGTGTTCTGTGTATTTGTGATGTTTTAGCAGGGTTATAACTCCATACATGTACCCTCCATAGCCACTTACACAGCACAGAGCTGTACTGACCCTGGATCGCATACCAGTTCATCTAACTGCATCTTTTTTGACCATGAGAGGAAACTCACATGAACACGGCAATAATGTGCAAACTCCGCACGAATACATAGCAAGAGGCAAGAATCAAATTACGAATCACGGAAGTGTGAGGCCACAATGCAGCCCACTGAGCTGCTGTGCCAGCCCGTCTCTCTCCTGAGCCTTTTTCATTTAAAACGATATGTCCCCACTTTTATGCAGAGGAAAGGCTCATCTGTCAACAATGATTTCAAGCCAATCAGAAAGCTGACAGCGGCCGACAGGAGCCGCCTCGCTCCAGTGATTCCAGTCCGAACTGCCTCTGACTGGTTTTCAGTCTGCAAATCACACAGTCTTAGGACAAGGTTAAAAGTCAGGTAGAGCCTGATTTAAAAGTTCCTGGGTAGGACTTGAGCCTGATGTTGAGGCAGGCCCCTGCCATAGTCGGTTTTGAAGCCGCCAGTGATATGTAAGAGCCCTATTATCTTTGTAACAGGTTAAAAACCCATGCAACTTCCTTAATTCTGCTTTATATTATCTGTTCATGATATTCATAGCATTTATTTTATTTTATAAAATTTGCAGTCTCATAGGAAGTTAAGGTTTTGAAATAACCCAGTTATATTTAACCATACCATTTTTTTTATGTATCTCACATTCTGCCTGAAATGCTTTTGTTCTTTTCCCAAAGTGGCTTCAAGAAAACAATATATTCCTTAATCCCTGCTCCCCTGTGACTAAGCATATATAAGATTGGCCCTGAAAATCCTAACTGATCCAATACAGGGTAATTAGGGGTGATTTTGGGGGGCTGAGGCTTACTGTATCTCAGGCAGCACGGGGAACAGGGCAAGGGACACACTTTCACACACTCACAGCCACAAACCTTGGCCACTTACCTGTTTACCCAGCTGCATGCCTTGAGATGGTGCGAGGACTCAAGGAGAATGCGCAAACTCTACACAGAAGACTGGAGGCAGAACCAGAGACCCCAACCCTGGAGGGGCTGAAGCACACATCCTATTATATGTAAACCAGCAAATGGGACAGAAGAGCATCCACTTCAGATCTCTTTCCAAGACTTTGGACATCCTTAAGGATGACCAGTGCTATCTGGAATGATAGGAAGAAGCATGTATATAAAAACGAAGAATGAAATTTCCTGGGAATTGAATACAAAGCAAAAAAGGGAGTAATGCATTGTAGAAGCACCAGGAAACCACGAATGAATGTGAAGTCACATGTGGTGCATTGTGCTAGAAGTACCAGGTGATCTATTCAGCTTTGGCAGCTTGTGGTTACAGCAGCCCCTTCTGATTTTATTTGTAGTTATTATCGGCATTGCTATAGCGCACCATAGGAACTGCGGTCCATACTACTGTCACTTGCAAGGACTACAGATACACACGACTGAGAAGCATATTGCAGCCTATGAAGCATGGAACAATGTCAGGCCACCTGACAATGGCTGCATTGGTTTCAATACAAAGAACGTGTGTGGATTTGGAATTAGATTAGATTATGTTCATGCCAGAGGGAAATTTGTGTGCATACAGCAGCAAGTACCTAAAGCACAGATGTTACATTTAGTGCAAAACAGGCAAGATGCAAAAAGAGTACACAAAGTGAAAACATGCAAACAAAATTCAAACTAATTAAAAAGTGGCACACAAATACAGTCTTGAAAAACGGAATATTATGGAGTATTAATGAAATAAATAAATATTATGGAAAATTATTATAAATTAGCAGATGGTAATGTGTAATTAAAATCAGAGAGCACCAGACTTTTCTCCTGCAAAATGAATGGCATCCTGTCATGTTATGGCTGAGGATGTGGGGGTGACACGTCAGGACAAAGCATTGTAGTGCCTGAAGGCAGCTAGCAGAAAGGATCCCCAGTAGTGCTTTTTAGCAGAGCTTAGAGTAAATCAAGCCAGTGGCTAAATGTGCTCCAGTATAGCACCCCCTAGAAGGGAAGGGCAGAACTATTCATAATGTTGTCCAATTTTCCCAGCATCCTCTTCTCTGCTGCTGCCTCCAGTGGGTCCAGAAAGGTGTCCCTAAAATGGACAGTGAGGCACCGGTAGAGCTTTCCAATGGGCAGGTTTGTGAGGAGGGCATGGATTGCAGGTGGGGAATATCTCTGCAGACAATATTCAAAGGTGTGCAGAGAGTCTTGTAGCAGTTTGAGATCTTGAGCCATTAAGTTACCCACCCGCATCCTTGATGCATCCACTCAGAATGCTCTCAATGTTACAGCTGCAGAATCTCACCCTTTTTTTTCCCAAGATGGCGGCACGTAGCACACAGTGGCGTTTACGGCTCCCAGAACTCTGCAACTTTTACCTTGTTTTTGTTCTGTTAGTCTCAGGTTTATTTAGAAGCTTGGTCAGCAGTAAGTTCTTCTACAGCCGCCAGGAACTTTTAAATCTCAGATCAGGTGACACCCTCCCAACCACAACTACGGACAATTTCCCCAGCGACATTCTCCATTCACTGGTCTCCCAGTGGAAGTCCCCGCTGGAAACCCAAACAAAAGAGGGGGAAGCGAGCCGGGCCAACAGAACAGAAGACGCCGGCAAGACCCGTGGAGGGGGTTTGTGTATTTACTGGTGCAATAATTAAAAAATCATCAGAAAGTATTGCTCTGCCGATCTCAAGCTACTTATACATCAAAGAAGACCCTTTTATCTGCCTAGGGAGTTCACAGCCATCACCATTGCTGCTGTGTACATCCCCCCAGATGCAAACGTTAAGGCAGCACTTAAGCAGCTACAGTATGCATCAACAATGAACGGAATAAGCATCCGGACAATGCCTTTATCGTAGGCGGTGACTTCATCGGTACCCAGCTCCCTGAAACAAAAGACATCCACCACAAACAGTGCCTTCGTAGAGGTCTCAGCATCAGCAGGGACCCCACCCACCCCAACCACGGTCTGTTCTCCCTCCTGCCCTCTGGGAGGCGCTACAGGAGTCTCTACGCCCGCACGTCCAGACTCAGGAACAGCTTCTTCCCTCAAGCTGTTAACCGCCTGAATCGTCTACCCACTGAACTCTAAACCTTCTCGCTCACCAAACTGACACCCCCCCCAATGAACCCTCACACGCCATTTGCACTCACTTTTATTCAGTTGCACTATTATCTGCACCTTATGACTGGCTACCTCACGTATAATATGTATGTATGTGATTTATGTATGTATAAATGTCTAATGCGTGTAACGTATGTCCAACCTATCTGTATGTGTATGTAGGTTTCATCCCAGTGTCTTTGCCTTATTAGCTGGCCCTTGTCATTTTGCTTAATTACAAACTGCTAGATCTTGTTCTGAACCATAATTCAAAATTGTGTTGAGAATTGAACACCAACCCCCCACCTGCCCCCATCTTAAATAAACAGGGAATTATTTTCAAACCTCTATGTAATTGACAAACATCATCTAACGTATGTCCATCTACGTTTTGCACCATGCCTCGCATGTTCTGATGACGTCACAACTCCCCTTTCATTTTCACATGTGCCAGCACATTGTGTTAATGACAATAAAAATTGAATTGAATTGAATTAAATTGAAAAGCTCTTTAGCTTTCAAGAACAACAGCAAACGGGCAGTGATCTGGATGCCCAAGAACCTGAAGCTGCTGACTGTCTAAAAGGGAGATCCATTAAAGAACAGTGTGCAGTGCTTGTCCAAGCTGCTCTTTTATACTATAATATATATTGCCATGCATCTTTAAGTGTTTCTACAATGCATCACATGATGCATCACATAATGCATCACAGGAGATTGTTGTGGGACAGAGGACAAGCAGAAAACTGCTGACTGCACTGGACAATGACTCCTAAATATGACTTCAAATCGTCTTGGCTGAACACAGGATTACTTTTAGCAAGGGATTGGGACCGCTGTGCTGCTCCAAGGAGCACAGTCATTCCTACTAGAGGTGAGCTGAGTGTCTGGTTGAGAAGAGTATCTGGTACGAATGTTACATGATTATTATTTATGAATATCTGTGTCCGTCTTTGGCGTCACTGAAAGTAAAAAAATTTATGTATGTATGAAAGTACATTTTCTTTCACCACATTGCTGCATTATTGCCACAACACATACAACCCCTAATGCCTCTGACTAGCGTGTAGATCCTGTAGAATAAGGAATTGGTAGAATGTTACAGAATGAAACACAACCCAAGCTGACAGAGAAAGTAAGTCATTTGTTTATTTTTAATTGTAACACTACACACCCCCACAAAACAGCATGGTAGGTGTTCTGACAGAATGTACCATGTACACACATGTAATATACATCTTAATCAAGTTGAGAGTGGAACTGCTGTAAATGCAAATTAGCATGCAAAAAAAGAACATGAAAGAAGAAGGGAGTGAAGTTTAGCCTTGCCTGAGGACGTACTGTATGCCTGTACCCACACACACACAAATGGACTGAAGAGACATTACCTGACCTGTCTGTCTGTGACAGAGCGTGTTATGGGATCTTACTTTAGTGGTTCTCAGGAGACACACATACCTACTGTATAGCACAGTCTACCAGGTATGGCCTGTGTGCATGCATGCGTGCGTGTGTGTTGAATATGTGTGTGTAAATATATATATATATATATATAAAATTGTAAATTTACAAAATGAACTCATAGTGTGTCATATCAGGGTGGTCTAACCCTATGCTAGCCAGCTAACTGGTAACGCTCCACCTCATACAATAGCAAACTCTTTTCCAAACTCGAAATCACACTAACGTTATTCGAATGGGAACATTCTGTTTCTTTGGCCCGGTTATGCTAAAATATTAAGAGAGTTAACATTATTCAGGCTGGCGTAGCTCTATTTTTACATGTTAACTTTATAAATTACAGTTAGTAGACAAGCCTTGCCGTGAAATTGGCGGGCAAAGTCATTTCACTGGCCATTTTGCACAAATTAATGTTATTGCTATCTAAGAGCTCGGACAACTTTCACTTGTAGCTAATAAAGCTAATAAAAACACCTCAATATGTTTGTGCAGGTTGGAGGGAAAGTTTTTGTAGGCCATTATATAGTTAGTTTTAGGCAAACACAGCACGCACTTAAAATGAAATGAATCTTTAACCCTTTCAGATAATAAAAACATTTGGTCAAGATATGCGAAAATGCAATACTGGCGTTAATTTTACTTAATTTTATGGTTAACGACTGTCAGACGTGAGGTAACTCTACTGATTACTGATAGGCTAACACCCGGGGGAAAAAAATCACATTTTAGAAAAGGAGGAAAAAACATACACTTTCAGAGTTAAAAGTAACGAGTAACGAGACCCTTGATAGAAATATAGTGAATTAAAAAGTACAGTTTTTGTCTTTCAAATGTAGTGAAGTGAAAGTCATAAGTTTCCAACATAAATACTACTCAAGTGAAGTACAGATACTCAAAAACTGTACTTAAGTACGGTACTCAAGTAAACCTATTTCATTACTGTCCACCTCTGCTCATTCGCAGAAGTCATCACTGCACTATACAAGCCACTGTGCCATCGTATTTATTTCTTTTTATTCACTGACATTCTCTGCACTGACTGTTTATTGTCATGCATTATTTATTCTGTGTATAACTGTCAATTTTTTTACTGTCTAAATGAATGTTATGCTATTGTAAATCTGCTCCCCACCCCCACATATATATATATATATATATATATATATGTGTATATGTATATGTATATATTTGTGTGTATGTGTATGTAGGTTTCATCCCAGTGGCTTTGCCTTATTAGCTGGCCCTTGTCATTTTGCTTAATTACAAACTGCTAGATCTTGTTCTGAACTGTAATTCAAAATTGTGTTGAGAACTGAACACTAACCCCCCCATCTGCCCCCCATCTTAAATAAACAGGGAATTATTTTCAAACCGCTATGTAATTGACAAACATCATTTACTCACAGACAGTAAACACAATTAAAAATATCATCAACAAGGATTTGTTTCTCTTTTCTTGTGTCACTAAGACTATCTCTTGCATGTGAAGGGGGTAATTATCGTTGCCTTTCATTTATGCCATGGATGTGTAGCCTCCTTTTTGTGCTCTAACTCAGCAATAGAACTCGCCTTCAAACCCTCTCAAGAGTTATAGCTCCTGAGAAAACAATGGAGCCAAACATTAGCATTTACAGCTATTAGGCTACTGCATTATGCTGTGCACGCTATACTAATGAAGGGCAGTGGTTTGCGAATGCATGGATGTATGTAGCCAGAGCTACTACCACTGAATGGCCTTGTGCTAAACCTCTCTGGCCAGTCACAAAGATAGATAAAAAATTCAATTACAGTTTTTTTGCAATTGCTTGGAAACATATTTAGCATTCACACAACTATTTCTCAAGACAATTCCTGAATATAGCGCAACGCTGTGGTTTAGCTACAAAAGCCTGTAACTTACCCAAAACAATTAGCTCATGTCTCAAAAGCAAATAATTCCACCAGTCAATTGGTCAATGCCACCAAATTTAAAAGTGCAATCAGCTTTGTTTTGACCGTGATAGACAAAATGTTGCGATGTACAAACCCGATTCCAAAAAAGTTGGGACACTGTACAAATTGTGAATAAAAACAGAATGCAATGAAGTGGAAGTTT
>JAODKM010000075.1:19058120-19073354 GCA_026780845.1 Petrocephalus sullivani
GTGTAATTAAGTGTAATTGCACTGTTTTATACAGGCTTATATTTTTCATCCCCCCTCCCAACCCTATTACACCCAGAACCGTTGTCATAATTACTAACTGAAGTATTGGTTGTCTCAAATCATTGTACTGTATTGTCTGGAAACGTGTACAAATGCCACCTGGAGATGGAAGAATTTAAGCAATCGGTTTTGCAATTTACGCAAGGGATTGCAGTCCAATCGATAATTCTATTTAACACAAGCTAAGTGCATGTCAGCATCGCAAGAGAAATGCTTTGAAAAATACATTTACCAGCGCTGATGTACAAGGTTGTAGAACAGTTACCATATACAATTAGTTGTTGCTATTCTGCTCGACAGGGAAGCCGAAACAATAAGTAGTAATTTGCCTTCAAGTGGACAAGTGTTTACAAGCTATTAATCTTATGCGGAGATGTGTATAGTTCACAGGAACTATTTTATTCTATTTGTAGTGATGAAGTGGTACATTGATATGGCCATTAAGAAGTAATGGTGATGTGCAGCTTGTATAAATGAATGAATGTTGCATTTATATGTGCACAGGGTCATTGGGATCCACACAGACCACAGGATGGGCTAACCTGTTGGGCACACCAGTACACAGTTTATTTTTGGCTCCTTTTTTAATGCATGTCAAAACAGGCTGTTTATAAGCCAATAAAACAATAAACTGAATTAACTGCGCAGTAATACGTGTCTCATGACAAGACATTTTTCTCATGTAAAAAGACAATGATCACATACAGTTTGATTGATATATACAATGTATGCATGCTTGGTAAATATATAATAAGGGCAGGTTTCCAGAGCAGTATAAGGCATGTTGGAGTGAATGTAATGTACAAAACAATACAGTAACTAAATGATGATGAAATGATACTGAAGGCATTGAGAATGTCCAAACTGAGCAGTGTACAGGCCAAAGGAAGCATACCCTGCTCCTCAAGCCTAGGTGTCAGCTAGGCTTTGAGTGGGTACACCTGCCTGGTTTCCACTCTTCCTGTTCCCCCAAAACGCTGTGTGCTGTCAGAGGAGTGCAATTAACCCATTGGCAGAACCTCATTAGCATCTTGCTAACATCTCCATGAGGTCAAGGTGACACAGGTGATGATTAGCTCATCCTGAACACCATTCTTCAAAACTGAAGTTTACCAAACTTTAAATATACCACCATCACTCCTGCTTTCAAAGGTCATTTTATTTTGAGCAAACTTGTTGTTTTATTTAATTACTGTGGCTATTTTGGGAATTTTTGGGATTTATGGTGGTGCGCAGCAGACGAAATTATAAAGTTCTCTGAGAAAGTGGGCTGTTCGTTTGACTCAGAGAATCTGCTCACGTAGCTGGTCCCTCTTCTAGCATGCAAATGGAGCTCCGAGTTCCAGAAACATCTGATCTGCATCTGTCCCATGTGAGTTATGTCAGCATCTTTAATGATCCCACCTCAGACTAAAGGAAGAAGCCAGAACACCCAGGCCTGTCGAGGAATCCCCCAGGGCTAAGCCGAGATGAGTAGGGGGGCCTCTGTGGTGGTGCAGATGCCTGGGGTGCAACCCAGGTGTAGATCTTCATGGCGGCAGGATATATTTGCATGTAAACTTCCTGTATAGACACCCAGAGCCCAACTGAGGTGTTCTCAATATGTTAGGATGCTGTTCCTGTGTTTAGAAGGTTTTTGGTTCAAATCCCAGGGTTGGCAGACTGATTTTACTGTTGCGCCTTTCAGCAAGGCCCTTAACCCCCAATCGCTTCAGGGACTGCTTTCTGAAGAAGAAAAAATAAAGCAAGTCTTCTAAGTAAATAAAATGGAAATGTGAAATAGAAAGGACTCCACATCAGACCCCTCTTTTGGACAGACACTTATTTTCAAAATGTAATGAGAAATAAGTACAGTCGTCCCTCGCCACTTCGCGGTTCGACTTTCGCAGTTTCACTATATTGCGTTTTTTTTCCAAATACTGTACTGTCCTCATTAAAGTATATAAAGTACTGTATATTCATTAGAGTATATACAGTACTGTGCTCATTAAAGTATATACAATACTGTATATTCCTTAAAAAGTTGATCGAGACAGTGAAAATGATACAGCGCCATGTCTCCCGTACAGTACAGAATGCATTCAGCTTGCCAAATTCACATAAATCTTCAATCGCTAGCAGTGTGACTCTGAAGTGCTGTACTGTACGTTTGTAAGCTTTCTCCCCAACAAACCCAACAATGTCGACGAAACGTTTGCACCGTCAAAGGCACCTGCGTTAGCACCCAAAAGGCAGAGGAGGATGCTAAGAAAAGTGTATAAAGTGTGTAGTGAGGGGTTTTACAGGCTTAAAGCATCTATAATAATTGTAAAAAATAAAGCTGACTACTTTGCGGATTTCGCCCATTGTGGGTTATTTTTAGAACGTAACTCCCGCGATTAACGAGGGACGACTGTATTTGAAAAACACAAACATTTTGAAATAATTTTCTTATCAAAAACGTTGGCCCAAACATGCGCAAATGAGAGTGAAGCATTTCACTTTCCAGCACCTATTTTTCAAGAACTTCACAGGTATAGTTAGTGACTGCAAGCCATGCACTCACACAAACAACAATTAGCAGGGCATAATCATTTTATTACAGGAACTCAAACTGACTAAATGAACACAGAGTCCCAGCATAGATCACAAAAAAATCACATTAAACCGACAAATTAAGTATGATACAAACAACTTTGCTCATCAAACTGAATTAATTAAATGAAGAAGTTACTTGTCCAGTGTGAAGACTGATGCTTAACAGCTGGTTTATGAATTCATTCAATCCTTTGAAAATCTGTTTATTTGAGAGCTGCTGGAAGTGAAACTTTGACACACCACTAACAGATAAAAACGTAAACCTAAAATCCAAAGTCTAACAAAATAATCAATAATTCATTTAAAAAACAGCCTATGGAGCCACTTTTCTCCCAATTACTGTCGGTATGAACAAGGAATTATGGTCATCCCATGTACAGTAACAAAGATAATTCTTAAAGGATGTTGACTTTAAAAAAACACCACATATTTATGTTTTAGAATCTTCAACAGACAGCTGTGGGTGAATACAGAAGCTGTCCATAACATGTTTGAAATGCATCAAGATCTTTGCAAGTTTGTGAGCACACCTCAGCTTGAGGTTTAGAGTAGATGCCTAGTATAATATAAGCAATCAATCTGCATCCTTATTTAAAATAAAACATGCAAATACTGACTGTGCATGGGTTGTATGAAAAGTACCTGTCTGTTTGTATTTTTTTTTATTGAAAACTGCATTCATAATGGAAAAGCCATCAGGTTCTTGGCTTGTATGTGGTGGATTCCTGACAGGCATTTAGGTCTGAATAGCAGACACATTGTGGGCCTTCAGTTCAGTGAAAGGACTGTCAGGATTGTCGAGATTCATACACATCACGCCTGTGCTCACCATCAATCATCTCACGCTGGCAGGAGCGCCAGCGAGCACCAGGGAAGTTTAACTTCGCTAGGATGATGGGCCGTCACTGCGGACGCCATTCGAGGCCCCGCGGTCGTAAATCGAAATAAATGTTTTCATGTAGAGCACTTATTGAAACACATGGAGACGTACAGTATAGAAGCTGCCTCCCCTTGTGTGTTGCTGCCATTGGCGAGAGATCCATCCAAGAATACGTGGCCACCATGGCTTTGGTGAAAGCTCCCAAAGGGATAGGGCTGGAATTCCAGAAACACTGGGATCATAGCGTCTACCCTAATAATCTAATTATAAAAGAGGCACCGTGTCATAAATAATGATCACTTCTCCAAGAGAACTGATTTTTAACTGAATATTGTTCTATGGCTCTGCCAGAGTATACCTCAAAATGCTGGCTCTGGTCACTATCATCCGTTTCCTGTATTTCCCTAATATCTGTATCAGACCTCATTAATATGCTGGCTCCACCCAGCATCATGTTTCCCGTATCTCCCTAATATCTATATCAGATCTGATTAATACACTGGCCCCGCCCTCTTTTTCCTGTATCTCCCTAATGTCTGTATCAGACCTCATTAATATGCTGGCTCCACCCTCTGTCATCTGTTTCCTGTACCCCCCATCCCCGACGTGTTAATCGGGGTGCGTTATTCGTTTCTCAAAAAGTCTCTCAGATGTTTCAAAAACTAGATAAACTGAGGTGAGTCAGAAGACCATAAGTGATTAGCAGAACTTGCTGGATAAGGAACGCCGCACTGGGGAGGCCTGATGAGGCATACGGGGGGTAACAACCTGTCCTTATTTTGTAAGTGAGCCACCTTTCAGTACTCCGTGTGTCTATACTGTATTACATTACTTTAAATAATAAATCAGTCCAATAAATCATCATTATGCAGAAACTACGTCACAGAACAACTTTGCAAGTTAATTACTTACAAAAGGAATTACAGTAACAAGGTTAAAGTGGGCTGGGATCAGCTAAACCTGTTTGGTGCTGAGTTTACTCACATCCCGTGTTTGCTTGTGTGTGTGTGTGTGCGCATTTCCATGCTCTGTTGTCATTGTTCGAAACTTCACACTTCAACAGAGTTATCCTCGATCACCATCTGGCTCTGGTGCTAATCTCTTTATTTTAAAGCCTGTGTATTTTATTGCACCTGTTCTTAGGAAGGGAAAATCTAATTATAAAAGAGGCACCGTGTCATAAATAATGATCACTTCTCCAAGAGAACTGATTTTTAACTGAATATTGTTCTATGGCTCTGCCAGAGTATACCTCAAAATGCTGGCTCTGGTCACTATCATCCGTTTCCTGTATTTCCCTAATATCTGTATCAGACCTCATTAATATGCTGGCTCCACCCAGCATCATGTTTCCCGTATCTCCCTAATATCTATATCAGATCTGATTAATACACTGGCCCCGCCCTCTTTTTCCTGTATCTCCCTAATGTCTGTATCAGACCTCATTAATATGCTGGCTCCACCCTCTGTCATCTGTTTCCTGTATCTCCCTAATATCTGTATCAGGCCGCTTTAATATGCTGGCTCCGAACACTGTCATCTGTTTTCTGTATTTCCCTAATATCTGTATCAGACCTCATTAATACGCTGGCTACACTGTTTTTCATCAGTTTCCTGTATCTCCATAATATCTGTATCAGACCTCCTTAATATGCTGGCTCCACCTTCTGTCATCTGTTTCCTGTATCTCCCTAATATCTGTATCAGACCTGTTTAATATGCTGGCTCCACCCACCATTATCTGTTTCTTGTATCTGATACATCTGTATCAGATCTCATTCATGTGCTAGCTATCCTCACCATCATCGATTTGGCTGAATCTCCCTAACATTTGTATCAGATCTCATTAAAATGCTGGCTCCTCCCACCATAATCTGTTTCGCTGTATCTGTCCAATATGTGTATGCAGCTGTCTTTGATTCTCCTCAATGCAGCTTAATGCCCCCAACCCCATGGCAATGAGGCTAGGCAATGTTATCCAGAACATTCCTAATATGGATGATATGAGGAGGAGGAAGTGGAGCTATAATGAAGGACCTGGATCTTTGAGCACAAGGTCACAATGGTTCAATATTAAAAAGCACTAAAAAAACTCCATGCAAACAGAGATCAGGCCCATAATTTCACACACTTTCTGTTCTTCTTCCTTGCTTACTTAGCCTGACTGAATTAGGGTTTATCCACCAGGACACAGTGATACGGCCAATTTGCCCCACGTTATCTGTTTACCTGACTATGCAAAATGGGGGGAAAAAAAACCTTCTTACTAGAGGTGAACTGTGAATCCTCATTCTCTGGTATCCAGGTGACTTCAGCAGTGGTGTTTACCACAACTAAGACTAAGCATCTACAGTATGTGAGGCCCTCGAGGTTTGGCGGGTGGTTTTGATGAGTTTGATTTAGGTAGCACTGAAGCAGCATGTTCTGCTAGCTATTTAATTAGCTGTTGAAACATCCAGGGGGTCCCTAAGTGACATTCTGATTGGGGCCCCTGAAACAACAAACCCCACCCCGCACCCAGTGTGAGGATGAATCTTTGCATTGTGCAGAAAATGCCCCCCTCTGCATTGTAAATCTGCCCTCCATAAGCCTATAGATTGTGAAAGCCCTGTCCACTTCCCTTCGTCCATCCTGCGAGGTCACAGCCTGCAAGGATTTTCCCTTTCCAGACATTACATCTTCAGCTACGTGGCATGACAAAGTAAAAAAAATTCTCTCATTCATTCATTAATTTTGCATGTCGGGTGTGCTATTGTTCTTTATTGCTGCTAAAAGAATGGACTGTCAAGACCTCTCCAGAGGATAGGAGATCAATTCCTACAACTAAGACACAAAGCAAACACAACGACAACAATACTAAGAGACTAGAACCATCAGAACACACAGGAATCATAAAACACGACAGACACTGGGATAAACCAAAGACAGAGAAAGAATTAGATAAATAAACACTAGGAAAAGCAGAAGATGAATACACAAAGAAAATGTGGGAAGGTGGCCTCAGACCCATGACGACTGGGTTACGGCCTCTGTACTGTCACACCCAGCTCATCTGATCCTTCTGTGTGCCACGCCCCCTCGTTAACCTCGTGTGGAATCCCTGCGTTTACCAGCTGTTCCTTGTTGCTTGCTTTTAGTCCTGTGTATTTCAGTCTGCTTTACAGTATGTTTCCCCAGTCCTGTCATTGACGTTATGTCGTGCTGCTGTCTGCCTTGTGCCTCCTTTGTGTCTCCTACAAATAAACCCCATGTTTTCCCAGATCCTTTAGACTCCCATTCCTGCTTCTCCGCACCACACCCAGTGTTAGTGACATGTACCATTCAAAGTATTTACCAGGCTGCTATGGAATGAGTTTTAATTGTTGTCTATTATAAAAAAAAAATACAACTTAATACAGATAATTAGAGATAGCCTTCTTACAGAATCCCACTGTGCAGTCTTATACAGAGAAAAGAAGAAAACACTAGAAGGACACAAACACCGGAGGCAATATATGCCACGGCCATGGACACACACTAGGACAGGAGAGACATATATAGGGACGATAAGGACAAGGACAGGCACATGGGCAAGGACCACGATGTCCAGGGAAGAACAAATGCGAGACAGGACAATGGGGCAAAAACAGAGGCATGATGGGGAACCACAAGGGACATCGAGGGAGTCTTCCCACGCCGAAGAAGCTAGGTGAAGACATGGGGCTGTGGTTCCTCCCTGGCCCCTTCCCAGGCCAGGGGAAATCCCGCAAGCCCGGTGGATCTCAGAGGGCCAGTGGGGCCGGAGGGTGCTGGGGAGTCAGGACAGGAACTAAGACAGGAGTCAGAGGGCAAGGAGCTACTCCTGGATATGGAAGCTCGGCCTGCCTTTATTTTGCGCCACAATGTACACAGCTGCCCACTCTAGACTATAGGAGCAGGGCAGGGGAAATGCAGGGGATATTTGAGGCAGGGCTTACAGCAAGCGCTTTAGGGTCCTACTTCATCATCCCCATAGGGTTATATTTGGGCTGGGCATCATCCAGGTCCGTCATCTCCAGGCAGACGGTGGCCGGCTAGTCAGGTACCAGGCTGCCAGCGACCAAGAAGTTAGGTGGCAAGCTAGCAGCAACATGTAGGGGACGAGATGGCCCCCAGGGCAAAGGTGCTGGTGACAATGATGGCACCAGCAAGACCTCAGGAGGAAATGACGATGCAGGCACCTGGGCAGCAACAGGAGATGGAGCAGGCACCGGTGGGACATCAGCCGGTGACAAAGCGGGCATTGGCGGGACATCAGAGGGCAGCAAGACAGGGACCTGGGTAACAACAGGAAGCATCGAGGAGGATGCCAGCAATATCTCTGAAGACAGCGAGGCCAGCACCGGCGGTCATCAGAAAACGAGGCAGACACTGGCGAGGAACCAGGGGAAGATGATGAGTCAGGGAACAGCGAGGCTGGATCCAATTGGACCTCAGGGAACATTGTGGGACACCAGGAAGCAAGCGGGGCTCATTTGGGACACTTAGAGGTGTGCAGAGCTCTGATGGGGCACTTTGGAGTGAGTAAAGCACAACCTCATTGTGTCAGGGGCCCAGAATTTTTAGCTATGCCCCTGAAAGTAAGCATCTGGTACATCTATAAGCACTTAGAGCACTGTACACATTTGGAAGTGAAATCTGCTTCCTAACTGTTGCCTAAAAGGTTTCCCAGTGCTAGCTATAGAGTCCTGCTATAAAATAATGATGGAATTGATTATCTTTGTTCACCCTGGTAGGACTTCAAGGAATGGAGGGGCGTCTTGCACTCCAGGGTGTGCCTAGGGCCTTCCTTCTTCCTGCAGCTCCTTCTATAATCATATCACGACTCTGTATTGAAAAATCTTTGCCCATAGTGCTGCTTAGTCAAATTGAATAAGGGTGTCACAACGGCACTAGCAATTTCATACAAGCTTGGGGTGCAATTAGGGTCCAATGAATAATTCCACACCGGGCAGGAATAGGAGAAGCCTACTGCAATATTTCAGTTTCACTTATTAGTCACACAAATATTGCTTTTACATTTTTAATAAGGCTTTGAGGGTCTGATTAGTGCAGAGAATCTATTTGACACAGTCCCCCATATTACCCAGTATGGCTTGCATTGACTATGCTTAGCGCATGACGGAAACATGCTTCTTATTCTTTTTCTTCTTACAACAAAGGAAGGAAACTCCTGTTACTGAAGTGAGAAGATCCAATCCACCATGGTAATGGGATTCACAGAGGAAGCTATGCCACTTGAAGGGCCATTGCATGAGAGCATCTATGTCCTTGTCCAGCTGAATGTCTGGAATCCAACTAATGAGGAACAGGTTGGTGATGTACGACTATGAACAATGTCCTGCTTGGAAACATTCCTCTGTGTCGGCCAGATCTCTGAATGGCACCAGGAGGGTTGGAAACAGCCGTGGGGGATATTTTGTTTCAAGGCAGGGAGTCTCTGTCGATCACACTCATATTTAGACATGTCAGTCTAATTTGGGCTGAAATATTTTCACTCCTAGGTTTTGTGTGAGTTACGTCAAAGCTGATTTGAATTTCAGAAAGTGACAGAATCATTTCATCCTATCCATGGCATGTCATAGTGCAAAGTCAATGAGGTCTTATCCACAAAGTCAATGAGGCTTTTCATGTCTATGAATCTAGTATGGATTTAATAAAGCGGAAAAATCCTATAGTGCTACCAATAGTACAAAAGCCCTTCCAAGGTATTTTCTCTGCTGTATCTTAATTCACATTTTACCTCACAGAAAAATGTATGAGAGATATAGGCAAATGCCTGCTGTTATACGCGACAGGACAATGGGTTCTAAGTTGGATTCCGTGAGGCTTCATTAGGGCGAAGTCGGCATCCTTTGAAACTTTGAAGAGAGTAAAGGACAATAACAGGAGTACAGGGAAGGGAGCCATGCGCTTCCAGTTTTATACAGAAATTAGTACTGTCAAGCGATAAAAATTTTTGATCTAATTAATTACATGGTGTGGCGATTAATTAATCTAATTAATCGCATTTAATCGCACATACCGTGGTCACCTCTTCCTGGATTCCCCAGTCGTCAGCCACTGTTAGAAACTGTTCAGCACATGCATCAGAATAGTGCCGTGTGACTGACTTCAGCACAGTTAATGCGAAGGACGTAAGCTTCCAGTCACAATCGATGATGTGCGCAGTAACACCTAGATAGTTGTGATTACTGATCGACGTCCAGTGATCTCCGGTTAGGGTCACATGGTTAGCATGAGCTAAGCTGTCCCGTTTTGATATTTTTTCTGTGTGATTTATTCTCGAAAGTAATGTACCTCTTGACGGTAGTGCGTAGGTTGTGTCGGAGGAAGCAATTCGAAATGCATCTATAAGCCCCTTGTCTTCCACAACATTAACAGGCCTACAGTCCATTGCAATCCATTTAGATATCGCATTTGTTAATGATTGCGATGTAGACTTACTTAATTTGCGGTGACTCATCTCAGTCAGTATGGTTTGGCGGAGCTTGCTGACTGTCGCAGCCGGAGGTTACCTGACTACCGAGCTCGCTAAAACATATGCTTTGAGTTCAGGTAGTATTTCAAACTAGAACTGCTTCGATGATAGGCAAATTCCTTGTAACAAACAACGCAAATGACTTTGGTTTTATCAATGGCTCCATTAGCATCTCATTTGTATTTAAAATGGCCCTTTAGCCAGCCATGCAGTTCTTCGTCCTTTTCGTTTTGCATCTTGTTAGTTTTGTTACTAGCTTGCTGCAGTTCTACAAAGTGTAACGTTACATGTCTATAGGGGGGCGGGGCGCGTTAATTGCGTTAAAATCTAATTAACGCGTTAAATTCCCAGCCCTAACAGAAATGGATGGCCTTTTGGGAAAGCAACATGATCTTGTTTTCCCTGTTGTTGGGACACCAGAGGGCTTACGCTATAGGCCACAGCACCTTCTCCCAGTCACTCTCTGAATCATTCAGGTGTTCATTGGCAAACTTCAGACAGGCCTGCACATGTGCCTTCTGCACAGAGCAGGGGGACCTTGCGAGCACTGCAGGATTTTAATCCATTGCGGTGTAATGTGTTTCCAGTGGTTTGGTGACTGTGGTCCCAGCTACTTTGAGGTCATTAAATAACTCCTCCCGTGTAGTTCTAGGATGATTTCTCACCTTTGTCAGAATCATTGACACCCCACGAGGTGAGATCTTGCTTGGAGCCACAGACCGCGGTCGATTGATGGTCATTTTGTGCTCCTTCCACTTTCGAACAATTGCACCAACAGTTGTCACCTTCTCTCCCAGCTTCTTGCTAATGGTTTTGTAGCCCATTCCAGCCCTGTGCAGGTTATAAATATAAATGCAGTGCCTCTGGCACCAGGGACACTGCATGATGGTTGAGCCTGTGCTGTGACCCCAAAGACTGCTGTCACTTGACTGTGTCTCTTGGAGAGCAAGATGGAATAGATGTAGGGCGACCAGATCTCCAGGAAAATTTCAGGCTATATGTGCTGAGAAATAACTTAAATATAACAATATGTTTCAGTTTTAACACACTCAGGGGTGTCCCGCTGTCACAGCACCTCCCACGTTAAACTTCAGTAAGACTATCTCCACCCTGATGGAGCCCATCCTAGGCCATGCTTTGACTCCAGAGCCTGTCTATGGCGCTGCTGCAGTTCTGGCTTCCAAGCCAGAGGGAGGTGCTCCCTCCGTGTTCCAGGCTTCCGACCTGGAGGTACAGACAGCACCAGCTGGTCCTGCTGTCCCCTCGGTACTACCTGGCCATGCTGTCCCCTTTGCACCACCAGACCTCACATTTCCGTCAGCGCCCCCCAGTCTCACTGACCCTCCGAGGCCCAGGAGGGTCCACGTCCCCGAGTTGGTACCTAACTTCCCGGGCCCCAGAGGACTCACTTTCAAAGCCTTTTTCCTGGCTGTTATACCCCAGTCTAGGTCTTCTTGTCCAGTACTGCCTTTAGTTTGCCCTAACTTGTGTCTCCTGTCGTCCACTCTGCTGTCTGATTGTCCTTGATGGCCCTTTACCTGTGTGCCCTGTTTTGGTGTGTGTCCTGCCTGTATTTCCCCCTGCTGTCCTTGATCATGCCTCGGAGTGTCCCACATCTTGTCCTGTATTGGTGCTGAAATAATGCTTGGTCCCATTCATTCCAGGGGCATTGTCCCTCCAGGCCCTCCAGGTGTTAATTCCCCATGTCCTGTCATGTCAAGTCTAGTCTTGCATCCCGTCTGTCTCCAGCCCATCCAGGGTGTACCTACATCTTATCCGTTGTCCCCAGTTACTTCCAGTGTCTTGTCTTGTATTCCTGGCTGTAGTCATGCACTCCATTTTATTTACCTCTTTTGACTTGTATAAGGTATCATCGGTGTCACTGATTCTTCTGTTGTGGCAGTGCTGTCATCATGATTTTCAACATCTTACCAAATTACAAAAGTAATGTTGTGTATATCATGAAAGTGCCTTGTCTTTGACAGACTTATTGTCGTGTTCATTCCATGGGCTCAGACTCATAATTAAATATTACTGTTGACCCTTCCACATAAAGTGGGTTAGGGTTCGAGTTAACTTACCAAGATTATGCATCAGTGTAGCATATTTACTCAAGGATTGCAGTGGCCAAATTTAAAGCGCTGGTTATTTGGTAAGCCAGTCGAAATTTATTCTGCTTTTAAATATTTATTCCTGCACCATCTTTAACAGTTCTTTTTTTGGTCTTTGTAATCTTTTAAAATCTTTTTCAGTTTATTCTTTATTTGGTATATGCTTTGTTGATAGCCCACTTTCTCCAGTTCTGACCTTATATCGCCATGCATATTTTTTTTGTGTGTGCTTTCTAGTTTAAACTGAATCTCAGTCAATGACTATATACCTAACAAAGCGTTCGTTTCGTCCATTGACCTCTGCCACAATTTTTTGCTTATCACACATCCATTTGTAATCTGATTGTGATAGTGGAGAATACGGGTATGCGGAAAATTTGGACACGATAGCTATTCCCACATCTGCTAATGTTACGGTTCCAAATTCTAAGACCAGCTTTTTCGAGGTGCTGCACATTTTTGGGTTTACCCTCATTTAACACACCTGATTCAACTCCATGCAGCTCCTTGTGCTAATTACCACACAGCTCTTCAGTTCAATCATTTGTGGTGGAACAGGGAAAGAACTAAACTACACAGGCCACCGGCCCTCCAGGACTGGAGTTTGACACCCCTGCATTATTAAATAATAGCCAGAAAATTGTAATTTTCAAAAACTGAACTGTTTATTGGATGCTTTTAACAAAAAAAAAACATGACCTGGATATATCATTTATTTTTTGTATCATATTTTACGCATCAGGAATTTCTGGTCATGTACTGATCATATTTTATCAACCAAAAAGATACATTTTGTGTGCCTTTAGAAAACACTTGGCATACTTAAACATGTTTATCATATTTACTTTTCATGGAAAGCCAAAAAGCTATTTCTGTTTTTGTTTTGTATTTGACTTTGCATTTCGTACAGTAGACATGTGAGAAGTGACTTCCTGGGCAGTGCTTGCATCTCCGTCTTGTTTCCCATGTTAGTAATTGGTCAACCCCATCCTCTCTCCCATCCAGAGGCACAGCAGAGGCTCGTCTTTGGCATGGCGGTGTTATCTGTGTGTTCTGGAGAGGACGGCGGCCTGCCACACCGGATCCTGCCTTTTCCTGAGCTTATGAGAGAAGTGCCAAGGAAAGCTTGAAATTTTTAGCCACAGTGAGAGTGTGCCACCAAATGTACAGATACCATCTTTGGGATCTAAAGCAAAAACAGACAGCATGTCAAGGAGGTCAACACTTCCCATAAATTTGCTGTATGTCTCTACAATAGCAGGTCTTGGCACCATTATTTGCTTTTTGGATTTTCGATCCCAGTGCTTCACATTTGTCACTGGTTCAACTCCTACAAATGAAGCGGATAGATTGACAGCCTTGTTGTCATACCATCTCACAATGACAGTGTTTTCCTGATTCACTCTGAAATCCTTCCTTTTTTCTTCAAATAATTTTCATCTGTCATACTGCAGTTCTTCACCCTGTTCATTCAAACTGTGCCTAAGTAGTAGATTCTGTGTTCTTTCAGGTACTCCACCAGAGGCAATGATGTAAAATAGTTTTCAGCAAAACCTTGTGATTTTGTCCTGCAGGAAGGGTTGAGGTCAATTTCAGGACAACATCCCCGGAAACACCGACAATCAATTTCGCATTGTCTGGATTTTCTGCACCTTGGAAGTCAGCAAAATCATACAGGAATCGACTTTTTTCAGCACGTGCCCACATCTCGAACCTCCATTATTGAGACTTTGATGGCATGTAAAAACATAGGTGATGAAACTTGCCCTTGAAAGGCACCATTACTTCATCCATCCCATGAAATTCTTCAGGAGGTATGAGGAGAAACTGTTGTCACAATTTTCCTAACCATGGCCTGATTTTCCACAGTATGTCTTTCTTCTGATCATCAGACACAATGAATCTGATGAAAATGAATCACTGTCAGGAATTTGAGGAATTGTTCTCAAAACATCACATCACATACTCTGGGGTACCTTGTCGCTATCTCCCAATAGGCTTGTTCATTGGTCATCTGTACCAACCCTAAGTGCATGTACAAAACCTGCTCAGTTTCTTTGGTTGTTGTGTTCACTGACTTTCCCAGTTTTTGTACACTGTACACGTCTGTTTGTTCTGCAGTCTCCTGAATCATTACATCAGTAATAAACTGCTTAAAATACATGTACAGTGTCAATTCTGACCGCTCTACAGAAATATCCTCAACATATCCATCAAACTCAACATTTGGAGGTTCAAATGGTACTTTTCTCCACCCAGCATCCTATACTAGATTCTCTCACCAAGAAAGCACTACAGAGGATGTTCTTCCTGAGGCAACTGAAGAAGTTCAATCTGCCAAAGGCATTGATGGTGACCTTCTATACTGCCATCATAGAATCCATCATCACCACCTCCATCACCGTTTGGTACGCTGCTGCCACTGCCAAGGAGAAGAACAGACTGCAGCGCATCTTCCGCTCCGCTGAGAAGACGATCGGCTGCAGGACGAGTCCAGGACCTTGAAAAGGGCAAGGAAGATTGTGGCTGACTTCGCTCGCCCTGGACACAAACTCTTTCAGACTCTCCCCTCTGGCAGCAGGTTGCGGTCCATCAAAACCAAAACCTGACACCATAAGGCCAGCTTTTTCCCTGCTGCAGCCAGCCTCATTAGTGAGGCTAGAGATGCACTCTGATGCATCCTGACTCTCATCCCTACCCTGTACTGCATTTCTGCTCTTGTATATATTAATATATTAATGCCTTGTCTGTGAATTTTGCACTATTGCACGTTCTTATGTCTATATTTTTTCTATCTATTTATCTATTTATATTAGTATAGTATAGTATTTTTGACTCTTATTTGCACCAAACACCAAAGCAAATTCCTTGGATGTGACAACTTACTTGGCAATAAACTCCATTCTGATCCTTTTCACTTTGCCCTTTGCTTACTGCTCTGTCGTGCTTTGTCTTTTTTATTTGCTTTGATATAATATATAATATAATATATATATATATATATATATATAATATGAACTGTTAATTTAAAAATAATTTACAATTGTTTTTGTAACGCATTGTTTCTAACATCTGAAAAAAAAACACTGTAAACCAAGGGTCTCCAA
>JAODKM010000075.1:19078051-19092338 GCA_026780845.1 Petrocephalus sullivani
TAACTTCCATTTTCACCCCCATGTATGGCAGGGCCTGTCTAGGGACATTGACCTTCACCTTAGGAGACCATGAATACACCAAGAAGTGACCTTCTAGCTCCAGGCTCTTAGGAGAAACCACACTGTGGGCATCCCCCCGCCCCAGTCCATGTGTCCCTGGGTCTCCTTTCAGGAGCTTGGCGGAGTCTGGCAGGGGGAATCCCTTCCAAGGCATGGGACTCTAAATCAAGGGCGACATGTCAGAGGTTTCCGATTCGACAAGAGGGATAATGCGCCAAAGCCGATTTTCAGTCACTCGCTTCTGGGATCGAGAGGCCGAGCGGCCTTATTACAAACTGCTGCTCCACTTTTTTTCTGTCATGCTGTGATGAACTGACAACATAAGGAACTGGCAATTTTCTAGAAGCTTGTCACTCCACCCATGAACAATGCATCTAATCAGTGAGCGATGACATCGTAGTCGATGTGGTGAAACAGTCATGACACTCTGAAATGGATTTAATGACCAGGACAACAATACACTAAAGATTACCAACGGTGTGCTGATATAGTTCCCAGAATCCCCTTAGGTGTCACTGAAGCAGATGATGGTGTTGTTCACAGGGTTGTTTTCATGGGGTATGCCAAACCCCCCATGTTAACCACGCAAATGTTACCGTTTTGGACCCCACAGATTTGACCCCCCACCTCCCATCTTGCATTTTTTTGCAACTCAACCAATTCATGTAATAATGTGAAATGTGCAATTATAACATGCAAACAAACTGTCAGGGATCTCTGCTGATGCAAATGTAAACAATGCAAATGTTTCAGAAGCTGAAATGGTACAATGCATGAGGAACAGATAGCACCAGAAAGAAGCTGGTTCGTGAAATATGTTGTTTTTGTGGTGAGCAATCTAAGTCAGAAACTGTTCTGTGTGAAAACAAACCATCCCTCCTCACCATCCCCCTACGTTTGGGAATCAACTGAAGCACATCATGAGGGATGGCTGTTGACGGCTAAATGTGGCCATACAAGTGGGCACCAGGAAGGAACCCCTGAGTGGCCAAGGAAGCTTTGGAACAGCATGAAACCGCTGATCGGCTAAGTGGGGGCACTGCGAGTAAACTCACTCGAGTAAACTCGAGAGCGGGGGCGGCTCGTGCCAAAGCGTACGCGGTGACCACCCCCGGGGCGATCCAACAAAGGAAGAGAGCGGAGAGGACGTGCAAGCAATGACTTCGCACGGCGGGAGATTAAAGGCGATGGATTAGGAACACTATGACTGGCCCTCTGCACTTTCTGGAGCGCAGGGGAGGGGGCTAACACAAAAGATGAATGAAGGTGCTTCCATCTGATTAGGAATCAGAATGTGTCAGACGCAGAGCCTCAGGGAGAGCCATTTTCAATCGACAGCATGCGTCTGCATCTGCAACTATGTCAATAGGTGAAATTGTGAGTCTACGCATGTTTTGGTCATGCATGTTCTCTGCCTTCCTTCCCACATGTCTGGATGGTGCCCAGGGTGGTGGATGGTGCCCATCATCTGAGCTGGTTCAACCCCATGGAAGGGTGACATCGTGGATGTGACTTACACACTGTTATATTGTTGGTGCAGACTTCAATCTGCCACCCTGCACAGGCCAGTGTGAAGAAGATTTTGGCTTTGACCTTGATCACAGCTTAAACCTTGCTTTTAGAAAGCAAGCCCACTCTTTCCTTTTCTGTGATGTTAGCATGCCCAGAGGGGTTCGGCAGCCATTTGGCCTTGGACCCCCAGAGGTTTTATTTCTCCCTGCTTGGGAGTTTTTGGTTACTCTCCTCTGTGCTCATCTGGCTTTCATTTTTTAATTTCTCTCTTTCCTCTTCCCTGTTTCGCATTATTCTTTCTTAATGTTGATGCAGTGGCGAGAGACGGTGGCTCTGAGGTGAAGTGGGTCTGCCCCGTTGGAAAAGTGACACAATATGCAATATTAGTTCTTGTCAATCCCTGTTACTCCATGACACTGGAACAATCCTGGGCTAATCCATTTGACAATAACTAGAAAACGAGTAACTACTCCGTCCTTGCTACACATGGAGCGAGAGGGGAGCGGCATGGGGGATGGCAGCAGCCTTCTTTGGCACCTCCTCTGAAACGTTGAGAGGATGCTTTTTAAACAAATGTTAGATGTTTAAACGTCTCTTCAAGATGGCTTCATGTGACCAGCCTGTCCAGGGCCCAGTACCCAGCTGGCTTTCTTTTTCCATTCCTCCCTCAGTCCTGTCCTCCGCCTTGCCGGTATCAGCTGTTTGGGTTTACCCCGCCTGGCTGGAGGGAGCTGTCTGTCTTGCGATTGGCAGCCAGCAGCAACTGCAGCGCCCCTGGTGGACATCGACTGTGCTCTCCCCGGCCTCACCGTTCCATTTATTCTCCCTGTCATCACCTGAATCGTGGACCTCCCCCGGCCATCGGGCCGAGCTGACCTGGCTGCGTAATGTATTCGCCCTGAGGATGCCGGGCAGGTCTCGACGTATTATTTGGAATCTAGCAGAGCCCCTTCAGCTGAAGGGTGATTGACAGGGAGGGGCACTGTTCTCTGTGGGCCAGGATGACACTGAAACAGGAAGTCTGTCTCCCATACCCCTAACCCATCCATGCAACCAACCACAGACACTTAGAACATGCAGGGTTGATGATGTCCTCTCTACCATAGGGGGCACAGTCTGGAGGACCGAACCCTGCACTGCTAACAAGCAGACACAGGCTCTCTGGAGAAAACAGAGCCATCCCTCCTCTTCCAAGGCCCGTTGTAACAACGGAGTTCACCATGGATACAGCAGGGCAAATCCCCTGCTTTTCCCTCTAAGGCACGGGCCGCTTGAGTGTCGCTGAATCGCTATGAAGTCATCCACATTTCAGGGGAGTGTAAAAATATGTGGAGCTTGAGAACTGGCGGAGAAGCTTTAAAAATCCATAACAGCACCCACCAGCAGCCCTATTACCTCAGAAAGGCTACCAAACACGACTTGTTTTCTGGTAAAAAAAACTGAAAATACTGAAATACATTGATGACACGAGACCAGCTCCCTTGGCTCTAGGTATGACTTTATCCGGCATGTTTTCGTCTGAGGTGACGACATTTGGTTGCCCAGCATCTGGTTTGTGGCGGCATCTGGTTGCCCAGGGACACCTGTGCCTCCCCTGGCGGGTAGGACCATCACTTGCTGCTGATTAAAGGAAATGCGCGGAATTCAGTTGGCTGCATTAGGGGTTACTGTCCCAGCTGCCAGCGAATCAGGAGTGACTGAGAGTGCTCAGTCTCAGGTCAAACCCAGACATCTCCCACACACTTTTGTGATTTTGGTGTCCCGTGTTTTCATGAAAGGGGGATTACCTCCATATGCCAGCCAACATTCTACAACTGAGGCCTCACTCCTCCAAGACTGGAGGTTCAAATCCTTTCTCCCCATGTGTGTAGAGTCTGACTTCCCTCCATTTGTGTGGGTTTCCTCAGGGAAAATTCAGTTTTCCCCCAGAAGACATGTAGTTTGGTGAACTAGAAATCCTCTGTTGGATTAAGGACAACTGAACAGGCCAAAGGCTTTGAATGGGAATTTTGTTTTATGCTTCTATGGCGTGTGGGCGAATCCGGGAAGCAGGAAACAAGCCGTCCGTGTAGACGGTGCATCATGGAGTCGCCTGAGCTCTGTTTGAGGAGCACCTGGCTCCGTTACGTTGTTCTTTCAGGCCTGTCTGTCATAACCGTCTTTGTCATGAGTCAAGGCTGTGCTTATAGTACCGTAACGAGGGATTTTATCCGTAGAGAGTGGCACTGTTCATACCAAAATCCTCTCCGGGTGTCTGCTGAAGCCGCAAACTCCGGCTTAACCCCCCCCTCCCCCCCACAAGGACTAGGCTTGTAGCATGTTCTGGGGGCTAAGAGCCCACACTACTCTACAATAAATTGACTAATTAGTGTGTTAAGCATGCCATTTTGTAAAATCTACTTTGCTTTTTCAGGTCATCTGGATTAAGCTTTAAGTTATATATATATATATATATTATATAGCTCCGGAAAAAATTCAGAGACCACTGTATATTTCCATAAATCTGCATTGTTAAATCCTGGTTTAATCCTGGTTTTGCTGCCAGAAGCCTACACTGTCAGGCAGGCTGCTTTAGGCTCTCAAATTTTTTAGACAGCGGTCCACAAGAACAAGGAGAAGTAGGAGACACTGGAAATGACCAAAAACTAGCCAGGTAAAAGGAGCAAGCGACTTTCTAATGCCAGAGATGCCCATTTACTTATCCGACAGTGCCTCATTAAGTGGAGGTTGACCTCAAGTGACCTTCAAAAGGAATGGGAAACATTAAGTGGTGTGCTCTGCTAGTTCATATCAGGCTCCTAGAAACAGGACTGGAGATGAATAAAGCAAGGAAGAAGCCCTTCGTCAATGCGAAACAGGCTGGAGTTTGCTAAAAATGTACGTTTTATACAGACGCATACCCAAATAAACTGAGAAATGAGTGAAACTGAAAATTTTGTGGTCTCAATTTTTTACAGAGCTGTATATTAGGCTTTCAGTTATAGATGATGTCTTCCTCATTTCATGTTAACGGGGATAAATAATCTTTCTGAATCAGGCTGACATCCATGGGCAGAGCGTTTCATTGGTCATTTATTCAGTGAAGCAGAAGAAAGTGTAAATGTTTTTAATGTTTATTTAGCAGAAGCTTTAACCAAAAAAATTTTGTTACCATTGCTCTGGGGGTGTATAAAATATATAAAAATACATTGAATTGAACTAATAAAGGGAGTAATCAGACAGAGATCCTTCCGTTCCTCTCTCCCTGCTTCCTGCTCACTCCGTACAGGAGCGTATCCGTGTCACGTACCAAAACGCATGAGTATGCACTTACCGCTGAGTTGTGTCAGTGAGCAGATTATGGGGCCAGCAAGTCCTCGCCATGGGAGATTGACCCATGTAACAGAATAATTCTGAAATTTACACACCGGAATGCCGAGGCGTGAGCTTGCATCGCCTTTTCATCGCTGTGGAGACGTTTCATCAATGCTTGTAATATACAGCAGCTAGAGGTAGTGCGTCCCAGCACAGAAGAGCTGGGATGCATCCACAACATGCACCTGTTAACATTTATGCTTTGGCTTGCTCCCTGGACAATGACAAGATAAACTTTACCGCAAAAGTAAGAATATTAACATTTCCTAATGATGCGCAGAGAGACCTTTGAATTAAGAATTTCAAATGCCGAGAGTTCTGGGGCATCTCAATCAGCTTTCCTAAAGATTAACTTCATTACCTCAAAGTGTGTCTAATCAGGTTTTAGTTGTACTATACATTTTTGTTAAATTAATCTGAAATTTATATATTTTTATATTTATCTGTATTTGTATCAATTTGTGTTACACAGGGAAAGTTGCTCAGACATTCAGTTGAATAGAACATTCCAGTGGAATTACTGGAATTTTGATTCATATTTGACTCATACTGATACTCATAAACCATAAAAGCAAAAAACGTGGAATTTCATGGATCCCTTTTCATCGTTCGCTGCTGACAGGAGAGGCTGTGATATATGGTTGTTATTTTTAGCCAGGCTGCGGGTAAGAAGTACGACGGCGTTTTAGTGCCACCTTAAAAAGAATAAAAAATCTAAGATTACGAGATTAAACTCGTAATATTTCGAGAATAAACTCGAAACTACGAGAATAAAGTCGGAAGCTTACGAGAATAAAGTCGAAATGTTGCGAGAAAAAAGTCAAAATATTACGCGAATAAACTCGTAGTAATACGAGATTAAAATCGTAGTATTTTGAAAAATAAAGTCGTCTTTTTACATGGATGTTTACGTTAAGTTCTGTACAAGCCCGTCGTCTGCGCCATTTCCACTGTAACCCGCATCGGGGGTTGTCCAGAGCGAATGCGCGCCGACCCAGGAACGGAAAATGGACACGTCAAAGACATGCAAGTTTACTTGCGCAGAAACCGGGGAGTTAAAAGTTTTATGTATGGATGCAGCACGGCAAACCAACGGAGTGGAGTCGACCACTGGTCACCATTTCAGACTGCACAAAAGAGGCAATTTCCTCAATGTCTGTCTGATTTTTTCTTCTGAATAAATTAAGTTTCCTACATAACCGCTGCAGTGTCCTTTTACTAATTATAAGTCCGTGCTGATGGGCCAAAAGACAAAAAATTTCCTCATTGCTAAATCCTAACCTAAAGTAGGACTTGACCAGATCCTCCGCATCCATAGTTTCTCGCAATTCTGTGATTTTTCACGTAACATTTCGACTTTATTCTCGTAAGCTTTCGACTTTATTCTCGTAATATTTCAACTTTTTTCTCGTAGGCTTTCGACTTTTTTCTCGTAGTTTTGAGTTTATTCTCGAAATATTACGAGTTTAATCTTGTAATCTTAGATTTTTAATTTTTTTTAAGGTGGCAATAAAACGCCGTCGTAGAAGTAAGACTATTTTTAAAGTTTTAAGCTTAAGCTTTCATTTTTATCCGGGGACTTAAACTCATTGCTAAATCATGGTGCACGTAATTGATTTGTGTTAGCATGTTAGCATTCACCATCATCTTGGTTCAGCATCATATTCATTAATAATAATAATAATAATAATAATAAATTCCCATGGGGAAATTCTCGGTTTACTTACCCCAGTATTGAAGGGCAGCTACCTCTAGCAGTGCCCACAGATGCATAAAGGCCAGACATTCAGACCCTAGGCACAGAGGCTTAACTCAAAGAGCCATATGCTGTCCCCAATTAATAGCTTGTTGGGAGTGGTATCCCAAAGAGTCACTCCAACAAAAATCACAGATACCAGATACCAAGTACCAGGTGTATTCCACTGGTAGTGGAAAGACCACCAGCAGTCAAGATCTGAGCTCACTGAGTCATTTAATCTTCTCATTTCCCTATTGGTGTGTTAATTAATTTCACTGCATATGACTGCATGGCTTAAATGGCCTGTATCCCCCCACCTCTGCCACATTGGGGGATATGGAGGACATGAACACTCCCTAACCTACGCTCAGGGCAAGAAATCCACAGGTAACAATAGTTTCTATCCAAACACCAAAAAATTAGGGACCTCACCAGGTGCTTGATAAGGAGTAGTGTTGCAACAAAAGAGAAACTAAGGCAGTCAAGACACCCAATCCCTCTTCTGAGAGGACAGCAAGGCACGCAGCAGGTTACACAGGGTGCGATTGAACCGCTCACAATGACCATTTCCACCAGATGGCAAGGAACTTCTCCACCTGATACAGCTGGTACAACTGCTTGATGATCAAACTCTTAAAGCTCTGCCCTTGGTCCGAATACAGGCAACTCAGGATCCCAAACATGTAAAACCATTCCGCTAAGACCTGGGCAACTGTGAAGGCACAATGATCATGTCTGGGAACAGCTTGTGTAAATTTGCTTAACACATCAGTCATAACTAAAACATTCTCATACCCACCCTTAGAGGGCTCCAATATCATTAAGTCCATGGCCAAAATTTCATTTAGATGAGAGGACAATGGATGGCCCATTAAACTCCTTGAACACCTGGCACCGTTCACATTCTTAACACCCGCGTGTCACCAGCAGGCCAGTAGTAGCACTGCTGTAACAGCTCAAGGGTGTGGTCAGTGCCTTGAAGGCCGAATCCTAATGTTACTGAGCAAAAAACAGAAGATGCAATGCTGTCTGCAAGACAAACTGAAGGGCTTCGTTGTTGAGCTAACACCTGGCCATTTAAGACCCGTCTAATTACCAACTGTCCCCATTAATGAAGCAGTAAAAGATGAGGTCATGCAAACAATCGACGCCCCTCAAAAGTAGCATTTCTCTGCTGCTTCCAAAAGGCCATCACTACCCTTAGCTCTGGGTCTGCGTCCTGCAATCCAGCCACAAACTGAATCAGAGCAAGACAATACCATGACCACAGCTTGCGGAGGCTGTGGAAGGGCTGTACCTGCATGTGCTAAAGCACCTTCACCAGACTCCATAGCATATTGCCAAGACAGAGCATCTGCATTCTAGTTGCTTGAGCCTGAGAGGTATTTGAAAAGTCAAAAGCCGCCAGCTGCGCTAGCCTCTGTTGTTCAGTTGCCCCAAGCTTGTTGGAAGACACGTGGCTAAGTGGATGGTCGTCTGTATAAACAGCACAATTATTCCCCAGAAGATACTCACAAAACTTTTTTGTCATAGCCTACCTGAGAGCTACAAATTTCAGCTTCATAGAGCTGAAGTTTCACATGTTTCACTGAGGGGGCCGGAGGCTACAATTGGCATGGGCCACCGGTCTTACCTTACCATCCTGAGAGAGGACGGCATATAGACCACTGTGGCTAACATCCATCCCTAAAATTAAAAGGAGGGGGAATCTGCATAAGCTAGTACCAGTGCAGTTATAATAAGGGTTTCAAAACTCTGCTCACACTCTGCTGACCAAGCAACCATAAAATTATGAGAAAGTGCCTTTCGACTTTTTGGTCCCTGTCAGTTCAGCCTGGAATCGCTGAAGTGGGGCAGCTAGCTTGATAAACAGGCACCTCAGTAATGGCAATTTAACCATATGAACTGGGCTCAATTTGCCTACATTGGTCCCTGGAAAAAGAAAAGCATCAGAATTCCCTGTACTGACTACCAGGAGGTATATCGTACCTTTAGACACCTGCACTAACAGACTAATTACATTAATCCTTGACAACCCTGGTAGCTGGGGGGAAGAGTTAACTGGAGGGGTCCTTAACAACTAACACCCCACAACATGTGATCACCTTACCACCCAGTTCTACATCCAGCCCTATGCATCCAAAATATTGGATAACAAGTGCATTACCTGCCCAAAGCTGTAACCAGTGGCAGGGCTGGAGATAAAATCTGCTCCCTAAAGAAACTCACCCTGATAGCAGATACCATAGATCCAGCAACATGTCTCTGACCTATCTGTGACCATGAGCTAGATGGATAGGTGACTCGACACCCTGGGAATTTCACCCAGAGAAATGCTACTGCGTTAATAAGTTCCTTGGAATAATAAACATGCACACAGGTTCAGTCATCCGAAGGGGCCGGAGATGTGACTCAAGATAATATTTTATTACACTTAAAAAGAATAGTCCAGTAAACAGTCCTCATACACGGGGAGGACCTTAAAAAGAGGGACCACCAATTCACAGAGCTACTAAGTGGCTTAAAGGGCAACTGCCAGCTAATGGGCAAAAGGGACTTGCCACTGGTGGGATCTCAGTAAACAATCTGGTGACCGCACACTCACACACACACACTCACACAGACCTGCATACCTATCTAAATGGGGACCGTCAATTAATTTCTAAGGAAAAACCCTAATCCCAATCATGACATCCCTACCCGGTCCTAACCTTAACCCTAAGAAACCCACCCAAATACAAGACTTTTGGGATTTTTAGTTTTTTGATTGCATTCACAGATTTTTTTATAAAACTGAGGTTATCCAAATGGGGACCTGAATATCACCAAAGTAAGGAGGTTTCGGGTGTTACCACACTTTGGGGACATTTTGGTCCCCAAATGTGATCTGAGCAAACCCCCCCAAACACACACACACAAACAAACAGTCCCACAGTCCATATATTGATATAATTATGAGGACTTTCCATTCATTTCTATGGACATGACCCTAATCCCAAGTTTGACAACCTTAACCCCTACCCAATCCTAACCTTAACCATAAATAACCAAAGAAAATACAAATATTTTGTAATTTTTAGTTAGATCTTGTGGCTGTGGGCAACTAGCCCTGTAACATAGACAAGGAGACAAAAGGCTTAAAACCACATTATGTTCCCCTGAACCTTAACAGAGTGTATAAGATACATCTTTGAAATATCCTTTGACACATCTTATGTGAAGTTCCTGGGGTCATGTCTGGTTTCAGGTCTTTCAGCATCAGACACCCTCACCCAGGTGACCCAGCCAGAGTTGATCAAGCCCCGATCAAGTGTCCCAGCAGCAGCTGTCCACGAGTCCAATAATGCCCAGTTGATTGTGGACTTTGCAGAGTGAACATCCTGCAGAACCTTTACATTATTGAGGTAGCAAAGAAAACGCGGACAGTTGTCAGCCAAGCTAGAGCGCATCCGCCATCTTTTATTTTTCCGCGCCAGACCACTTAAAGTGAACACAGTCAACCAGCGCACATCAGGCTAGTAATGCATAACCACCCTGAACTCAACTATGGTGAATTATGCCTGAACTGTACATGTAACAAATAGTGTTATTAATGTCTGCTACAACATCCAGCCTCTATGGACAAACAGAGTGTCTCTAGCCTCTGTCCTGGCACTTCTCCACCAGGACTCTGCATATTTTTTTCTCATTTGCTTCTTCCATACGCTCTTCCCAGGGTAAGGAGATGATGATCATAGAAGATGATCATGTTCAGCTGGAGTCGTGATAATATGTTGCGGAAACTTCAGCTGTTTATCCAGGTCCACATGCAGCTGCCGGTCGGGGGCAGTAGAGAGGAGGCCTGTCCTCGTTTTTGGTTGTGGGCAGGGTTTCTCTCCCACTCTCAATAAAGAGATCTTCTTTATAGCGTGATGATACTTGCTGGATTAGATAGCAGTGGCTATACTCTCAGCAACCGCCCTGAGCACCTGGTTCTGCTGCCAGCAATGACCTTCCCCAAAAGACCTTCCCCAAGTGCCTACATGTATGGGCAACACCTGAGGTGATGTTCCAAGGATCCTCTTCCAGAGCCGGACAGAAAGCTGTATTGGTTTTATCCCAAACATGTATGTTTGCTCAGCTAGGTTGGGCATCAAAAACAGCTTGCACGAGGAACAGGACATGAAGGAAGTCTTCCCACATGATGTTAGGCCAGGTGATCCTACGCTGCAATACACTCTTCTACCTCGTCCACACTCCCTGCTATCTGAGCCTCAGTGTCCTGTGCACCTGCTCTTCCTTCACACCTGTTCAAACCTCTTCCTGGATAAGATGGTCTCTCTCCTCGAGTCTTTGGGAAGTAGCCAATGGCCACTCTGCCAGCTGCTATGCTGCCCACCAGCGCTTTCTGCCACCTCCACTGCTTTGTCTGCCCTCCGCTTTTGCCCTGTCCTTACTTCAGTGCACACTGATGACACCTTCTGGTCACTGGAGTCCCTGTACTGTAGGGCTTCTCTTGTGCGTGCACAAGTCTTCTATGAAGCCATTGGATGGAAGCTGAAAGATGTTACTGGTCCAACAGAGAGCTGCACTATTGTTAGTGGAAGTGCGTAAAACAGCAGAGGCCACAGTATTCAAGGTATGATGGAATGTTGATGAATCCACACCTTGAATCTGTCATGCAGCCCTGACTTGTGGACCTTGGTAATGACAGTAACCAACATAAACAAGCATCCCGATATCAGGGCAACAGTAAGATAAGAGAAAAACTCCATCCAAAAAACAATAAATGAACCCAAACAAACTACACCAAGAAAATAAGAAACTTCAAGCTGCTAGCTGCACTGCTCAAAAAGAATCACAAATAAAATGAACACAACGCAATAAAATCCAAGTACCACTGGTCCGCATAAGGCTGCTCCCCACGCCAATGCCGATCAAAACTAGATAGCCAACGATTTGCCTAGCACAGGCAACAGCACAGGCAACAGCACAGGCAACAGATGGCCGTAACACAAGCTCTGGAGCTGTTCCTTTCCCAGATTCCCATTTTATATAAAACAAAGTGCCACCCACAGGACTGAGGTAGAATGCAAGTTGAGCCAAACTGTCCAGGTTGCTGCACAGAAATCACACAGCCATAGTAGGAACTAACATAAAGCCTACATGCTTTGTTTAATTTAAATGTGTGTATATTAGCATATATCAGTTATCCTGTGGGGGATTTCATACCATATGGGCCACTCTGCTATTTATTGCAAGGTCAAAGCAACATGCAGTTTTCCGGATAAGCCTGGCAGGTACGTCAGCCTTTAATGTGAATTTCACAGCTTCACAGGGAGGCTGGTGATGGACAGCAGCAAATAAGATGTGGGCACTGACATCTGAAAGAGCCAATTAAATTGCAGAGCTCATAAATATTTCCCACCCTAGAACTTCCAGTACAGGATGACGCACAGATGTCCCCAGGTGAAGTAAGGGCATAAAACTTAAGTGGAAAACCAACAGTATGAACCTGAGTTTCCTTCAGCCATACGGGACATCACCCTTAGATGAAGGAAATTAAACTTTAGTGTAAAAAAACACTTAATTGCATTGGTTATGTCAAAGCAACTAAATACAAGTGATTGTAAATTTTATGGATGAACAATCAGAGAGACACACAGATACACACACACACATGTGGTGGACTATCCTATCTAGGTTCCTTGTGGGTTGTGACTTTCATAAGAAGGCCACCGCTGAAGCCCCCTCAGGAAATGTCAAACTAAACTGGATCATTAGAGTCCCGTCTCTGCAAATTAAAAGGTATATTTGTCCAGCACAGTTTTACTTTTGAAGGTTGTGTATCCATTCGCTGCTAAGAGCTCTCTCTCTAAAACTGCAGCGAAAGTGTATGGGGACTAAATTAAAACAGGTAAATAAGTAGATTAAAAAACAAAATAACAGCTTGGTTTTTACCCTAGCTAAAAATAAAGGGAAATCAGGCCCATTACCCTTGCTGTTGATCGATAAATTGGAAAACTGGTTAATTGATATAAAATCTTGGGCTGGATTTTTTCTTTCTGGAACTGGAATTTTTCACCTCTGTTGCCTGTCGATCACTTTGGAATTGAATCTCCGGCCCTCACTTGGAAGGCTGGAAGAAGAGGAAAGCTTGAGAGGCAGACTGAAATAAACCATCTTTGAAAGTGAATTTAATAAATATCACTAATGGAGCATCACCTGTTAGCTAGCTAAAAGGCATGGCTAATGGTTTGGCAGAGAGCTGCTGTTTGGCTGACCGCAAGCTAACAAACCGCACCATTACTCCATGCCATTGTGGGCTTGCGCCACTCTTCCCTGCACTGGGAGACCACCCCCTGCTCGTTAGGCACCGTGCTGGCTGCCCTGAGTACTATGCTGTGCATGTGGCTGCCGATGGCGGACCTGGAACCTCAGGATGCCCGTGGACGGGCAGCAACCAGAGTAAACGTCCACGACAGGCTGCAGATCATTACTGCCAATAAAACTAGAACTGGACTTACTGGCCAGCAGGGACTAGTGGGGCCAGATAGCGAATTCCTACACGAGGCCAAAGTGGAATAAAATAAGAACACATTAACACAATTTTTAAAGGGTATTTTCCTCCTTTCTTGTGGTGTTACTTATATTATATGTCTCCTAATAAACTGAGAGCCAAAGCAGCAGATGAAGTGATTTATCCCCCCCGGAAACGCCTCCGTTGCCCCGTCTTGGATCCCGCACCACACCATTGATCAGTGCCCCATTGAAGGCCTCCAGTGCCCTCTTAGCTGTCCCTGTCCCTGCCAGTAAGCATGGCTCATCTGAAGGGTACGCATGTGTAGTGTAGCATAAGAGCCTCTGTACTTTTATCTGACAAATTACAAATTGAAAGATGACCCACAGCTGCTAACAGATGTATATTATGCCTATTTTTTTGGAATAATATTCATCTTTGTAGTTCTTTGTGAGCATCTTCTGCATCCTTCCTTGTTGCTGAATGGTGCTCTCAGATCATGGTTCTTCTCAGCCATGATTTTAGCTGATGAGAAGGACAGCTTTGTGTCCATGCTGGGGTGGGGTGGAAGGTGGCCCATCTCAGGAGGCACACAGTGAGATGTGCGCAGTGGCCCCTGGGGACCCTTTCACTTTTACCCTGGGACACGGGCATCCAATGTTCCCAGGGCCCCAGGCATTTCCGGTTCATCTGAGAGAAGTGGCCCAAGTGACCCTCTGTGTGGGGGGGGGTTCTACAACTATGCTGAGGCACGTCCGGTCCACCCCAACCCCCATCTGGAGCTCCTTCTGGCCTGCTCCTCCCCAGGGGTACCATGCCAAACCCCCGCAGAAGATGCAGCCCCACTGGGCCCCCAGTGAGGAACTTTCTGAAAAGAGCAGTGTTCCGGAGCTGAGAGGGAGAGCGGCAGTTCACTCCGATTCACGGAAAGCTCGGCTGCACAAACGCTAATGCCTAATTAGCTCTTTCATTATTACATCATTATTAAGCCGCTCACACTTCTGACAAAGCGGCAGGGGACATTTGAAGGTTGTGCACATTTTACCGTAATTTCAGAAATTCTTAAATTCCCTGCGGCAGGGGACTGGTGGAGACCTAACAAGCCCAGTCAACCAACTGCCAGT
>JAODKM010000075.1:19134845-19145244 GCA_026780845.1 Petrocephalus sullivani
AGTACCATTGACAGTATGCAAACCATTACAGGTGTGGTGACACCTACTTCATCAATATTCATTGTGTAGACCACTGAATTTGAAACTTCTGACACTCCAGTAATCAAACCATATAGTGTCCACCACTGTCAATGAGAACCACAGCTCTGGGTGTTTAAAGTGTAGAGTGTTCATATCATTTTTGTTTATCATAAAGTGTCATTTAGTTGGTGAAAGGTGCTGTTGTTGTTGTTATTAATAAAAATTCATTAACTTAGAGTCAGCACCATTCAGCGAATCTGAGCAGTTAAGGTGTTAAAGCACAAACTTACACAAAATTACCAGAAATCACATTAAATAAAGCCTCATGTTGTGTAGGAGTGTTTCCTAAATTGGTTCGGCGTTTTTACACAACTGATTTTAATTAAAGCTCCAGCCGCTGCCTTCTGGGTAAATCCGGGCTTTGTAGTTGTCATCCTCAGAGTTCTAGCTTTGCTTAACATCCCGGCATCATTAACATCATTTAATTTTGTGAGAATCCTTCCTAGCATTTCCGAAATGTAACGCAGCACATCGGCCTTTTACATACACTGGCAGCATTCCAAGTAAGATTAGCTAAATATGCTTCCTTTGTGTTAAATTTTAGCCTGAGGTGGATGATTTTATGGAAATACAGAGCAACAATGCCCCCCCCCCCCTTCATGAAACATTAGTCACATCTTTCAATTTGTGATTTTAATCATCTGATAATCTTTGCTCTGTTTTTGTAATTTAATTTCCCTCATAACACTGAGCTCTGACTTTTCCATTATGGGGTGAACCTGCCTCCTTCAAGGTAAACGCTAAAAACACGGTAACACTTTCTATGAACCCAGTATCCATAAAGCATTATAAACTCATTCATAAGCAGTTATAAGGTATTCATAAAGCCTTATAATGATTGACATTAGAAAAAGGCTTATAACATAACATTATAACGCTTTATGTGTACAGTCATGACTATGTATAAATGATTATGTAGTCTAATGTCAATCATTATAATGCTTTATGAATACCTTATAAGTGCTTATGAATGAGTTTATAATGCTTTATGAATACTGGCCTTAAGTAAAGTGTTACCAAAAACACAATGATAGGTTCCTCCATTCCTCTTTTCACGCAGTTCATAATCAGCTATTCCAAAGCAAAACATAGACTTATTTCTGACTGGAAAAAACAACTTGCAAGTTCGTATAATCATATCCAAGAATGCAACGTTTGCACTGCTTAAATATGAATATTTGCTAAGTAAGGTTGGAGCAAAACAGGGAACTACAGTAACTATTAGATACTGTACTATTACTATTTACTAATTAACTATATGACATCAACACAAGGCAACAGACACAATAAACCACTGAGGAACAGAACAATATGAAGCACTTAAACATACTGCTAACAAGACATGACTCAGGTCAGGTTAGAACCAGAAACAGAACTAGAACCAGAACCAGAACAACCAATCACTAAGGCCTGGTTATCAGTATCAGGTGTGTTAAATTAGGGCTGCACCTACTGTAAGCTCTGCAGGGTTGTGGCTCTCCAGGAGCGGGGTTGGCCAGCCCTGCAGTAAGGGCTCAGGGCAACAAGGAAAAGGTGGGGTTGTTTACAACTAACAGGCACTAGTGACTAAGAAACCGTAATAAATACAAAGGTCTTCCTACACAAGGAGAGACTAGGAGCGCAAGTAAAACAACATAGACATGGCATGAGCAGGGACACCACAAACAAGGCATAAATATACCATACAGACATCAGGGGATAAAATATAACACAAAGTTTAGGTCTCAGGCAAGCCTCGAAGTCACAACAAGGAATATCAGTCAGTTTCCCGTGGAAATGGACGGTTGAGTTTCACGTTGCGGTATGTCCCCCTCTCCCTAAATCCGGAGCTGAGGTCCGGCGCTCCATGTGGGGCACGGCCTGTTACTGCATAGGGTTAATTGCCTGTGACGGCATTTTAACAAGGTAATTATCAGGCCCTTGTTCCGTGTCAGGAGTTCCGATGAGCCTTAATTAGAAAAGGAACCGCTACGATGTTTAGCTGAGAACACATCATATTAATCGGGTTTCTAATCCACTTATTGGATCTCCAGAAATCTAATCACATTTGACGGGATGTGTTCGATGGCAGATTGTCAGTTGCCAGACATAACACTTCTGTGTTGCACTGCAGTGGTACCTACAGGCAGCTCTCAACTTACGCAAAACCGACTTCCGACAAGTAAATCTGCTCTTTTCCTACAAGACAATGTCAGAGAGACAGAGAGTTTAAGGGAGCACACACGGCCAGGGACAGCAGTCGAACCTGCAGCCAGAACCTGCCCTCTGAGCCTGCCTGCCTGCATACATCTACAGTAATAACAGTTGCATGTACAGGGGTCCGTTTGCATGCTTTTGAGAATCTGAAAGTGAGTGTCACACTAGGTGCGTGAGGGTTGGAAGCTCTGCCCCGTTTGAAGAAAATTAGCTACATCAAAAGCGCTGGGGTAGTTTGCAGACCCTGCACACTATGTACAAGGTAATAAAACTTTTACATACAAGAACATGCATGTGTGTACAGACTTATCTCAAATTGAAAATATAAATCCAAAGTTAGCAACGCTGACAGGGCTTGTGATGAACTGGAATTAATTACCCTAAACAGATGTAATAACAGGAGCACAGCTCCTCCAAGCGACCACAGTGGTGATTCGGTGATCAGATAGAGCCGAACGGCAGCACTCTCCGTAAATAACGATGTTGGCCGTCGTTAAAGGCAGCCATTTCCTTAATCGACCAGCAAATGAACCCAAACATGGATACAGAGTTAAGAAGCCCTGTTTAGTTTTTATTTGCGTGGTTTTTCGTTCACTCTGATGTGAGGAGACATTCTGTGCCTTCACATTCATAGACGGCTAGATTACTGAAATAAACTGGTTTCCTCGTACTGCTCGAAAACTCTTTTTGCATTTTCCACGCTGTCTGTGTTCATGCACAGCCATAACACGCTGACCCATCCAGTTATATATCATATAACTATGCAAGTTAAAAAAATCTTGGATGTTTGCGCCCACTTGCTCGTCTGACCCAGGTTATCGCTTTCCTTGGTATTGTTTAGGTTCTTTAAAAAAAATCTATGTTAAATTTCAGACACACCAGGCCCTTGTTACACAGCAGGATACTGATTTAGCTCGCTGTGAGTCAAAACCTCTTACAGGGGCATTCTGGGCCTGACGGACATGGCAGTAGCCATAGATGCAGGACACCATGCTGTGAATGGGCCAGACAGATTTATTTAAAGCTGTATAACCACAGGACACTGCCTATCTTTCTGTAAGAGACCTGCACACAGCCTCTTGCAGGAAAGTTTAAATAATTAGTATGTACAAGGTAACTGGCAAGGCTGCGCTCTAGTGTAATTCAGATTATCCTTACAACCACAAGTTTTTGACCGCAAAGGTACCATTAAGTTGTCCGAAACACCCAGAAACGAGCGATGGCTTAGAGAAATGGAAGAGTCGGGCCGGATTATTTTACAGAGACACTGTCTTCCCTCCCGATAACGTAGCGTGAATTAGCTTAAAATGAGGGGACCTGCTGTTGTTTTTAATGGGCATGTTTGGCCTCTAAGTTAAATGGGAATGCAAGTGCTTTGAATTTAAATGCACTATATGGGCAAGCCCCCTCTTATGTTACTCATCTAGCATGCCCGGGGGGGTCGGGCAGCCAGGCGCTTGGGAGTTTTTGGTTCCTCTCCTCCGTTGTCAATTGGCTTTCTTTCTTTCTATATTGTGACGACATACTGTCTGCTCTTTCTCTGAGATTGTAATAAAGGAGGCTTGCAAATTCACATTCTTTCTTTCTTTCAGTCTGTTTTGTCTTGCATATGGTACTGTATTCCAACACACCCATGTAAAGCGCCCTGGGACAACTGTGTAGTGAAGGGCGCTATATAAAAATAAGCAGAATTTAATTGAATCTGATCACACCTTACTTCAATAATCAGCAAACAATTGGCAGGTGACATCCAGCATCCTGGCTGCTAAACAAACCAAGCTGGTTATGGGAGGATGGGGGGGTGTGACCCCCTTATAACAAGATGGCCAAAGCAGCCCCCACACTAGCAGATGAAAGATCCAGGAAGGGAGAGGGCCACTTCATGTTATAACCGGATCAGAGAAGAAGCATGTCCTCCAAAAACCAGGCCAGAGGAGGAGCATATTCTTCAAGAACTCCATTGGCGTATTCATTCATATACGGGGGGATGATGACACTGGAGGGGAGAAGACACAGAGCAGGAGAAGGGGGGGACGGATGATGAGGGACTGGAACAGGGAGGACGGGTCGGGTCAAGGCGACATGGAAGACCGAAGCCGAACCCATGGAGTCGCCACTTGGAGTAACAATAGCTCTCACTGAGTGCGAGGCAGTTCAGGATCATGAAGGGACTTTCCTCCTTTCCGTAATGAGGGGGGCGTGTCACCCACGCAAACTTAAAAATCCGTGATTCATCCCCTGTGTGTGTGCTTGACTGTAGAAGAGAGCAACCCTGAAATGTGAGCACTGATTACGGCGCAGTCATTGTATTTGAAAAAGTATGTATATTATTAGTCTTGCAGTTCCATCTATTAAGCATTTTGCAGAAATTGAAATGTATTGCTTGATTTACCCCGTTAATTAGGATGTATCTTGTTTACTCATTCCCAGATGTCCTAAATTGCATCACTGGGTAAATAAAATGGGATTTAGACTCTTCATAAAATTAGAGTAACAATAATGGAGAATGGAGCCATTTTATGCAGATACCCAGAAAAGTAGCTAGTTAATTCCTTTAAAAGCTGTTCTGTATCCAAACAAACGCTTCAGTCACAAAGGGGGCACATCCTGGAAAGCTGACAGAATCAAACCAGAGGCACGGATCCAAATAAGGGTGGATGTGAAGAGAATTGGTTTCAAATGCTGACAGGACACTCACAAGATTCCAGGGGAAGAAACGACGACACATAGAGGAATTTCTACACTCACATCTGTCACCCACTACACTCACGAGTCCCCCCTCCAATTTAGGGGCAAACATCACCAGCAGATACAAAGCAATAAAGGTGTAATTAGACACGTCACAAGGTACCGTCCCGATTTGAGCAGACGGATTCTGAGTCTGGCTTTAACAGATGGTTCTGCAGAGGTAAACACTTGAACAGTAATAAAAGCCACAGAAACAGGGTGGGATCTGGGGATGAAGCTGAAATTTAACATCTTTTCTGCGCAAAATAAAATTTTATGGGTGTAATTTGTAAGAGTGAAGTCATTTTGGGCCTGGAGACTGTTTATATGGAGAGAATAACACTCGGGGGGCTTTTAGCGAGGGCTGAAGTCGATACAGTGACAGAGAACCTTGTTGTGGATGGGAGGTCCTCACTGCACCTTTGATGGGGGGGGGGGGGTGTTTGGCCACGTGGGAAGTGATTCAGAAAGTAAACTTTTAACCTCCTCACCTTTTGGAAGTTGGACTGTTGAGTTGGATGCCAGCTCTCTATGACAGAACCGACCCTGAATCCACTGCCATAGCTGGAGGGAGTTTACGACCTCATGTCACATGACTGATGCGTGTTACATGACCCGAGACGGTGAATAAAAACACTTTCTAGCAGGATGCTGATGGACTACACCACACTGTACTTATTACCTTTTAATTAAACTGAGTCGCTTATTTTCATCCATGGATGAAAATTAAAATGGATCTAAGTCTGCAAGTCTATTCTAAGTTATGAACCCCCCCCCCCCCCCATTAAACTCCCACTTCACTTCCTTGGAGCCCTTCCTTACTTGTCCTTGAGCCAGTTCTCCGACAGTAATGACCCGCCTCTGTCAGTCTCCCGCCGTTTCACACAGCGGCGCCGGCTTCTTGCGTGCGTAATTCAGCATGTTTGTGAAAATCAGAACCGATTTAGGGTTAGAATTCTACACGCAGCAGGTTGTGTCTGGGCGTGTCCCCAATAACGAAAACCAGCCATCTGCCAGTGCCCACCGGAAGGCTGTGACTGGGAGAGCCCCCTGTTAAGGCCGTCTGTTTGTTGTAAATGACCTTCGATGGCAGGAGGGGCTTCGATGTGGCATTCATGATCGTGAACTAGGCAGCAATTGTCAGCATCGCCACACAAACCCCGGCCTTGCATACCACCCTTCCATGGCCGTCGATGCATGGCGGTAGCTACCTCACTAGTTAGCACTGGTCTAACAGGGAACCCTGTTGTAAAAAGACAAATGTTACTTGCGGGTTGGGGACTCAAAGCAGCAACCTTTCAATTACATAGTGGCACCCCAAACCCTTACGCCTCTATCTGCCCCTTCATAAAGTTTGGGGAGACTCTGGAAGCAGTCCCCCACTACCAGAAATTATGCAGCTGGGATTCCCACATTTGGGGAATTCACAGGCGTTTGCTTAGTTGCAGCGCAATGGCTGAGCCTCACCCTGGGTAAATCACCTTTGTGTTCATGGTATCTCCTCTGGCAGGTAAGTATCAGATAAGTGGGATAGTACAATGTTCCATAAAGAGCAAAAAGTAGTATATTAATGTATGCCTTTCCATTGGAGGAAATGTGATGTAGTGCCATATAAGATGCCCTTACAACTGGGTAAACGAGGTGCTGTACGTGTGCTTTTATGATGGAAAAAGTGCCCTCTAGGGTGCCCATCCTAGGGAGCAAACATGATGAATAACCCTTTAGGGTTCCCATCCTAGGGAGCAAATGTGATGAAGTGCCGTCTGGGGTGCCCATCCTAAGGAGCATACATGATGAAGTGCCCTCTAGGGTGCCCTTATAAGTGAGTATAGGGTGCCCTTGTAAGTGAGTATACATGGTGAAGTGCCCTTGTAATGGAGAGAAAATATCTCTGGTGGGTGCCCATTCCATTTCTATGGGAAAACCCTAATCCCAGTCCCGACACCTTAACCCCTACCCAGCTCTAACCTTAACCAAAAGTTACCAACCCAAATACAAGACTTTTGGCATTTTAACTTTTTTGATAGCTAAAAACCAAATCGATAAATACAACAGTTTGCGGTTAGCAAATCTGCTTGATTTACATGATTCAGTGCCAAAGTCTCTAACTGTGTCACAAGCAAAGAAAGTATAACGCTTTAAAATCAGTCCGTCCTCTAGCTGCCGCTGTTATTGCATGAATTATAGCTGTTAGCTGGCTATGTCTTCTGTTAGCGGAGGCTAACATAACTGTACTAGCCCCATTCGGAAGCCACAATGATCAGCGCCAGTCACGCCCATCGGCTGTTATCAGCAGAGCAGCTCTCCCTTTGTGTCCCCCCACAATGCAGGTCTGATAAGGGGCCTTTGACAGTCAGCCAGATTACTGGCGACGCTAGCAAGGGCCTGGCCTGCAGATATCCCAGTGTGCACCTGTAACCACTGCACACCATCACACCATCTGAGCTAATTACACTTCCTTTGCATCTTTGATGTTAATTCAAGAGCTGTGATCCTGCGATATGTCATATCATTCTTTATGAATATACCTGATAAATGTTAAGCAAAAGGTGTATGGCATACAGGTGGGACTAAGCAGCAAATAAAACCTCCGTATTATGTTCGAACTTCCAACCTTATTAAAAATCAATTACGGGCATTCTAGGATGCACGTAATTTTTTCTGTGAACATAACTGTGCATTCCTGTACGACTGCATGCACAAGGGGTCACGGCCTGAAGATTTAAACATTTAAGAGCGACTCTGATGAGCAGAGTGACACCCACCATCACGAGGGCAGCTGCGGATAACGAGTCACCGCCATGAAATGGTGCAGGGGTGAGGGCTAACTAGGTGTTTTCCGGAACTCTCAATTAATCTTTATTACGTTAGAAACTCTGTTCTTCGCAGCCACTGGCATAATGGGCCATATCCACCGCTAGATTACCCAGCATTCTTGCCCTCTGGTAGTCGTTAATTAATATGCAATGGGGGGTTTGGCCAGGGGAGGTGGCAGCTGGCGTGTTGGACGCCATGAGGCCACACGGCGGTATGGCAGGTGGCATGGCGTATGGCAGGCAGTCAGGCATTTGAAGAAGCTGACCCCGGGGCATAAAGGTCACCGATCCAAAACCCTGCGAGGGGACCTTCCACCTCTGCTTTGATCAAGCTCTTTAGCTCCCGCTGCCCTGGCAGAACACTCCCTTCTTTCTGTTTATAAGCACGCAGGTGTGGTGGGGGAAGTTTGGGGAACACGGATTCCTGCGAGAGCTTCGGTCTGAGGCTGTGCATGCAACTTACCCATGAGCCACACACCCCGCCTCCAATGTCACCCCCGTGAATCTCATGGTTATATTATACCATGCTGTTACTGAGATTTATATTAAAGTCCCTTCTTCCTTAATGGCATTTGAATTGAGTAATCAGGGTTCATTTCGGGTCGGCGTGGCCTGGGCGTGTCACTGTCGCTGATCACCAGGCTAATTCATCTTGTCATGTTAATTATTGCCCTTGAGTCTGACTTGATATCCCATTCCCATAGAAAAGAAAAAAATGGTACAAAAGTACAGTTTATCAACAGAAAAAAAATTATGGAAGTACACTGTGTGCAGAATTATTAGGCAAGTGTGTATTTTATTTGTGTCTTCTCTCCTGAAGAATATTTCCAGTCCAGATGAATCTCTAATTAAGAATGAGCTGTTTAAAAGCAGAGCATGATCATCATTTGCATGTGCAGGATTATTAAGCAGTATTATTGTATTGTATTATTGCTATTAAAATTGGCTGAAAAAAACCTTGCAGAGAGCAGAAAAAACAAGAGTCAGAGTGATGCAAAAAAATATAAATTACTGAGCCTTTAAAAGTACCATACAATCAATGGTTTCATGTCAGACAGCCAAAGTGGAGAGGTGAAGCATGTAGAGTAAAGAAGGCACAAATTAACTGCCAATTACATCTCTTTTTTTTTTTAGCTTTTTTCGCTTAATAAATGGTTATCGTTGTCTAATATTAAAATTAGTTTGATGATCTGAAACATGTAAGTGTGACAAATATGCATAAAAATAAGGAATCAAGAAGGGGGCAAATACTTTTGACACAGCACTGTATATGTGTGAAATTAATGGGGAGACTTCCAAATACCGTTTATAATCAAATGGCATCATTTTTCAAAACTGCAATCTGAACATAATCTCTGGAAGTACGAGGTGCCGTGCGGTACATAACATTGCTAAGGTCACAAAGGCTGAAACATAACCTCTATACAATAAGGCACACAAACTTATGCTTAAGAATGGGCATGGACACGTCTGAAGTGGTTTTGTGGGCAAATGAGAATGACTTTGATGGAGAAGGTGGATGCACCAGTGGTTGGACACCTGCTTCAAGCACCAAGTTGGTGGAGGAGTGATGGTGTGGGCTGCAGTTATCACTGATGGACTTGTCAGACCATTCAGAGTAGCGGATGGTATGACAATTAACCACGAAATCTACTGCCAATTTCTAGAAGGTACCTCCTTCAAACACTGGCATAGGAAGAAGTCAGAAGCTTTTGAAAAGGTTAACATATTTATTTAGGACACCTTCCCATGCAACAAAGTATTCCATATGTTGTTGAAAAAAGGCAAGAAAGGTGATTGAATTATGGCCAGGCCCCTTTCAATGCCTGACTTAGCCCCCATTGAGAGATTCTGGGCCTTACTAAATTATATTTACCAAGAGAGCAAGCAGGACACTTCTCAGAGCAGTGTCTGGGAAGGTGGTCCTAGCTGCCTTAGCTAATATAGGACATAACCAAATGGAAAACCTGACTGATTCAATGGACAACAGGCTCATGATAGTCATTGAGAAGAAAGGTGGCTATACAGCAGACTAAACTCGGTAAAATGGGCTGTTTAGGACAACTACACTGAATGGACAAAACTGTTTTATTATTATTTATATAGATGATGAAGAGAGAAATATCCTCTTCTGATTGACTAATAATTGTACACACTGAGAATCAAGTGCTTTTCTTTATTTTTATTTGTGAAAGTCTAATGTACCAGTAATATTTTCTATCTAAATAAATTTACTTGGAGTAAGAGAAAACTTTGGAATTCATTTTTATAAGTCTGCCCAACTTTTGATAAAAAATATCTCCAGGAATAGTACCTGCCTAATAATTTTGCACAAAGTGCAGATAGATCAGTGTTTGTCAGCCCAGTGCTCAGGGACCCCCAGACAGTCCATAGCTTTGCTCTCTCCCTGTATCCCAAGGTTGTGAATGGACATCACAACCCCCTTTATGACACGAACGCCTGACGAATCAGGGTCACCCAACTAAAAAGGTCACCTCAGAGGCACAGGACACTCTGGCTGGTGTGGCGGCACTGTCAGGAGACAGGGCATTACGGAAGGTACTCTGTATGGCCGCCCT
>JAODKM010000075.1:19145344-19162399 GCA_026780845.1 Petrocephalus sullivani
CCACTTTCTTGGAGGCTTCCATCTTGGATCTGAGTGCGGCAAATGGAATGTGTGACACTGGGTTTTCCTCGGTTTTTTAACGGATGTGACGTCACTCCGCGCGCCGAGCTCCGATCTTCGAGAGTAAAGGAACGCACGACTTGGCTTTGTGCAGCTGATGAAGTTTGTACTTCAGGGAAAAATGATTGAGGACTCCTGGTATATAGCATGTAGGGTATATGACTTATGTAGTATATATGTCATATTTCACATTTAATGTAAGGGGCCATCGTTATAAATCATCATATTTCATGTCTGAGCTTGGCAGAAGGGGCTGTCTGAATCCTGACTGTACCTGTGTCCACAGCCTTGGCTGTTAATGCGTGTAAGCTGGGGCCCCATGTACCCCGCCCCCCCCATGCAGCTGCCCCCCCCCTTTGAGCTGCTGGCCACACGACAGACCAGCTGGCCCCAGCTGGTGAGGAGGCTCTCGGCTGACCTGCGATCTTGACCCCCAAACAGGACGACCGGGCCACGTGGTTTGCACGGCTGACTGGGCCTTAGCTTTGCTCTCTGTGACTCACTGAGCGATGCAGCTACTTAAACCTCACTAACAGAATCACTTTGCCATCACAGATACTTTCTGCATGCTTTAAGGATTACCGAGCTGACAAATTATGACACCCCCTGTCAGTGTAGAGTTATTATGTCATATACTGTACATATATAATCCAACCGAGGGGCATCGACAGCATTAGATCTTAGCTCTTTTAATGGCATCTTTCACACGTGGGTGAATTTCAAGGTGCTGTTCTCTGATTGGAATCTAAATGCATGCCATTGGTGTTAGGGACAGTGTTAACAAGTGCTACTCCCCAATTTGGTACCAACAGCTAGTGCTAATCTCTGCTTAAGGCCATTCCTAACACAACCAAGTTTCACGAATGGCGGGACGTCATGCATGTTTAAAGGGTGACATATCCTTCAAGTTTGATTTCACAAAGTTGTGACAGCCCTATTACATTTCTGTCTGTGTGCTTGTCTTCAGCTTTATTTTACTGCTTTTTTACTTCACTCCCTACTGGGCTCTTTCTGTCCCCAAGACACTAAAAGCATGCTGACCACAGTGCTGTTCCTAACACTACTGACTTGAAAGGGCTGCCCGTCTCAGCTTCACCACTAGGTGTCACCTGCTACGCCAGACCGTCGTGCTCAGACCTGCGAGCTAATTATGTTGCCAGAGCAGAGCGAGGAGCCGCGTACACCCAGCACATTAGTCATTATCTTAATTACCATTTGCATCACCGAGGGACTCGTGTGTTGTGCATTAGCCTATTAAACAAATGCCTGGGATTAACGGACATGTCAAGTCTCTGGCTTGGTGTGTCAGTCTTGGCCTTGGGGCAACAATTGCATGAAAATGTGCCAGCGATCCCCCCCAATATGCATGTGGTCTGTAACTAAGCCACTCTGGAGCTGCTCTTTGGGTCTCATGTCAGCATAAGGCCTGCGATTTTGGGGTCTTCCCACTTTCTGACGGCACACTTGGCTGGGGTGCATTGTGGGTAATTAGGGGGGTCTCAGCTGCACAGAGAAGGGGGCTTGTTAGGCAGGTGTGCGAAAGGGGGCTGCAAGTGTGTGTGAGTGGGTGGGGTGAGGTGGGGTGAGGCCCGATGCTTTAAGGAGATTGGTAGAAAGAGAAGATTTAAAGCCAGGCAGAGAGAGGCGTGTGTGTGAGGGGAAGCCGGGGAGGGTGAGACAAAGAGCAGGGGAGGGGGCCATGTATGGGTTAGAAAATGTAGACCTCCTGCATCGCAGACCGCCAAAAGGGGGGGGGGGTATACAGGGGGGGCTGCCCATTGGGGGGGGCACACAGAGAGGGCCATGTATGGGTTAGCCACCAGAAGAGCAGATCCAGAATGTAGACCTCCTGCATCGCAGACCGCCCAAAGGGGGGTGGGGTACACAGAGGGGGCCATGTATGGGTTAGCCACCAGAAGAGCAGCTCCAGAATGTAGAACTCCTGCATCGCAGACTGCCCAAAGGGAGGCTGCCCAAAGGGGGGGGGCTGCCCAATGGAGGGGGCACACAGGGAGGGCTGCCCAAAGGTGGGGGGCTGCCAATGGGGGGGGGGGCACACAGTTAGCTGTCATAGCCACAGAACTGTCAGGTATTTGGTGGTCATTATTGTTGAATCTTTTTGAGTGTTTTGGTCGGAAGGAGACCAGAGAGCGTGAATTTGTAACGAAATGGTCAATAACTTGGAGGGAGCTGTAATCACAGGCATGACATCTGTGGGGTTCTTTAGTGGATTTAGCCACCCTGTGAAGGAGGCATGATATTTTAAGGGTTGGGTTAATGTGAATGAGGCTGAGGATGAAGGCTCAGGAACAGTGGGGCACAGACATGGCGAGGGAATCGTGTGACTTTCAGTTTTTATGGGCGTCTGTCACTGCATACACACTCACACAGAGACCACAGAGATCAGAGCAGCAACCACAAGGCTTCCGTTAACATCTCTGTGTTCCTTTGTTGTGTTGCCATTCTCCACGGCCCTCACGGGGGACCAGACCCTCCCATTGAAGTGAGAGCAGCCAACATCAGCTGAAGCCGGGATCACCGGCACTCTGATAGTCCAGGTCACGGTTTTCACCGCAGAGAGTCAGAAGTGCGTTTGCGTCCGCACTTTACAAGGTGGTGAGGCTTAAGCAAAGGAACAACTGTCATATGTTTCTGTAAGATGAGAGCGTCTGTGGATCTGAGCAGAGACAGACAGTCCCTATAAGCACAGCTCTCCGTTCCCCTGGATAACATCGCCTCCTGGGTCTAAAGGCCAGCTGGCATCGTCTCCCCATATAACTAACCCGGAATTTCTCATCCGCTATAGACTGAAAAGAGGAGGGAAATCTTAACTTCCTGGCTATTGTCCCATACCAGTGAGGCAATTGGTCAGTTGTGGTTCTGTCACCAAAGCCTTAAGATGCAGTATGACAAGTTACAGGAAACAGCCAGGGCTGACTTATTCATATCAGCGTGGGAATGTAGTAACCAATCAGGAACCACATCAATACTGGGTTACAAATCCACAGAAGGGCTAGTCACCTAATAATCAGGCCTTTATTTATAATTTGCTATATGAAAATCAGCCCAAATTCTATCATTTTACACCTCTAGTATCTAGTTTAAGTACTTGGTGCTGTCCTTGAGTTCCATTAGTGGACAGGCAGCCATCTCCATCAAGAGGCCCGTCCTCACCTTTGCCCCATGGTCAACAAGCCAATGAAGCTTAGAGGTCCCTCCAATATGTGAGACGTGTCACTCCAGATCGTTTTCATGTGAGGTTCCCCCATAGTGGAATGGGCTGCTGAACCACATCCAGTCCTCAGATTCCCACTATACCTTCAAGAAACGCCTCTCAAGACCCGTCTGTTCCAAGAATTCCTCTACTATTCTGATGTCTCTCAATGTTGTAATGTTCTCGTCATTTAATTGTCTTATTAGGTACTTGCTGTGTTTCTAGAATGTTGCCTTTTATGCTCCTGCATTGTAAACCGATATTTTTGCATTATTATTTAGAAAAAGTCAGCTCCATGATTGACGTGTCTATGTTTGTTCAAATTGATTCACATCATTGTGGCAGGCCACAAGATATAAATGCCCATTCTGTCTGACACACATGACTGTGATTTCATTAGTCATTTCATTCACTACAAATTAAAACTCTAAGCTGTATGTGTCAATTCAGTCTTAAAAAAACAGTTGATATATTGAAAAAAAGACATATTACCTTGAATTGCTGTTATCTAATTATTGTCATACAGCAGTAATTTATGTTTCCCGAGCGAACTGCAGTGATGTGGTGAACTTCAACAAACGTGAATGAATTTTCGATTATTCCCATCAATTTAAGGTAATTTTTCTATATCTGTACTGTCAATCGTTTTGATTTCCAATGAAAAACAGAGTATTTTTTCCAGTTTGCAAGTGGTTGATCTTTTTTTTAGCATTTGATTGTTTAACGTCTCTCAGTTAGGGGTTGGGGGGAGTCAGACAATTCATAAAACTTAGTTCAGCTAAAGGAACGGAACATACGGGGTGCCTCGAAACCGCATCTTCGCGAGCGCGGAAATTTCAACTTCTCGAGTTCACCTCAATAAAATACGTTTACAAATGTTTTCCAAAGTGTGTTTTCATTACTTATTATTAAGAAGTCGTTCACATTTGGCTACTACCGACCTATTTTATTAGGTCATTAATGTATATTTAGCTTGTCAGCGATGCTTCAGCAGACGTTTATTAGGTTATTAATGTGTATTTAGTTCGTCAGTGTCACGCCCTGCCCGTTCAATTCCCCTGTGTGCCACGCCCCCTCGTAGCCCTCGTGGGAATCCTAGTGTTTTACCGCCTGTGTCTCATTGTGCAGTGATGATCTTGTGTATTTAGTCCGCGTTCGAGTCTGTCTCCCCAGTCCGTTTATTGACGTCTGTCGTTGCGGTGTGAGTTCCCTGCCTGTCTCCGAATAAACCCTGTGCTTCGTTTGAAACTCTCCGTGTCCTGCTCCTGCTTCCCCTCTCTGCACCCTGCACGCCCGACGTACCGTGACAGTCAGCTGCATGTGTTTTGATGGTTATAACCGACATATTCGGCTGGATAACGCTTGTCTCACTTAAAGGTTTTATATTATTAATATTTAGCTCGGCAGTGAAATGTTTGGTCGATAACCATATGTTTAGCTGCATGGCGATATAGTTTACTGGTTATTACGTATGTAAATTACGTTTTACGGTGTATCAGTAATTGTAATGCAATATACATTAATAATCTAATAAAACATGCCAGTGAGGCAAGTCTTACCGAGGGAAATGCAAGGTTATAATCGACAATACACCGCTATCGAGCTAAATATACATTAATAATCTATTAAACTATGCCTAAAATCGCGGCCATTTTGAGCTTCCCCCGCGCACCCCACTCCAGTCCGGCTTGCAACTCAGTACCCGGCGTATAAGACAATCCCCCACTTTTCTGAAGATTTTCATGGGTTAAAAAATCGTCTTATACGAATATACGGTAACAATTTCTTCAATGAAACTTCCTAAAAACTCACAAGAGATGGGGGCTGAAAATAAGACTCCATGGTCGAATCACTGATTGAGCTACTCGGACCATGAGACTGACATTACAGAGATATTTTTAATAATTTTTTATTCATTATATTATGTTTCAATTCCTCTGGTGTTTAGCTAAGAAGTCCCATGCAGAGATCCAAACAACATAATTCGAATAGCAAACGACTGGTATTAAACAAACACCTCACACTAAACAAAAAACATAGTTGGGACACGATGATGAAAGCAAGTTATTATATAAAGAAAATATCATATTTACCATTTAAAGGCTGAAGCTTGTCGAGACGGATCTGGTTTGTGGTGCAGCCAACTCACAGCTGGCTAGGCATGGCCTGTCTCCTTAAACATCCCAGAACACCTGAAAATGTGCCTCTGGAAACAGAAAATGAATAAAACAATGAAGAATGGATATATATATATCAAAGAAGTTTTCATAAAAAATATTCCCCCAAAATTGTATAAAGAAAGAAAACACTGAACAGTATTTAAATGGCCACTTAAGCAATATTATCTTCTCTAAACCTTATTAATGTGGTTTTGACAGGGCATACGGTCACCTCATCTGTATTCTGTGTTTTTTTTAGGAGGGCAACTTATCTTAATAGTAATCTTATTCTGTCTGGTAATTAATTACATACATGAATATCCTTACTTAGCTGTAATCAGTAGCAGTTCAGTCACCCAAGCAGAAATTAAATGAAAGTCGAGTTCAGTTGTTGAAAGGAACCTGTTATTATGGACATTTTAATGTGAAAGATAGCATCTGAAATACTACAAGTTGAGTTCATTAGAATTCTAGAGACATTCATCTCTTAAATTTACAGTGGGAAACAAAAAAAATTTAAAAATCCTCATTGTCTTGTTTTTCCGTGACCCAGTGGTCCTGGCTGACCTTTGATTCTGTGGTAATTTTTCCCTCCATCGCACAGAGAAGTGGAATCATTCAGACATTAAGTTAAGGAACTGCGAGCCCATAAGCACCTCTGATAAGCCACCACGGGTTATTACACCCAGCTGTCTCACACTGAGGTACACATCACCGTGTCTTGACCCCCTGAGTGAAATCTGGTTCTCCTGGCATCATTACAACAAAAAAAAGCCATGATGAAATGAAAATGGCTATAAACATGGAGTCCCGTGGCCCACCTGTTACTTATTCTACTGCTCTATGGGTTCTCCACAAAGGCTCGAAGGCTTTCAAGCACCAGTCCTGCAAGTGGAGGTAATTAGGACCCTGCCTGAGCCATTCCTGCCCAACAATGGAAGGGAAGAAGCAGGAGGCACCACCTTCAGGGGTAAACAATATATCAAAATCCATCATGTTGGGGCCGCCAATGAGATTCCAATAAAGGAATGTCTACTGATGGCGCAAATATTTTATTTTCTTGTAACAATTCTTACCCATTCTTTAGCAAATAATCAGTTAAGGGATTTTTACCAGCTATTTTCCACCTGTTTTTAAATATATCCCTTTCCTGTGAGGTCCAGGACAGCGCTTGAGGCTTCCCCATCATTTACCCCCGAAGCCGACCCAAGCCCATCTTGCTTACAGGTTGTAAAATGATGCAATGCTTCTTCTGAGATCTGACTCAGTTCACGGTGGGGGTGGGGTTTGGGGGTGCTGATCAATTGCATATTTAATTTTTTTATTTTTACTCACTCAGGAGTTTTTGGTTCCTCTCTTCCATTGTCTTCTAGCATTTTTCCCTTGTTTCATTATCTCCCTGTTTCAAGCACCTTTCTGTATAAATGAATGTAATATCACACAGTCTTGTCAAGTGCCGAACTCCACACACCAACCGTGTGCAGAAGTTAGTGCTAGAGTGTTCGTGCTCCTGATGCAAGCACCAGTGGCGTCCTAGCTCAGTGATCCTTGCTGAGCTAACAGTATTGAGCTATTATTACTCTTAAATAAAATAGTATTTTGGTATTTGTTAGTGTTAGCTGCTGATGCTAACCAGGCCCTGCTTTCCTGCCCCTCCCGTTGTCTCCCTAGTGTGGCTCCAATGAACCACACCTATTTTGTGTTAGGCGTACCTCTCGTTCTGGCCCCCATGTTAAGTCCATCTGCCTCTTGTTGTAATCCTTATAAATGCCTTCCAGTCTTGTGCTCTCTAGTCCAGTCACAGTTGCTTCTGTGTTAGCCTCCCCATTTTTGATACCCTGTGATCCTGTTGTTTTACCCATTTTACTAATAAAAGCCTTTTGTTTGCCTCAGTGCCCTGTGCATGACACTAGCTCAGCTGAGGAGAACATCATTGATATTTATTATTGGGAAGTTACAGAAATTGCATTAAATGAGACCTCATATTGTTTAGAACTGTTTTTCTAAATTGGTTCAGTATATTTAAGTGCCTGATTTTAATGAAAACTCCAAAATTGCCCTTCTTTGTAAATCCAGGCCTTGTTGTTGTCATCCTCAGAGGCCTCCAGCTTTGCTTAACATCTCAGCATTATTAACATCAGTTTCATTTTGGGCGGAACCCTTCCTAGCATTTCTGGAACGTCACAGAAAACAGTGCGCACAGGCAGCATACCGGGGCAGCGTTCCGAGTGAGATCCTTTGTGTTAAATTTTAGCCTGAGGCATCTGATTCTATTTAAATACACAGCACTACCATCAAGAACAATGCCCCCTTCATGAAACATTAGTAATTTTAATCGTCTTCTAATCTTTGCACTGATTTAATTTCCCTCATGACACTGAGCTCTTTATGGGGTTAACTTGCCTCCTTCAAGGTAATCGCTAAAAACACAATGATGGGTTCCTCCATTCCTCTTTTCACGCAGTTCATAATCTTCTAATCAAAAGCAAAATATACACTTACTTCCCATTGGAATAAACAACTTGTAACTGCTTATAATCATACACAAGAACACAACATTTGGACTGCTTAAATGTGTACATTTGCATCAGCACAGACCCCTGCCGATCTGTTTGTAGATTATAATTACATATTTCATATGATGTGTGTTAAGCACTATATGTACAGATATATTGTGGAAGGCAAACTTATGGGAAGGAAAAGAGGTATTACAGAATCGGGGAACTGTGGTTGCTTCTCGAGTCTATCACAGATGAGAATAGAGGTGATTGAGGTGAAGAGGAAGGAAGTTATGTTATTGATCACGTATTGCAATATGATAAACTGTGCTAATGCCGAAGATTTTGTATGCATAAGAAGCTGTATAAGCTTAAAATAATAACCATTTCAGTAGTGTTGAATTATGTGGGTGCAGTTTGTGACAAACCCCCAGAGAGAGCGTCAAGTGGTACAGAATATGTTATGATGTATGCTATAGTAGGTGGTTGGGGTGGGGTGGGGGTGACTCACTTGATGACTAAGGGAAGGGGTAATTAGGGTTGTACCTCTTGAGGTAGCAATCAACTGTAATTAACGTACCTGTTGAAGTAATAACCATTCATTCTTAACAAGCTTTTTCATAGATGAATTGCTATTCAGTAGCCAATTACATTATCAATATGCTTTTTGGGGAAGCTTGAAAAAAGTACATAAACTTCTGTTTCCTTGTTCAGTGTGTCACCACCTTGGGACGGGGACACTCTGCTTCTTTTTGATATTATTTGCTATTATTGCTTATTAAAGAAACTCTTATGAAGTGTCACTCTAAATTATTGTCAAGAAGTTCAGCGAGTAATTTAAGTAGTCATTTTTATTTTTCTGTGCATGTTGTCTGCATTATGATTGTAAAATTTCTGTTTTTTAACTAGTTGAATTTTCACAAAGTACTGTATTTATCACACACATTACATTTACTCTTATCTGTTGCTTATATTGTGCCTTGTATGTATCCTCTGGCTACCTTATGCCCTTATTGTTGCTTCTCTGTAATCATGGTCTCCAACAGTCGTAAGCTGTCTGCAGAAATTTACATTAGCGTTGGTTGTGTGGCAGTGAAGGTTCTGAATCTGATTCTAAATTGAACCGGATCTTTGTTGGAAAGTTAAAAATGCAAACAACTCTTACAAAGCATCTCAATGTCTTACTGTCTGAACGGTGTGAATTCCTAATTTACGCTAATTTTATGTTGCTGATAGCTTTGTACATCTGATCTGTTGAAGAATGTTTCAGAGTCAATCTGCATTAACCTTTAGCGTTCTACATGAATGGGAAAACATGTTTCCAGTTTCCACTGGAAAAAGACAAGCAGGTTTCACACTGTGCTGGGGCCTAAACCCCCCCACCCCCCAAATATGGAGCTTAGGGTCTCTCACCCCGTGTGGGTCATGGCGTATCACTGTGCAGGACTAATCATCTGTGACGGCTTTTTAACAAGGTAATTATCAGGCCCTCGTTCTCTGTTAGGGGTTATGGAGAGCCTCGATCACAAAGAGAACCGCTATGATGTTTAGCTGAGAACACATCATATTAATCGGGTCTTATCCACTTATTGGATCTCCAGAAATCTAATCACATTTGTGTTTCGATGGCTGATAGGTGTCATTTACCAGACCTAGCACCTCTATATCGCACTGCGCCGGTACATACAGTCGTGGCCAAAGGTTTTGAGAATGACACAAATATTGGTTTTCTAAAAGTTTGTTGCTGCAGTTTTCATTATGCCAATTTGCATATACTTCAGAATGTTATGAAGAATGATCAGATCAATTGCAATTAATTGCAAAGTCCCTTGTTCAGTTGGGGTTCAATTGTTCAAAAGGTTCGATTGCTGTGAAGAAGGCTTCAGGGCGCTAAGAAAGTCCAGCCAGCACCAGGACCATCTCCTAATGGTGATTCCACTGTGGGATCGGGGCCCCACCAGTTGAAAGCTTGCTCAGGAATGGCAGCAGGCAGGTGTGAGTGCATCTGTATGCACAGTGACGCAAAGACTTCTGGAGGATGGCCTGGTGTCAAGAAGGGCAGCAAAGAAGCCACTTCTCTCCAAGGAAAATGTCAAGGACAGACTGATATTCAGAAAAAAGTACAGGGATTGGACTGCTGAGGACTGGGGTAAAGTAATTTTCTGTCACCCAAGGGAGTGGGCTCATGCACAAATTTGCCTGAGTATACAGCCATAAATAAAGAACGGTATCGAACCATCCTCCAAGAGCGACTTCTCCCAACCATCCAGGAACAGCTTGGTGAAGAACAATGCGTTTCCAGCATGATGGAGCACCGTGCCATAAGGCAAAAGTGATAACTAAGTGGCTTGGGGAACAAAACATCGAGATTTTGGGTCCATGGCCAGGAAACTCCCCAAACTTTAATCCCATTGAGAGTTTGTGGTCAATCCTCAAGAGGCAGGTGGGTAAACAAAACCCCACAAATTCTGACAAACTAAAAGGATTAATTATGCAAGAATGAGTTGCCATCGGTTAGTATTTGGCCCAGAAGTTGACACCATGCCAGGGCGAATTGCAGAGGTCTTGAAAACGAACGGCAAACACTGCAAATATTGACTTTATGCATAAACTTGATGTAATTGTCAATAAATGCCTTTGAAACTTATGAAATGCTTGTAATTATACTTCAGTACACCATCTGACAAAAAGATCTAAAAACAGTGACGCAGCATACTGTGTGAAAACCAATATTTGTGTCATTCTCACTGTACAGGCAGCTCTCTCACAAAACTGACTTAAGTAAATCTGCACTTTTCCAACAAGATAATGTCAGAGAGACAGAGAGTTTAAGGGGGTTCACACGGTCAGGGGCAGCAGTCGAACCCGCAGCCATGTGGATGTAAAAAAACAGTCCTGCCATTTGAGCCAGCCTGCCTGCATACATCTAAATAGTTAATCCATGTCTTACTACTGCTGCTCCGAGAGGCTTTGCACACAAGCATCTCACTCACATGTACTGTACCTGTGTACTGCTGACAAGTGACAGTAAAAGTGATTTAGGTAACATGTGGTCTGCTTGCACCCTTTTCACTTTGGCATATATCCATCTTCTGAAACTGCTTATCCTTCTGGGTCACCTTCTGGGCAATTTGGCAACTCAAAACAGCATGTTTTCAGACTTTAGTACCAGTAAGAACCCAATGACAACATGGGGAGAACATGCAAACTCCATACACATGGAACCTGGCCAGAGACTTGAACCCTGGTCCCAGTGGTGCGAGGTATCAGTTCTAACCACTGCACCACCATGCCACCCCTCCTAATGCTTATATTGAAGTTGCCGGTTTGTCCTACCCCTCCATAAAATTACAATAATTTATTTATTTAGGCATCTTTATCCAAAGTGACATAGAAATGAAAGCCAGGACAGCCCGTCCCTGGAGCCACTGGAGGTTAAGGGCCTTGGTCAGGAGCCCCATGGTGACATCACTCTGCGACTCTGGCACCTGTCCTCCCCTGCAACTGTGGCACAAGATTTTTACTGTATTCTTCCAGACCAATGTGACAAGCTTAAAACCACTGGTGCAGGATCCTTGGGGTGATATAGACCTTGGATGGGCAGCAGGGAACATCTGCAGGGGGGACTTGCAAGATGAGATTCGACACTGGCTAGGCCCCAGGGAGCATATAGAATGCAGTAGACCTAGAATGTAGAATGCAGCTGCTCGAGTCGTTTTCAACCTTTCCAAGTTCTCCCACACCACTCTATTGTTATACTCCCTCCACTGGCTTCCTGTAGCTGCCCACATCAAATTCAAAACACTGATACTTGCCTACAAGGCCAAAAATGGTCCAGCACCCCCCTACCTAAAAGCCTCATCACAGCCTGTACTGTACCACAATCTCTCCGATCCTCCAGCACTGCTCGACTGGTCCCACCACCTCTCAAGGCAGGAGAAAGACATGCATCTAGGCTCTTCTCTGTTCTGGCACCTAGTGGGTGGAATGAACTCCACCTAGATGTCCAAACAGCTGAGACACTGAATATCTTCAAACGACCTACCTCTTTCAGAAATACTTGAATTAGCACTTCTGGTGCGATACTCTTAAAGAAAACCTGTATTTCCCCAACAGAGTCTTAGACAGATAGTATTCTTAGCCTGGGTTTTACTGAACAAATATCAGAAAGTATTCAGTAATGGACTCTTTAAGCACGTATGTATAGTAAGTCACTCTGGTTAAAGGTGTCTGCCAAGTGCTATAAATATAAATGTAGATGGTATATGTAGTAGGAGTTTGTGTCATGCCCTGCTTCCCTGCCCCTCCCAGTCTCTCCCCAAGGTGGCTAACGAGCGATGCCTACTGCCTGATTGTCTCTACTCTTGTTTCAGCCCTCGTGTGGATCACTCCAGCTGCCGCCTGTTTGCCCCCTTGTTAGTCCTGAATAAGAGTGCCTCCCCATCCTGTGCTCCCCAGTCTGGTCATTAACATCAGCCCTTGTGTGGATCACTCCAGCTGCCGCCTGTTTGCCCCCTCGTTAGTCCTGTATAAGAGTGCCTCCCAGTCCTGTGCTCCCCAGCCTGGTCATTGATGTCAATCCCCATAGTTTACCTTGCCCTGAGCTTCTGTGTTACGGCCCCTTTGTTCCCCCCAGTTTGCTCCCTAGAGTGGAATAAAGCTCCGTTCGTTTGCACTGTTCTTGACTCTCGTCTCTGGTTATGTCTGTCCATGACAGTTTGTGCCTGTTTAAGTACAGTTATAGACACTGTGACCCATCTTGTTACATAAATACGCAAGTTAAAAAAATGTCCTAGATATCAACCCGATGTTTAATCTTGCCTGTATGACTAAGGTTGCTGTTGTTGGTATTATTCAGGTCCATTGGGTCTGTCACATCTAATTTCTGGGCCTGATGGACATCGCAGTGGCCAGGGATGCAGGACACCATGCTGTGAATGGGCCAGACAGATTTATTTCAAGCTGTACAATCACAAGATGCCGTCTATACAGTATGTCTTTTTGTGAAAAACCTGCACACAGCCACTTATAGGGTGAACTAATCAATTAGTATGTATAATCAAACTGGCAGGGCTGTTCTCTAGTGTAATCCAGATTATTGTTACAACCACGAGTTCTCAACCGCAAATGTACCGCAAAACTATACCACAACACCCAGAAAGCAGGATGTAGCAAAATGGACAGTAAGTGCTGGATTATTTTTCTGAGACACCGTGTTGCGTGACTTCATTTGAACCGAGGGAACCTGCTATTGTCATTATGGGGCATATCTGGCCTCTAAGTTAAGTGGCAATAGGGCTTCCTTTAGTGATGGCTCGTTTGGCTGTGGCCCATGGATTTGTGGATCTGATGATGGGGGAGACAGCCGGGGGGGTCAGCGCCAACATGAGACAATGACTCTTAGATGTCTGAAAACACCCCTATCCCAGTGCTCATTATTTGCCAGGACGCCCCGGAAGCCGGGGTCAGCTAAGGTCGATATTCCCGGCCTCTTCCCTTCAGATCTCCATGCCAGAGCATTTCTGTTGTGTTCTGCGGCACCCGGAATCTCAGATGAAAGTTCATTTGATCCACAGTTGCCTTTGAACTGGTTATGCTCACCCTGAGCTTGTGAAAATACCCCCACTGCCCCTCCATAGAAGGGGGGACCCAGCCTGTACCAAAGATGCTGGCATTGTATCTGCTGCACACCGGCCCTTGAAACAACACTGGGAACACAGTTATTGGATTCTGGAGCACCCTGCAACATTGTGGGGGAAGCCCTTATTGTTTCATTGGGGCATGGTGGTGCCCAGATCCCAGCGAGACAGAGGCCTGATTTTATTACAGAAGGACAACACAGATGGTGTCATTCACCATGATTGGCCGGGAATAAATCAGCAAACAATTGGCAGGTGACACAGCATCCTGGCTGCTAAACAAAGCAAGCTGGTTATGGGAGGATGGGGGGGGGTGACCCCCTTATAACAAGATGGTCAAAGCAGCCCCCACACTAGCAGATGAAAGATCCAGGAAGGGAGAGGGCCACTTCATGTTAGAACCGGATCAGAGAAGAAGCATGTCCTTCAAGAGAAGGGGCACTTTCTTCAAGAACCAGGCCAGAGAAGGGACACATCCTTCAATAATCAGGCCAGAAAGGGAGGACAGTGATTTGCCTGGGTTTCTGGTGGTTCATATGATTCACCAAAGTGCTGCTTTCAGCAGGAAGGAGCTGAATAGAGATTATTATTCAGCAGACAGTCAGACACTGGCACATGATTGCCACTGAACGCACAGGATTTTTACTGAAACAACAAAGTAATAATTAAATTATAATTAAATATAAATAATTATTTTTTATGTTGCAAATATGTTTATATGTGTGTGTATGTGTGTGTATACAGGTCTGGAAAAAAATGTTTCAGTCATTTCCTCAATTTCTGGTTGTGCATCTGTGAATACTATATATTTTTGCAAATTGCAGCCTTGCTTCACCCTGCTTCTCATTGATGAAGGGCCATCTCTGGCATTAGAAAGTTTGATCAGTGCCAGTGTCTCCTGCTTCACCTTGTTCTTTTGTACCGCTGTCTTACAAACTTTGAGCCTATAAGCAGCCTGCTGCTCAGTGTAACCTTTTTCCAGCAGAACAAGATTAAACCAGGATTTAAAAATACATATTTTTTTAGATATGGTCTTAATTTTTTGGTAAAACCTGATATGCCCCTACTTTTGGGGACATTTTTTCAGGTCCCCATTTTGATAACCTCAATTTTTAACTCTGTGAATGCATTCAAAAAAGTAAAAAATTCAGTTACTTACTTATGGTTAAGGTTAGGGCTGGGTAGGGGTTAAGGGTGTCATGATTGGGATTAGGAACACATGTAGGAGCCAAGACGGTGCAGGGCCTGGTTCTGGGGAGCGGAGCGGGACAGGTACTGGGCATGTGTGTGTCAGGGGCATATAGGGGGTGGGGCCATAGCTGAAACCTGATTGGGCTCTGGAGTGTCACTCATCAATTCACATATTGTTGGCTAATAATAAGTTGGAATAATAGGAATAAGGCGAATTTTGGCCCCTCTTATGCACCCCACCTTTAAAAAATCCTAGTAGCCCTGAAAAGAGTCATTGTGTTTAAAAATTTGTTATTAGTCTTGCAGTTTCATATATTTAGCAATTTGGTGAAATTGAAATGCATTGCTTGATTTTCCACGTTCATTAGGATGTATCTTGTTTACTCTGTTCCTTCCCATATGTCCTAAACTGCATCACTGGGTAAATAAAGTGGAATTTAGATTTGTCTCCTTCATAAGAATTAGAATAACAGTAACAGAAGATGGAGCCATGAAAGTAGCTAATTAATTCCTTTAAAATCTGTTCTTTATCCAAACAAATGCTTCAGCCACAAAGGGGCCACATCCTGGAAAGCTGACAGAATCAAACCAGAGGCACGGATCCAAACGAGGGTGGACGTGAAGAGAATTGGTTTCAGATGCTGACAGGACACTCACAAGATTCCAGGGGAAGGAACGGCGACACATAGAGGCATTTCTACACTCACATCTGTCACCCACGGCAACGAGTCCCCCCCCCCCAATTTAGGGACAAACATCCCCAGTGGATACGAAGCATCAAAGGTGTAATTAGACACATAACAAGGAGCAGGCGGCACGATTCGAGCAGACGGACTCCATCCCTGGCTGGTAAACCCACAGACAGTAATGACGGCCACAGAAGTTGGGGGGTGGGGGGCTTGTTTACCCCCTCACTGTCGCTGCAGCCCCATAAAGCTTACAGTTAACATATTTTCTGAGGCAGAATTAGATTTAACCTTCGCAATTTGAAAGCGTGAAGTCATTTTGGGCCAGGAGGTAACGCTCGGGACCTTTTAAGTGATGGCCGAAGTTGATACAATGACAGAGAACCTCGTTGTTGATGAGGGGTCCTCACTGCAACTTTGATGCGGAGGATGGGCTTTGTCCCACACAAACAGGGCACGCAGGTGGTGTAGTGGTTATGGACGCAGCTGTGTAATTGAAAGACTGCCGGTTTGAGTCCGCTGACCCCTAAGTAACGCTAAGTTATCCTGAGCAAGGTACCGTCCCCAAGCACTGCTCCCCGGGCGCTCACGTAGCTGCCCCCTGCTGTGTCACGATGTCACATGGGTTAAATGCAGAGGACACATTTCATCGTTGTGTGCTGTGGTACGTCAATAATGACGATTAATCACCTTCGCTTAAGATGGAGCGGGATCAGGTGGGTAGTGTGTGAAATGCCGAGAGACTGACAGAGTAAACCTTCAACCCTCCCGCCCTTTGGAAGCCAGAGTGTCTACGCTATAATTTTTGGCTCTGGTTATTTCGACATGACAGAGCTCATTCTGTGACGCCAAGCTCCCGCTGATAGAACCGGCCTTGAATCCACTGCCATAGCTGGAGAGAGAGTGTTTGAGGCAGGATCTGGTGGTAGGTAGAGCTGGCGTTTGCCAAAGGGCCTCATGGATAAGTGCTGGCCAAGATGAGCTTAGCGGTGTGGAGGTGATACAGCCCATGCCGCTCAGTGGGAGACAGAGAGAGAGATAGATAGAGGGTGTGTCCGACTGTGTGTGTGGGAGAGAGGCAGCGAGTGAGTGTGGCTAGGGTGTGTCTGGTTTTGGGGCTGTGACTGGGGGTATAGAGACACACACCCTGGCTGACTGTGCTTCGCCACTCTGCAAGCTGGGGGAAGGGGGAGGATTAGGGGCAGCCAGTCTCCCTGGGCAACAGTGCCCCCTTGTGGAGGAGCAGGTGAGGATGGAGCTGAGGAGGAGTCATGACACACTGGTCTCCCCCCCCCAGCCTGTCATGACCCCCCCCACTGAAGATATCAGAGTCGACGCTGCTCTGCCCCCACCCTCATATTAAACCCCCACTTCCCTTCCATGGAGCCCTTTCTTCCTCGTCCCCTATCCAGTTCTCCGACAGTAATGACCTGCCTCTGTCAGTCTCTCGGCATTTCACACAGCGGTAAACAGAGACTTCGGCTTCCTGCGTTTGCCATTTAGCGCGTTTGTGATCATCGACACTCGATAACGATTATTTACACTAAATCTCCATGCACAGTAGGTTCCGGCAAGTTCTGTCTGAGCACGTCACCAATGACATGCTCT
>JAODKM010000075.1:19207433-19219801 GCA_026780845.1 Petrocephalus sullivani
CAAGCATTAAGCCCCACAACTCCTAGGGGTTTTGGGTGGGGTCTGGAGTTTTAAGAACCTGGGGGGTGTGCAGGGGTGTGGAGTGGTCCGGGTCAGTGGGTCAGAGCTGATCCCTAGGTTCATGTACCAAGGTGGTTTAGGAGGGTCCGTCTGCCATGACGGGCCACTGATCCTCAGCGGGGGTGTACTGCCCCCCCCCCATTCTGAGTCAATCTGCCTCCCTAGGTATGGATTCCTTGGTCACATGATCGAGGGTTAAAAAAAGTACCCATCATGAACCATCTTCACTATGGGCACTTTTCCACCGCACCAAGTACAGTACTTTTGGTATGGTATTTTTGGTACTTTTGCTTTTCTATTGACTTCCAGTCGAGTACCAGTACCAAAAATTCAAGTACCGAAAGCACCAAACCAGTTGGGGTACTTCTTTGGTACTTCGGTACTTTGGGGCGTAACTTGAAACGCTGTCATTGTGTATTGGTTATACAAATAGCCCAATTCTAAAACACAATGCGACCACTGTCTTGAAAAAAATTTACGAACTCAGAAAACAACAATAAACGAAGTAGAAAAAAAAGTGATCTGGTCAGAAGAACAGACTCAAAAACTTCCGGATGGCATAAAAATAAATTAAAGAAGTATTTTATTTAATATACTTGGGCAGTGCAGTATTGGAGAATTTCCAAATGTAGTGATGCAATTTTATTAAAATACATATTGGGGTGTTTATAAAGCAAAAATTAGGTAACAGAAATTTCTCACAAACTTGTCTAAGGGTGATTTAAACAGCAAGGATGAGAATGATTATGATCGTCTCAGAGAACGCATGCAGCGCTCATGCAAAAGCAGCAGAGGCAAACTTTAATCTGATTTTAATCTGATTTAATCTGATTTTTAAAATGTCGCCATTGGCTTACTCACTGGGGGGTCTTTACGTGGCAGAAATGTAAAGCGCATTGAGACAATGTAATGTTGTGATAATGCGCTATATAACTAAAATTGCATTGCATATTGGATAGTCTATAAAAAGAATAATCATTAAAAATGCAAAGTTAGCTAATCTTTTTCCCAATGCCAAAGTAAAGTTTTGGTGAAACAAGTTTTAGTGAAACATTAACCCCCTGTGCCGTCCGTAATGTCTGGACAGAACTGAAAGTAAGAAAAAGTCTGATCTTAATGTATCTCACTAGTGATGTAAGAACTGCATGTGCATAACACACAATGTTTAGATTTAATATCCAATTTTGGCATAATTTTTCAAATTCAGTACAAAGTGCCCCGCCTCACGTTATGCTTTTATTCAGCGCCGGTACCAGTTTTTATGCCAGTGGGAAATCAACACAAAAGAAGTACCATACTTTTGGTACTTTACTGAGGTACCAAAAGTACTAAAAGTACGGTACTTGCTGCGGTGGAAAAGTTTTTTCTTCCATAAATTACAATTTAAAATGTTACAAATTTTAATTTAAGTGTGTGAAAGGTTGGAAGCCCCCTTTAATATATAGAGGAAGAGTCACCCGGCCACCTTTCCAGCGGCATTTTGATTTGCTTTTGATCATTTGGCTGTGCAGGCCGGCAGACGAACAAACAGACAAACAGTTTAGTGCCGTTTACTTTGTTCAAATCAGCACAGCAGGGGAATGTGTGTTAACTGTGCTGAAGGACTCTCTAGCCTTTGACCTGTTCACTGCACCCCCACTGGCTGCTGCCCTGTGGTGATTTGATTTGCCTTTCATTTCTGTGGCCTGTGTCTAGTGGGCCAGAGCTGTCCTGGTGACTCCAAAATCTCAAAGGCACGAAGCCACATGGGAAAGAAGCTGTTGCCATGTTACCCGGCGAGTGCCGGGTGTCGTTTCTGTCTTCCTGCCCCGCTTCAGTGCCTCCTAAGACTCCCTCAGCCTGGCTGAAGCCCCTCAGAGGCCTTTCTCCTGTTCTAGACGTACGGGGAACATAAAAATGGCCGCCCCCCCAGTCCCCCTCTGTGTATTTGGTTAAACCCCATACCCCATCCCCATCTTGCCTCCCCACATCACATGGTTCTGTATGCCTCCCAAATCAAGCCCATCTTCCACAAGGTCATGTGATCCCCATTAACCGAATGCAAGCCAGAACTTGATTGCCCCCAGATAGCCCCCTCCCCTGTCACTCACCAATTTAAACATCGTAGAATTGCCCCAACCCCCAGCTAGTCCCTTGGGCCCTTCCACGTCCCCCCCAGAAAACTGCTCCGCGAGGTGGATTCCCCCCCCCTCCCAAAAGGCCATTGACACTGGATGTAAAATGCTAATTCCAATTTTCGGCTACAAACGTGCCTCCTAGAGTCTCCAAGCCCAGGGATTTGGGGACAGCATAAGTCCCCCTCAAAGCCAGTGGGATCTCAGTCTTTGTTAGGCCTCCCTGTCCACTGTAGCAGGTATATTGCTCTGGAATTTTCCGCCCAGCCGTAATTGCAGGAAAAGTTTTGTCTCGGGGCCGAGTCTTGTGCTGTCGAGTGGAAATCAGGTGGAATCTGGCTTGGTGAGATTTTACGGCAGGAATTATGCATCTGAGGCTCTTTGTAAAAAAAAAACATGTAGCAAAATGGCAAGACTTAAATGCAGTTCAAATGCGTGAAATAATTTAAAGAATTTTGCATCAATTATTTACTTTTGCTTGCTCCCTGGAATCTCTCTTTATCTTTTATGTTCTTTTTTGTCTTTTTTTTCTCTGTAAGATCTGCGGTGTTTAAATCCCCTTCCATTCTGCACCATATGTGTTCTCTGTCCCTTAAACAACCATTTTTTTTGTAGTGAGATGTTGGAATGGTACCATAACAAAAACAAAACTTACACATGAACACATGAACTGTGCATGAACAATCAAAGATTCACATGATAAATATGGGAATCCTTTGATCAATGTATCAAAGTGAAGGCCTTCTTTAGAACTTCATCCAGGTCTGTGGTATAACCAGCTGAAATGGTCTCTGGTTCACTCTTCATATATGCAACATTTAAAAATGTACCATCAGAAAATCAACCCAAATTAAAATTCAGTTTCATATTCCAACATGAATTAAATATTATTGAAATCGTATTAAAACAAAATTAAATTATAAGAAAATGAGAAAACCGTGTGGTAAGGCAAACTGAAAGAGAGCTAATTGTGAGGTCCGATTGCCCAGCAGGTGCTGTTGGCTGATATGGGCTATATTCCTTGTACTTCATTCAAAGTTTTTTTTTTTATGTAATGACGCTAGCACGTTAGCAGGTGGGCCAGCTTCATTACCTCACTTCCTGCTGCAGGTATATCGTCATGACAGTCAGGGCGGTAAATGTATGAGATGTTATATTTAACAGAGCCAGTTTAAGCAACGGCAGATAAACAGCCAGTGAGAAGATTGTAATTAGTTAATTCTGCATCTCCTAAATCAGGGACATTTTTATTATTTTATTTTATTATTTATTTTATTATAATTCTTTTTTTAACATTTAGTGTAGTAACTATATGTGACCAGCAAGGGATTTGAGTGATGGTAAACCCCACTGTTGTCTTTGAGTTGTTAATAGCTAGGTTACGGTTGGAAAGTGTATAACCAAATCCTACATTCAACATGTAATACAGGTAAAGGAATCTCAAACGTTCATTGTCCTCAATGCTCGTGATACAATGTACTCTCTTGGGGGTACGGTACAATTTTATATCTGTTTATGGTGGTCTGGTTCTACAGTGGGTGGCTGCATGACCTCATGCCCCCATGATTCGCCTGCATCTATAGCTCTGCTTGAAGAATCTGCCCACTGTCTCCTGTCCACGTGAGCCTTCAAATGCCTGCAGTCTCTAAGCTAGCCAAGGCGTGTGGAGCATGTGGGGCCCTGTGGTTTACTGGTGTCACCCCCAGGCTCTACCTTGACCTACCTGGATAGGCTTCTGGCTCACTGCAACCCTGACCAGTGGTCGTGGAACATAGAGGGACAGATTTATCATTTTTATATGACATTTAGAAATGACGGAGTGTAAATTAAACCATTTTTTCAGGAAGTAAGAATATTTTGAAGAGTGTTTTGCCATTCCAGCTATTTAAAATCAGGCATGGCTGAGGTCAGTGTGCAGATTAGCATCATTATTACAATTTATGCAATAATACAAAGAAATACCCTTTACAGAAAAGGGTTATGGTACCAGATCTTTTACGATGGACTCTGATGAGCATTTAGGTTTTATAATCCCAATTTAATCAGTTCTTAAGTAAGTGTGTTTACACCAGGATGTTTGCAAATCCACATAATTTGCATGTTTACTTGTGATATTTTCACAAGTAACATGTTACCTGTGATATTTTCCACGCACCATTGCAGTATGGGTAACACACCACCTGGTTATAAACAGAAGGGCGTTGCGCTTTATCACCGTCAGCAGCGACGTGTTTCTCCAACAGCTGTGTCCACATGTGCCTCCTCTGGAATCTTTAGTCAAATGTGCCATGTAATACTTCGGTAATTTAAATTTGCATCCGTATGCTTTGTCTGGGTCATAGTCAGGGTCTATTTGCCGCCGTGTCGTATCCATGGCATGTGCCACATGGCTGAGTGGCATGCCTCTCTCGCCTCTGCATCTGTTACCGTGGTGATACCTGTTACCGGGAAGCAGATGATTTTCATAAAACAATCAGTTTTCAACAAGGGCAGTAAATTACTCCGGGGAGCTCACAAAGAACATCGCACTATTTTCTTAGCATCTTCCATATGTATGTATTTTTTTACCATCTCTTTTGTGCTTTGTATTTTTTACATCAGCTGGAGACGGGTCCCCATTTTCTCAGCTTAATGACGATTTGAATTATAAACAAGCGCAAGAGGCAAGGATTATTCACACTTGAAATGGTTCATTGTGATATTCTGTCGGAATATATGTTCCGCTTTCCGTAAAGTCGAGATTATATTGCGCAAAGCGAATTCGTAGTGCTTTCCATGGTCCGTCACGTTGTTTATTCACAGACGGGATATTTACGGCTCTGGTCATTAGCTCTGAAGGGCAGACAGGCAGGTATTTTGATGCCCTTTATCTCCGGCCATAAAGACACATGAGATAAGAGAAAGGAACAGACAAATGAGCGGCTAAAGGGTGCAATTTCACAAGGCGCTAATCATGTGAATGTCTCTTCTTAACATCACTGTGAAACGCCATCCAAGAATCGTCAGTGCTCTGTTTAACCAGCACTCAAAGTATGTTTGCTTTTTACTACATTTACTGTAATGATTGGCAGTATCTCAGCCATGCTGTAAACCTTGGCGTTCAGTCGATGGATTCGACCTTGAATGTTACCTTTGCTTGTTAAATGATCAGCAGCTAAGCTGCCTCATCGTTTCCAAAGTGCCAGATCTCTGCCGAATTACATTGTGGTGTTGGGGGTCAGGCCCATCACTCAAGGGTACAACAGCCGCCCCCCTGGGACTTAAACCAGCATCCTGCTGGTTATGAGCCCGTTTCCTTAGTCTTCGTATGCTGAGCAAGTGCTTTGCCTTTCCAGGTAATTACTCCCTCCTACTCTAGTAGCCCCTAAGCAAAGACAGGAAGTCGGGTGAGTTCCTATCAGTTACCGAGACGCCAATCCTTTGATGGCTCTGCATCGACCCTACAGTATACCCTGCTGATATGCTGGAGATGGACGTAAAACCAAAACCAAAGACAAAGGCAAAGAAAAAAATATAATTCATTATAGATAATGGACCCCATGAAAGAAATCTCTTCAACGGGGTGTAACATGAATATTACCCAGAAGGCATTGCTACACTGGCAGTCTCCTTCCCTCCTTAGTCACCATCAATTAGCTGTTCTGGTTATTTAATTAATGCATTTTCAAACCAGACGGCTTTTCGCTTTTTTTTGCTTTCTAGTTTATTCTTGGTTTTAGGAGAGAATACGCTAAATATAGAACGCGTCAGTGCCTGAACACATAATTACTCGTAATTGATACGTCCAGCATGCCATATAATCTGGTTCTGACACTTCTTCCCCTGCTCGGGCACTGGGAAAGGTCAAGGGCAATTTGGGCTCACGACGTCACGATCCAGTCCCTGTGGGCTCCGGACCTGCGTCACACTTAGAGAAAAAGAGGCAGACGATATCCCTAGGCAGCTGTCAGTCATACTCTGCAGGACACGGACTGTAAATACATTTACAGAGGGGTGTCATTTAGTGACAGCCACACGCAGACCTCCTAGTGGTGGGGCCACGGGGGCATTAGCCCAAGCTGAAAGCTGATTGGCCCCTTGCTCACCAGTTCAAAACATATTGTTAATCACGTTCGGCCAAAGCCTGGGAGAATTACCACCACTTTGTCAACATCTCTTCCATCGTCAACCAAATGGAGAAAAAATAAAAACAATAAGGAATAATCCCTTATGATTACTCCCTGATTGACACCTTAGTTTCTCTGGTTGAAAAAAACAAGAAAAATACAAAAATATGTATAAGTTTGCTTGGTCTTGCTGATATATGTGCTTCCAGGAGATAGCCGGTCTAGATTTTGGGTCGTGTGAGGTGCCTGGATCACATCAGTGTTCCATAGCGATGGTCCTGCTTTAATAACACAGATCTGCAAATTTTCTTTTTTTTTCTGCTGCATGGGATATTTTTGGTAAATCCTATGTTTTTTAGGGTGCTGAATCCAAAAATGATCTCCATTTTCCTCCATCACGTACAGTTATTTTGCAAAACATGAGGGTCAATCAATATTTTATTACAATTAACTATGCATCATTTTTCTTCTAACTGAAAAAAGAAACAAAAACCTATTTAACACTACTTTTACTCTTTTTGTCTGTGCCAAACCCACCCTGCATTTTCTATTTGTATTTCTCTTAGAAATATTAAATTAATGTAAGAAATCATATGGATTTTTTGACTCAAGAATAGGATATCAGATTTCAGTTTAAAAAGGGAAATTGTACGCTTAATTACACTACAAACATGAGTTTTGCAAGAAAAGCTGACGAGATGGAATTTAAAATTTTTTCCCAGGTTCAGTGAGTAAAAATCTATAAGAAACAGTTAAATAATCCTATGCAGTTTTTGGCTGCAGACCTGTGTAATTAACAGCACTGCTCTGCCCCAGACGGGGCGGGAGCTTTGAGGACTTTTGGAAGACGGTCTCCATGAATCTGATTTTGTGCTGGTGTTTGATGAATTCCAAGGCTTAGTTTCAGCACTTTTGTTCCCAGAGGACACAAGTGGTGATGCTGTAAAATTTTCCAGTGTTCCGGAGCCTCTTACCATTGGCTGGCTGATTCAGATGGAATGTCACTGTGTGCACATCCAGTGTCTGCCTCCTTGGAACAAAAACACGGGTTCGACCGCAGCACAGACAGCCCCATCTCAGTGGAGGGCGGCTGGACTTGCTCTATTGGAAACTGACATGATCGCCTACAAGACGGAGCTGGCTTCCGAATCATGAAATCATGGCTGACGCTGCTAACATCTGACCGTGGGCAATCCTGACGCTAGTAATGTTCATCAAAGGAACACCTCAAACAGCCCATCTTTGGATTTAAGCATCTTCAAACGTTGTTTGAATTAGCTGCTCTTTTAAATACCACCCTCCACAGCACCTCAGCAGAGTGCCCCCTGGTGGTGACCTGTCTTCCTTTGAAATGACGACTATAAACCATTTTATATTGACACTTTAGTTATCGAGACAGACAAGAGTGTTTTCTACCTCTTCTTTTGTTCAATTTTGGATTCAATCGGAGCCGAAACATTCCCGGAGTTTCAGATGCACTAATGTTCGACCTGTCTACCCCTTGCCTAATTACAGAGCGCGGTCACACATCTAAGATCAAACCCTTCCCCTGGACTCCAGGCCCCTGTGGCCTTTTGGTTCTGTTTTATTTATGACCACTTCTGTTTTTATTCATTCACTCCATCCTGTGTTTATAACCCAGCCCCTTCTGAGGGTGCTGCTGACAGTTAAGCACTGAGGGGCTGATCGGGGATAGGTCAGAGTCTTCTGGAGAGACGTGAGAAGCACAGCACAATCGCACATCCTGGCCACACATGGAAAACACTGTCGGCATCCCCTGGGAAGATTCCGTAATAACATATCAACTCCAGAGAATGACACAGGATCCACTTTATAACATTAATATCCATCATTCTTTGCGCCGTTATCTATTGTCATTTTATTATTTGATCTTACTGTCTATGACTGTCTAAATGGTTATTCTTACTGTCAAAATGATTGTGCGCTGTTACTATAAATCTGTAGTTTTCACTAGGATAAATGAAATATCTACAGTATCTATCAAGAAAGAAGCCTTTGAAACAATTTAAATCTAAACACAAATCAAACCAGGCATGACATCTCAGCTACCACCAGAATAAAATACAAAATAATAAATGAATAAAACACAAGACCCCCAAAAAAGATACATGCAAATGTGGGACACCCTGTCATCTGTCAGCTGTAAGAAAACCACGTCATTCAACATAAACCCAGCATATTTTTTACATTTTTGTCCTATATGTATTTTTTATGAACAGGGCAGTCGTCTGGGGTAAGGAATTAAGCAGAGAAGGTGTTGGACTGGACAGGCACGGTGGCAGACGCTCCCACATTTACTCAGCTGACGGGCTCCTGCTCAGAGTGCTCCATCTCACACGACTTGGTGAATTACTCTTTCTGACAGGCGGTATCGACAGGAACGAGGCGAGCCGGCGTCGGATATTAATCATCGTTTGGGTAATGAGGTACGATGGGGACTCGCGGCAAGACAGACGGGGGGCGTGGGGTGACAAAACAGCACCCCCAACTTTTAGATCCCGGAATTCACAGGTCCTACCAGCACTGCTTTTGGGGAAAGAATCTGTACTCACATCTGTCTGGTCTGCTTAGTTATTTTACATAAAGCACAAGTAGAAGACTAATTTAGCTTAAGTTAATTTTTCATTTTTGTTTATTTAGCAGATGCTTTTACCTGAAGCAGGGGTGCTGTGGGGGCATGGATGATCAAGCAGATTCAGGGGGCCTCACACTTTACAGGGGACCTTGAATACCTAAAACTATTAATTTCTATATTGGTGGGGGGCCCAATAAGACATCTTAAAAGGGGTTCTAGAATTTCTGTCTGTCCCCCTGAACAGATAAAAAATACATGGATGGGGGAGGGTAACTTTGCTCAATGGCCTATAAGGGAAATCACTCTGTGGAACCTGGGATTTGAACCAACAACCTAGCAGGCCTAACCTGCTAAGCCACACACACTGGCCCCCTTTCTGCACCCTTGCGGAAGGTCATTTCAGGTTTAGTACCTTACATGAGGGTACAGCAGCATTCCTCTTTGCACAATATGTGGGAAATTCCCCTTCATCTTGCCGATAAACGATGCAAGATGAGAATCGTGCGCAAACACACGGAGGCAGGGTGGGAGAGCGGCCCCCTGAGAAACCAAAAAAAAGCCGTGACACTTCGCCACTGCCATGTGAAAAGGTGGAGGACAGTGTGGTGCTGAAACGGCTGGCAGCTGGGTGCTCGCCCGGCCCAGCCTGCCCCCCACCCCCGCAGTGGGGCACTTCAAACTCCTATGGAGTGTCGGCCTAGCCAAAATAAATACACAAATAACAATTCAGGCGATGCCAAAAAAGGATGAGTGGACACACAAAATGACAAAACAAATAAACACACAAAATGTACAGGCTCAAAAAAATACTCTGTTTTCATCCAGCATTTCCCTATACTGCCGATACACTGTAGCTATTTAATGCATTTTATAACTCATGAGCGATGGGGAGAAACTGTACATCAAATGAAGCCAGTGCAGACATCCAATCAGCTGTCAGATGGACCGGGTCAAATCACAGGACCTGTCCTCCAATTTGCCAGGTGACAGCAGTGATTGACATGCCACAGACAGGCAGCTGAGTGGGCCTTTAACGCTGAATGAAAGCTCATCCACGGCACAGAGGCTGCCTGCCACCATCAAGAAACATCTTCTACACCAGAAGAGATTTAATTTTTATCTATTTGCTGTTGAATTAGGATTTTCATAAACATTTCATATATTTTGCATCCAGAAAATGAAAAATCCAGAACAGCAGAATAGATGCTTACATTCTAGAACATTCCATCTATAGGCCATTCCATCTCATGACGCTAAGTAGGCACATAAGGTAAGTATGTGGTGTGCTGTGGGGTAGAGACAGATCATCCATCTTGAGTCTGTATGATTTTTAAGTTTGCCCGGACACAGTGTGTTAAAATAACGGTGCAAATCAAAACATGGGAATGCGCGACTCTGTGGTCTGCCACAATTGGAGGGAGTGCCATCTCCGAGTGTGCGGCAGTGCCGTGTGAAGTGCAAACGGCTCCCCGGCTGTCAGATGGTGCTGAATTATTCCACGTAAGTACAGGCATCTTATCCGACGCAGCCGGAGAGATGAAAAACGCCAACGACTGTTAGCAGAAATGTGTACGCAGGCAGCAGGAAATGAGAGCCCTGTGATGGGCCATCTCACAGCTCAAGACAGAAGGGCTGTGCTACAAACCTGGAGAGCAGGGTGACGGCATCCCGGGGGTTTTCCCAAGAGTCCTTTGAATCGTCCGTCATGCTATTCGGACTCCCCGCCGCTCCAGTGCCCTGCTCTGATATCAGCTCGTGTTCTCAGAGTATCTAATGAGCTGGAGTGTTCCACCGATGCCAATAACTCTGTGGGAGTGGTGGGGGGGGGGGAGGGGAGCAGGCATTATATGGTCTCCACTCATGTGCCACCAGCAATTGTGTCCATGTGATTTCAAGTGCAGATGAAGGATGAGGTGCTCTGAGCTATTTGACAGTTACTACAAAGCTGAAATATGAGAGAACAGAAAAGAGGAAGGTTTTATCCCCAGCACGCTGACTCTCCTGCCTGTCACTGCCCCTGAGAAGCCATGCTCGTGTACTTTAAATACAATACAGGGTAACGCACTTCCCTACAGTACACAGGCCACGTTCCACTTATCTCCCTGCTGTCTCTGTTTATGAACTTCTGCTGATGGTGGAATGGCTGCTGCAGAACAGGAACAGGAGGTTATATCCCAGTAGGGGCCCGGTTGACATACCCTCCGAAAGAACCACCAAGCCCAAATTGCTCTGGTGATGTTCCTGGCAGCATGACCTGGACAAAATGAGAAGGGGAGAATCTGGGGGGCACTGTTGTACCTTAGGGTAACTTAACCCGAAGTGCTTCAGCTGCGTGAAAAGGTTAACTACGTATAAAGAGGTCTTTATGTTCAGTTTTGTTATGCTTATATAGCATCTTTCTCAGTGTGAATCCCCGGCGCAGACATCAATAGTCAACTAGCCATTTTTATGCAAATAGGGAAGCATTATGAGAAAGAAAAATTGTGTCTTAGGGTGATCCATTGGGTTTTAGGTAGTGTTTTGGTTCATGATGGCCAGCCATTATTACCATCATCACTGGTGCATTATGTCCCGAACACTATGACGTCCAGCTTTAGTCCAGAAGAGATCACACTCACTAAGGAGATCACTTAAGCGAGCTGATTAGTTAAGCGTCAACAACACCTGTATGCTAACATTATAGAATAGAGATGCTTGATTAATCCCCATGGCAAAGTTCTCTTATTGCCTGCCCCATTTTGCTCTCTGTGAGACACACGTACCGGTGAGAGCAAGCAGCCCATGTGCAGTGTCCCTGGAGCTAAGAGTTAAGGGCCTTGCTCAAGGGCCCACGGACATGAGCTTGTGTAAACATCACCACAAAGTTAAGAAGGAATACAGGAAAAACACTGATCACCGTTTCCTTTGACGCTTAGCCTGAAAAGTCTGAGAGCCAAACGCCAAATGGCAAAATGACAAGTCTCCTCAATATAAATACGAATATCCATCCTAACTAAATTCAACTCCATTGTTCAGCATTGTGTCTTCCCTGGGCAGTTTCTTATCACTGCATAAATGCCTCAAATTATCGGGACACAATACCTCTGTCTCCCGTTGTTTAACCTTTTTTTATTTTTTTACTGACTTCTAACACCCTGTTGCTATACAGACCCCAAGGCCATCTTCTGTGGACGTACTTTAGGAGTGACATTGAAGTGACGTCTGAAGCTGCTAATGTTTATGTTTAAGTGCTGGTGGGAGGTGCTGTCTGCGCTAAAACTCTTACTTGGGTTATAGTAGACGTGATAAGGTTGGCCCCTTTCTATAAATTATGGCCCTTATTTTGCCCCGGGAAGTTTGCCACTGCTTTTCCCTCGGGAGGTTTGCGGCTCACGGGCAGCAAAGGAGGAGGAGCTCGATGCCGCACTCTGTGGGGCGATCGAGGGTAAAGAGACGGAGCTGGTACGAGACGTCTCCAGCAGGACTCAGAGATGACGGCGTGGGCGTCCCGCT
>JAODKM010000075.1:19244197-19254993 GCA_026780845.1 Petrocephalus sullivani
CTTGAACGCGGACTAAATACACAGGATCACTAATACAGAACAACAAACAGCTGGGAGATGCAGGAATTCACACAAGGAAAAATGTGGGGGCGTGGCTGGGTAGGGGTTATGCCCATAGGAATGAATGGAGTGTCCCCATAAAGATAGGTATACATGGTATGTGTGTGTTGAGTTTATCAAGGCTCCCTTAAGTCTCAAGTATGACTCCAGTTCCTAATTGCTCTGTCTCACCAGTTTTTCCTAGGGAATTTTAGGAGAAAAATATCAGAAACTGATCAGGCAGAACAGAAATTAAAATAAGGCTAAAATGAGAATCGCAATTTTGTCCCCCTGAGCTGAAGAAGAGCAAGCTTTGAGCAGCAAATTTTTCCTCTGGGATGGTATTGTATGTTATATTCTGTATGTGTAAATTATTCCATAACTCATGAATGTTGCATTGTGGGTTCAAGAAGAACATTACTACATTTTGTACATGGGTGGGATGACAGTAAGGCTTCACTTGACTTGCCTTGTAGTGCAAATACCTCCACCAGCTTAGCATTTTATCATGTGCATGTTCTGAAAATGGATCATTATGGTTCTGTGATAAAACCCAACATGCAGCACATTTAATCTATTCATGACTGCTAAAAGCATAAATGTATGTGCTTGTCACAGATGCAAATATGTTCCTCTTTAAGCTCAAGTATATAATGCATGTCTTAATATATAATGCGATTTGTAATTATGATCTTTCTGCTTTCCGTTTCCCATGGGATTGATGGCAGCACATGAGGTTGCATTATCTGACTTGGATGAGAGTAGCGAAGGGATGTTTATTTAGTGTGGGTGGGTGATTGATTCTCTAGAATGAAACATCAGTGAAAGACCAGCTACTCAAAAATCTTTGTTAGCGCAAAATGACACAGTGACATTCAGGTCTTCGCTTTCTCCTGGTTCAAAGCCGACTTCAAGTGATGTGTCATTACTATTACAACAAAGGGTGGCGTGTGGACTCAAGCCATATTGATGGACCTGAACCACAAAGCCTTCGGTGAGACTCCTTCTGCAGGAGAAGCCTTATGTTTACATATTAATCAAAGACAGAAAAATAAATAAATGAAAATATCGATTGGAGAAAAAAAACAGAGAGGGCTACGTGCATGTAAATGAGTGGCGATCGAGGTTAGGACGGACCTTGTAAGAGATAAGAGATTGTCCTGATGGGTAGGAAGTCACAAATAATGTTTTAGTTTTAGTGTATAGTGGTAATGAGTAGCCTATTTCCAGGAGTTAATGTCCCTGGGAAGAGTAGTTATGTCATCTCTGGGCGACTGAGTATGGTTCATAAACTGTTGTGCTGGATGCTGGCTGGCTTTTCCCTTTGATCCTGCCCTCTGACCCTAACACTTAACCTGTACTGTATATACATATTTGTGTCTCTCATGCACAGCATAATGGGACAAGCAAAACTAAACAATTTCTCCATGAGATAAAGTACCCTTATGCTAAAAGTCAAAGTACTTGACTTGACTGCTTCAATATGGACTGAGTACTTTACAGAAAAGTTACCCACAGGGTCACGTATATTTGTTTGCAGACCAGAAAAAATATATTTCCCTTTGAAAGTCTACTTTTAGCAGTATTTCCCTTATCATCCATGCTACATAGTCTATCACAATGTCTGCTTTGTGCAAATGTGTTTGTCAGAATGAGGTTAATGTCAAATGTAACTAAATTTGAATTTTGTAATTTAGAATTTGTTTTAAGCCAAGAAAAAATAGAGTTTTAAAACTTTTTCTCATTCTCTTGCATTATTTCAAAATCAGACTTTATGATGAATATACGAAATACAAATTCAAAAGTTCTTAATAAGAAATTTTCAAATTCTGATTCTCATGTTAATTTCACTCCTGAATAATTTGAATTTTCGAATGCAAAATGCAAATGAAGAGCTTTACCTAAAGCAGTGCGCCTCTTGCATCACGCGCACACGCTCTATTTTGCTCCTCTTTGTCAAAAAGCACGTATCCGGGGCGCCCAAATGAAGAGATTAAGGTAGGCAGGTAACTCCTGCAAGCACACATGCTTTCTGCATACTGAGGACTCTGTTTATAATCTGCTTATTCTCTGGGCATATTTGGATTTAGCGTGGAGTATCACTGCCTGCTTTTTAAGGAAAAGAAAAACTTTCATTCTTTTCATGATACAGACAAATGTCCTTAAAGTACCTTAAAGAATCTATTCTTATTTTTTTATATTTCTTCACTGGGTTTGTCTGCACAGCAGTTGTGGTTTTGTACCATATCAAGCACTGCGATTTTTAATCTGAGATTTCTACAGTGTCTGGAAACATCTGGAATGTTAACAAAGGGGAGGCGGATGTAGGGATCATGGTAGGAGTTTTTTATCAGACGCAGCTGGTCTGTAGAGGTCGGGAGGTATTCATGAGATTAAATTATGGAACAAGCAACTGAAATAAGTCTTCTTTGGAAAAAAATCACTATTGTGAAATTGTACAATGCATTATCTTCTAACCTCCTAATTTTTAGCCACCAGCTGCCACTTTTTTCTATATATTTGTTAAGCATGTCTGATTGGCTGGAAGGAACATACTGTAGTGAAGTTTAGTCGTGCACCGTGTTGCTAAGCAACTGGAATATGATTTACTTTTGTTTGCTCCTTCGGCACATGTAGCTAAACTTTTGGCATGACCCCTGTGGAGTCTGCCCCATTTACAGCATCAATAAGCTCCCGTGAGATGGGTTCCTCAACCTCCCTTTGCTTGTCTACCTTTGCAGCAGATTGCCAGCGGTGGACTCTGACCGGAATGGGCGTGCTGTAAACGACACGTTAGTGTTCTGACTTTGTGCCTGATAAGGAAGCATTGCGGAACTGCCAGGAGGAGATGATGCAGTGTTTGGTAATACTAGTCGAGTGATTAGCCATGGTGCGATCTACCTCTTTTTTTTTGTATGCTCTCCACTTTGAGCAGTTTAAACGATGGGGAGGACATCCCATTGATCTTACGGTATCTGCTGCAGAGAAGCATATAGAGCTAATAGCATATGTGGTGCTTTTGCAAGTCTATGCAGATTCTCATATAGTAAAATAAGGCCTATTCCCAGGTGCCCAGGTGCTCCTGAGGTCAAGATACTCCTGGTACAACCTTCTGCCCATCTGCCCTGTGTCTGAGACATCTGCAGAATTTATATGCATGTATTAATTAAAAAAGCCACAACAGTGAAAATGCGGCCTTTTCATCATGTCAAATATTGTACAGTGGCAATAATCGAGTATCCGACTCACATGTCTGAACCACCTTCAAATAGACCGATTCGTGCCAGTCTGAACTAATAAGGTTACTCTTCTGCTGGGCGTGGTAATTACCCAGAATCCCTTGATTCTGCCCTCATTTTTTTATCCCTTTATCCCAGTGTTGGCTGTCACTGGATTACCTTTTTGCCTTTCCTTTCTTTGGTGAAGGAAAGGCAAAAAAAATTTGCCAAATTAGGCTACAGTTCAGAGTCTGTGAAACATTAATTAGGAATATTGTCTTTCGGGTATTGCTAAGAGATTGCAGAAATGACAGCATAGGTGTGGTAAACCCACACTCACTCACACATACATCCGTTCCACTGAGTGTCCTTTGAAATGCAATCCACGAGCTGTGAGGTTTTCCTCAACAAATACCAGGCTTTTATCCCCATCCTGTACGTGCCAAATGCTTGTAGAACCTCTCACTACCTGATCTTTTCCAGATGCAAATGGCTTTAAAAAATGTTCTCTTAAATTGCTCACCTGTCACTCTGCTCGCCCCTGTTATGGGTTGCCAGCTGGGTAATAAAACTGTGATTGTCGTATTGACGGCTCTTGTTTGTTTTTTAAACCACTGATCTTTAGAAAATTCTAAACAGGGACCAACATCCTGTCTTGTTTGGGGAAAAAAGCAGGCTTTAATGCCTTATATTACAAGTGCTACCAGTTTAGTAGATATGAACCAGGAATCTCGGAAGCTTCTTTTGGTAACACTTTACTTGAGGGGGCACTAATAACTTAGTAACTAGTTGCTACTCAAGTACAATTCATGAACAAATATATTAACTGTACCGGTAACACTTTACTTGAGGGGCCACAAATCATAGTAGTACCTCATTGACTACTGAAGTACTAATCATGAACATGAATTAGTTAATGATTAACTAATGAATTAACTAATGATATTCCTGCAAAGAATACATGAATCGTTATTAATTAATGATGTAATAACGCATAGTTAATGGTTAATTAATGCATTTACTAAGCATGTATTACTGCATTATTTGTATAAGTAAAGTACCACTGTACCGAATACATGAACAATTATAATTGATTAATGATCGATTAATTAATGAATTATAATTGATTAATGATGAACGAACATATTATCATTATATTATCATTTTATTATTGTTGTTGTTATTATTTTATTTATTGTTATTATTATCAGTTATTATTATTATTATTATTATTATTTCTGATACTGATTCTGAAATAGTGAATCAGTCCTTTGTTTTCATTTGTTTTCTGACTTAGCTCCTTAGTTTGCGCGTCTCGTTTACACCAAGCCCCTAGTGGGGACTGTTATTACGGTAATGCCATCAATGTGTCGTTGTCACCATGATTCTAAGGAAATGCACCAATAGGGGGCGCTGTGTCTCACATGCGGACTCAGGATCCTAGGATAGGTGACCCCTGAACACTGCCATGCACATCTGAGGAGGAGTCGTACTGCTTCGGCCGAGAGGCCCCAGAGATCACTGCTTGCTTGAAGAGTTATAGGAACTGACTCTGCGTGTCTGAAACATTTAACTTTTCCTTACTTTGCCGCTTCTGCTTCTCTGAGCATCTTACTTTCCCCCCCATCTGGACAGTGGAATTCTCCATTCGTTAATCCAATTATGTCTCAATTAAAAGCTTGGCTCTATGGCTCCACAGCTGTCTCCGACTCCAGGGATTTGAACCTTTCCGATAGTAAATCCACGTGGTTTGCAGCCAGACTCAGATTGTCATTTTCCATCCGGCCTGGGCCAATGACTAACTACTATATAGCAGTCTTGCAGGAAGTAGCAGTGAAGTAGCTCAGCTAATTAGTGCAGTGCCAAGGCCAGTAGGGGGCATGGTGGCTAAGGACTCATAATGGTAACCTGAATGGTGCCATCACTAAAGCTGGATTCACAGGGCCGTCATGGAAACTGTCAGAACTGTGAAATACTCCTGTGCTCACTGTGAATTTATGTTTCTATGCTGTCCCCTGTACTGGCCCAGTGGAGACAGAGAACCCTTTACAAGCTGGACACCAGCTTCCCAGAGCTGCAGCAGTGATTCATCAACCCGCACTGATCGAGATCCAGCAAAATCTAGATCATGGGACAGAACAACAAAACAGTGCCTCTGTCTGCTTTGAGAAATATCTATAAATATCAATAAATATGAAGGACTTCACTTTTTTAGAACGGATTGATTTCATTTGTCAGGAAAATGTAGAAAATGTATTTGCGGTAGAGATGGGAAAATGACTGATTAAGAACCAGGAAAACACATTATTTGTTAAATAACAATTTTTCTGCGTCCAGACTATCAGCTTCAGATATAGTGCACACACCTAAAAAGCCATAATGACCATGATGGGTGTCCCATATCCACTCCAGATACTTAACATTTGCTGCAGGGGTGCTCCAGTGTAACTCCCATTAGCGATACATTTGTTCAATGGCTCAGAAACAGAGTGGGTATTAAGTGCCTGTGTCAGGGACGTGGTACTAGCAGTCAGCTCATGGGGATTTATATGACTTGTTTGGTTTCCAAGGTGATACCAGCCTGCTGACTGGTTAGTTGGATTATCGCTGGTTTGGTAAGGTTACCTGGCAACCCCTAAAAGCCAACCTCCCACCACCCCAAAGAAAACAAGTCAGCACTGTGTAGGTCATCAACAGGTAACATAACAAATATATGAGTATAATAAAAACAATGAATGAGTGGATGAAAGAGTGAATTAATAAAATGTTTAATGAGTGGATGAACAAGTGTATGGATATCTTGGTGAACAAGTGGGAGAATGAGTGCAAGAATATCTGGATAAATTAGTGGGTGAATGAATGAATGAGTTGGTGGATAATTGGATGAATGAATGAGTGGATGAATATCTGGATGAATGAATGCATGAATATCTGGTGAATGAGTGGATGAATGAAGGAATGAGTGGGTGGGTGAGTAAATGTATGTTTACATGCAAAATCCATATTGACACACAAGTGTTCTCGCAACCACATGTCTAAAAACCCATTGATCTGAAATGAACATTTCTCAGGATATCACGCTGCTCGCCCAATACATGTTTATTTCAAAACGAATAATGAATCAGATGCCCCTGGATGAAACAGCAGAAGGTGTGATTTGTCGTGCCATGTTTGTGAAATGGCGTTTCAGGTCTCACACTTACTGGATTGGGACAGAATGTCAGGTTTGTCATTCCATAACACATAAACCAGTCACATGGTGACTTGGTACACCACTGCCTGGTCCTCAGTCAAACCTGGGAGTTTGTCAAAGCACAAGAAATAGATTGAGAATATAATTGTGAGCCTGAAATCATCACGGATGGGTGATAGCTTCCTGTCTATCCACAGGAATGGAGATTACCAAAGAACGGAATAATCTCCTTATCAAAAATTACAAATCAGCAATGGGCAACAACAATTCCTATCCATGCCGATGGATCCCAGGGAGCCTGGCAGCACAGCAGGCTTCTGTGTTGCGTGACAGCTTTTTGGATCCCTGACAAACCCTGTTGAAGCAAAAGTTGTGAGGCACAATGTCTAGCACTATCAGAACCTGATATCTGATAAGATCCTGTGATGGCTAAAAGGTTCTTGTTCTGCTCTGGACAGTCATCCATCCAATTTTAAGAACCACTTATCAGTGAAGGTCACATCTATCTGGAGTCTGCTGCGGGGTGGGAGGGTCAGCAGCAGAACACACACATTAATCAAATAACTAGTTCAACAGGATTATGGGTACTTCTATAGGAAAAATAGAGTATTTTGAGGAAACCATGTAGAACACAAAGCGCAGAATGTAGAGGTGTGCTAACATCTTCCTCACGAGGAATGAGAATATAAATATAGACTATACTATTCATCTGAAGTGTATTTTTTTTGTTCTTATTATATTTCTCTGTCTGTTTTGCTGAAATGAAGATCTAATATTTGCCTGCTCACATCAGCAGCAAAATAAGATCAAACAGAACGGCTTGGCAATTGTGACGTTTGTTTTACATCAGTCACCATCCTGTGTGGTAACTGAAGGTAACAAAAAAAAACTAAAGGTAATGAAAAAAGCTGGAGGTGAGTCTTGCTGAATGAAGATAAAAAAAATCCTGAAAAGCCTAAAGTTGCTCCAGAACATTTTTTTTATTTGAAAGTTAAAAGCATCATATCTTTAACAAGCAAGCAACAGGAGCAGGATGTATGGTGGAAAGGTCTGCATGGAATATTGGCTGTCTAACATAGCTATCTCTATAGTTATCCTATATCTAAGGATTTGATCAAGATTAATCAGGCTTTCAGTCTTTGAATGGAGTGCTTTTCTCTGCACCTAGCTCATCATCTTTGTCCGTAGAAGTACCGATTCAGGGACCATTCGAAGGCTTTCTTTTTAGGTGGGGGGCACATGAGGAGCCATAATTTATACAGTGGGGCAGGCCTGGGTATTGGCACACATTCCCCAATTTGAACCGATTCTGATTCATAAGCTAACAATTTATTCAATCCAATTCGATTCTGATTTGATATAAATTCATCAGGAATGAGATATGAAATACTATATAGTGGCTTTCCATATTTGGAGAGATGTTTAAAAAGCTCTAAATGGATCATAATTGGGAAAATCACTAAAGAAGGTCAAATGCTTGTAAACCAGAATGTTTTTATTTATGGGACACTGGAGTATAGGTGCTTAAAAACAACCAATTAGTCTTTTAAAAGCACAAAAAAAGACTAAAAAGAATAGTTAAAAATAAAAATGGGCAAGTGTAAATCCCACATGTCATATTTCAGGAGGACTTTAACTTAGAAATATGTAGTAAGTTGTTTTTCGTGATTTTCAGTCAGAGAGAAAAGCACTACACTAACTGCAATGCTATGATCTTAGAGAGAACCACTACTCGCTCACAAAAATCCAAGTGAACTATAGTGATATTCTTTTGAACTGGTACATTTCAGTGAATCGCACATGACAATGACAGCAAACCCACTATTAACCATTCCTCGGCCCTATCGGAATTTCTCTTCCACAGCCCCCCCCCCCCCTTTTGAAGACATAAAACGCAGCGTCGTTCATAACATGTCGTGCTCAGCATCTTCTTCCAAGTCAAGATCGTCTCACTAAGAGCATATTTGTCCACAGTTGAATCGGGTGTCATGATGTTAGCCTATCATCACTACTCCGACTGGCAGACCAACCCGAACGTGTGCAGATTAATCAAGCCTGTTGTCCACCGCGGAGAGACAATGGTGCTACCAGGACCGCCTCTGCTGGTACTTGAATTTTTACTGGATGTTAATCCACAGCTTCAGTCAAATTGCCAATCTGTTAACCGCCCTCATCTGGGGAAAGTGTAATGCATGGAACCCTCAGGCTCGTGGAGCCTTCTTGAAATGGAGTAGGGGCAGTACTATTGCAAAGTCATGTAAAGACAGGTAAGAAACATTCATGTGCTTATTTCTCCTGAAAACTTTCCCTGGCTGAACGCAATTAGCCAGGGAAAGCTATTAGCTTTAGCTATTAAATTGGTGCTCGAGGAGTAGGGTCGCTGGCTAGAGGGGGCTAAACATCCATTTGTGGTTTATGCTGATCATCGGAACCTGGAATATTTATAGAACACCAAAAGGTTAATGTTCGACAAGCCAGATGGGCATTCTTCTTTACCTGTTTCGATTTTAAAGTTTCTTACCTCCCCAGTACAAGAAATCTAAGGGTAGATGATCTTGACAATATGATTTCCCCATAGTGGTTGAGGAAACCCTCTAGTATCCTACCTCCCTCATGCGTCATCGGGCCCACTGTGTGGTCTCTGTAGGAATCCATCCAGGAAGCTAATCGCCTAAGTGCGCCTCCCCCCAAATGTCAAACCATTAAGATGTTTGTGACTCCACAATTCTGGAACATGACCATCCAGTGGGTCCACTCTTCCATCAAGGGGTAAAAACCACCCTACAGCTGATTCCGTGGTGATACTGGTGGCCCAGATGGCACCATCATGATTAACATCATATATGTTAATTGAAATATATTTTCATCATGGCACAATGGCTTTGTGGTGGAAATGTGGTATTGTACTCATAACATTGCAGGTCTGAGTCCTTGCCAGCCCCTACTATGCTAAACCAGGCTCTTTGAATTGGCTGTAGTGAGTATAAGCAGCTTGGTAGGGTCACCCTGACCTCATGTCAAAAAAGTATTTTGGCATCAAGGTGGGTCACTTTGATTCATTCCAGGAAAGGAACTGAAAGTCTTTGCTTGTGTAAAAAAAGACAATTTAATTGACACTGTGGACTGTATTTTATGATAATTATGCTTCATGTTCCATATCATTCCTTTTAACTGATGGTTTTACTTTATCTATGAGCTATAAGGTTAAATGTGGCAGTACATGCAATCACCGTTATATCTGACTCCTCAATGTGCTTCTATCAGTTAAGGTTTGGTATAGACATTATTCACAGGGCCTCTGTGAGCACCATTTAAAGTTGGAGAGGGTTTTAATTAGCTGTTTACTGGTAATTTCTAATTACAGCAGTCACGTTAATGGCGCTTCATCTAATTACACCCACACCCTAACGTTTATACATAATTGCTTCAATGGTCTGGACAGTTTATCGCATTTCCAAAGTAGAGCCACCTCCTTAATAGCAAAAACTGCCATTTTATACCTGCCTGTACTGTGAAAGACTTAAAAACAAAACAAAAAAAACTGTTACTTTGTCAGTGTCATCGACAAAATAGACATAAAGTCTTAGAAAAGACACTTTTTTCGCTGATGTGAAATATTCCTAATCTCACTCTTGTTATATATATATATATATATTCTTTTTTTAAGGCATGTCTTTGAAAGCCATTTTGATGCAGAGACAGATCAGCAGATTGTTCACTTATGGGGAATTCAGACGATAGTAACAAGGACAGAGCTTATCTGAACCCAAAGTGCTGACGGGATCATGAAGCTGGAGAAGACTGGCGGCTGTGTGTTACATAGACAGGTACTGCCAGTGCATGTCTTCTCCATGTGGCACTTCAGCGGAATTGGATCAGCATGCAGTACACACGTTCTGGGCATCCCAGATTGCCATTGCCAGACATTATTATTGAGATCCAAGGAAGAGAGAGAGCTGGTTTTCCGAGTGATACGTGCACAGCCTAACAGGATCTGAGCTACACCCCATGGCTTGTAGCTTATATCTATAAGCACTATAGATACAGAGCCCGCAGGGCCAGTAGCACGGACGGCCCAAAGCCGCCAGCTGCACTCTTGGCCTGCAGCTTATGTCTATAAACACCCGAGCGCCTGCCGGGGCAGCGGCACAGACGGCCCAAAGCCGCCGACTGCACCCCCGGTCCATGACTTATGTCTATAAACACCCGAGCGCCTGTCAGGGCAGCGGCACGGACGGCCCAAAGCCGCCAGCTGCACCCCGCCCCATGGCTTATGTCTATAAACACCCAAGCACCTGCCGGGGCAGCGGCACGGACGGCCCAAAGCTGCCAGCTGCACCCCGGGC
>JAODKM010000075.1:19303016-19317389 GCA_026780845.1 Petrocephalus sullivani
GTGAACATTTGTACCCCTGAAAATACACTCCTGTTTGCTATCATCCTGTGTTGTGTACTGTGTCCTGCTGTGTTTTTACCCGCACCCACACCCTTCCTGTTACTCCCCAACCCCCCTAGATTGGGGTTCGTAACAACTACATTAATATCAATGACCTAACAAGCATGGTAACCCTTAACCCATAGAACAGCTTCTTTTTTTTTTTTTTTTTTTTTTTTAATTGCTGTCCTATAAGACAGCATTACACAAAGGAATTTATTAGCACAGTAATCCAAAACACAGCCACACACAATGACTTCCTGGGGAACCTGTTGCAGAAAGGGACCTAAATACACTAAAACTACCCTGGGTTAACGGAGGCACAGATGAGCAACATTAACTAATCAACCAATCACTGATGGCACAGGACAACGAGCAACTGAGAACAATTAACATACACCGGCACAGGGTAACAATTCACAGGTGGAACTAATAAATACGGTCACTGAACTACACTTAGCAGAAATTAGCAAACTAAAGCAAAGTAGAATAATTACAAAATCACAAAGATGCTAAATGAAACCCATAACAAAACCCAAGGTAAACCACGGGAATGAACTAAGACAAATGAACAGGGCACTAATACTATAAACAACAAAACTCAATAAGAATAGCAAAACAGGCGATAGTGGTCTTGAACTGATAACCACAGGGTCACAACCTGGATACCACATGCTCAACCCACTGAGCTATGCAACATCACAAAAAAATTTGCCTGCTTAAGTAATCCTTAAAGGAAAAAGATCTATTGATCTTACAAAAAGCAGCCTGTCATTTAAAATTCAGATTTGAATATCACAATGAGTCACAAGAGGATAAGTGGAGTTTTCTGGCATAGACTAATAATAATAATCAATAATTTATGAATCTGCAGGGAATAAATTCTGCATGAGAGCAAGCTTGGCCGTGAAGGACAGCCACTTCATGCTGCACCCAGCGAGCTGGGGGTCAAAGGGCCTGCTCAAGGGTCCACAGACATGCTGAGGTTGGGTTTGAACCAGGGTCATAAAGTCAGCCAGTTGAAGTAAACATGTTGCTCCAGGTGAGGCTTGAACTCACAACCTCGGCATGGCTTCGCTCGTACTGATGTATAAGTACCGCGCGCTAACCGATTGCGCCACTGGAGCATGCAAACTTATGTTTTCTGTAGCATACCATTCCACCAGATTTGCTAATGATTTAAAGAATTCCACTTGGCTAGGGCTTTGTTATTCTTATTTGTGATGAATGAGCTGATTGACACCAATGTCCTCCACTATGGAAAATGGCTGATTGTCAAGATTGAAATAACACTATCATTTCAGTAGTATCTCTAAAGCCGTTAACTTTTGATGTGCTATCTGTCACTGTTAAAATAAACGTACCATTAAAATGATACTGTTCTGAGACTTTTCATTTCTTTGTCAATGGACAAACTTACAAAATCAGCGAGGGGTCAAATGATTATTTCCTCCACTGTATACACGACTAATGAGGGACTAGCAAGAGGCAGGTGTGGGGGATTATCAGATGATTATGGGATGGCCAGATGGGGAAATGGCAGAGGTGGATCATGACAATAATATTAATTATAACAGCGAATGACTATAGTACTGGCACATTAAATTCATGATTTACTTCAAAATCTCACAATATCCACATTATTGGATATGCATAAATTTCAGTTGCATCAGTAGAAAATGGATAGTTCTGGGATTTTTTAGATACTCTAGCAATCAAAAGTGGCAACCTTGTAAGACAGCCCAGCTGTCCCAAACCAGGCGGTAGAAACATCCGGCAAGTCAATTAAAACGTTGTCAGCTCTTCGTAGCATGTTGCTTGCTTTCAGGTGACAGGCAGTCTCCTGGACACCACATGCTTCCGTCTTTCCGAGGAAGACAAACAACACTCACCCGCTCAGAATTACCTTGTGATGTCTTGTCATTTCCATCTGCAGAAACATAAAAAAAAATCATTATAGCTTTTGAAGTCATTAATATCCAAGAGACAATATTAATTAATTGCAATTCCCTTAATGGCTGTGTTGTTTTTTCAATATTTTCTTCCTTCAGCCCATTTTTTTAACTCTGGAGTCTCTGACAAAGATCCCTAGTATCAATTACGAAAGCCAGGGAGGCAATTTTCACTCTCAGTAATTTTATGACAATACGAGTGCGCCAGCATGTCATTTTGGTTATATGCTATTCCATTCCTCAGCTCTGATCTCAAATCGACCTCCACTCACCACCTGGCAATGCTGATATAATTTTTTGGAATCCAGCCTCGTTCGGTTTCTGTTCCCTCTGCTCGAACAACACTCAGTCACTAGCAGCAGCCCCTTTGGAAGGAATACCCCCCAAGCTCTACGTTAAATGCAGAGAATTTAGTTCACTGTGAGGCCAGCAAAGAGGCCAACTTGTGGAAATTGCCGAAAGGGTGCCTCATTCTTTTACATGTGGTGGCTCAGGTTCACGGTGAGGTTGGAGAAGAGGCTGATTTCTGGAAATTTCCAAGCCAGAAGGACATTGTGATATGGACAAATCGGCAGTGTAAGACAGCTTTTTATTGTGGACTAATTACACTCTGCCTGTGTCGCGAGGTCTCAGGACCTCTGCCATGTACCAAAGGCAAGTGCAAGAGCTTTCGAGTTTGTTTTTAAACACTCTGAACCCATTGTTTCTGTACCACCTGTGGTGAGCAAATGGATGTTCTAGAGCTGGGTTCACGTCATGTGTCCCCGCATTGCACCCTGGGAATTTTCAGGCCAGGAGATGGCAGGCTGGCCACCCTAAGGATTTCCTTGAAATGACACATTTATTTTAAGGAAAAAAAATCCATAAGAACACCCCCAAAAAATTTTTTCACAGAAATAAACAAAATGACAAATTGTAACTCAAACACAATGATGATCCGTAAAGTGTATGGAATAATGACGGAGACACCAACGGTACAGGCTGGGTAATTTAGGTCCAGAGAGTAAAAGTACAGACCAGGATTTTGTTTCAACCAACCAGTTGAAGAGTCACAGTCATAGAGTACCCAACTGGTTGGTTGAGACATAATCCTGATCAGAACGTTTACTCTTTGGACCTACTACCCGCCTCTGCTAATAAAAATATCTTACATGAGACAAAGTGCTAAAGAAATTAAATGGGGAATTGCAATGGGAAGAAGGTGCATGATTATATCAACATTTTTTATTTTTTTTGTTTTCCGGCATTCTCTGGTATCTTTGCTTGCAAAGTGTTCAGATTTTAACATCCACAGCCTGGAGCTTTTAATTGCATGAAAAAAGCAGTCAGGATTGTGTTCACAGCAGGTACTGAATCTGGTAGCAAACTTCCTGTACAGTATACAGCCAAACTATGATGCACCCTAGGATAAACAGCACTGCCTCAGTAATCATAGATTTTGAGTTTTAGGTAACCCTTTATTGTATCCTGAGCCAATGAATATGAGAACTGATACTGAAGAACATCTGATTCAGCTTGTTCAACCTTGTAAATAAATTAGTTACTTTTCCACCCTGAACCTCAATTATTCTGCTATTCTAATAAGTTTAAACTCAGGCAGGCAGAGTTGTGTCTCATTAAGTACAGTATCTTCTGATATGAAGATTAATGGAGACCGGGTTTTGAAGTTCTCCTTTTATCAATAATACTAAAATTTGTTCGGTTTAATCCTGTTAGCAGATGCTCGATCAAACAGCGTTTTCTAGTAGCTCAATATTATTAATATTCAAAGAACAAGCCTGATCAATGTTCTTAGGACCCACCCACAGATAAGGGATATGTGGTTAGGGGAGGCAGAGCCTCACCTGTTTAATCCTGTTAGCAGACGCTTGATCAAACAGCGTTTTCTAGTAGCTCAATATTATTAATATTCAAAGAACAAGTCTGATCAATGTTCTCAGGACCCACCCACAGATCAGGGACATGCGGTTCCTATTTCCCGCCACAATGATTGCTTTCTCAACAATGTTTTTCATTTTTGAAAAATGACACTGGTTTAATGATTTAGGAGGAGCGGGAGAGGAATCAAAGTTACATACATAGCTGGCTCAGAGTGTGAGTGAGGATACTGAGGGGAGGCGGAGACATTCGTATGAAGGGCGCGGAGTCTGAAATCCATAAACACTCCTTGACCTGTCCTGGCAGACACCAACACCAAGCCAAATGATTTAATCTGGCCCAGACAGATGAAGGTACAGGGATGAGGGTGCATGGCAATGCATCCCGTCATTCTTACAACAAGCATCTCCTTGCACTTCCTGGGGGCTCTCTTTAGCCCTGGAAGTGAATTAATTAATTGGAAGCTGCAGTACAAAAATAATTCAGGAGATTAGATTACAATGCAGTGCCCTCAAGTCAAAGAATTTGTTACTTCCAGTGATGGTGAAGATATTCACAAAAGTAATCCATTACATACTGAGCTGGAAACTTCAGGTCCAGAAAGTACAAATCGAGACCAAGATTTTGTTTCAACCAGCCCGTTCAGTACTCTGTGTGTCACATCCTGCTCACCCCATCCATATGATTCTACTGTCTTCCCCTCTAAACGAACTACGTCTGATCATTTGTCTACCTCTTATTCCTGCCCAACTGGTAACCATTCTCAGCTGCCTCTTGTTTGCCCCTTCGTTACTCTAGAATTTAAGTGCTTCCCAGTCCTGTGCCCCCCAGTTTGGTCATTGTCACCTGTCTGTAACTGTTATCCAGTGTTGTGCTACAATAAAGTTCCCTGCTGGGGTTTTTCCTGCACTACAGCCTGCCTGCATGTCGTGCCTTTACAGTAGGTTATGACAGTGTGGCAGCAGGCAGGTGTTGTAGTAGTTAGGAATGCAACAGTGTAATCAAAAGATTGCCAATTTGATTCCCCGCCATGCAAGTACCACTAAGGTACCCTGAGCAAGGTACCGTCCCCCAAGTACTGCTCCCGGAGTCCTCACATAGTTGTTATGTTGTCACATGGGTTAAAAGCAGAGGACACATTTCATTGTTGCGTGCTGTGGTGCGTCAACCACAGCTTATGCAGGCTATTAGTCTGCTATGATCTTAATACACAGAAATATGTATTGCACAGTAATTATAAATGTGCTTATACAAATTTAAGCAACATAACATCGGTGACGCAAAGCCACTTGAGTAGGTGTCACTCACATGCTCCATGTTGTGGGATGAGTCCAGCCAAATGGCGAATGTGAGGCGTACAGTTTAACTGTTGCCGTTCACTACCTGTGGATCCAGAGGGCAGAGGATGAAAGATGTAATCATTAGTTCTTTAGTAAATCATTAGTATAGCGTGAAAAATGAACGAGTGGATCACAGATGTTGAATAAACAGTGACAATGTTTCCTCCTACTTATGTAAAGCTGGGATATGAGAGGGTAATTAAAAAGGTGATTATGTTTATAATGACAGTAATGGAATCCATAAAAACGGAAAATGGCTGTCACAGAGCGGACATGTGATTGGTGGCTTCAAAACATGATACTGCCATGAAAGCACGGGTGACTGAGCTGGAAAAGGTGTGGCCAAGAGGTGCAGGGGTTTATGGGATTTTGGAGGCTGAGATGGTCACGCTCACAAACAGTACAATACTGTGGCAACTATTGTATAACGAGCAGCACACACTAGGTAGCGTAGCACTACCCCAAATTTATTTCAAATAAGATATATTTACTTCTCTTTTAAAACTTCAGTCATGTACGCGAGTCATGGCAAGTTCCTTAGGTAGCATTTTGGGGACAGCCTGTATTTTTAAGGGGAAAAAGGAACGTCTCTTCTTGCTTCTCTGGAGATTGCTGGCCCACGTCTGGCAGGAAGCCGGAATATAGTCGCTGTGTTGATGACGGGTCACAGCTGAGTGCAGATCGGCACTGATAAATCCTCCTGCTATTACAGAGGCCGTCCCTTCCCCACTTTCTGTCTAATAACGGCCGTCGGCTTCTGAAGTTGCCTAAAATCCCCCAGCCAGGCCTTTCCTCCTCTCTCCTCTTCTGTAAGCCACTGCAAACAGGGGCCATGATGTTCATCTACCACCCAAGTGGCACAAATTCTGCTGTGTGCTAATTAACATTTTATATGGCAAGGAACTTTCCCACATCTTCAGTGCTGTTAATTACTGCCGGCTCTCTCAGCACTGTCCGGCTGAAAATGCCACTTAAGCGAGATCCAGAGGTCTTTTGGGGCAGCTTAGACTGACATGTAAACCCTGCGGTCCTGGGTTTGTACCCATTAAAATGCCAAGGCAAGGACATCGACATCAGCAGCATTGGAGAACAGGAGCATGATTTTGTCCCAAAAGTCTTGGGAGTGTGACCAGTAACCAGAAGGCTTTTATGGAGATGCGATATCGGTCTGATTTATTCATAATCGGAGTGGTTTTTGTTCAAATATGAATCAGCAAAAGCATTTACATCTTTTTCATTTCCTAAAAAGCGTATCAAAGTTTCAATACAAGTGTTCTGGGAATTAAAAAAAAAAAAAAACCTTCAGATGGTACTCAAACCTCAGATCTCCCACACACCGCCTTTCCTCCTGGAACCCAATATGTTTGATAATAAATATTTCATTTCAGTTTCAAAATCTTCAAAATACAATTCGGCAGAGGTAATAAGATTTTTTGCTTGCTTTTTACCTAACTGTAAATCTTAGAGGGTACCAATTTTTATGGTTTGCTGGCTATTATACTCACCTAAATCTTGTATTGGAGTCTGAAAACTTTATTATTTTGCACATTTGATGCAACTGAGGAAAATGCTAATGATATTTAAAATATGTCAGCTGGAAAAGGTTAATGACCACGGGGACCCCCACATGGGTTGCACTCTGCCAGGGAGCAGAGGTCATCCATTTCAAACTTGCAAAACTTTATTTAAAAGTGGCGTCAGAGTTTTCCGTCACATGAACCGGCATGTGCAGAACCTCAGGCTGTAGCCCACGGAGAATACGGTGCCTGCCAGAGTACCTGGAGCGAAGGACAGGTGTCTAGCTAAATGCTGTCATTTGGGAGGAGGCTGTTGATAGTTTAACTCTGCTGACTATTTGACTTTTAATGACCACAGCAGGGGTGGGGGAGGGGTGGGGTGTTGTGCCCAGCGGCGAGGTAGCGGGTGTCCAGTTTGACCCTCGTGCTCAAGCTGATTAATCAAAGTCATTGTTTGGATAGAAAATAACATCACCGGCTTTGTCAGGTAAAAATTAGCAGGGAGGATTGGGAAGCAGTCCGGTAAACGCCTCGCACCTGCAGAGGCCAGATGATGTCATTTTCTGTCCAAATGATGATGGTTATTAATCAGCTGAGAGTGAAGTTGCGACAGCCCACATGGCGTGTGGGGCACAAATCCCCCACCTGGGGTGTTACTTATAAAACATTGCCTAGGACTCATACTAAAAGTATATGTACACACAAAAAAAAATCAGATTTATAAAACCGTACATATGCACACCTACAAGCAATGTTCACTTTTAAAAATCAGAGCCTCCCTGAAACTGTGCACACGTGGCGCATTGTCCCCCCTCTACATGGCCACATTCAACAATGAATGGTCAAACCAAAGCACCTTGTGAATATTGATGCATATAAATGAAGCCAGATAAATATTTGCTTATCATGGCAACTGTGAGGTAGCACAAGAAAAGAGGCTTTACTGAAACAGACTTTGGGGGTGCTTGTGGGTGAGGTGGAGACAAGAAAATCCATTTTGTCTGGGGGGCACAGCAGTGGGGTGATAAAAAAAAATGCAGCAAGTTGCAACATGTTGCAGATGCTGTTAATGCAGTGAGCACAGCAAATAGGACATGCAATTAAAAACATGGTCTGATCTGAAGGTGATTGCACAAAAAATAATTGCAACCCATCGTCAGAGCATGTCTGCTACTGGTGCGGGTAAGGGCACACCCGAGCTGTCACCTTTGGGAACGCGGAGGGCAGCAATACTTGGGGAAATAAGTGTGTGTGATGTAGTGTCGGGATGGAGGGAGACACTGACATGGCTGAGCTGACACAAGGTAAAGCGCTATTTTCTCTTTTATTGCATGTCTGCGAAAGCAATTAAATGTGAAAAGCACAATGGGATAATTTTATTATTGTTCCCAGCAACAATGGGAGCAGCTGGTGGTGAAGCAGCACCGAAGAGCGTACGGCTGTCCCCAGCACCATTGTGTCCTGGGTGCATGGAGCATCTGGAAGTGGCCAGGTCCTGACACAACCAGATACAGTTGCAATTAATGTAATTTCAGAATAATTGAATCAAATAAGATCTGTGCTGGGTGACATTTCAGCAACATTATTATATTGTTAAAAAGGGAACCTTTGCATTGCTGTCCTTATTAACGCTGCACTCCATCCTCCCTGAGCCTTGCTTCTAGTCTATAGCCTTCCTGTCAGGGTGGGGCTCTAGGTGAGAAAAGTGTGCCAGAGAAAAGGTAGGTAAGGCGGGGGAGGAACCCCATTCCTGTGTGCCATATTGTGTAAAACAGCACAGGCTCTAATAATTCGGTACAATTTTAGGGGGTAGCAGCCAGCCACCTGATGTATCTAAATACCCAAGTACCCAAGGCTTGAGGGGGTAGCCACTGTTGCCTGAAGGTCATAATTATACAATAAATTTTGTATTAACTTACCAAGAAGCCAGCCATCGCCCGCAGCACCAACCTGTAGTCTGTTCTCTACAGTGCTTTGTTATAGGATAAGCGAGTCATGTGTTGAGCCAGAGCCATCGTACAACCACATTTGTCAGGACCATGTCAGAGTCACACACATTTATTGAATACACATGCTTTCTCTTCACGTCACAAATATGTTTTCATATGTAGCTCTGTCAGTGTGAATGCAGTTGGTTGTGCCACGAGTCAAACAGGAAAGGGACAGGAGCAGGCATAATGGCAAACCAAATTAGGGCTTTATTTACACATTTATACACAGCTGGGCTCACGGTGGGGGGGCAGGGGCGAGACGTTTCCAGAGGACACGTGGTGGAAGGAGCCTTAAGGCCAGGCTGCCCAATTACCGGACGGCGGGAGCGCGAGATGCTGAGACACAGGTGGCCCATTTAATTGCCTTTCTAAGCCGCAGGATGAAAAGAGGGTGTCCAGCAGGAGCACAGCGATGAGGAGGCTCTGCTAGAGTTGGATGTCTCGAGACCGGTCTTGGTCTTGAGACCACTTTTACATGGTCTTGGTCTTGTCACAGTCTTGACTGTCTTTGGTCTTGCTGTCTTGGTCTTGCTGCCATAGATTGACATAGTGGAGATTTGGAGCCAACAGTATCTGTTTTCTCTCTCTCACTATTATAAACCCCACCCACACTGCTGGCCACACCCCCATGACTGACTCCAGCCCCACAAGTAGGCAAAGTGGTTAGTGAGATGATGGCTGTGTCCGAATTCAGGGGCTGAGTTCTACCCAGGATGCAGTCGCCGTACACCACATCCCTCGAATGGTACCAAGAACGCAAAGGCCGGAAGAGAGTGGCTGTGAAATTGGATGGTCTAGCCTTCAGATCCAACACACGTGGCAGCCAATCGAGTTGTATCCTGAGCAAGAAGCAATGTGATTGGCTAAAGGTTGCTATGACAGTCGCAGTAGATAAACCCAGTGTCAAGCAGGGAGTTTAATTATTTTTTTATTATTATTTTTTTTTATTTCAATATATTTTACCTATTTAATAATAATATTGCACAATATTAAATATTTTTGTTATCATCATATTTTTGTCTTTTTATGATATATTTATTTTATTAAAGTAAGTTTATTAGTGTACTGGGCAACTTCTTCAAAAACTTCTTCTTCTCTGGGATTTAATCTCTGCTCACTAGTAGGATCTGGCTTTTCAAGTAACAACAAACCTATGGGAGTGAGCAGTGAAGGGCCTACAGTGAGGCAGCAAACTCTGGCTTAACTTCCCAGTGAAGATAGGGCTGGTAGGTAACGACCATTACCAAGAACATTAACTATAACCATGATGCCGAACTCACACAGCTTGCAGGGGCTTATTCCCAGCTACAGGAGTCCTTCCAGGCTCAGAAAACCCAAACCAGCTCACATTCCATTCAGCAGGTGACTGGCTAACTCTCCCTGATTGTTCTGAATACTGCCCAGTACAGGGCTGTGGGCAAAAGTCTGCAAATAGCCCTGTCTTAAAGGGCGTTATGTTTCTCAATGATTCCTGAGCTTTTAAAAATAAGTGATAGATTGCAAGTAGATAAATAGTAGAAAAATAACTTTTGGGTGATGGATGCCTGTTGATGATTTAGCATTAATGATGTGGGCCTGAATGGCTCATCTTCCTAGGAAATGTCAGCCTACATGCCCCGGTGATGACAAGTATCCTGTTTACCATGCACTGTTTGGCATGTATTGCATATACTTCCTGAAACATGCATTATTCTCAAATAAAGCTGAAGCTGAAGGAATTGGGGCGGCAGTTGTGGTGAGCGAGCTGTGACAGACACGCACGATCCGTGTTCCATACAATCGGAACGTGTTCCTCCACATGCATCATACAAGAACCACCTATTCCTCTATTCATAAAAGAAGCTGCTTTTTTATAATTACTACACTAGTACTACAGTTAATTATTAAAATAATTATAAAAATGATTAAATAGTCAAAAGTAAATCCCAAAACCTACCCAGAGCGGCGGCCGCGGGCTCTGCCACATTCAGGGAGGAAGAGAGCGGCGGCCGCGGGCTCTGCCACAGACAGGGAGGAGGAGAGCGGCGGCCGCGGGTTCTGCCACAGACAGGGAGGAGGAGAGCGGCGGCCGCGGGCTCTGCCACGGACAGAGAGGAGGAGGAGGGTAGCGGCCGCGGGCCCTGCCACAGACAGGGAGGAAGAGAGCGGCGGCCGCGGGCTCTGCCACAGACAGGGAGGAAGAGAGCGGCGGCCGCGGGCTCTGCCACGGACAGGGAAGAAGAGAGTGGCGGCCGCGGGCTCTGCCACAGACAGCCTTGTGAACTTAACCATCTCCCAACCAGGACTCGCACCTCATCATTCTCACATTTTTCCTCCTTTCTTTTCCCCCCTCTAACCTCGTTTCCTCCGATCGCTCGACACGCGGCTCGTTATTCCTGCCGCAGTGAGGGATGTGCGGTGGCCGCGCCATCACCTCTGTCGAGCCCGTCCGGAGGCGCCACGTTCAGGTTTGTTCCGCAGGCATGACGCGCCACTCAGTGTGGTTCAGGCATCCTGCGTGCCCGCCCTCCTTCCTACCTAGGCTGTCCACTTGTTTTGGGGGGGGTTAAAATTTTTCTGAAGCTTTATCAGGACTAGTCAAAGGGAAGGAAAATAGTATGAAAGTATGATATTTACTATTTACTTATTTCTTTACTGCTGTTATTCAAGGTGGCACACCTTCCAGTCACAGGTATTGTAACCCACTGAGCCACACACCACACCCTAATTTTTATAATTATCCACCATTTTATGGTAATGCCCGTGTAAAAATCTTTGACGTTTTCTCTTGTCTGTACCTCAGCTTATGAAAGATGACGAGTCTCTGTTTAAACTGTTAAGTTTTATAATTTTATTAAGTGATTTAGATTGTCATATTTTGCCAGAATATAATACCTGGAAGAAATGTGACATTGAGTGAGACTAGTCATCGGATTGAGATTTATTTTGTATTCTGTTCCAATCCACGTACCAAAGGGGTCATTCCAGGATTATTGGATGTATCCCTGAGGGTCCACTAACAACACCAAGGACTCATGGGACCAGTTGTGGCTTTCTGTTCCCAGGTCACACCACATCCCTTCAAGCAACAAGAGGAACGGCTGATGCCTAGAATGAGGCCAAAGATATTTGTAAAAATCTGAAATTTTGCTCTTGATAAATCAGTGCTCTTTGCCTCTTATTTTATTGCAGAAATAGGAACCGGCCATTCATCTCCCGTCCTCCTGACCTCTTTTTCTTGCCACACTTCATATACACGTCAAAATGTTAATAAATCTTTGACATGCAACCGAGTATCCTCCACAAATTCAAGCTCACTGGTTTATTGTATCTCAGTATGTGACGAAAGGATTCCAATAAATATCTAAGTAAATACTGGCTACATTCAGTGTAAGTCCTGACCCGGAATTAGGGTTTGACAAATAGCTACTTGCAAAGTAAGAAGAGACAATGGAGATGGCAGACTCCAGCAGCAAGTGGTGCCCTAGATTACCACTTCCTTCCTGTTCCATATTCCAGTGTGTTTCATTAACAAAATGGACAGCTAGTGAAAAAACCGCTGCCAGTAAAATGAAATGGAAAAATGACTCCCCATCGGTGAAGAGTAAGGAAATAAGTTGTGGTTTGATAGGCTATTAATATACTTGTCAGGTTGGGCCATGCCCCGACTCTCTCCGTACATCTACTAACATGCCCTTCCGTTCCAGTTTCTCTGCAAAACTAGATTTACAATGCAGGAAAGTGGAGCATTTTAGCTAAAGCACGCCCTCGCCAAATACAGTCTGACACCAGCTTTCCTACACCCCAACATCCCAATTTCCTCGATCACCATTACTCCTGCCATTAATATATCACGAGTCCCCTCTCTGACGCCATTTCTGCCTGTTCACAAGGATGCAATGTGTGTCTGACTCAATGCTACACTTTAAAAATCACTCCGTATTTGTAATAAAAGACCAAATGCGGACCTTTAACAAATATTTTTCTATTATTGCTCTTACAAATTACTGGAATTGCTTCACATCACATTCAATCTTCTACATGGATGTTCTCTGTCCTCTCTTCTTTCGGAGTCTGTCTGCAGTTGGACATGACGGCCTGGCTCGCAGTCTCCGTTCTCAGTTCTTCCCAAAGGTGGTCAGTGGGGTTGAGGTCAGGGCTCTATGTTATTCCACAGCAGAGCCACCAAATCATATCTTTATGGACCTTGCTGTGTGCACTGGGGCACAGGCATTCTGGAACAGAAAAGGACCTTCCCCAAACTGATCTCACAAGGCCAGCCTTGCGATTGGGTGGGCCTCAGCACCCCGCCGTGTAACTTAATGTGGTCTGCCGCTTCGTGGCTGAGTTTCTATTGTTCATAAACACTTCGTTGCAATAATTTCCCTTACAGCTGACTGTGGAAGATTTAGCAAGGAAGAAATTTCATAAACTGACTTATTTCGAAGGCGCCATCCTAGCTTCCGTGCCCTCTCTGGTATGTGAGGCTCAGGATGATAGATCCCACTCGTCTCCCTCAGCCTCAGGCCTGGAGATGGCATCTAAGGCTACTAAAACCATAGGGCCATGTTGTTTTATTTCTGCATTCTCATTTGCCATGACTCTTGCGTGCATTCCCAGCGCACTTAAAGCATCTGCTCGGTGGCTCAGTAGATCAGGTTGCCGTGTCTATAATCAGGTCACTGGCTCAAATCCGTGAGTCAGCAGAGTGATGTCACGGTTGGGTCCCTGAGCACGAACCCTAACACCCCCTTTTTTTTTCTTCTTTTTCTGTATTATACTATTGCATTAGTGTATGTTTGTTGTATTATTCACTGTCCTCTCTTAATGTGCCTCACCGACAGAATAAATGTAGAGTATGCAATAGGTGGAGTATCACATACTCCTCCATTGCAGAGCAAGTCTGGCCCGACTATACAAGGCAGCCAGACACACATTCTGCTTGTCTAAGGCATCCGGACAGGACAAGGGGAAAAAAAAAAAAACACCGAAATATCATCCAGGGAATAGCTGTCCCTGCTTTCTCTTATTAGGTGGGCCCATCTGGCCACCCCGTAAGTTGCAGTCCAGTGCTCTTCCTGCCTCTTGCATAATGCATTACATCTACATAGCAGAGGTGACAACATAATTGACCGTGCTGGGGGATCGATGTAATTTGTTTTGAGCATGCGGTAATGAGGCATGTGCCACTCCGGCATCGATCCGCTCAGCGGGCCTCCCTAATTGGCTGGTTCGGTAAGGCAGTCTTTGACTGTGGGCCTGTCAGCGTCTCTGGATATGCTCGGGGCCCCCAGATGAGACTGTCCAATTTTACCTTATTAATATACAGTTAATCTTTAAAAGCACTTATTTGACTTTTTTCTTCAAGAAGGGGATCTGAAGGAGATATTTATGACGTGGTGAGTGACGAGTGTGTTTGGTGTCAGAAGTCCCTCTCTGGTATGAGAACCTCTACATTTAGAAGAGTCTGGCTTTGCTATAAAAGGCAGTACGATACTCTACGGCAACAAAAATAGTTTCCCTATAAGACGAATGTAACAAAGCACGGACATGCTGATTGGCTGGGGGCTGCAGCATTGGTGATAACGAGACGGGTTTCTGAGTTTCAAAAAGCGTGTAGTCATGAGCGCCACAAGGAAGTTAATATTACAGGTCATTATGCATTTTGCTCATGCCA
>JAODKM010000075.1:19320782-19335670 GCA_026780845.1 Petrocephalus sullivani
CATAGCCCCATTTACCCGCCGACATGAGCCCGACCTGCCGCACTGCCCGCCGGGAAATCCCCCCGTGACGTCACGCGTTACAATATATATATATATATCGCGTTTAAACCGTTCCAGACTCTATCATGAAAAGTGAATTTCCATGAAGTAAGATTCTTTATTTATAAATCGAATATTTTTGTGGTTAGAGCATAGAAAACCTGTTTATGACCGTCTAAATATGGTTCTTAACATTATGAGAGCCCTCTAGACATGAAAAAAACACCTTTTAGTCACCATTACACTCGTATTACCCAATATATTAGACAAAATCTGAGAAAATAAGACATTAGACATACAAATATCATATTATTATTATTATTGTACATTTAATCACAGTTCTTATACAGAACCAATGAATGAAAATAAGAAGCAGAAGGCTTAGAAGAAGCAGCACACTTAGGAGCCATCGTGGGGATTAGATAAAAGTTCTCAGAAATCTCAAACACTTCCGATGCATAGTGATGTAAAAGCGTGTATGAGAGACACAAACTTGCGTGAGGCCGAGCCAATCAGTAGCCTGGATAGGAAGAGGATATAACTGACTCAGACAAACAAGCGCGCTGTATCATTTTCACTGTCTCAGTCAACCTTTTAATGAATATACAGTACTGTACATACTTTAATGAGCACAGTACTGTATGTGAAAAAACCGCAATAGAGTGAAGCCGCGAAAGTCGAAGCACGAAGTGGCGAGGGACGACTGTATATATATATATATATATATATACACACATATATACACACACACACACACAAAGGCTAATTAGATGTAAATCTTTTGGAATTGTTATGATTATTCAATTATTTTATATATTTAAAAATATATACACTGCCGTTAAAGATATATACACTGCCCTCCATAAATGAAAGTAACACATATAAGGTAAAAAAGTTAAGAGCAAAGATATCAGCAAGCAGTACAAACACCTAAGAAACTGGGCTTTATAAGAATAGATCAGGCATGTTTCTTTTTTATTTGAAGTAAATATTTGAAAGCGAATTAAGCTAAAGGACAGCATGTGGTTAATACAGATTAAATAACATTTGGGTGATGGATGGCTGGAGCCTATGCTTTAGCGTTAATGCTGTGGGCCTGAACCCCCTCATTAGCTTACGGCTCGTATCTTCGTGAAATGTCACCCCCCCTTCCCAGTGATGATGCCTATCCTGTTTAGCATATGCTAAAAATATGACGGCCTGCTCGCCATGTATCGCATATACCTCCTGAGAAATGGTACACTATTTTTAAAGTTCACTGCAGCTGAGGGAATTGGGGGGGCTGTGGTGAGCGAGTGAGTCATAGACATCTACGATCCGTCTTTCATCCATACGTCCTCTGCGCGCTTCATACGAGAACACTATGCATTCCTGTATTCTGAAGAGCAGCTGCTTTTTCTATATAATTACTGTTACTATTAATTATTAAAATAATTGATACATATTGGAAGTAAATCCAAAAATCTTAGCAATGAAGCCATAATAAATGATGTAATTAGAAATTATTATTGTTGTTGTTTTTGTCAAAGTTGTTGTCTTCTGTAATTCCTTCATTCCTTTTTCACAGCTCCATGCACCATTTTCTGGGAAATCATGCAGTAGTTGGTTGACACACACTTGTGTCAGGTGCCTTTGGGGTAATTGTGTTGAAAGGCGCTATATAAAAATAAATCGAATTGAATTACTGTTGTTATCGCTGCCATCAGGCATTTTTTCCTTTTCCTGTCCATGCCTTTTGTGTCTCTTCCCTGTTTGACCAGCAGGTGTCGCAGGTCATCCCACTTTTCCTCTCTCTGTCTCACAGCTCTTCAGCTCTAGTGTGTGTCCCTGCTCCTTGGACCACCGCATAGCTATATGGGTTGAGTGTACAGCTCATAATGCGTTTGAGGCTTCCCAATGTTAATTCTCCTAGCATGCCTGTGTGGGGTTAATGTGTCCTAGTTTCAGTTCTCTGCTTATTTATTGTAAGTTACTCCATCTGTTGCTTGTTGCCCAGTGCCTTTGTTGATTCGTTGTCTTATGTTCCATACCTGCCCTCTCATTAGCCCAATTGTCTGTGTATATTTAAGTGCTTGCTTCAGCTCAGTTCTTTAGTCTGTCAATGTCCATGTTACAGCGTGTTTATAGATGTTACTGAGTGCTATTGCGCTGCCTATTAGCCAGTCAGACACACACTGCTGATGGCTGTGGCCAAGAGCTCATTAAAGGCCTGGATCCAGGACACTTGCAAGCCCAGACACTCAGACTCCTCGCTCAGTCTCTCTACAGACCCAGTCCGAGCCTCCGTTGACCCCGTGATGATCACAGCACAATCAGCAAAATCAGGTTGAGTGACTCTTCCTTCACCAACAAATGCTCCACAGCAGCTGGACCCCACAACACTACCCAACACCCAGGCCTTGCAAGCACTGAACAGAGTCAGAGCAAGAACACAGTCCTGAAGAATCCCAGAATCGACTAGTAGAAATGTAGAGGTTCTGCCTCCACTTGGCACAACACTCACAGTACCAGTGCACAAGCCATGACGCCCGGTAACTTCAGGAGGATCCCGCAATCCCGCTAGATGCTAAACCTTCTGCTACCCTTATGGGTAGTTGAGCAGAGGCCTTCTCCCACGCAGGGAGGATGAGCAGCACCCACAGGCTCTGCCATAGACACTTGTGAACTTAACTCTTAATTCTAATCTCTACCAAATGGGGAAAAGGGGCGCGGGACAGACGGGCACTGACTCGTACTGTAGGCCTTTTCCACTTTGGCAGCAGTTCCCACCGGCCATCCCATTTGCTGTTACCCTGGTGTGTTTTTCCCATAATATTTGGCTGCAGAGTTGCACAATCAGCTAAGCGTGTAGCTTTTAAGCTGGCCTTCCTTTTGCCATTTGTTTATTATTTTGGTTATTCCCCAAGTTTTCTGATACGGTTGACTTATTTCTATCTTTTGTGTCCTTGTTTATAATTATTCTGCCTCTGCCTTGTTTAGTTATGTTCTGTTTTACTTCTGTTCCTAGTATCTCCTTATGTAGATAGCCCTCAGTGTTTATTAATGGGTGCTTAGGTCTGTCTGCAGCTGACGTGACGTAGCACGAGACCTGCCCACGGCTGCAGGGGTGGAGAATAAACTGACTGGCGTCAAGTCGGATAACTTTCACTGCTCGTAGTGTGTGAGGTCTGACTGCAATGGTCGAGCTAACTACATCGTTTTTCGTAATAGACGTGGCAGACATTGTGGAAATTCCAGTGTTCTTGAATGGAGAATACGCCGAACAGTGAATGTTATTTAAATTTTTTAAAAATATGCTTCATATTATATTTACCTAAGCGGTCCCCAAGCACTGCAATACACTGAGATGAAAATACATTTATTTCAATGATTCAGAGTTTTTATTGCCATATGTACAAAGTACAGTGTACAGAGTACAACACAATTCTTACTTAAATGCCTTCTTCACAGACTAGACAATAAAACAAATAAAGCAGTGCTACATTACAGTAACTAACAATAAATTAGCAACTAACAACCACTAACGTGCACTATTAAAGTTGGCATTTCTTTTATTTATAAAATGTTATTATATTATTTCTTTTATTCTCACTGCTTTGCATTTCTTTTTGGGAGAAATAGCAGATAACGCAGCGGAACTTCATGGGATACAAACGTCACACACGTCAAGTGTGTCACTAAAATCTTCAGCCAATAAATGCACAGTTGTTTCGTCACAGAGGCGGTTCCCAGTTTGTGCAGCGAGAGGCTGCAGTCGTCTTAAGTCGTCTTGCTCTCGTGAGATGTTTTGCAGTGTCGGACAAGAAAAACTAACCATCATGCATTGCGTCAAGACCAGAATGCATTGCTTTAAGCCAGCACTGTAAGCGTCTGCATGAAGTCAAATGCATCCAATGTTTCTTAGTCTCTAAGTGCCTGTTAATTGTAAAAAACCCCACTTGTTTCTTGTTGTCTCAAGCCCTTAGTTATTGGTTGATTTGGTTATGGTTCTCACCTGTCTTACATCGTGTCTTCTTATTAGTGTATTTTGTATTAGTTTATTGTAGGTAGTGTATGTTCTGTTCCTCAGTTATTCATTATGGATATGGATGTTTCCCTGGGTTGCTCTGTGACTGTTAGTAGTTATCCCGTGTTACTTATTGCAGCTTCCTGTGTTCCTTACTCCTTTTGGCATTGTTGCGTCCCGCTTTAGTTTAGCTTTGACCCCTTGTGGTCCCCTTGTTTTCTGACTCTCCCTTTGATTCTCCCTTTGTGTTTTGTTAATAAAACCCTGGATCCACTACGTGGGTCGTCTCTCCTTCTTCATGCCCCGCCTGTCACCCAAACGGGATCCACAGTTTTCATTCTCGAATTTTTCCTCCTTTCTTTTCCTCAGTTCTTCCGTCATATTTTTTTCTCCCCCAACCTCGTTTCCTCCGATCGCTCGACACGCGGCTCGTTATTCCTGCCGCAGTGAGGGATGTGCGGTGGCCCCGCCATCTCCTCTGTCGAACCTCTTCCCAGGCGCCACGTTCTGGCTTTTTCAGCAGGCATGACGCGCCGCTCAGTCTGGGTCAGGCGTCCTGCGGGCCCGCCCCCCTTCCTACCTAGGCCGTTCTCTCTTTCCCATCTCTCTCACGTGTATCTCTGCTTTTTTTAATTGGTCTGAAAAGTCACCCATTGGAGTTTGAGACCCGCCCCAGCTGGAGAGACACAAGGGAGACCGAGAATGTATGAGGATGAGGGAAAAGGTCACAACTCGGTGGGCCATCCCGCGTGATGCGTCGAGTTTCCCATAAACGGACATTAATGGGTTCGGCTTCACAGGGGGGCCAGGGTGGGCCTGGCCCACCCAATCACAAGGCTGGCCCAGCCAGCCAAAAAATCTTCCTGGCCCACGCTGGAGCCGGGCCTGGATATTAACCTGATATTTCCTGAAAGATGCTAATCTTCTAATCTTGCCAAGTTTAGGGGGGAGGGAGAGGCAAACATAATTTTTAATCTCATTAGCAACCTGGGGCACACCCAACATGTCAGTCTGCCCCCCCATTTTAGTGTCAAAAAATGGATTTATGTTAACAGTAAAACAATTATGTAAGATCACCAAGGAGCATGGAAATCATATAGATCTCAAGTGCCTTAATGGCGCTAAACAGCGAAAGTGCAAAATCATGTTTTCCTCACAGAATTTTTTTTTTCGATTGAATAAGAATTTGAATAAGTACCATCCCTTCATTCCAGTCGCAGAACTGCACTGTAAACGGAAATTAAAGATGAGAAATGAGAAGCAGTGACAAAAATAGTATCAAAAGATGAGAATCTTCTGCAATGGTCCAGTTTCTGACGGCCAGACGAGTCCCCATAAGCTCTCCTGGTTAGTAGTGTCCCAGTAAGTAAGCCTGGGAATCCGGGGATCAGTGTAATGGTAATCTCGGAAGGAGTCTCTGCATTACCTGCCCACATGGAGAGACTGTGGTGTGGCATGAGGTGAGGAATAATAGTGGCCAGCTGTCTTTAGGTAAATTAAAGGCGATAACATTTGCCTTAATATTTACTTCTAATTGCAAAATTAAAGGACACACGCTAAAAAAAGTCTCCTGTAAATAAAACAGAATGAGGACTACTCAATATGTTATTGCACAAAATACTTAAGGAAATAAATAAAATGTAAAAAGAAAATATTATTAGGAGGGAAACTGTTTGAGAAGGCTTGATCATCAGCCTGTTTTAAAAATCACTTCCCCCCCTGATATTAAGAGTATGCCCTGATAAATAGTGTCCCTTAAACAGCCTCGCCAGTGACTGATATTTGTGACAGTGCTGACTCCCTGAGTGCTGCATCATCTCTCTGAGTCAGGCACTGGGCATGGAAATTACCGTCAAATCATCTCTGTACTCGACAGACGTGCTTGGGGTGATACAGGGCTACTTATTGGAGTAGGGGAGGGTGGATTCTTGGAGTGTGGAAAAAAGTGGGGTCCTCAAGGAGCTTAGGTGCATGGATGGGTGTGAATCATTCAGAAGCTTTATCAGGTCCCAAAGCACATTAACGTCCCACAGACTGGACTTGGGCAGCCAGGTGAAAGGAAAAGCACAGTGGGAAGAATCTGCATACATGTTGAGAGAAAAGTAAGAAATTCACTCTTTAGTTATTTAGTTAACACTTTTATTCAAAGTGACATGCAGTAGAGAAACCAGGATCATACAGTTCCTGGAGCAACTAGGGGGTAAGGGCCTTGCTTAGGGGCACATAGAGTCAGGACCCGTCTTGTCCATCCCCCTGTATGTCCAGCATCCTCTGGATCCCTTGCGATGTCAGTCCTCTTGTTGCCTCTGCCCTTCCCCATATTAGTCTTCCCATTTTGACTCCTTGTGGTCCTATTTATTTCCCTGCTCCCATTTCGGTTTAATAAAGCCCCTTTTGTGTTCCTGATGCCTACCCTTGAGTCCTTTGGTATTTGAGTCATAACAGAATGATTGGTCTCCCAATAAAAAGCATTATGTGTCATTACTTCAGCTTCTAAGGCACCCTGCATCCGGCAGACCGGAAACCCCGTGTACCTCAGATATGGAGACCAAAGAGGACACCAGAGCTGCAGGATCCATTGGTGCCACCTTGCCTACTGGAAGAGGACGTCATTGCCCTGCTCAACAAACACCAAGGGTGGAGGCCCAGTTCCACAGACTGGAGCATCCTTGAGACAAAAGCACTCTTCCTGTATGCAGCGAAGATGATATCGGGACCCTGAACACAGATGTCCAGGAAGTAGAGAAGGTTCGGTGCCTAATAGGTAAAATACGTATGCTAGTCCAGCGTGAAGCGGCTCAACCTGCTGCTTCTCCACAGTGGGACGTCGCTCATTGGCTTCCCGCAGCTCAGCCCACTGGCTCCCTGCAGCTCACCGCAGCTCAACCTGCTGGATCACCACAGCTTGCTGCAGCTCCAGGAGGAAGATATGACAGAAGTTGGCTGTGGTCATGGCTGCCACCTCATCTTACCCTGTGTCCCCCATTCCGCCCGAGAATCCATTACTCAGCCTTGAGGCAGCTGCCACAGCTTCTGGCCGAGTCCCAGGCTCCTGGCCCAAGGGAGGCAGAAAGCTCCAGACTCATCTCCTAGTTCTCTGCAGGCCCCCGCCTCATCTCTGGAGGTCTTGCTAGTGCTCACCTCATCTTCTGGCTCCACATTAGCAATCTCTCCATACCCTGCAGGTCACCGCCAAACCTGACTCCCTGGTCTCCACCAGGCTAACAGCCACCTTCCCGGTCACCACCAGGCCAGGTTGGGTCAGCCCAGAGGATCCTTCAATTTAACACTTGCCCTGAGTCACGTTCCATGGGTCCCCGCCTCAGCACAAGGCCCATATCGACCAGGTTCTAGGTCCCAGGGCAGTCACCAGCATCAGCAGGAAGGGGCAGGCTCCGGAAGACAGAGGCACACTATCAGTGCCAGCTGCTCAGACTGCCATTCACCTGACGTTGTCTACCTGGGCTACTCTCTTTGCTCAGGCCAAATGGAGAGGACCCACAGTACACTCCTGCTTCAGCCCTGCCCTCCCCTCAGTGCACTCTTGCTCTAGTTCTGCCAGTCCCTCAGCACACTCCAACCCCACTGGCCCCTTGGCGCCCTCAGATCCTGCGGTCCTGATGGGCCCTACCTTGCTTGTGACCAGCCCAAGGAGGGTCTACGCCCTAGGGTCACCATACAGCTCCCCGCTCCCTCTGGTCACACCTTGGTCCCATTACCCTGTCCTGCTTCTGCTTTCCTCTGTTGCTCCCTCTTATGTTTTTGTCTCTGTTGTCCATCTACTTGTCCACCCTACCCTAAAGTGTGAGTGTTTGTTGTCCAACCTGTTGGCCTACTGGTCCCTGGTCCTATCCTTACCTTCTGTGCTAGTCATGCTGTTTGGCCCTTGGATAGGAATTTATTTTGTGTTAATAATTTGAATAATTTCCCCAAAACTGCCTTAGGCGAATGCATGCCAGATCTTTGGCCTGTTCTGAATTAACTGGGATTGTCTATATGTAAAATTGCAGTATTTAGATGTTGCTTTCACTGTAAGAAATTATTAATGCATCAAGAAACATCACATTACATTACAGTGCAGTTAATCTGTAAAGTACATGGAAAATCTATGGCATTTGATGTTTAAGGATATGTCCGTGAAATGTGTGGAAAACTGAATTTACAGTATTTTCCTTTAGAGATAAGTAAACCTACTTACATTTGCTTAACTTTTTCAAGGCAATCTGTTTCCTAGATTCCTTTAGGTAAGATCAACTTATCAAATTTTACAGAGTATTTTATTGTAGAGATGTGAACCAGTAATTCATATTATTTTAAAGCGACCAATTTTCCCTTGCCACACTTCATATACATGTCAACATGTTAATAAATCTCAGACAAGCAAACAAATATCAAACTCAAGCTCACTAGTTTATTGTATCTCAGTATGTGCTAGTTGACTAAAGGATTCCAATAAATATTTATGTAGAAACTGGCTACATTCAGTGTAAAAGTCCTGGCCCGTAATTAGGGTTTGACAAATAGCTAATTGCCAAGTAAAAAGAGACAATGGAGATGGCAGACTCCAGCAGCAAGTGGTGCTCTGGATTGCCACCTCCTTCCTGTTCCTATCCCAGCATGTTTCTTTAAAACAAATTGGACAGCTGGTAAAAAAAACTTGCTGCCAGTAAAATCAAGTGGAAAAATGACTCTTCATTGGTGAAGAGTAAGGAAATAAGTTGTGGTTTGAGAGGTTATTAATATACTTGACAGGCTGGGCCATGCCCCGATTCTCTCCGTACATCTAATAACATGCCCTTCTATACCAGTTTCTTGGCAAAACTAGATTTGCAGCAAGGGAGAGGGGGCATTTTAGCTGAATCGAGCTCCCTCGCCAAATACAATCTGACACCAGCTTTTCTGCACCCTAACATCCCAGCTTTCTCGATCACCATTACTCCTGCCCTTAATATGAGTCCCCACTCTGACGCCATTTCTGCCTATCCACAAGGATGTAATCTTTGTCTGACTGAATACACATCCTTATTCATTTCAGTCAAAAAGACCAACAGAATTTTCTGTTATTGCTCTTACAAATTGCTTCACATCGCAAGCAATCTTCTAGGTACATTGTCTCTATTCCATTCTAAGAACAAAACTAGCACTTAAGTGATTAATATAATTATAAACACAGCATTCTTACTTTTTAAATGTGCTCCCACTTCGGTGTATTTGATGAATTCCCACAATAATAATCGTGCGTCTTCTTAGCTGAGGAGAGTAATTTTACATTTTGGAACAGTTTTGGTATTATGATTCATTGTATTTCCATAATGTCTGTGTGTGAAATAAATATTAAATGATTAATGGGAATGATGCATTATCGATATAGCAAGCAGTGGCTGCTTGGGACTTCAACATTTTTCCCCCTCTCACCTTCTTCACCATCCTGACAACTTGTGACTAGTGTTGTAGCACCTACGCCCCCCCCGGGGCCATCGCCAGATGGGGTCTCACACCACAGCTGCAAGTACAGTGCAGCTGCGTGTCACGATTGGACACTGGGGGTGGGGGATATGTTGGTCAGGTGACCTCAGTGGCCCTGGGGTAGCAGCGGGTTTGGGGAGGAGCACTCCAGTTCCCACCTGTGTCAACACTGATATTGGACAAGGAAGAACAGGAAATGACATCGCTGGGGAGGACTAAATATAGCCATAGATGCTGTATAGTGCAGTTTAAGGGTATCGTGCAACTACTTACTGATGTAAGCAATTCATCCCTAAACTAAACTCTTATGTAAGTCCAATTACTCCTCCAAACCATTCAGGGCACCTTATTTTGAAAAACACTTAAGCCAAAACTATACCAGTGTAATACCTACTAAAGTATGAATGTTAAATAAGTGAAAAGTGTTCATTTACTTACAAGCACGTGTTGCCTTTTTGGCCTGCACTTCCATAAACTCTACGTATCACAGAAATTTTTTGGTGCAAGTGCGTATTCACTCCTGCATTCATGCCATGCTCCTTACTTCAGCTGGCCTATTGATGGCAGGCTTAAAAGAATCGGTGTTCACCAGCTACAGTGCCGAGCCAGGCGATAAACTGTGTATACTCAGTGAATCTTTAAATGAGTAAACGGGAGAGACTGTGTCGCTTAAGTCCCAAGGTGTGTGCTTTGCTTTTATTGGACTGCGCCATTTTCGGCCTGACCTGGTTTTGTCTCACTCTGGGCAGAAAGGCAGACATGCAGCCCTTCTAAGAGGACGCGAGTCTCTTGGAGACAGCCCTGCAGAACAGTGATAATAAGGTTTTCCACGGATCCAGTCCACCTTCACCCTGTACCTCTCTATGAGTCTAGTAGACCAGGAGCAAAGGAATCTGTATATATGTATGCTGTATAAAGCATCCTATGGTCTGCATTTGTACATGTTTTTGACAGAAGTTATTACTCAAGTGCATGATTTGTTTGTCTTTTCATTCAGGGGCTAATTAAATAACATGATTGACGACAGTGGCTGAACTCAGCTCAATCTAATTAGCTGACTACAAGCAGGACAATCACTCCGCTGACTGCAGATGGTCACGGGTCTTGATGAATTAATGCTCCTGTTCCTGACCATCTTTTCAGTCTCGGCTGTCTTTCTAACAGTGGCATCCAGTATTTTATGACTTGTTTATGGGTAACTGGCCCGTTCCTATTTACTGGTATCGAATAGACCTTTTTGGAGTCTGCATTTCCTGTGACGTTTGCCAGCTGGAGCGATATTTCTGATTTATCGCTGCATTTGGCCTAGCTAATATCCAGCTTGAATTGGAAAAAATTGCTCTATCCAGGTTTGACCCAACAGAGGGTATGCATTATCGTCACTTTTCTGCCAGAACACACCCCTTCAGACATACTGGCTGGCAAAACATGGTGCAACATGGCCAGTTTTAGTCAGTGAAACTGAAACAAACAATTATCTGCTTAAATAAAACGCAATTCGACTCAACAGGGGTCTGTACAACTTACCAAATGACCACTGGACCATGGATATTGGTCTCTGGCCAGAAATCAGCTTTCCTGCAACGTATTTTGTACAAACTTTAAAAGTTATCTGGCTAACTGTGTAAACTGTCTTTGTGTAGTGGCCCTCCACAAAGGAAAACTAGGTTTACTTTGGATCGTTAACACTATGTAACCAAACCAAACCAAATCCTTTAGTCAACAACCACCCCCCACCCCCCAGTATAACAGTATAGCAGTATAACAGCTCTCATTCTGGGAAGGCTTTCCACAAGATTTTGGAGTGTGGCTGTTGGGATTTTTGCCCAACGATTCAGAAGAGCATTTGTGAGGTCAGGTACTAATGTTGGACATGAAGGCCTGGCTCACAGTCTCTGTCCTCGTCTCAGCCCAAGTCAGTCTCTGTCTCCATTCATCTCCTCTACTGTTCTTCCCTTGGTCCTTCTTAGTGCTCCGTGCCGCCCAAGGGCCTAGGTCCTGCTCTGTCTGCTTGCTGTCTCATGTCCCACCTCTCCATCCTGCTCCCCTTTGGGTCCCTGTCCTGTCCCCATCCTTCCTGTTCCATGGCTCTCATGGTTATTCATGTCTTGCATCTTATTTCCCTGCTCCCTGTGTAATAACAAAGTGAATGTGCATCTGCCTTTATTTTATGTAAGTACCCAAAGATCTACCAGAGACTTTTATTTTGATACCTGGTTGTGAGGCTGATATTCCCCATTTTATCCCCCCCTTGGCACGCTTTCCTGTAGCCCGGAGGCATGGAAGGAGGTAGGATCAGGTCGCTGTTGCGCTCCCTCTATTGTAATAATAACTTTCCTATGTATAATACAGTTGTAAGTATATAGATAGTATCAAGTTTTTATTATATTATTACAAATTTAAATAATTGTATTATTAGCGATACGGGTTTGTATATCAAGGAGCACGTAGTTAGCAACCTGGACTAATCTTCCCTCTATGATTGCCCCTGTCAGGAGAGGTGTCAGTTTACCCCAGTACTTTATCAGTCAGTGAACGTGTGTTTCTGTGACTTCCAGGAATAAAACTGGACGGTTTGAACCATCGGGTCACTCCTTTATTTAACTGGCGGGCCAGCTGACATCAAACACAACGCAGAGGCAACACCCCGCTCGCCCTGGTTACAGCTGCTCCCCTGTGCCCAGTCTGGTCTTCTGTGTTGTTTCTCTGGTCCAGTGCGTCCGGTCCAGTCTGGTGGCTTAGTCCCGGTCATGTGTGCCCTGTCCCGACCTTGGCCTCCTGAACCCGGAGTGCATGCGTCGAGGGGACGTACTGCCATGAACTCTATGTCAGACCTGTCGTGTTCCCTCACTCCGATTCCTGTCTGGCTCGTTGTCAATGACTCACACCTGTCCCTTGTGAATTAGCTTCATATTTAGCACACGTGGACTCATGTAAACTTGTGTAATCTTCAACATGTTTATATGACGGATATCTTACCTTCAGTGACTGTTTATCCAGGAGGGGCATGTGTGAGGTCAGGCACTGGTATTGGACGAGACGGCCTGGCTCACAGTCTCTGTTATAGTTAATCCCAAAGGTGTTCAGTGGGGTTGAGGTCAGGGCTCTGTGCAGGCCAGTCAAGTTCTTCAACACCAAACTCACCCAACCATGTCTTTATGGACTTTGCTTTGTGCACTGGAGCACAGTCATACTGGAACAGAAAAAGGGCCCAACCCTTTTCCCACAAAAAGCTGTTCCCACAAATTTTGAAGCATAGAATTGTCCATAATGTCTTTGTAGGCTGAAATATTAAGAGTTCCGTTCACTGGAATTAAGGGACTTAGCCTAGCCCCTGAAAAACCACCCCATTCCATTATGCCTCCTCCAGCAAACTTTACAATGCAGTCATGCAGGTAACGTTTTTCTGGCCAAACCCAGACTCGTGCATCGGACTGTCAGACAGAGAAGGGTGAATTCTCACATGTTTCCAGTGCTCCAAAGTCAAGTGGCAGCTGGTTATACCACTCCATTCCCTACTCGGCATTGCATTTGGTGAAGTAAGGCTTGCCAGCAGCTGCTCGGCCATGGAAGCCCATTATATGAGGCTGCTGGCACACAGTTTTTGTGCTGCCAGAGGAAGTTTCGACCTCTGCAGTTATTGAGTCAAAAGAGCACTTACACTACGCACCTCAGCACTCATTTTATTACTTTAACTGGTCTGCCACTTAATGGCTGAGTTTCTGTTTTCCTAAACAGCTTCCACTTTGCAGTAATACCACTTACAGCTGACTGTGAAATATCTAGTGGGGAAGAAATTTCTTGAACTGACTTAGTACAAAGGGGACAGTATCCTGCTTGAATACACCAAACTCTTCAGAACAACCCATTCTTTCACAAAAGTTTGTAACCTGACCGCATGGCTAGGTGCTTGGTTTTATATACTTGTGGCAATGAGTCTGAATGAAACGCCTAAATGAAGAGGTATACTGTATCTATCTATATTTTGAGTAATTTATATATAGTGTAGCTCCGATTTCTTCTTAAACACAAGGAATTTGCTTTCGGATGCTTGAGGCTCTGTACCAGTACGTATCACTCAGTGAAAGAGCTGGAGCATTAAGTGTTTCGCTTTTTTTTGGTCAGGTAGAGAGATGGGATCTGCAAGACATCCCTCTTCCAAGGCGATACAGGCTTTCAGTCTGCTTGGGTCTTCCAGCACAGACAGGTGACTGGAAAGTTGGCCATGAACCGCAGCGGGTCAGTGTCAGAGGCTGCGGATTTTCGTCACGGTGGCCTGTCTTTAAAACGATTATCAGCATCCCGATGGCACGATGAGACAGATGGGCATCCTCGGAAGCAGTGACATGATTCCACCTCGTTAACCACGTTACTGAGGGAATTGCCTGTAGTCTTAGCAGTCTCTGATCATTGACTTGTATTCTTTTCAGATAGTGGTTATTATTTCTCCCCATAAATTCAAACATAATCTCTGGAAGTTTTCCTGTTGGAACCTGTGGGGTGTTTGTTATGGAGGGAGAGGCAAAAACACTCCAGTGTCAGAATCAGAATGGGTGGATGTGGAACTGTTCCACAACGGGGGGCAGAGTGAAGGTGAACGGAGATCATGGGAAACGGTGCTAACAGCCACTTGTGTCTCCATCTTAGTTCATTGCAAATACAGACTCTGATTCTGCACCAGGGGCACTATTGTCCCCAGCTGAAAGCTGATTGCCCCCCAGATTGCTGTCGATTATGTCACCAGTGGATTCTTCTAAATTATATTTATTATATATTTTGCTTTAATGCATCTGCGTCAGTTGGAGCACTGACAAGCGGTCCATCAGTGCTTCCATAATTACCCACGGGTCTGGAGCCTGGGGAGCCATTGGTATCCCCAACAGAGTGAGTTATTCCCGAGCCAGATGCTGGCAGTCTGGCATTTATAATTTTAATAATTCGTTTAGTGTGGCAAGCGGCAGCACCAAGGATGTAAGTCTCCACAGTCCCCACCCTTGTCTGGCCGGTGGCGGCCTGTTACTTTTGAATCTCAGCATTTGTCTCGCTTGCCCAGTGACTGCCTCCCGTTCACTCTGACCCTAGAGAGTGTAAAGAGAGAGCACAGCTCTGCAAAGCTGGTGTAAGTTAGGGCGTCCGTGTTTATATCCTCCATGGTCAACTGAAGAGACATGTGCGCAAGCCCAGTGCTCAACACTCAAAGTGAAAACATGCTGAATCGATATCAGAATCGGTGCACTGGGTACGCACTGACTGCTGGGATTGCTGGGAGAAAGTGGTGTTGAGCTGCAGCGATTGTTTGTTTGTAGTGTTTGGAGGGATATTTCGAGTGTTTGTGTGCTATAACTGTTACGTGTTACGTGGGTGGCTGTTTTATTTT
>JAODKM010000075.1:19385178-19400854 GCA_026780845.1 Petrocephalus sullivani
GCCAGTATCCCGGTCCTGCGAGGCAGCCTTTGCTGGCATGGCGTTTGGCTGAAAAGCACACAGCAGAATGCCTCTCCTACGATTACCATTTACTCATAGGGAGTCGCGAGGTTTATTAATTTTACTGGTGCCACACAAACAAACATTCATTGAAAGGGAGCAGACAGATATGCCATTTGGACTGATAAGATCATTTTTTCAGATTTGGCCTCAGTAATTATGTACATTTATATTTTGACACATTTATCAGTTGAGCACATGGAAAAACGGGGCATGCTAACCTTAATCATGAAAGTAGATCAGTGTGCTTGTTAATTATTCAGTATGTAGCAAACTATTGATCTTAAATGTCCATTGTTTTATCTGTTTACTGAGTTGTATCCCTCCAGATCTTAGTGGCTGTGGTGTGCCAGGGGCTACACTAAAAGCCTGCGGAAATTAACAGCCATAGACTCCTTGACTCCTTTTCCTAAACTTCGAATCGTGGATCTTTCTCCTTAGGTGACCTTTGACAATCTTTTGCTAATACAGATATAGTAGCTACTAAACCAGACTCACTCGCCATCGGTTTTAATTGAACCATTTTAGCGAAGGTACTTCTCTGTGGGTTGAGAGTCATCTGTGTAAGTGGGTTGCCTGAGCAGAGCCAGGGGTCTGTTTCCCGATGGTTATCGTCATCCTTATTGCCGATTGGCCGTATCGACACACTGCACCATGTGTGATTTTATCAGTGGCTCTGTTACAGCCAGCCTGAGTTGGCCAGCAATGACGGTGTCATCCACCAGTTTCATGCCGCACCCTAATAGAGCGTGGTGCTGATTCTGCATCAGTGGAATTTCAGATATACGCCAATCGTCATAACTCGTTTTATTTATTTATTTATTTATTTATTTGCAGATGATCTCAGAATTAAAGGTGAAAATGAGGACTGTCCCTTAATGTCAGTGGTGAAAGAACGATCATCTCCTGAGCATCTTTCCCTGAAGCGAGACTCAGAGATACCCATATTTAAAAAAAGGCTACTTTCTGAACACCATGAATTTCAATGTTGGCTCCAGCTGAGATCTTGATTAGTCTTATTTGAGTCTAATTAAAATATGAAGATAAATTTACATCCATAATACCTGCTCAAAAGTACATTATACATATTCAGAGCAGCTCTGGAAAAGCTTAAGAGACCACAGCAACATTTTTTGCTTCACTCATTTCTCAGTTTATGGTTATGCGCCTGTGAATAATATATGTTTTTCTTTTTTCTTTGCAAACTGCAGCCTGCCTCTTTTCCGTTCCTCATTGATGAAGGGCTTCTTCCTGGCTTTATTGGAATTCAGTCTTGCTTCTAGGAGTCTGTTATGAACTTGCAAGCAACCTGCCTCTCAGTGTAGCCTTATGTCAGCAGAACCAGGATTAAACCAGGATTTAAAAATGCAGATTTTTTTAAAATATAGAGGGCTCTCTTCATTTGTTTCCAGGGCTGTATACAGTATATTTAGAATAGTTATTATCATTACTCAAAAAATAATTAATGGACAGATGAAAATAAAAATACTTCACTAAATGCACTGAGACACATGAAAGTGCAGGAAGATCACATTTCATGTTTGATTAGAAGTGTTTTTTATTTCGGTTTGAGTTTTTAAAAGCTGCCAGTATCTTTGACTAAGTATGAGAGTAAGTACCATTGTATCAGGTAGCACTCACTGACCCCTTTCGAGTGGCTGAAATGGTTAATTTCACTTTACCCCTGGTAATCCTCACTTTCAGGGTGGGCTTTTAGCAAAGTGGGGGCTTCATTTCTCACTGTATAGACTCACTCCTGCATACTGGGATTTGTGAATGAGGGGGCGTCTCCTCTCATGTGCTGTTTTTCTCTTAATGGACACTTTCCTCTTCCCGGTCGACACCAAACAGACCCCCCCGTAACATAAAAGCACTTCCCCTGATGACTTGCCCACCCTAAAGCTGACTTGTGTGTAGCAGTTTCCAGCAGCCTCTGGCAAAAAAAAGGACAAAAGAACACCCCCAGTTGTCTGTTCTCCCTCATGCTGATCCCAGGATCGGTGTTCCGAAAACAGCACATTACGAGAGACCGTCCTATGCCCCACAGACAGCTTAAAGGTATCTGTATCGTATGATCTCACCAAGTCCCTGTTGGCTTATTTCCAACTCCATGTCACGCACCTTCCGAGCCAAGGACATGGGCTTCTTGTTTGTGAATCGCAGACATACTTTGAATCAGGGGTGGGCAGAAAGGGCCAGTGTGTATGCGGATTTTCGCTGAGACTCCCTAATTTAGTTACTAATTAGAAAACTCATTGGCCGAAGAGTCCTCACACCTGGGTTTGAACATATGATCTAAAGGTTATCTCAAAAAACTGCAAAAAAACACCGGCCCTGTAGATAAGATTGCACTCCCCTGCTCTAAAAAAAAGGGAATTAGCATTTTGCATGGGCAGCATGATTTAGAAAAGTAACTTTTTTTTTTATTTTCTAATGTGGATGCGGAGTAATCATATCTAAAATATGATTACCTGATATGAATTTGCTTGATTGAATGCAATAGGTGCCACGCAAGCAGAGCTGATATTAAAATAAGGAATAATGTGCTTTGAAAATGCTACTCTGGAAATCCTTGAAAGGGTAAAATAATGAAGAATAATTAATGGCACAAATGAATGGTTGGCGGGCACCTAATCACTACGTTACAGCACCACGGTTCCTAAGCAACTGGTTCAGGGCGAAACAAAATGGGAATGTAGCATCGGTGCCTCTTACTGTACATACGGCATTATCACGGCGCTGAAAAACAGATCACATCCTGTGTGTGGAATGCTAAGCCAGCGCTGGTCCCCCTGGAACCACTCGCTGTCTCACTGGTGACAACTTAACGGCACCCCCACACATCGAGCATAGGTACACTATATTACCAAAAGTATTGGGACGCCTGCCTTCATGCACACATGGACTTTAATGGCATCCCATTCTTAATGCATAGGCTTTAATATGGAGCTGGCCCACCCTTTGCAGCTACTGTATAACAGCTTCACCTGTTCTGGGAAGGTTTAGGAGTGTTTATGGGACTTTTTGACCATTTTCCCAGGAGAGCATTTGTGAGGTCAGGCACTGATGTTGGACGAGAGGGCCTGGCTCGCAGTTTCTGCTCTAACTCATCCCGAAGGTATTCTATCAGGCTGAGCCCTCTCTGTGGAGGCCAGTCAAGTTCTTCCAAACCAAACTCGCTTATCCATGTCTTTATAGACCTTACTTTGTGCACTAGTGTGAAGTCATGTTAGAACAGGAAGGGGCCGTCCCCAAACTGTTCCCACACAGTTGGGAGCAAGAAATTGTCCAAAATGGCTTTGTTTGCTGAAGCATTAAGAGTTCTTTTCACTGGGGCCAAGCCCTGAAAAACAACCCACACCATAATCCCCGAACAACCATGCTTTACACTTAGCACAGAGTGTTCAGGCGAGTATCGTTCTCCTGGAAACTGCCTAACACTAACTTGTCCATCAGATTGCCAGACAGAGAAGTGTAAGGGCATGTTTCCACTGCTCTCGAGACCAGTGATGGCATGATGTACACCACTGCATCCAACTCTTTGCATTGCACTTGGTGAGGTGAAGCTTGGATGCAGCTGCTCGTCCATGGAAACCCATTCCATGAAGCTCTTTACGCCATGTTCTTGAGCTAATCTGAAGGCCACATGAAGTCTGGAGCTCTGTAGCTATTGACTCAGAAACTGTTACTTGGAAGTGATTGGAACACATTTAACTGAAACAAATTTAATGATTTTAAGGGCTGTCCCAGTACTTTTGGCAATATAGTGTACCATGCTCGTTTCCTCTCTTTTGTTCTGATCCAGTATCGGGGATTCATTATGACGCCTTTCTGGGAATCAGCTACTGGCTCCGGGTTCAAGAAGAAAAGCAGGGAATAACTTTACTGTCATTCAATATCCCTTAAATACAGCGTTGCCAACTATTTCTTACCTGAACTTACCTCAACGCTGCATTTCAGGGATTTTGAGTCATTCTGCGCTGCAGATGGATTAAAGGCATTAACATTTTTAATCAGATTAATCACGATGCTGGATTAATCCGCGTTAACGCGTCAATTTTGACAGCCCTAAAAATCATATAAAATAATTAAAATTATATGAAGCCTCCATACTGTCATGTTCCAAAGACACAAAGTCCAGGACAGAAGTTGGAGAAACCAAAAAGAGGGTTTATTCAAGAGGGCACAGGAACAGGGCAAAACAAAACAGACAAAGATGGGTCAAAGGAGCAGACTAACACAGGGTAAAAACAGGAGCACGCCACTCTTCAATCAGCTTTTTGGGATGACCTCTCAATGAGTCAATAATAAAGCAGTGGTTCCCAATTCCAGTCCTGGGGACCCACTGTTATTGGGTGATTGAGAGGTCATCCCAAAAACCTGCATCCACACCGGCCCTCCATGGATCAGGTTCCCCACCCCTGATATATGGCAATGAATAACTTCCTACATTGATCATTCTGCATAGTGGTGACCTAATTGCTCAGTCGCAAATGTTTACATAGCATAGAAAGACTGAAACGCAAACAGATGGATCTCCATGTTTATTTTATCCCCCCCTTCCAGCATTGTTATTCCCTGGACCAGATTCAGCTCTTCACACAAGTGGTGGGTGTGAGCAAACATCAGTGTGCACATGGGAAATCCAGTGATGAGTGTAAACACGCCTTCAAAGTGAATCACCAACACGATGAGCTGTTTGATTGGTGCATCTGCTGATTGAATCATTTCCAGCCAATCAAACATCTGAATACTGATTCCCAAATGACACTAAAAGTGTTCCTTTTTTGTGATCATTACAAACTGATCAGGGCTACTATTCTACTGTTCTACTCTTGTTTGCGAAATATCTGTCCCATTAAATGCCCAATGTTTAATGAAATCAGATGCTGAAGGCATGTTTTATGGCAAGCAAGAATGATGATAGCCAACAGACACGTGGTTAACAGACATCCATGTAAAAAAATCCATGTAAAAAAAGAAAAAACTTGTTCTACGGTTTTTCTCAATGCATTTTTTGAAGAAGTGATGAATCTGATGGGTGAATTTGGTGCACAGGCTGGTGGGTGGTTGAGTGTGTGGCTGTTGGGTCTGCTTCCTAATAACACAAAGGGTTTGGCTCTTTGTAACTGACAATGGCAACAGACAATAATAGACAATAATGAAGTGAGTCAGGACTCCCTGTGATGAAAATCCCATAATCCACCATTACAGATGTTTCTGAAAATCTTGCAGCTGTGCAGACAGTGAATCAAAACAAAAACTTCACTGACATGTGTGTAGTTTTTGCATATATTTCCCATTCGTTTGACCCTGTCAGTCACAGGAAGATTATTTACACTGTTATTTGTAAGTGGCCAAGTTTTCTACCTATAATTGAAGAACAAGCATCAGTTTGTCCTATATCATACTCATCACTATCATCATCGCCTTTACTAGGACCACAGCTGAGAAAGTTTCTGGTTCCCTGCCTGGGTTATTTCAGACCCCCCGGTCTCGGCCGGACAAACCCCATGGGCCATCCCAAGCCCTTCACGGTCCTTACCGTATCTCGTCGATACACAAACCAGGGTTATTATATATTATAGTTAATGAAAACATAGACTACAACTAAAAGTGTTAGAAAAAAAAATTCCTTGACTGAAATGAAAATAAAAATGACAGTTTTACAATGAATATGAAAACATGATAAAAATCAGTTTTTTTGTTTTGTTTTTACCCCCTCAATTTGCACTGTGGTTGTGGGTTGCAATTTAAGGCACGCCCCATACCCCTCACAGGGAGCAGACACTGTCGCCCACCTCGGTGGTGCATTTCTTCTCTGGTGTAAGTACTCCTGTATACTGTTTTTCTGTGCATGTCAAGGTTAGGTAGGAATAGTAACAGTGTTTGCAACAGAATTACAAAATACAAAATAACTGTAAAAAACTATCCTGATCCAGAGAGATCAAGTTTTATCTTGTGTGCACCACTGTACATCTTCTCCATTATCTGTCTTGCAGACACACACATGTGTCATGGTTATTGTAACACTGGTTATTGTAAATGGCTAATCTTTTAATCTGTTAATCTTTTAACATCGGTGTAGCACTTTCCATGGGTAACACTAACTGCGTATTAAAAAGCTAAAACTGAGGTACTAATTCTAAACACACTAGTTGACACATGGCCTGCACACAGTGCTTAATTTGTGCTGGAGCTCAGCTCCGCAACTGCTACAACCAATATACTGTAAGTAACTTAAAATTAATTTGAGTTAAATTTGCATTTATTCCAAAGTTTAACTAAAGAGATGTATATTTATAAAATCGGTAATTTGTGCCAGATTTGTTACAGGGTGACTGTTATTATTCGGTTTTATTTGGTCTTTATTTGATCACAAGAGAGTTATTATTTAATAACTTTTGCAGGGGTGACCACGCATTTGCATAGTATTTTCCTCTCTGTCTCATCGTGGCTGCAGTGACAGAGAGGCCAGGGAGAGTGGCACCAACCACGTGTGGTTGTCAATGCTGAGAAATCACCTGAAGCTTTGAAGGAAGAGAAGCCCGGCGCCCCCTACCTGTGTGAAGGGGAATGACCATTTTGTCTAGCTTTAAATACAGAACGATAAGTAACTAAGGTGAACTAGGTGTGAACTCAGAGTCAGTAAGTTTACATGACTTTAGAAAAATCGAAAACCTCACAAGTATAGCAAAACCTGTACGCGCGCACGCACACACACACACACACACACACACACACACACACACATATGTGGGGCAATTATCTACAATCTAGCAGAATCAGGGGAAATTGTTATATTAAATGCTCACCGTCTCTGCAGTTATAAAGCAAATTAGCCCCCCCCCAGCTTCATTTAAATTAATTAGCCTCACAGAGTGCAGAGACGCTGTGTCAGGTGCATTTAATCCGACCCTATATTTTGAAAATGCATTGTTAATATTGGGCTCAATATTCAGATTTTTATTTCTGCTAAGGTGAACTTTGAGAAATGTGGGGTCAGAAATATTATTTCTAGTTTTCTATTATTTTTGATTCAGTTTGAATTTCCGGTTGATGCAAAAGATTTTTGATTTTTATAAAGTCATTATTGTGCCTGCTGTTAATTACCATAATTATTCATTCAAATTTCTGATTGGCAAACGATTATTTTAGTATGAATTCATCCCCGATCTGTCGTGCTTCTTCTTAGAAATAAGAACTCCTACCTGAGGACCAGATGTTGCAAAATCCTTCAACTGTGCATGCCTATTAATACGTGCTCAAAGTGGTGAATTTAAGGTAAGGTCACATGTCTTGTATGATTCTCTGGAAGGACATTACCTTAAAGGTGAAAGGCATTACCTTAAAGGGGATCTGGGCCAATCGTATTATGGTGTCTTCACACTGGGGTCTCATTATGTTCCAAACACATCTCATTGCATAATTGGCATTTCATTGATCAGTCTCCCGTCCAATAAATAATAACAAATTAATAATAAAGTAAAAATAGGTGTAGTTAGTGCACATTAATATTCTTTTGCTGTTATTTTTGGTTAATTTTATTTTGGATACTTTTAGAACTTCATTTAAACTGTCATCTAAACCATTTTATGACCAATTTGTGTAATAAAATAACACTTGCTATTTTAGATCTGAACTGAATGGCTTGGCACCGTTTTGGAGGCGGGTCTCAGGGTGATAATGATGACAAACAGCTCCCTTTGTTTGCACTCGTGGACAAAGTGCTCACCCTTCATGATGCCTCCTTAGAGGTATACCAGGCTGCTGTGATGCTTCTGCACACTAATTAAAACCCTCTGACTCCATCCCTCCTTCCTGTCTCTCCTCCAGCTGCCAGCCAGATGTCGCCGCCATGTTATTTATTGACACAACGTTGAAAGTTTTTAGTGGTTTGCCGAGTTGGCATCATGGTGGGCGGTGGACACACCTGCAGCGAGACTCTGGCATGAGAACTGGCATTAATATTAGCTTCTCAGACTTTTGATGCTCGCGGTCTGGCAGACGGTCAAGTGGAGCTTCACATACTGGAATACTGCACACAATCAACAGGCATGTATCATCAAATTCTTGGCTGGTTTGCTAACTGCCTAAGTTTTGCTAACTCTCACTCACTTTTTATAACTCCAGAGGTAGTAAATAATGCCAAATGGGCATGGGGAGGGTTTCCATAAGGTTAGTAGTTTCTTTTACATGTTATTCATCAGCAAGTAAGTACGTAATCAGCAAGTAAGAACATAAACTATTTATATGGCAGTTTAGAAAACTTCATTGACCAAAGTGCTATACAGAGTAAATAAATAATAACAAAATAAGTAATAAAGTAATAAACTTCACATAGAAATAGATAGTGGTGTAATGGTTAGGATCATGACTGTGTTATCAAAAGGTTGCCGGTTCGAGTCCCCAACCCGCAAGAACTACAGAGGTACCCTGAGAAAGCCTTGGTGCTGTCACTGCTTTACTGTCAGGGGTCTGAAACGAAGTGCAGCTCAGAAATATCTAGCTTATGGCTCGATTTTAACCTTTCCCTCCCCCAAACCTCCAGCATTCTGTGACCCAGTGGTGGCTTGCGACCCCCCTGCTCTCAAGTGTGCTGTGTTAAAAATTGAGCGCAAAATTGTCTTCATAGTCAAGGACGACACTGTCAATATTGAGCTCAGCTTGCAAGCCTAAACAGAGAGATGAGACTAGCATTTGTTTGTTTTTCAAGTGTATTTATTCATAATACAGAATGTGATCTGGCTACTTTCGATTTCCTACAAAGACAGACAGTGTTAACACCAGTTCACCGATGTATATTGCGTTATATTGAAATGTGTATTATATGGTTTCCCTTATGTAGAGTGTATACTGTTGTACACTATATGTGTTTTATGTACACTAGTGGCCAGAAATGTGGAACCACTACCATTTTTTATAGATTGCAGAACTTTATTCAGCTGTTACTTATACTTACAGCTACAGTTACTTATTTAATCATCCAATGTATGATTGTACAAATACCAAAAGCTGAACGGTCTGTGGTCTGATGCTGATACTGAACAGTAAAAGGCCATCCAGGTTATGGTGGTCTCCAGCGGGGTAATTTTGCCACTGTGTCAACCACAGTATGAGGACCTATTACCTGCATAATGAGGAATAAGAACAATCTCAGGGGGTATTTTGAATAAAAATCCGAATGATGGTGATTGAGCCCTGCTCTTAAGTTACTCCAAGCCCCATGGTGATTACGGTTCCTTAGATGGGAATTAGACTGCCTCAGAACTGAAGCAAAAACCAGCCTCTCATCATCATGGGTCTTCAGGTTCTACAGGGTAAAAACCTGAATAAAGTAGCCTCTCACAGAGATGGCTCGCTAATTAGGGAAAAGTTTCACCAGAGACCTCAGGTCATTAGCAAATGCCTCCAGTAATGTCCACTTTTGCTAAATTAATAAGCAGTGGGATGACGGTGGACACCAATTAAAACAAAAAAAAAATGGTGGGCACCAATTAAACCTCAATAGGCCAAAGTTACGCAAATGTATCTCGGGAGAGATGAAAATGTATATGATTCTTATGAGTTATATTAACATGAAGTATAACACCTTGCACTGATAATGCAACAAAACGTTGAATCTGCATTGAAATTACATCTACTTATGTAACCCTATAATACAGTGATATCCACAGATTAGCTATTTGTTTATTTTACATCAAGAATTTCTGGAATTATTGTATTCATGCGTATCTATGGGATTATTTTTGAAATAAGGAAAACTTATTAGACCGTGGCTGTGTCATATACACATGAGGAGTGCGTGTGGAATTGTCTGACTTCAGGTCTGCCTGGGGTCACTGATCTCCATCCACAACACACCACACACACACACACGTGGCCCGTGTGCCATTCAAAGATGTCTTTGTAAATGTAGTCCATAGCCGCATAACCTCAACTGCAATATCGCAGTTTACATTAAGCAGATTAATGCATGTATGCTTTTTCAAAGCTGGCCTTGGTTTTGCAAATCCTGATCTCCCATCTTGTATCGAGGGCTCTGAATTTACAGTGGTGCATTAGCTGAAGTTCCCTCTGCCCAGTCATCAGGATGCTGCTTCCATACAGAAATGGCTCTGACTGATGTCATTCAGATAGTGTGGGTATTATGTACTCTGATACATATTTACCAGGGTATCTATGGTGGTACAGTCTATTTGATGCCACTAAAGATCAATCACAGAAGCTGCCTCAGACAACCGCAGTGATTATTCTTAGTATTGATTGTTAGTATATTTGCCATCGCATTTTATCAAGAGGGAAATCGTAACTATACAGATCTATGCTACGTGACCAAGTACCTTGGCTAGGAACCGAACCAACAACCTAGAGGTTGCAAATTCCCTATCACCTTTTGGATTTTTGTTTCTTAAGGCTCTGAATCAGAAAGGCATTGACATTAACATTGACATGAAATACCGCTGTCATAAACAATTCATGCCACCCTACTCTGGATTAAATTTCTCTTCATAATCCTATTAGTTATTAAATGCTAACATTTCAGTTGATCCTGAATTTACTACCGGCTAATACCTAAAAAAACATGCAAGGTGTGTTCATAGCTGCTAGATAGCTACTTGTCTGGCCCTGTCCTTGAAAGTTTCTTAAATGTGAAGTTAATTTTCTGTAGTTATGTATAGTGTGTAGTTTCTGTAGTCATTTCTATAGTTTATATGTGTGCCCAGAAACAAACATGCCCCCGGGGCCATTAAGGCGCTGACCCTATCTGAAAGCTAATTGGTCCCCTCCCCTGTCACTTACTGACTCAAAAGAAATCATTGGCTGACAAAAATGTTCCCCCCTCTGCTTACCCTCAGACTTCTCACAGTTCTGCTGACCAGCAAACTTTAATAGTGATTTCAAACCCTGCTATCACTGCAAAAAAAAACAACAACCCCCCCCCCCCTCCCCCCCGCTTCTCACAAAAATTCAAGTGTATGGCTGCATTACTGCAGAATCTGTTATTTGGTAGACTAATAATTAATTTCCTCTAGGTCACGTAGTTTATTGACTGTCTGTTAATAAATATGCATCATTGTGTTTTTGTTTTTTTCATGAGCATTGTATGGTGTTATAGAATGGATAAATGGAGGGAACACAATGTAAAAAAAAAAACCTTGTTTCCATGAGGACCTGTTTTATGGGGACACCAATAAATAATACTGAGTTAACTGATGCCACACATTTTTTGGTTAATCCAAAAATTATCCAATCAGATGAGGCACAGAAGACCCCACTCCCTAATAACAAATTAACAGTACATTTGCTGTTGCAGAAATTTACCTATGTAAGCAAATGAAAGCGGGTGTCAAGTACATGCATGTGTGCTCGATGGGCTTTGCTGAGAAGTGATTTATTTTCCATTTATCCTGTTATTACTGTCTTTGGTCAAATAAAGAACCTAACACTAATTAAACAACACAGAGGAGGAATTACAGGAATATGGAAAGAAAGTAAGACATTATTCTGGAGATTTGGTATGAGGCTATGTCTAGCGCCCCCTACAGGTTCCAGTGGGACACACGAGGTGGATAACATCCAGCAATACTTATTGAATTTGACGGTCATCTGGGAAAGACCGAGGTCTGTGAGGTCACGCAATAGCACCCCCTGCCTTTTCTGACTCTTTAATTAAGGACTTCCTTTAACTAACGAGGTTGTCACCACATTGTCTCTGATGGCAACATTGCCTGGGTTAATTAAGTGGAAGTCATCTGACACTCCAGTCACCAATCTTCTCACCAGCGACGGCGTGTCTTTTGGGAGCTGGAGGCTTCTAAAACTGGCTTGGATAACCCAAAAATTTCATAAGAAGCACCAGAAATCCAGAACCAATGCAGGCCTATTTGTGGGCCGGCACAGCAGAAAAGTCCCCATGAAGTGGAGCATTAATCAGAGGTAAGTGCTTTGGCCTTAGCAGAACTCCATACACTGTGAAATTGCCCTTATGTGCCCCCTTAAGCACTATTTCTTAAACATTGCTATTTTTTCTTTTCACTGACCACCTGATTTTTCTTTTTTTTTGAGAAATCAATATTATTCCTTCATTTTTTGTCCTCTGTTTTCTACTCAAAAGCGTTTCTCCAGTTAAATAACTTCTGAGCTGAAAAGCCACACATTGAATTGGCGTTGTGGATCATTTGATTTAAAGCACGTCCCTGAAATATAACCCCCCCCCCCTCCACTTTATGTAAAGCATGTCCCTGAAATATATCCCTCCCCCCAATTTTAAGTACAAGATTAGATTTTGCAGTAAATTATTACAATTCTGCAATAAGTCATATGTTTATGACCAGCAGAGAGGAAAACACAAATGGTTTGCTGTAACACTGTCAATAACGATTACGCATTACAGCACAGACTCACATACACAATACACACGAAGGGCCAAATGCAAAAAAATGCTAATAATAAATAAATAAAATGCTCCCGTTGGAATATAAGAGCCTTCCGGAAAACCCAGGAGATGAGTAGAGTTCCCACTGAGTAAATTACTTCGGCTTCTCCATTGTTTCATCATTATAACTGCCAGATATGATTACTGTACTTCACCTGGTGTTATGATTAATTAAGCTGGCCCTACATGCTAATTTAGTATTTACTAAATGAGTCCAAACAGCCGGGACGTGAACTTTTAACCGAGGAGGTTGTTGGTTTGAGTCCCTGGAGGGCCTGGTGCCCTTGAGATGAGGATTTACCCATTTACTACCCCACAGAAAAGCCCAGGCTGTTTTAACAGGCACGTAAGTCACTCTGAATAAAAGCATGCTCTGTGCTAGTAAACGCCAGCCCTTAGCTGATGCTATAGTCCATTACAGCCCCGAAATGGATCCCCGCTCATCATGTTCGCTGGACTGTGCCCATTATCATGAAGCTGACTTCCGCAGAGCTTCTGGAAATTAAAGTAGACAAGGCCATCGATCAGGTTTCCCACAGGGAGGCGCTGTTCACTACGTATGTGGTAAGTGTGTAAGACCTCCTGATGCTGGACTTACTCCCGGACTTACTGTGTATGGCTTCATAAACACACAGCCCTTCACAGGTTGAACTGCAGGTAAAGGTGAAACCCCCTCTGTCTCGTCATTGGTGGCGGAAGGAAGGGGCTATGGCAGATAATTCGTCAAATTGAGCCACATGACCTAACAATTATACATGTGTAACACACCACGGCTGCCTTGCAAAGGCATTTACCACCAAAATTCAGCCTAATTAAGTTTGACTTCTGTTGAATTAAAAAAAGTGCACTTTCCCCAGAAGAAGGTGACCATTTTGGAACAAAGGGATTCATTTGCTATTCATTCCAGGCACACAAGCTTCACCTCTACCACATACAGGACAAAAGAAACAAACAATAATACAATTCAGTATTCAGCGGAATATTCCGGAACTCTTCCACTAGGACAGTGCTTCTCAACCCAGTCCTCGAGGAACCCCGGACAGTCCATGTTTTTGCTCCCTCCCAGCTCCCAGCCAATCAGGAACACTGAATACCTGATACAGGTGTCCTGGGAGCTGAGAGGAAGCAAAAATGTGGACTCTCCGAGGTTCCCAGAGGAAACACTGCTCTAGGACTTCCAATATAAAGTATTATCATAAGGAGCCTCCTCTCCCATATGATTTCTGATTGACTGCCATGAAGAATGGATTAAGCAGGAGGTGCATGCAACGCTGTGTGTGATTCACACACGTCTCACCAACAGAAAAGGCTGTCTTACTGCAACAGGGCTGCTTTTAGATGCACGGGGGTGTCTGTATGAGCAAGTAGAATATAATAGAAAACAGCAATAATAAAAGAACAATAATGTCCTTTTGAGTCAGGCCCAGGAAACAACAGGGTCACCCCTGGCAAAAATCTGAATAGGGATGTATACAGGAACCAAACCATGGCTGAGGTATATAAGTGAGTACTGGGTCGTGAGCACGGAGGTGCGGCCTCATGGACAATCAGGCTGAGGGTGACATGCGGAATCGGCAACAACATGATTCAGAAGGGGCTCTTCTGAGCGGCTGATTTAATGTCTCTCAATGTAAAGTGGGTCAAAACGGGTGGGAATTGCATGTAAAAACTAACTGCCATCTCTGTCTGGGGATGGAGTAGGCCACCCAGAGTATCTCAGATGAAGCTCAAGAGGTGAGCTGCAACCCTGAATACAAAACACTAACCGTTTAGAGGAAAAGTGTTTCTCCAGTGCAGATTCAGGTATGGGAAATATCCCACGTTTAGAAAGATGGCTGGCTAATATAAGCAGGAATAAGTAACAGGGGAAAAGGAGTAATGACAAACTGAAGGGGTTGACTGTCTAATTTATGTGACCATAAGTACGGACAGGTTTGAGGTTTTGAGGGGATCCTCAAATAAAAAGTTGTCAGCTGATGGAGCCATTGATGGTGACTGTAAGAGTAACAGAACTGGATGGAGGGGGGTGGCACTGATGGTCATTTTAAGGGGGACACTCCCAGGCACATATTGTGTCTTATGGAGTGGTTCCCAAGACCTTACAGGAGGTCCCTGAGCCCCTGTGGGAGGGGTGTTCTTGAGCCCTTATGGGGGAAGGTTACATGATCATTACACTCGTCTCCATGGTTCAGTCACTGCAGCATGAACCTGGAGAGGATGCTAAGTAGAGATGGACCTCCAGACGAGAAAATGCATCAGAGGAATCTGAAGTGCTACCCCATTCTGCAGAAGTGCAGGTCCATTACTCTGCAGACAGACAGCTGATTCAGTCATGTGATGCCTCACCGAACCGGACTGGGGCCATTCTGTCACACGCAACGAAAGATGTGACGTGGATTCGTGTCCGAAACGTTGACACCATCCATCAGGAGATTCTCACAGCTGGGCATATTAGTTCCAGCAGGGATACTTGGAATTCAAAGATTCCTATATAAGCACGACAGCAGAGGAAGATGATGATCACGCTGGAGAGCCACAATGTTCCACGTCTACAGGGACGGGCTGCTGTACACTGGGCGATGCCTCAGCACCACACCAGTCCTGTTCCCCAACAGACCCCTGAGCAACGCCCTTAATTCCCAATTGCTCCAGGAACTGTCTGATCCAGCTTTTTCAAATATATACATCTCTTTGGATACAAGCATCTAATGTAAATAAAATGTAAAGTCATATGCATTAATATTACATATTTGTAAACAGTTTTTTGCTCGAGTAAGTCATCAATGTCACACCAATGCCGAGTTTAATCATTTTTTAAATCACCTCCCTGTGCTGTAGGAGATCACTTAATTGTACCCGTCCCCTTACCTCGGAAGGGAAACGTGAGCCCTAAGGTTAGGAGGTATCAGTATTCACTCGTTCCAATAACCTAAACAGATTTTACAAAAGGCTAATAGATGGCATCCGATTTGCATGTAAATTATTGTGAAATCCCCCGGTTACCTATGGACATCCTGTTTGGTTGGTGTGTGTGTGATTTGTTATGAATGTTGTCTGTGCACTGTATTGTTTCTTATTTTACTGACTTATAAACAGCCCATTTTGACATGCATCAGTCTTAATTTCATTGAATTAATATGAGATGATTAATACTCATACTTGCATGTCTCCTCTATA
>JAODKM010000075.1:19400954-19420556 GCA_026780845.1 Petrocephalus sullivani
TAATCCTCAAACATCAGTTTCCATCCTGCCGAAAATCTTGGGACCCGCGGTCTAATTTTTAGCCGCCCGCTCCCGCCGTAAAACCGCCCGCTCCCGCGAGATTTCCGTTAGGTCCCGCGGGACCCGCGGGATCCCAGTCCCAATGCAGGGCTCTAGTCTGAAATATAAGATGAAGGGTCCAAAAACTTTCCATTTTCACTGCATGTTCATCCTTTATATTACTTGCGTCTACACATTTTACAGCAAATAAAGTAGGAAAAATAGCATTCACATTATGCTGTATTCATTTAAATGACCGTTTGGTATCAGACAGCTCCTAAAACATGAACATCAATTGATTAATTCAATAATTATTATTATTTTTTGTTTGTGTGATTGGTTGAAACAAAACCTTGGTATGGATTTCTACTTTCTGGAACTGAACCTTCCATGGCTGTCAGTAATGGATTTAGGAGTAACTTCCCCAGTGCTGCATACAGTTGTCCCTCGTTTATCGCGCTTAATCCGTTCCAGACTCTACCATGAAAAGTGAATTTCCGCAAAGTAGGATTCTTTATTTATAAATTGAATATTTTCAGAGAGCATATAAAACCTGTTTACAACCTTCTAAATACAGTTTTTAACATTATTAGAGCCATCTAGACATTAAACAACACCTTTAGTCACCATTACACTCGTATTATCCAATATATTAGACAAAATAAGAGAAAATAAGACATATTAGACGTTACAAATATCATTATTATTTTTATTATTATTGTACATTTAGTTACACACACATACACACACACAGTTCTTACACAGAACCACTAAGCTATGAAAATAAGAAGCAGAAGGCTTAGAAAAAAGCAGCACATTTAGGAGCCATCGTAGGGCTTAGATAAAAGTTCTCAGAATTGCAAACAAAGATGCTTCCGATGCGTAGCGATGTAGACGCGTGTAGGAGAGACACAAACTTGCGTGAGGCTGAGCCAATCAGTAGCCTGGATAGGGAGAGATATAACTGACTCAGACAAACAAGCGCGCTGTATCATTTTCACTGTCTCAGTCAACTTTTTAATGAATATACAGTACTGTATATACTTTAATGAGCACAGTACTGTATGTGAAAACACTGCGATAGAGTGAAGCCGCGAAAGTCGAAGCGCGACGTGGCGAGGGACGACTGTATATGTATGATGAATCACAGGTGATGGGAAAACGATCTGAGTGGTATGATCACCTCACATAGCAAGGGGAGTCTGAACTGTACCAGGCCAAATGTGCAAAAATCGCATAAACAGGGCGCGGTGCCTTTCCTCACAACGGACCTGCACTGGTCCGAATCCAGTTTCTGGGTTTGAAACATGTAAGTGCCTTATCTGGGCTAGCCTTACATTGAATATTACCAAATCTGGTCTGAATGTGGCTCGCACTCATATTTATCTTCAGACTGACTGCCGACCGGGTCTGCTCCAGGGTGTAGCCTATGTGGGTGGTGAAGGGCTCCGTGGACTATTGAGTTCACTTGTTTGAGCCCTGCCCTTGGCCCTTGAGCAAGATGAGGTAGGCAAAGAGACACATTCCAATGAACATTATTTATCATATTACATTAAGATCCTGGAGCAGAACTGGTGTGCAGTTGGTCAAGAAAAATGTTTTAAAATCCAACTATTACACATATTGAATTTTACCTCAGACTACATCAGGCCATTTTCACAAAGCACATTTCGTGCATGGAAGTGTCATGTCCAGCCACCCCCTCCTCGTCTGCTCCCTGTGTTTCTCTTGGGCGTGACTCTAAACAAGCCATGCCTATGCTCACTTGTCATACCTCTTGTTCCTGCCCTCATGGTAACCATTCACAGCTGCCTCTCGTTTGCCCCTTCGTTAGTCTAGTATTTAAGTGCTTCCCAGGCCTGTGCTCCCCAGTTCAGCCATTGTTATCTGACAGAAAGTTTGTGACTCATCGGTAATTTCGAATCTGGCTTGTCATTGCAAATTAAAAACAACAACATGAATTTTCCATTAATATTTATCTAAATGAACCCCCTGCAAAATATCTCTACTATATTCAACTCGCATTTATTCAGGGGGTGAGCCCCTGTAATTTTCAAATCCTAGAGTCGCCCCTGCTTGTGTTCCTCCTCGTTTGTCCTTCATCGTTGTTTGTTTGGTATTCACACTTGATGAATGAGTCAGCCGCCACACTCAAAGGTATTTTAACATGCGTTTTCATGTCAGGCCGTCAAACCCGGGATCAAAGTGTCAGACTGGGCTGTTATTTATTGTATATATAGACAGGAATGCAAATGCGAGTCCATCTCCATGAGGCTCTGTTTGCAAAACTCTGCCACTGAGGCAAAATAATATATATCATATTTCCAAAAAAAAAGAAACAAAGAACAATTACTTTATTTTGAGGGACCGCATGGCATCCAGCGTAAGTGTCCCCAGCCCGGCTTGCAAAGGGACGCCGGTGAAACTCAATCTCCACGCGGGCTCTGGACGGCGAGCAGCAATCCAATCACTCCCCCCCCGCACTGACTTCATCTCAGACTATAATATGCTCCTGTCATCTTCTATTAGCCTGACTGGGTCTAGTGCCCCCCCCCCAGCCACCTCAGGTACACTGTATTCGTGGCCCCCACCACCCTACGCAAACAGGCCTGAAGAATGAAAATAAGCAAACTCACATCACAGGGGACCCATCCAATAGGGTCTGTCTGCCATATTGCTTTTTAGCTTTAAGATGCATGTCAGGTAATCATTTCAAGGCCTGTCTATAGACACAATACTCAAGTTTTCCATCTATGATACATGCCTCTTTCAAACATGCTCTGCTTACCTTTGAGGGTGTAGATCATCTACCTAAACTAAATATTTTATCGGTTAGAACTAATAAACCTTTATGTGAAAGTATGGGATTTTAACCACTATGCCACCTGTTGGATGGATTTTGTATTGTAGAATGATGATCTGTAACCCTGTACTACCTGAGCATTTGGGGGATAGATGGATCGATGGAATGTTTTTTTTAAACAACAGTTGTGAAGTACTGGTTTTAGGAAACTCCTTTTAAAGCTTCTTTTTTAATATCTGTTATCATGTAGCAATGACTTTAGAGACATTTACAAGTTAATATATAATCAATAATGCCATCTCAGTTGGAAATCTGGCATCCAGACCAAAGGGCATAATCCATGTTTTATGCATCAATGGTGCTGCTTGTCCTTTGATGTCTTGTTACACAGTATGGTTGCCAGAAAAGTATTCAGTCTAGTTGGTAGCATCACTGTTAGTCAAACCAATTCCGTGATGTTTGATGTTCAAAAGAATGACCCTGCAGTAGGCAATGTTAATGTCAGTCTTCCTACCTGTCTGTCATACCTGTATGTTTGTCTGTCCCCTGGAACACCAAGGATAATACCACTTTCAAGGATAATACATATGACATCAAAATTATAGTAATAAAATCTATTTTCCATTTAAAGGAATTAAACACAAACTAAGTTGCATGTATGGACTCTGCTGGCTCCGCCCTTGAAGGATGACCAGCCACAAGGTCCGGATTGGGTCCAGTCTCACCCGGCATTGTACAGCACATTTCAGCTGATCAACTGCTGGGACAGTATTGGTCTGGTGGGGATAAGAGTAGCACTAGATTTAACGAATAAATAAACAATGTCCAACAATGTGAAAAAATGAAATAAGCAGTGCATGTGGAATCGTCTTACTTCGGGTCTGCCTGGGGTCACCAATCTCCATCCACAACATGCCAAGACCCCCTCCCCCACACACACACATACTCACACAGCCCATGTGACTCTCAAACACCTGTCCTGAAAATGCAGGCCATATCTGTGTACAGTATTCTCAACAGCGACATTACAGCTTACTGTAAATGCATGTATGCTTTTCCAAAGCTGGCCTCTGTTTTTCGAATCCTCTGAACTTACAGTGGTGCATTAGCTGAAGTTCCCTCTGCCCCCTGTCCTCGGGATGCTGTTTCCATACATAAACGACTCTGACTGAAGGCATTCAGATGGTGTGGGCATTATCTGCTCTAATACATATTTACTAGGGTATCTGTGGTGGTACAGCTGCTTTGGTACCATTACAGATCAATCACAGAAGCTGCCCCGGACAACCGCAATGACTATTATTAATATTGACTGTCAGTATATTTGTCATCACCTTTTATCGAGTGCGAAAGCGTAACTGTACGGCTCTGTGTTGCATGATCATGTACCTTGAAGGTCTAGCTAGGACCTGAACTAATAGCCTACAGGTTGCAAAGCCCCTGTCACCTCTTGGCTTACTGTTTGTTGAAGCTCTGGATCAGAAAGGCGTTGGCTTAGATATTAAATACCACCATCGTAAACAATCCACTATATTTGCATTCATAATCCTATTAACCATTAAATGCTAACATTTAATGTTGTTGTTTTTTGTAAAAGTATTACAATTACAATTTTAATTTATTTAATTTTAATTTAATTTTTATACTTATTATGAGGAAATTATACAATTTTATCTTCTGCAGAGAGTAATCAATAATCCCTCAGCCTCTGCCTAACCTATTTGCTGTTGCAGAAATGTATCTAAGTAGGCAAATGATGTAAGACAGAGGGGAAACTCGGTATCAGGTATGTGTGGGGGTGTCCAATGTGTCCAATGAGCCTTGCTCAAAAGTCATTTGTTTTCCATTTCTCCAGCGATCGTTCTTAAATGGTTCACTGTCTTCAATCAAAAAAAGAACCTAATGCTAATTTAAAAACACATACCCGGAACTATAGCAACATGACTATGAAGGCTCCAGTGGGACACACGGGGTGGAAAAAATTCCGCAATGCCTACTGAATTTGAGGGTCATGTGTGAAAAATTGAGACCTGTGAGGTCACAGTGGTAACGCAGTAGCACCCCCACCTTTTCTGCCCCTTTAATTAATGAGGTCCTTTAATTAATGTGGCTGTCATCAAATCGTCTCTGATGGCAACATTGGCCGGGTTAATTAAGTGGAACTCATCTGACGCTCCAGTCACCAATCTTTTCACCAGCGACAGTGTGTCTGTTGGGAGCTGGAGGCTTCTAAAACTGCCCTGGATAACCCGAAAATTGTAAGAAAATTGTAAGAAGCACCAGATCCACGCACACACAAATAATGCAGGCCTATTTGTGGGCCGGCACAGCAGAAAAGTCCCCATGAAGTGGAGCATTAATCAGAGGTAAGTGCTTTGGCCTTAGCAGAACTCCATACACTGTGAAATTGCCCTTATGTGCCCCCTTAAGCACTATTTCTTATACGGTGTTATTTATTTTTTTCTATTCACTGACCGCCAGACTTTTCTTTTTTTTTAGAAATCAATATTATTCATTTTTTTCTCCTCTGTTTTCTACTCAAAGCATTTTTCCAGTTAAGTGAATGCGATGATGAAAGGTAATCGGTGTCTCGTGGTGTCATCACAGGAGAAAAAAAGATGGCACCTATCTTGTGAGCTGAAAATCCACACTTTTAATCGCCATTACGAATCATTTTAATTTCAGCATGATGAACGCACCTGTCCCTGAAATATAACTCCCCCTCCAATAAACTATTACAATTCTGCCACTAGTCACAACCCGTTGTATTTGGCTTGCTGTCTCCGGGATGCTTGCTTACACATATGGTTTTCTGTAACACTGTCAATAACACACAAGACGCATGATGGGGCAAATGCAAATATAACAATAAATAAAATGGTCCCGTTGGAATATCAGAGCCTTCCAGAAAACCCAGAAGACAAGCGAAGCTCCCACTGAGTAAATTACCTCGGCTTCTCCATTGTTTCATCATTATAACTGCCAGATATGATTACTGTACTACACCTGGGTGTTATGATTAATTAACGTTACATAAGCTGGCCATCTATTCTAGTTTAGTATTTACTAAATGAGTCCGGACAGCAGGTACTGGGATGTGAACTTTTAACCGGTTGTTGGTTTGAGTCCCGGGAGGGCCTGGTGCCCTTGAGATGAGGATTTACCCATGTGCACTACCACACAGAAAAGCCCAGGCTGTTTTAACAGGCACGTAAGTCACTCTGAATAAAAGCATGCTCTGTGCTAGTAAACGCCAGCCCTTAGCTGATGCTGAAGTCCATTACAGCCCCGAAATGGATGCTGGACTGTGCCCATTATCATGGAGCTGACTTCCGCAGAGCTTCTGGAAATTAAAGTAGACAAGGCCATCTATCAGGTTTCCCACAGGGAGGCGCTATTCACTACAGAGGAGGTGGGAAACACAAGTTGCTTAAAAACACTTGCAATAAGCATGCAAGACCTCCTGATGCTGACTCACCGTGCATGGCTTCATAAACGCACAGCCTTTCACAGGTTTAACCACCCACAGTATAATAGTGATGACTACCCTGCCATCAATGCAAAACCTCATCAGCAGGGGTAGGGAAAGTGGCTGTGGCATGGGATTCGTCAGTTCGAGTCACATGACTTCACAGCCGTACGTACATAACACACCACCGCTGCCTAGCAGAGGCTTCATTTTTTGCTGCTAATCCTCAGCTTCGTTAACTTTGACTCCCTGCAAACTAAGGCATCACAAAAGGCACTTTCCCCAGAAGACATCGTGATCATTTCAGGGCAAATGGCTACTTTACGTTTGCATTCTAGGCACATTCCCCTCAAAAAGGAAAATAATAATAAATAAACAAAAAAACTTCAATAACAGAATTTTCTGGAAGCTCAGTCCTCCTCTTATACTTAAAAAATAAAGCATGATCAGCAGTAGCTTCTTCTCCCATATGAAGGGGAAAATCATTTTTGATTTCTGTTTGACTGCCATGAAAAATAGGTCAAGCACAAGGACCCCACAATGCTGTATATGATTCACACGCAGCCCACCAAGGGAAAGAGTGTGAGCGTGGAGACTATGTGTGTAACAGTTATTCTGCCTGCTTGGGTTATTCTGATTGGTTATGAGAGTAACTCGATCGCTCCATCTCTTACAGAGTAGCTTTTTGGGTCCTGAATCCAGACAGATCCACCACACATGTACATCCACAATAAATCTGTGGCGGGGCAGGGGTCTGTCAAGATAACTGTTACGGGCCCTGGCACTAGATCATTACTTGGAATGCCAGGCAGCGTATTAGGTTACAGAGGTGGCCAGTTAGGGGGCAGTCTTCTGAGCGAGCCGGTTTGCCTTTGTCTCGGATGAGGGGTGCCAGCCGTGAATGTTGCCCAGGGCTAGCCGTATGTTTCTTTGTCATTGATAAAGCGAAACCAGACTGAGAGAAATGAATGCAGACCAGGTAAATAATCAACCTTGGGAGAGACGTTCAAGGCATTCAAGCTGGGGTCCAAATAATGGGCATTGTAACGCAGTGTGGTCCTGTGTTCCGTGTGTTTGAAGCACTTCGGAGTGTGTCGGAGGGCCATTGCTATGCAAGATGCTGCAAAGCCCATGGCAAATGAAATGGATAGTTAATTTCGCCGTTGACATCATGAGAAGCAGCTTCAGTGCGAGCGTCATGATTCCACCGACTAACGTCTCAGCTCATCCCAGCTACCCCATCTTTGAAAAATGAAATAATTCCTCCCATCTGCCTGTTTCCTATCGTCTAATTACACGAGCCGCTACAGACGCACACGAGCCGCTACAGACGCACACGAGCCGCTACAGACGCACCCGCTACCTTGAGGTGGTTCCCCCCGTTCGTTTCTTACTGGAATCATTACAGCTTCACTGCGGATGAGGTTGTTTCCAACAATCCCACAAACGCACAGGATCCTGGGTGAAATAAGTGGCCCAACCTTTAGATTGAAATCAATAAAATCCCCTGTTAAGATCTGTTAATGTGTGTAATTAACAGTTTTGATTACTGGGACCGAAGAGCAATCTCCAGAGGCCAACTACGGCTTATTTCATGCTGGGTTTCTAAAGATGTAGTCAGGCGGTACCAAAAAATTCTTCAAGGTAAAAAAAAAAATAAAATCCACCAGAAACAGTAATTTGTTTCTAACTTCTATTAAAGCCCTTTTCTGGAGACGTTCTATTTATGTGCAATGTATCTTTCCTAAGGGCACCACAGCAGAAACTCTACTGGCATTTGTGAGAAGTTTAGTTTAGTTAGCAACTATTACAAAGTGCTTCACATGTGATGGCATGATGACAATCAGACATCAATAAAAGGCCTTTCTCTTTGCAGATGCTGTCTACGGGAGCCCATACGGCTTGCTAATCTCATGCCCGAGCAGAATATTCCACAGCCTTTGGGCAACAACTGCTAAAGTGTAGCCATCCCTGGTCTTCAGCTTGGACCTGGGGCTTCTGCCCTGATCAGAAGATCAGAAGTGTCCTAATTGTTGAATAACAGAATCTTAAAATCTGATCTATATTTGGATTGGATGTATTGGATTGGATGGTGTGATATTTTACTGGGATCCAGTGTAGACGTCAAAATTAGAGTGATATCAGCTCTGTAGTTGAGAGTCTAGAGTAGGGCGTCAGTAACAAGGGCAGAACCGAATCCTGAAGAACATGCTGTGGAATCAGACTAGGGACAAGACACTCGCTCCTCACACTTGACTGTTCTTTAGGTCAGTGCTTGTACCTGCACCAAATCCTGCTACCAAACTTTCCAAACCGAGCTCTTTTTTTCCAGATGGGTGAAGCCAGTCAGGCATTGTGGCGACCAGCTGACCAGCACTGCTGATAGATCACTTTAACCTTGAGTCAAGCACAAAGGTCAGTGGCGCTGTGTACTACACATTTGCATGAGGCCCCTGAAGTTTGGGTACCCCCTATTGGCCATAGACAGTCACTACAGTAGGGGTTGCATCCCAAAGTGTCTTTTCAAGTCAGGCCCCAGAAACAACAAGCTGGAAAAAATGTGAATACAGCTGTACACAGGAACCAAAGTGTTGCTGAGGTCTGTAAGTCAGTATTGGGTCCTCCTCATGGACAGTTAGGGAGAGGCTGGCATACAGAATTGGCAACAGCACCATTCAGAAGGGGCTCTTCCGAGAGGCCGATTTAATGTCCAAAGTATTGTGTGGGTCAAAACGAGTGGGATTTGCACATAGAAACCACCATCTCTTTCTGGGGATGGAGTAAACCAGCCAGAGTATGTCAGATGAAGCTTGAGAGGTGACCTGCAACCCTGAATACCATACGCTGGCCTGCTATAGGAGAAATGGGATGGTGGTGGCCTAGTGGTATACGGCTTGGATTATAGACCAAGAGATCGCTGCTTCAAATCCCATCTACCAACAGAAGGTAACCCCTTGTTGCTCCAGGGAGATTATACTTTGCTTTGCATAAGGGTGTTAGCTAAATGCTGTAAATGATTGCATGTGGATTCCAGTATGGGAAATTTCATGTTTGTAGAAAGATGGCTGTTTGGGGTAAATAACAGGGGAAATGGAGTAATGACAAACTGAGGACCATAAGTATGGACTGGTTTGAGGTTTTGAGGGGATCCTCTAATAAAAAGTTGTCAGCTGATTGAGAGATTGATTGTGACTGTAAGAGTAACAGAACTGGATGGAACTGAATCTCGTAAAATGGTCATTTTAAGGGGAACACTCCCAGGCACATATTTTGTCTTATGGAGTGGTTCCCAAGACCTTACAGGGGGTCCCTGAGCCTGTTCTTGAGCCCTTATGGGGGGAGGAGGGTCCCTGAGCCCGTATGGAGAGCCCTGGAACCCTGGGGGGGGGAGGGGGGCTTGTAACATCTCCATGGTTCAGTCACTGAAGCATGAACCTGGAGAGGATGCTGAGTGGAGATGGGCCTCCAGACGAGAAAATGCTTCAGAGGAATTTGAAGTTCTGCGGAAGTGCTGGTCCATTACACTGCAGATGGACCAGGGCCACTTTGGATCATTTAGGGAAAAAAGCTAATTGGAGAATTTGTTTCAGCGGTGGATCCATTGTTGGAGCAGAACTTCTGGGATATTACATCATAAATGATGATCTTTGAGCGTGGACATAGAAGGCAGAGACATTTTACAGCGAGAGGATGCCGTGTTTGTTGGCATTCTTCCTGACGACGGACTTATTGGGCAACCAGAGAGTTGTACTAGTGAACACCGTCCTGCTGTGATGCCATGGGTACCAGAGAAGGCATCCTCAGGCAGTGAAGATAATGGGCAGCACCGGCTAGGTCATCTTCCACATGACAGTGATGTTCTCCCACCTACCCGAAGAATCATGTTTGAGAGGAATGAGATTGTCTTTTAGAAAGTCAGAGAATATTCCCTGATCTCAAGGAATGAAACAGTTTATCCTGCACTTCCCAGACAGCTACTAACATAAAACTAAAAGTGATATTCTTCTACTCCATATATTCAGGGGAGTATACAGAGGCGAGGCCACAGAGACACTGGCCAAAGCCAAAACCTGATTGGTCACAAAGCACCCCCTCACCTGTCACTCACCGAATCAAACATATCATTGGCTGATGATAAGGCTGGCCCCTGTATGAATCATGCCCTCTCTTACGAAGTAATATTTTAATTACAAGTAATATTTCAAAAGGGGGCACTACCCAATTTTCTGTGAGAGATGGGATGACAGCTCCTTGACAGCTCCTTTTCCTTTAATACGCCTCGTATTTTCCCGCACTCACGTCTGCATCATTTTTTCACTTCTTGTGGAGATAAAACAAAGTGTGTTACGATTTTAATCGAGCAATCGACAGCAAAGGGCCACAAACAGCTATGTCCCAAACCTATGCTTGTGAATCTCCTCTATAAACAAAATGATAAAGAAAAACATTTACAAGTGAATTGCCTTTTAATAGAGCGACGGTGTCGAGAGCTTTGTATTCAATTAGATCCGCGGGCAATGGCTGTGCATGGACGGAATCTCAAACCGGAGAAGAGAATCTCTTCTCACCAGAGCCGATGTTTATACAAGCGGAGTCCCACTCATCTGTGAGTGCCGGCCACAGAAGAGAGATTCGGGAACCGAAGGAAACACACCAGTAATATTATGACTGAAGCAACCCCTCGTGGGTTGGGACAAGTAACGATTTATGCCGTTTTTCAGGCTGTACTCATGTGCAATCAGTTCGGGGATTATTTGTTGCCCTAGTGATTTTTTTCAAGCATAATAAGAATAAATGGGGGGTGTCATCGGAAGGTCTCTGGTTTAAATCTAAAGGTCACGAGATTGATGCCACCATTGGGCCCCTGGGCAAGGCCCTTGAATCTCAGCTACTCCAGGGTTTATCTGACCCAGCTTTCTCAAACATATACATCGCTTTGGATAAAAGAGTCAGTTAAATAAAACATTAAGTTGTACACATTAATATTACAAGTTTATAAGCATTTTTTGCTCGAGTAAGTCATCAATCGCCGTCGTCCTGGAAACACTATGGGACGTGAAGTCACACCAATGCTGAGTTTCATCATTTTTTAAATCACCTCCCTGTGCTGTAGGAGATCACTTAATTGTACCCGTCACCTTACCTCAGAAGGGAAAAGTAAGCCCAGAGGTTAGGAGGTATCAATATTCACTCTTTCCTTTCTAAACAGATTTTACGAAAGGCTAATAGATGGCATCCGATTTGCATATAAATTATTGTGAAATCCCCCGGTTATCTACGGACATTCTGTTTGGTTGGTGGGGGGGGGGTACTTGTCATTTGTTATGAATGTCATCTGTGTACTGCCCCGTTAATTTGTTTCTTACTTTACTGACTTATAAACAGCCTGTTTTGACATGCATCAGTCTTAATTTCATTGAATTAATATGAGATGATTAATACTCATACTTGCATGTCTCCTCTATAGATAGAGCTCAAGCAGGTGTTTTGCAGTCACTGCTGTTTCCTGTGTTATCATCAGCAGTACTATTTTTTCATCTGGCACCCTGAAACTGTCAAATATCAGAATATAAGAAAGAGGGGAAAAAGACAGACTTTCATCTCAATGCAGTGGCCGCTGCAATACATTCCTCTCGCCAGAAAAAAGGCACCAATATCCTGTGATTAAACATTATAATTCCGTATCAGATCCAGTGTTTCACAAATATTACACAGTGATACACATTACCTCTGTGATCATCAATGAGAATGGATCACTGTAAAAAAGCTATTACTCTATTGCACAAATAAGTGTGTAATTAAGTGTAATTGCACTGTTTTATACAGGCTTATATTTTTCATCCCCCCTCCCAACCCTATTACACCCAGATGAGTTGTCATAATTACTAACTGATGTATTGTTTGTCTCAAATCATTGTACTATTGTCTGGAAATCAGAAGAAATGCAGCCTTAGGATGGAACAATATAAATGATCGGTTTCGCAATTTGGGGAAAGCATTGTGAGGAGCCCCATCGATAATCCCATTCGACGCAAGCTAAGTGCGTGTCAGCATTCCAAGCGAAATGCTTTGAAAACTACATTTACCAGCGCTGATGAAAAAGGTTGCAAAACAGCTACCATGTACAATTAGTTGTTACTATTCTATTTGACAGAGAATCAGTAACGATGAATAATAGTTTTCGTTCGAGTGAAATGTTTGTTTACAGACTATTAATCTTATGCAGCAACGTATTGACGGGTGTTATGTTCATGGGAACTATTTTATGCTGCGGAGTGCCACTCTATTACCTCTTGTAGAGATGAGGTTGATATGGTCGTTAAGAAGTGACGTGATTGTAAAGTATCTAAACCATGTTTATTTTTTGGCTGAAAAAAACTGCAACAGCAACAAGGTAACAATGCTCCCTGAGTGTGAGTGTGAACTTGGAAATAAGCTTTGGTTTATGTCAAATTAAAATGCACCGTCCTGCCAAGTACTGACTACCCAGCAATAGTTCCTTTTAAAGGGGCCATATTATGCTCATTATGCTTTTCACTCTTCATAATTTTATCTTTGGGGTCTACTAGCATAAATTTCTGTACATACTTCAGTGTTCCAAAAACACATTATTTTTCTCATATTGCACATTTTTATTCACTCTGTCTATAACTGTCTGAAATGCTCCGTTACAGCTTTTAGCTCCACCTCTGATGATCCCAGTATGCTCTGATTGGTCAGCTTGGCCGATTGGTCAGCTTGCCCTTCACGTTGTGCCCTTATCGGAAAATATTGCTGCATAAGCTCTGGGTTGTGTGAGCAGGGTTTCCAGTTAAGGTCAGCTGGCTGGCGTGAGATTTTAAGTTTGGGACAAGTCTGCACAGGCATTTACATGTATGCAACAGTTTTATTACCTTATAAATAGTCTCTAGGTTTTGCAAACTACCTCAGTGCTTTTGATGCAGCTAATTCTATGTTTATGATAGAATAATATAGATTTGCTGTAAGATTCCTTGCATAAGTGTGAGAGTCCGAAAGTGTGAGTGTGACATAAGGGCTGGAATTCCAATGAGGGGTTTTAGACAGATTAGAGAAACGTGGTTTCTGTGGTAAGAGTTACTCCCTCTGGTGTGTACTTTGGGCCTTAAGCTGTTGCAAAGTGTTTACATGCACACACAGTAAAGCTATGTAACACACTAAAGGAAATAAAAATACCACAAAGGCCTAACAGAGGCCCAGTAACCCCAGAAGCCACATAAAAACATGGTGAAAGTCCAGGCTTCGGGAGTTTGGTTTCCAGGTTGACCATGTGCGATGGCCCCCGAGCTTCAGAACTGGATCCAGGGTGAATCAGAATCAGAATTAGAAAACTTTATTTGTCCCAGCGGAAATTGCTCATGCTACCACTGCACAGTCACACAGAGACACAAGGTATTTACTCTGAGGTTGGTGCGAGTATAGGATACTGTAGATAAATATAATAAATACTGCTAGTATTTGTGCTCTATACCTACTGCATTGTTTCACATGATTATGGCACATTAGGTTAGATTCAACTTTATTGTCATTGTGCAGAATACAAGTACAGAGCCAACGAAATGCAGTTAGCATCTAACCAGAAGTGCAAATATTTACACAGAGTAGAATATTGTATTACCAGATGATACATCTGAGCAGAGGTGGACATTTCAGGTCCAGAAAGTAAAAATCCAGAACAGGATTTTGTTTCAACCAACCAGCTGAGTGCTATGTGATTACCCGATTGGAATTCCTACGCGAAGACATACACTAGTATTTGGTGTGGTGCATTATATTAGTGTGTAAAAAAAGGATATCGTCCACAGTTGATGGCCGCAGCTGACTCCTTCGCTCCTGGATGACATATGCGGCGCATGAGAAATCTCGCTCACTTGCGGCGCCGGATGCCAGGATAGCGAGAGTAGATCTCGCAATATAAGCAATATTGAGAAACAAACGCTCATGCTCTCTCCACCAAGACAAGACGTCAAAAGAGTCATCTTTAGGTGTTTTGTGATCAATGTAAGCAGCCACTTCGTCCTGATACTGTGGGGCCTCATCACTGGAATCTTCCACATCTGACAATGTGTCAGCTGTCACTCAAGCTCGCTTCTTGGGTGGAGGGGCGGTGGTGGCACTACGCAGGTGTAGGATCACACACCCATGCAGAACTCAACATTCCAAGTTTTATGGCCGCTGAAGGTACGAGTCGGCCATATCACAAAGGAGAACCAGAGGTTATAATCTGCACCCACACACACAAGACACCCCAGAGCACAGGGGAGACCAGAATTCCAAGTTTTATGACTCTCAGATGCAGAGGTCCAGGGAAGACAGATAAGTTATGGGGGGGAGAATCCTGCAGCCTCTCGAATGAACCCCCCTTCTCCACTCACCCACAATCTTTGAATTAGGACACGGATATATGTGTGTATTTGCATGTATGTTTGTTTCATTATTATTCAGCATCAGTATTTAAACATGTTTGATGTGTAGGTGTCTTGAGACAATCTTACACTATGGTTAGCCAGCCACATGTTTATGTCTCTCTCAGAGAGATTGGGAATGAGTTTAAGTAGTGTAACCAAGTGTTTAGCGGCATTTTTTTAGTGTTACAGGTATTTTCTTTGTGTGTCCCCCCTTTTCCTCTCTCAGCCCGCACAGAGAGGGACAGAGTGACTCCTTATTGGGCCCCATAAATCAGCCATTGGTGCCTTTTTCCTCAGTTCTTTGTCTCAGAAGAAAGCAAGGAATGTATGTTAACTGGTGTATTAAACCCCTGTAACAGTCAAGTTTATTACCTTTTATACTTTGTCAATGTTTAATCCACACTGTTCTTTATAAGAGTAATGACAACTGTTAAACCAACCCCCAACTAAGACATACTCTATGAAATGGAACATAACTCCGGTAAAATACACCTAAAAGTGTCATAACTTTTAATTAATATAAATTAGACGGTTCTAATATAAATTAGAAGGTTTGAACCTAAACTGGGATGCCATGTTTGGTATCAAACTGATGGTAAAATCCGTCTGAATGTGAATGGATTGTTACATAATTGGATGTATCCGAAGTTAAATTCATTTAACTGGAATCCACTGTAAAGTTGGTCTGAGACAGACCATAAATCCATGGGGCCACTCGTACATCCTGCAACCAGCCCCTCGGACTGAGATGCTAGACCATTGGCCAAAGTGTTGAACTCTGGGTCATCCATATTCATAGATCTTGGGCCATAAAAAACCCCGCACAGAGAATCCGTTGGTAAGAAGCCCTGCCAAGAAAGAAACCGAAGAAGCTACGCGTGAAGAAGAGAAATCTGCCATCGAAACTCCAAAGCCTCTTCACTGCGAGCTTCAAAGCAAGACAAAGCTTCATCCCTCATCACCGCTGCAACCACGTAAACTCACCTTCAATTCTTCCCCATTTAATCTGTTGTGTAGTTTGGGTTGCCTGTTTAAATCCTAGGCTTGCCTTTGCGGAACAGTATTTACAGTTATATATGATCACTGTTTTTATTTCCCTTCCATTTTGCTTAATTTCATTTTGTGTTTGCTTTATGTTACATGTAATGTATGTCCTGTGTTAGTTGTAGTATTAGCAATAAACGTATACTTTTTCACCTTTTAAATCTCCCACTCTGAAGTGCTCACAATAGGTCACTTTTAAGTCCTAATCTCATTCTCTAAATGAAGGCCCTTCATTGTTTGCCTGTCCAATTTAGAATACACTTGAAAATTTTATTATTTGTTTTTAAATCATTGCACCATCAAGCACCAATTTATTTATCTGAATTGCTGCACCACTATACCCCCCTGAGAAGTCTGAGATCTTGCGACCAGAACCTCCTCTTATTTCCTCATTCTAGACTCAAGCGTAGAGGTGACCGTGCCATTTCAGTCATTGGGCCTCGTTTTTGGAATGACTTGCCAGTTAAGATCAGGACGGCTCCCAGTCTAACGATTTTTAAATAACTTTTAAAAACTCATTTGTTTTCCCTGGCCTATTAGGTTTTATTTTGCCATTGATATTTTTAAATTTAGGTGTTTTGTTTTTCTTTTTCTTCTTCCTGGCTGTAATTGCGTACTCTAATCTTATGATGCTGTCTAAGTGTAAAGCACTTTGGTCAGTCTTGTGGCTGTGTTAAATGTGCTATATAAATAAAGTTAACTTGAAACTTGAAACTTGAAACTAAGTATCGCGAGACTCTCTCTTCGGCCGAGAGCAGAGTCTCATAGGTCACAGAGTGAAACTGTTTGCTGGACAAGCAGCCTATCTGAGACTAACGATACTGTATGAGTGAATTCCATTCGCATTCTGGACCTAAATCGTCCAGCAGTCGACTAATGGGGACTCCCTAAATAGATTTTGATATTGGAACAACCACTCAAGCATAATATTTTATAATTAATTATGAAATTTATTAATAATTAATCAATAATTAATTCCCCTAAACATTGGTGGAAACCCACCTCCATTTGAGCTGCTATTTCCTACACAGGACTTCCACGGGTGTGACGTGGAGGAATCAAAGCGTCTGACAGCTGGGTGTGAAACAGTGTGAGGAGTTATATAGTCTGATGGCTGTCAGCAAGAATGATTTTTTTTGTGGCGTTCAGCGGAGCACGTTATGCAAGTCAGCCTGTAGCTAAAAGTGCTCCTCTGATCGGCCACCACACTGTGGAATGGATGATCGATATTGTCCACGATGGACTGAATACAATATTCTCTGTTCAGCCACCGTTTCCAAGCTGTCCAGTTCCTCACCCACTACAGAAGCCACTTTCCTGATCAGTTTGTTGAGCCTCTTGGTGTCTTTCATGCTGCCACCCCAGCTTGCAACAGCGCAGAAAATGGCACTGGCCACCACAGACTCATAGAACATCTGCAGCATAGTGCTGCAGACTCTAAAATACTGGAGTCTTCATAGGAAGTACGTACAACTTTCCCAAGTGAATATTTCCTTTCTCTAGCTGGCTATTCATCTACCCCTCCAACTCCACCCCCCGCCTCAATTATAACAAGGCCCCACATCAGGGAATAGATATATCATATTAAGTGCCCTCCTTGCCCATATTTTGCCCCCCCTGCAGTCCCTTAAATACACAGCCTTGGGAATCAGGCTGCTTTCCAAGAAAAGCAGACCAGATAGAGCGGGTATAACATCACTCACATTGTACACACCAGTCCAGCTAGGCGCTATCTCCTCCTTCCCTAAGCCTCGCACCTATACTGGTCGATAAAATAAACATTTCACAGGAGCTGTGTCATTGGTTTCGCTTTTAGTATATATATCCAGGAGATAAGTACTTTAGGAAACAGCATTAATTCACAGTGGAAATACTCAGACGAACACTTCACTAAGTTTATTGAAGTAAATAGTCCTGTGCATCATTGATGATAAAAAAACACAAAAATGCACATAAATAAATGTTAGAATCTCATATAAGAATGATGACGCATATAAAAGGTAAGCATGCACAGATTTTCTATACGGGTAGATCTACTTTAATCCAGGACTATTAGCAACCAGAGCTGTAAATTTCAGGTCCAGAATGTAATAATCCAGACCAATATTTTGTTTCATCCAACCAATTGCAATTGCAATGCAATTTTATTTATATAGCGCATTATCACAACATTACATTGTCTCAATGCGCTTTACATTTCTGCCACGTAAAGACCCCCCAGTGAGTAAGCCAATGGCGACGATTATACAATTGAGTATAAAGATTCAGTCACAGAGTACCCAACTGGTTGGTTGAAACAAAAATTGCTATATTGGTAGTTTTTAATTTCTGGACCTGAACTATCCACCTTTGTTTGAAAGAGACCTTTTTGGTTTTGTTTTCAAGGAACCCTTACATTTCTCAAATAAAAATATTTTTGGTAAACAAGCCTTTGGCCTTTCTTTAGTGGTTTTCACAGTTTCCAGTGCATTTGTAAATTTGTTTTCCATTTAAAGCCAAATATGGAAAGCTGAAATATAATATTAAATATTTCATTCCTATCTGATTAACATTAAATGAGAATGAAAATGATACATTAGTTTGTGAATCAGGATCGAATAGCATCAGTGCTTCTGTGTCAATACCCAGCCCTACTTTCCATATTACTCTCCCCTCAAGTTTGAATAAAATTAACTGATTTCAGTTGGTTGGTAAATATATAATAAGGGCAGGTTTCCAGAGCAGTATAAGGCATGTTGGAGTGAATGTAATGAACAAAACAATACAGTAACTAAATGATGATGAAATGATACTGAAGGCATTGAGAATGCTTTGTGATGTCCAAACTGAGCAGTGTACAGGCCAAAGGAAGCATACCCTGCTCCTCAAGCCTAGGTGTCAGCTAGGCTTTGAGTGGGTACACCTGCCTGGTTTCCACTCTTCCTGTTCCCCCAAAACGCTGTGTGCTGTCAGAGGAGTGCAATTAACCCATTGGCAGAACCTCATTAGCATCTTGCTAACATCTCCATGAGGACAAAGTGACACAGGCGGCGATTAGCTCATCCTGAACACCAGGGACAAGTTTTGAAGGAAGATTCATCAAAACTATGCCCCAGTAAAGTATCTCTACTGACTGACTGGTCCCTCTTCTGGCACGCAAATGGAGCTCCGAGTTCCTGAAACATCTGATCTGCATCTGTCGCGTGTGAGTTATGTCAGCATCTTTAACGACCCCACTGTAATCAAAGCCCGCTTTCCGCACCTCTTGTCAGACTAACTGGCTCTGCAAACGGAAGACGCCAGAACATCACACTCGTACCCGGGCTGTCGAGGAGTCCCCCTGGGCTATGCCGTGATGACTAGGGGGGACCTCTGTGGAGGTGCCAATGCCTGGGGCGCAGCCCAGGTATAGATCTTCATGGTGGCAGCAGGTGTTCACATGCAAACTTCCAATACAGTGTTATGTGCCGTAAGTGTTTTGGATGTGTCTACAGGTCACCTCAGTCTTCTGCCCCACGCTCCAATCACCAGCTGCTGCTTCACCCCGCCCCCCGACCTCTGGCCACGCCCCTTTCGCCCTCCGACCTCTGATCCCGGCCCTGTTTTTCTGGATAAAGCCTGCTGGAAACATCTAGCGGGAGCTCTTGCTCAATCTTTATCTGTGCTATCGCTGTTTTGCTTTACTGTTCTGTGTATGACTGTTTCCGTTTCCTGGTTTCCGACTTTCTGCTTTGCCCCTTGTACCTTTGCCTTCGTTTTGCTTGTCTTCTGGTTCTGACTTATTGCTTAGCTCCCGACTACTCTCTCTGCTTGCCCTTTGGAAACTGTGCATTTGGACTTGG
>JAODKM010000075.1:19450152-19461211 GCA_026780845.1 Petrocephalus sullivani
TGGCAGAGAGTGGGTGAGCGACTGAGAGAGGATGGCAGAGAGCGGGTGAGCGACTGAGAGGGGATGGCAGAGAGCGGGAGAGGGAGTGAGAGGGTGGCAGAGGGGGGGAGAGGGAGAGAGGGGGGGGGAGGGAGAGGGAGGGAGGGAGAGAGAGAGTGAGAGGGGGGGAGAGGGAGAGAGAGAGACAGAGAGAGTGAGGAAAAGAGGGGGGAAAGGAGGCGGCGAGAGAGAGAGAGTGGGAGAGAGAAGGAAAAAGAAGGAGGGAGAGAGAGAAATAGAGAGAGGGGGATAGTAAGGGAGCAAGAGAGAGGGAAAAGCAGCGATAAGGAGAGGGAGGGAGAGGGTGCAAGCGAGCGAGCGAGCAAGGGAGGGAGAGGGGCAGCTGCACTCTCACACAGCGGCGCAGTCGGTCCCGGAGTGTGGCCGCAGACGGCAGGCACAGCAGAGCGTGCCGCGGAGGAGGACACGGGGACAGCGCAGCAGCTGCCATGTTTCCAAGCGGAGCTTAGAGCGCAGTGGCACGGTAAGCCCCCCGCCTCATCCATGGCCATCCCCACCCACAGGTCTGCTTATCCCAGAGGCAGGGGGTCCATGCAAGGGGGGATGGGGGGGATGCAACTTTGCTTGTGGTGGACTCAAGTTGCCGGCGAGGGGCGGCGCAAACAGGGACTGGTGAACACCCCCCATCCTGCTGATTTGAAAAGAAAATGGATTACAGCCTCTCTCTTGCTTTTTTGGAGTTGCACTTTTGAGTGTGTTTGATGCAGCAGGGGGGTGGGGGGGTCCGACTGTGCCTGGCAGCCAGGAGTGGCGGCTTGTGTTTTGGCGCGTGCCGGGACTTTATCGGCAGGGGATGTGCAGATTGTCGGGGGGGTACCACAGGTGCGAGACTTGTCTGAGAGTTTGGGTTTTGCGGTGTGCACATGTGATTCAGTGATCCGCTCCCCCCTCCGGCACTCTCCCACCCCCTATAGAGCAGAGAGATGGGTTTGGGGGAGGCGAGGAGTCAGGTCGATCAATGAGGCGCATCGCGCCCTCCAGAAATTCCCCCCACACACACATACACACACCCCTGGCCACTCTGATAGGCCGGGAAGAGAGTGAGAGTTAATCCCCATTTGTCCCGTCCTGGCAGCTGGTTCTGCGGCAAATCCGTGGGCTGTTCCGGCTGGCTAGCGATATGGTGATGAGTGGGCACGCGGCCGGTGTTTTGGACCGGCAGCTGCCATACTTCAAAAGTTTAATCCAACCTGGGAGTGTGCCCGTGGATCTGCGGATGGACCACCGGGGGGCGCCATGTGATGTTAGGGGGTGGATTCTCGCACCTTTTTTTTGGAACATCCAAGCGGGGACTGGCACTTGGGGGTTGGGGGGGCGGACTGCGATGTGCCAGCACCAGGCGTTGCAGTCTGGAAGCTTGTCTCTGGAAGATGCGGGTGGATGTCCTGCTTTTCCGGTTCCGAGCGCCAAAGCCGCACCTCATACAGGTTCTCCATCAGAACCCTAGGTCTGTGCTGGTTCGGGCCCTCTGTGCCACTTTTACTGCAAGCTCAGTATCCGTAAATCCTGCGGAATCGCACACACACACAGGTTCTACTGTGCCAGACAAGTTCATAGCTTGTACCTGGTTGTAAGGCCTCCTCCCTGCCATTTAAATAACCCGAATTTTCAATGTTATGACCTTGAAATTCCAAAAAACAACTGTTTTAGTTCCTTACATTTGCAGGACCACCAGAAATAACTGCACGTTGTCCAGATGTTTGAAACTGTCAGCCGCCATGTGATCGTGATTCTGAGCCGGTCTGTGAATGATCATGTTAACCTGCTTTAATCAGTGACTCTCGAACCTGCACCTTGCCCATGCACAGCTGTGCTGGGGACACACAAATGCGTCTAAAGGTGCAGGCGATGACAACAGGAATTGGCAGGCGTGCGGTCTGTGCCAATTTGCCTGCATTGGCCGGGCGCTACATCAGTACTGCGGGATGTGGCGAACACGGCGGCGTGCTGGCCGGACTCTTGCCGCTCGGAAGGTCTTGGGCTCCTCCTAGTGGCGGATCATGGCTCCGCGTGCGCTCGCCCTGCAGCTGAGAAAGCAGCTGGGCACGTCTCCTCTGCTTAGAACTTCACGTTTGCCGACGGAACTTTTCTCGCAATTAATCAGGTGCTTAATTAACGAGTCGCCGTGGTTACGGCTATACCTACAGGGTTCTCGTCAGACGCACGAGGCACACGCATGCGCTGGCTGCATGCCCCCGTCATTATTTTAACGAGCGATTCACAATCGCCGTCCCATTCTCCGCGACACAGCGAGTAATTAGCGGCCCCGCGGGTCTTCATTTTCGGCGTGCGGAGGACTAATGCCCTTCCATGCTGGACGTCCCGTGGGGGGCTTTTCGCCTTTTTCCCCAGAACACACTCGCGCTTATCTCTGACACCGTCTCGCTGACCTGCTCGGCACTGACACAGGGCTGACTCAGCTGCCGGGTTCTAAATGGCCCGTGAGGGTGTTGATTCCCGCCATGCGACCCATCCGAGCCTCTTCTAAAAATAAAACCCATCCCCTGTATCGTCACGTTTAATTTTCCATTCGCAGCAAACTGTGGACGTCGTCGTGTCCGATTCCCTCAGGTCCCGAATTCACGTTAGTGCCGTTTAGCACGGCTCGGGTCTCGCTTTGTCTTATGTGTCCTTAACATGCCAGAAGATGACAGCTGTCATGGTGTGTTGATGGCGAGTCTCTCTCTCCAAATGGCTAGTTAGGCTGGTTAAGCTGGCTGTCTGTTTATGCGGTTACTACAGGGAATGGGGTAACTTGTAGTAGCTGTACCACGTTAAGCATTTCCTCCTGTTTCTGTATGCAGTGTGAGTGGTTCCTAACAGTATATGTATATCGACTGACAGCAGATTAATCACCTCAGGAGTGTCACAGCTCTTGGCATTCATATCAAGTTTGACAAATGTAAGCGTGTTACAGTAAGTTATTAAAAAAAAAAAACATACGTTTTTAGAGTGTCAGGCCCGTGGACTGGGGTGGTGGGTGTGGAGAGGATTTTGGAGCATCATTAAGAATGCGGTGATGGGAAGGATGATGGGAAAATATTCCCTACAAGTAATTTAATACAAACTGTTTTTTAAACAAAGGGTTATATTTGAGTTTTTGGAAAGCAAACAGAAAAGGGGACATGACATAACCCCCCCCAGCCTTCCTGTTAAGATGCAGATGCATTTTCCGGTTTATGATCAGGTCACATACCTGTAGAGGGAAGTTGATTAGTCAGAAATGGGAGTTTGTGAAGTTATCCAGTGTTCAGTATCCTTAATAAGCCTTTTATCTTCCCCTGTAGAGCCCCGTGGCCCAGATTTAAAAGTCTCAGGGAAGTAGGCCGCAGGCAGGCAGACGGGAATCACGCAGCATGGCATCTGAACACCAGGGGGCGCTCCGGGCCTCGCCCATGGTGGATTAGCCGACGGGGCAGAGCAGGACTGCTGCGTCTGTGTGCGCCAGTAGAGAGGTATTGGCGAGCCGGGACCCGCGCTTATAATCTCCTGCCAGGTGGGGGTGGATCCCTAACGCAGCGACAGGCGGCTCGCCCCCATGGGCGTGGCTGTGCTCCGTGAGCTCTGATACCCACAAAAGAACAAGAGCGAGCAGAGATAGGTTAAAGAAATCAATAGTTTGGCAAACAGACAACGGTGACTCTGCGCTGTTTCTTATTTTTTCTTTCTCTATCTGATGAGTGTTTGTAGGAATTTCAGAAAGCCCCAGTGGACTAACATGCATCAGGGATTTCGCATCACTAGTTAATAAGCAGCACATTATTTACATTTTACATTATATAAATATTTTTTTTTACACTTTTATTTTTTTAGTAGGTCCTTTCATCCGAAGCGATGTTCATTTCTGAGAAAGCTGGGTCAGACAGTCCCTGGAGAAACTGGGAGTTAAGGTTCTTGCTTAGGGGTCCAGTGGTGACATCACTGAGCCATCCTTGGGATTGAATTGAAGTAGTGACCTTATGATCACAGACAGCCTCATAACCTGCTGAGCATTATCGTCATTTGAGCTGTGAATTCTAATCGCAGAATCCGCAAGGCGATCACAGAGGGCTCGGTCTCGTCCGGCGTCACATCGACACTGGGACTGTTTCTACGCTTCCTCCGCAAGTAGCTTCCTACACATGACCCCAACACCACATGGCTGTCCTCCTGACACAGGCATGCAGTGACTTTGTGGCCACCTTGAAATTAAATTTTCACAAGAATGGAAGGTCCTGACATCTTGCAGGGTGAACATTTGGGCCATGTCCATGGGATAGGGAAGATGCTCGGTTTCCCTGCCAACTTCTGACTATCGTATTGACGGATCTGTTGGGGGGCGGCAATCAGAACTTCTTTCCAAAGGTTCAGATTGGTGAATAACACTCACAGTGACCTTGTGGGGCAGGTCTAGACTTCTCTATGTGTTGGTCTCATCTGTCAAGCTTAAAAAAATGAAACAACGTCAGGCTGGATGGAAGGAAGTCCTGTATATTTCCTCCATAGGTGGAAGACACTCCACAGGCCTAAGGAAACACTGCTGGCTACCCTGTAAATGCACAGTTCAAAGAAATAATCCCCTTCTGCCCCTATACCCTACTGGGAGAGCTGCCCCTAGAATAATTTGTTAGCCCTGTGACTCCAAATCAGGGACGTTCCTGCTGCATCATAATATTTATTTCATGTCAAATAGAATAAATGTATTTCACTGCCTGTGGCCTCTATGACCCTCTACTGGGTAAGCAGTTTGAAGATCTGGGGAATATGTAATTTACCAGAACGGGGGGGGGGGGGGGGGGTAACGGCAACTATTCTCCAGGGAGTTAAACCAGTAATCCTGGGATACAAAACCACCCAATTTGCCGTTGGCAGAACTTCTTTTGGCCTACACCTGTTGTATATTAATGGCTGTCACTAGGTCACCTGACATTTCAGTTCAGCTGGTGTCTGATGCCGAGTTATCCATCCCATCTGCGAGTCACTGATCGCCGAGGTGCTCGGGTACGAGATCAAGGGGCTGACATTTTAACATTTCCTCCTCCTGCGATGTGAACCCACAACTATCTGGTTACTGCTCCTCTACCACTGTGTCGCTGCTCTGGTTGCGGAGTCCCAGATTAAAGAAGGATTTCTGGTTCTCTCGTCTCTCTGGCCCATGCCGTGACTAAGTCCTTAAGAAGATCAGACCCCTTTTTATCTCTCTTACTCATCCTTTCTTAAACAATCAGCTGTGTGTTCGTCCAGGTCCTGCCTGACTGGGACTGTTCCGGCTTGCTTTACAACATCTACATAATAATAATAATAATAATCATAAAAAACTGAGTGGACTGGTGCTCATTGGATTACAGCGCCATGCTGATTCAAATCCCTGGGTTGCCAGGGTGATGTCACCATCCCTGAGCAAGGCCCTTAACGTCCAGTTTCTCCAGGGACTGTCTGACCCTGCTTCCTCAATTGCATGAGTTAAAGATCTAAAATCAAGTATTTATGGAGGTAATTTGGGCATGGCACGTTGTGGCCATGATTTCGTAATGGATGTATGTACATCTCATTTGTCATTTATGTACATGTCGAGGAGCTGTTGAGCCATAGGCCCAGCTGAACGCTTGTTTGTGAGGCAGGGCGTCTCTAGAAACCTCTCCAGGGAATGTGGCTACAGTTGCTTAGCACCTGACTGGCTTTGCGTGGAGTTACGGCAAGGTGGACAGTCCAATTATTTCGGAGCGGCTAAGCTGTTTGTGTTGTCGACAAAGCGGGCAGAGCTATTTATGAGCACCGCCTCAATTAAGCCACATTATACAAGAGCCGGAGATAATGGTCGTAATAATGGCTCTAGATAGCACAAAGAGAACTGTCTTTGTGGAAACGCACACACAACGAGTCGATCGTACCGAGGGTGTTTTTGCGGGGGATGGTTAAGGACCTGCCCGAAATTTCCTGTTTATGTGTAGGAGGTGAACATGGATTTGGAGCAGGATGTGCGTGGGCAGTCGAAAATGTACCTGAAGATATGGGTTGGTGTAATTTGGTGGTTGGATCTAGAGGTGCTCTTCTAAAGACGCTCTTGGGACGTCAGTGATGCTCTCACTCCTGGACCGGATATTTTAACTAGAGGACGTCAGAGAGACAGGACTGTGTGGAGATCTTTGTAAAGATTTCTGGCTCTACTTCTGTGCTACCCATAGCTGAAATAATTCAGTATGTTATTAATTGCTAAAAGCATCATCAATTAAATCATTTTCAGTCATTGCACCTTTTTACGTTTATTTATTTTTTTACCCCGTTATGGGGTGATTATTTTAACATTTTTTTCTTAAGATATGCCATAATTCCAGAATTTTAAATTATTGTAAATGTAATATGTGCTAATATATGCTAATTTGTGTAAATATAATGGCACTAATGTGCGTCAATATACAAATCAAATTATATCATTTTAATAAAACATAAAATTATATTTACCAATGTAATAGTTATTAAAGTAGCGCAGTGGGCAGCACTGTGGCCTTACACCTCAGGGCTGGGGGTTTAAATCGCACCTGCGCCTGGTGTGGATGGAGTTTGCATGGTCTCCGCACATCACAGTATCATCCTGATGCAGTCCAAGAGCATGCGGTTAGGGTAATAGGTGTCTCCAGACTACTCACAGGGTGAGGCTGTGTGCATATGCAACCTGTAACGCGCTGGCTTCCTGTCCAGGATGAACTCCAGCCTAGCACTCTCTGCTGCCTGGGATAGGCTCCATAATCAGTGGCAGGATGGATGTATTAAAATCCACTAAAGAAATCTATATTATTAGGTAGTTGCCCAACACTCATCTTATTTTATTTCATGTCTGTTTTCAAACTACTGCTCAATGATTGATGAAGTTGATTATTTCTCACAGAGAAAGGTTGAGTATCTTAATGAAATATGACATACATTTTTAGCATCCGATCTTCTCCAATCGTTATGTCCCTGCTGCTCCAAACCAGCTGAAAATATAACACGAGAGCGGCCTCCAATAAATGGCGTATGGATCCCACGTCTTCAGGGGTCAGAACTCTGTCACTCCCACCGTTTGATGAAAGAACTGCTGTTGCGTTGGGTATTCAGTCCAATTCGGCAGAGCTCAGCTACTTAAAGTTTCAATTACTTGAGCGTTTTCATTTTTACGCTTGTTACGCGCCAGCAGCGACACAGCCTTACTGTGCGCGGCCCGTTCCCGTGGTAACCCGAGTGTTATCCCCCCGCTCTTTGATGTTAATTGACACTCCCATCTGCAAGGTGACTGTTGGCTGTACCCCGTGGCATTTGCTACACTAAGACGCTTAGCTGCCGACTCCAAAAAGTGCAAGTGTTTTTTTTTAACCTCCGAGGTTTATCTTAAACCCCCAGTGCACGATTCCGCTTCTGCGGCACATTTTCTGTGCGTATACGGCTGAGGAAGGGCAACTGCCGTTTGTCTCGGGGTGAAAGGGGATAAAGCAGCGGGAAACGGGCTTATCTGTTAGCCTGCGGATGCTGCATTTAGCGAGGGAGGCTGTCTCTGCCGTTAAAGCCTCCGAAAACAGAAACACTAGTGACACCATGGCTCATTAGAGCCTTTTAATTATTAAAACAGCTGAAATGAATGAGCGAACAAACGCCGTGGGGCAGAAACTCTACGAGTCACATGACTCTCCTGACATAGCTAGTTAGCGTACCTTAGCCGCGGGCCGAGAAGTTGGCGGTGGCGTCCGTTGCACACGCTTCCCCACCAAGTTTGAGCGTTATTCTGGCGAGGGATGGGACAAGTGGGTCAATGAGCTGTCGTAGGGGTCTGTTAGCCAGCAGGAGCCCCACCCATCGTACTGACCCCCTGGGTTAGCTCTGGGACCTCAGCATTTCCCATCAATTCACGTCAGTGCCTAAACTACCATCAATGTATATTGATGTCCAATATATATATATATATATATATATATATTACATATTATCGCTATAATTGTGCATAATACTGTTTATTAAGTAATGTTTTTCAAGGTCCTATTTGTGTATCACAAACCATCTTCGCACTATGTGTCTTGTTTCGTGTTACATTTCTGCCTATGCTCTACATTCCTTGCTGCTGTATGCCCAAGAATTTCCCTCCTGGGATCACTAAAGTTATCTTTAAAACTATATATATATAAAAACTAATTTAATATACAAATAAATAAAACTTACATTATGAGCAGCTTCACTCTTCAGAAATGAAGAGGATATCATTGCAGGCTTTGCCATTAATTTGTGGGAGAACTGATTTTGACCTCTGAACTTCATGTTCCTGCCATCATGGTACTTTCAGGATGGACCCCACGTCAGGTGGATTCCGGGGGTGTCAGTCCTGTTCGCACAATTTCCTTCAATGCAATTTGGGTTCTTTTTTTTTTCCTCCCCCAAACTCGCTGAGTGAATAATTCATGTTTTCTATTTTTTGTGTCTCGTTAAGCAAATTGGTTGATTAGCATTTATAGCGCGATGCTAATTTGCACCTCACCTCTCCAGATTCATCAGCCGAACTGTAATACTAATTTGTCCAAAGACACAAGTCGTTTCCATTGTCCATTCAAAGGAAAAGGACCCCCATTGACATTGTAATTCCCCCATATCCCCCCCCCACACACACACACAAATCTCATGCTCGTCTGTCTGGTCTCCCCAGAGATGCGTAATGAATGGCTGTCAGAACAGCGCTGGCACTTTGGCCTTTAGACAAACCTTTCAGAACACACCGCCCTTCGGAAAAAGGACTAGAAATTTATTGGGATTCACTTTGGAGGGTCCATAAATTATGCATACACTGCTGAATTACCTATTAAGAGGGGTCCTGGAGGATACAGGAGGGGTTCAGCTGGGCACTGAGAAAACTCAGTCAGCTTTGTCTGGCTGGGGGTAGACCTACTGCCTGTGCCATTGTTATCACGGACTGTTACTTTTATTTTTTTTAATGGTGTATATTTTCTTTAATTTCAGTTTGTCTATGCCATTTCAAAGCAACGGGCCCCCAATTTGAGAGGTGTGGCTGGTTTGGCCGCATAACTGCACAGACACCATCGCCCAAGCTCTCATTTCCCATGCTGCTCCAGGGCCTGATTAGAGCTAATCTCTCTCTTACAAATGGAACAGTCAATGAGGTGAATTGCAGGCATATCTATAAGTTCTACCTATTGTAGCTATGTAATTTAACTCTGTGGGCTAAATGTTTAACATGTTTAACTGAATCAACCATGCCAGTCACTGTACATCAAGCAAATGACATGCAAGGCAAGGATGGCCAAAGAAATAGCTGGCACATGTGAGGGGAACCATCAAAAATGGACTGGGAAAGAGGACCCTGGATTGTTTTGTGGGGGTGGTGGTACAGAAGGACCTAAGGTCTCAATTGGAAGTGCAGCCCAGCTACACTTATGCCCAGCAGAATCCTCAACAGTCATGTATTGGTACTGTGCTATATGCCTCACTTACATGTTGGTTTGGATAAAAGCATCTGTCAAATATGTAAATGTATAGTTTAGATGATAGGGTGGTCATCTTGAATGAGTATATGCTTTTTTGACTATAGTCTGTTCTTTTTCCTATAGTGAATTTATAGCAGTTTTGTCGTTGAATGATATTTACCACCTGCCATCTGCCAAAGTTGTGTTCATCCTCAGGGACTCCATGATGCATATGTATAACTGATACCCTATAGTATTTTATTCCTTAAACATCTATGTTTAGTCAGTGTTCATCAAAATGCAAGAATGAGTTATGAAACAGCAGGCATCCACAGACACTAACAGCACAGCACTACCTCAAATAGGCAGAAAACCAAACGAAATAGGAGATGACCACTCGAGCATTAGCACAAGGGTGCTCTGGGACCTGCACTGCATTCCAGCCTGAAGAAGTGTCTCTTTCCAATAAATAGCGTGGCTTGATTTTCACAGGGGTGACAGCGACAGTCAGACGGCGGAATAAAATGCAAGATCTGGCGACGCGGCACTCCAGCACGAATTCCACGCAGAGGCACCGTCCCCAGTAGCTCGCTCACTAAGACACTCTCCAAGAGGTGACCGGATACCATGGTGATTAATCACTTCCTGGTGCTCCTGCTCCTCTCCTTCCCCCACCTGGTCTCCATGGTGCCTCTGTCGGGTGGGAGTAACAGAAATATGTTCAGCAAATTTACCGCACCAATGGAGAAAGAAGGGAAGGTGCTGCAACGCTCCAAGAGGGGCTGGATGTGGAACCATTTCTTTCTCCTGGAGGAGTATGCAGGCCAAGACTTCCAGTATGTCGGCAAGGTAAGACCGTCAAGGGTTCTGATCATTTTCTTGGGGTCTTAATTGTTAACTCTTAATGCTGCTGCCTTGGACTGTTGTTTACCCTTTGTTAACACTCTCGCACTTCACATCGAGATACTGTCAACAAATTTTCCATCTTGTTCAGGTCTTATGGTATACTCCACCCACATTTCATTTGCTTCTAAAATTTTGTTTTACATTACCTAAAGTATTACCATAAATCCCTGTATTGTTTTTTTATTGTTTCTGTAACAGCCTAATAACTTGTCTTTGTTGTTGTTTATCAGGAGTGGGCCAAAAGATTTTTGTTGTATGTGCAATCATGCTATGGAAATAACGCATTCTGATTCTGATTAATAAGCAAAGGGGCAAATCAAGGGTTAAACATCTTTTAGGAAAGGGCTGTCTGCAACTCTCCCTGAAGCAGTACTCTGTGTTAGCATCCCTGGCCCATTATTGTTAGTTAAATCCCAGTGTTACGGACAGAAGCATAGCAATTTTTTTTTTTTACCCCAAAACCTTCACCTGCTGGGACTTGTAGATTAGAGTAAAGGAAATCGATTGTTTCCCACTAGATGTCCCTGTGGCTGTTTCTGAGAATCCCACAGCTCTAGTAAGTACTACCACAGTGAATTTTCTCTGTTGTGGCCTATTCCGCAATGTCCTTTTTAAGATAAGGTGACCAAACCTGCACACAATATTCTAGGTGAGGCCTCACCAAGGAATTGTAT
>JAODKM010000075.1:19479281-19509642 GCA_026780845.1 Petrocephalus sullivani
ACACACACACACACACACACACAAAATAAATTCAGTACCTTCAAGTTTATTGATTTTCAAGATCACATACAATATAAAACCTGATAGAGAACCCCGGAATGTAATTTCACACGAAGAGGAGATTTTGTTTTATAAACTCCATATCCATTTTCAAACAGGTTGTACAGAACCAGGTATGGACATATAACGTAACAAAATTGCATATACCCTTCTTTCTGTTCCCATTTATATTGTTTTAGAAGAAATACTGTTCTCTGAAAATACTCGATGCAAAATAGCACAAAAAAGTATGTAATAATTCACTGATGGAGACTTCCAAGCACTTATGTAAGTCGTTCTGGCTAAGAGTGCCTGCCAAATACTGTAGATGAAAATGTATATTATAAATGCACCTATCTCAGCACTCTTTTGGTTTTTAATACATTTACATTTCATTTATTTAGCAGATGCTTTTATCCATAGTGATGCATATTCTTGAGAAAGCAGGGTCAGACAGTTCCTGGTGCAAGTGGGGGTTAAGGGCTTTGCTCCGGGGCACAACAGTGACATCACTCTGCTGACCCTGGGATTTGAACTGGCAACCTTCCGATATGATGACGTGTCATTAACATAGCATGCGTTTATGGCAAGAAGACTCAGGTCACATTTGCATGAACCCGGCACACTAAACAATCACATTTCAGTGACAGTGCTAACATGCATGCTAATGCAAACGCTGACTCTCATAGACCCCTCAGGGACACCCAGCTGACACTGATTCAGACAGCTGTGTCATGTGACCTTTCTCTGGCCACCATGCTGCCTGCACTCAGACATCCCCCAGGGACACTCTGAGGCACTTGGCCAATACTGATTCAGCGAGCTGCGTAAGGTGACCCTTCTATGTCCGTTCATTATGGCCTGATATCACTCCTCGGCCAGGCATCATCCGGACGGCCCTGTCCAACATGAACCGGGAGAACAGGGAGAAGTACCAGGTGGTGATCCAGGCCAAGGACATGGCGGGCCAGATGGGGGGGCTCTCGGGAACCACAACCATAAACATCACCCTCACAGACGTCAACGACAGCCCGCCGCGATTCCCTCATAGTGAGTAACGGCCTGGGGGCCTGTAGTGTTAACCCCATCAGCAGTGGGGTGGTTCTAGGATTTTTAAGGTGCAAGAGAAGCTGTAATTCATACAGAGGACCCAAGCTTATCATGAGCCAAGGATATGTTTGGTGAGTTGGTAAGTGACCGGGGTGGAGGCACTCCCGGGGGGGCTTTCAGCTCGCCCCAGTACCCCCCCGAGCCCTGTATATGTCTCCGCACATCAGGCGTTCATTTTCAATATTGCTGTTGTCGAAATGTTGGTTGAGTGGCTTGAACTAGTGTTTCTTGCTGATTGTAATAGATGCCCGGCACAAAGAAGAAAAAATTTACTATAGCACCATTCACAACAGTCACCTTGTCAAGACTGTGTTGCAATCCATCAGTACACCGTCTATACAAAATGGCGCACGATTGCAAAACTGCAGCATTTGTCTGTGCACTGCTATCTCAGAGCTGACAGGTAGTGAAAACAAAATTCTTTTTAATCACAAATGGATGAATTAGACGAAAGAAAATAGTAAAGTCCATTAAGTGAATCTGCCCCCCCCCCAGTATTATACACGTTGTGTGACTGATAATTGGAGAGTTAGTGGGCAGTTTCACACAGCCTCCAGCGGTGATCCTTCTTATGTCCAAATGCGAGTAGCACAGTCCCTCACTTTTTCAAAATATCCGCGGAAAAAGAGGGAAAGTTAATAAGCTTGACCTTTACCTCACAGGTAGTACGCCGTGTTTGCAAGCAGGAGGTGCAATACGGAGTGTAAACACTTATATTCGTGTGGAATGACAGTATAATTTAGACCCTGGAGCAAATCCTCCATGCGTGTCTGTAAAATGAATGAAATCAGCCCTTAGAGGCGACGGGTGTTTGCCGTGAAAGCTGAGTTACGGTTTCTGAAGGTGTCGTGGATGATAAACTGTCATTATTTCCGCTCGGAGTGGAAGAAGGCAGAGCCAGGCTCTTGGAGAAATGACAAGCTTCCTTTGAGGCTGAATCAGACAATTAGTCTCCGAACCAAAACATGTGAATTGTGTCTCTTATAAGGTATGCAGCTTTTTTATGGAAACCTCGCACTGGGTTTAAAGCATTAACAGTGCTTTCTGATTGTAAAATCCTCAGCAGCGCCTTCCTCTCGTGCTTCTCATGTATGTCGCAGAACTGGATAAGAACACGGACGTACGTGAGGTGGTAGCATGTCATCGTTCTGTAGCCTGCCCCTATGAGGCCCAGGAAAGCTCACGGATGTTTGTCATGCTTCTTTTTCTGAAGGAAAACAGCATTGGCAGATATTAAATAGCAGCCGCAATGGCTCAATGAAGCCTGAAATTATTTTAAACAATAAACAAAGTAACAGCATTTAAGTTTCCCTTGAATTTTCCCCTAGAGGCGAACACACCGGCTAACCTGTGTGAACAAATGTTTGGAAAATAACGCTGCCGATCGCTCATGTCTTAAGGCTCTTACCACCTCTCCATTCTGGAATCGGCGGAGGTCGGATCGACAGTCGGACGGATTAAAGCCAACGACGCGGACATCGGGGAGAACGCGGAAATTCACTACGGCGTCACCGACGGCGACGGGCAGGAGATGTTTACCATCGTCACTGACAGAATAACTCAGGAAGGAATCATCACCATTAAGAAGGTAGAGTACCACCCAAGTTCATTTTTAATGCAACACTCGACGTTTTTTATTTCCATCTGCATAACAATTCTTCTACAAATCTCTGCAGGGCGTTTTACGTGGCTCATGCAGGATACTATAAATCTCGCCCATCATGTCCTAATCGTTTCATGAAGGCCCTTAGTTCAGTACTCCGCAGGGAGCTTCTCGCATCGCTCTTGCTAGGACTTCACGTGGGTTTTAAAAGCAAGCTCCAAGTGTCCTTTTCCTGCTTCCCTCTACTATGCAATTATTTGAATCACTATGTTAAAAAAGGATTAGCTTGAAGCCGTTCACTTAATATGCTAAATTTATTGGCCTGCCTTATGTTATAGATGCATCAGCAAATCCTTTTTTGCAAAGCAGGTACAAGTCCCAGAGATCTGGAAATGAGCTCTGATATTTTGGTTCACATATATTGTAGGGATCATATATCTTTCAGCTCGTAGTTTCCACTGTTGGCTCCTCAGCTGGCATATGTAACAGAGGTCAGACATGCTATCCAAGGTAATATCATTTTTAAAAAGTTAGAAATTACATATTACTACACTTATTTATGTGTTCTGATGACTGTATGTGTGTAACGCCAAGTCATAAATACTTATAGCAAATACAGGAATAGGATATCGAAGCGGCTCTTTGTTTATTCACTGAAAAAAAAAAAAAATGTCAGCGATGGTTAGCTCTCCTAAATCTGTGTCAAATCAAGGGGATGGAGGCTGACAGTGATGAGGGACACCGTCAGCTGGTCCAGCTGGTGTTGCAGAAGGTAGTGCGGAGGTTTGCCGGTACGAGTCCCAAGAGGGCGCCTGGCCCTAGTTACCCTTGAGCGAGGCAGTCAGCCTGAATGTTTCCTGCAAAAATTGTCCACCCCCATAGATTAATTCAAGCTGCTTTGGAGAAAAAGCTAAGCAAGAAGATAATGATAATATATAGCAAATAGTATATGAGGCCAATATTCAGCTTGGCCATTCACTCAACATTGATTCATCATGTTGGTGTTGTTTTGTGCTTCTTATGGCCAGCCACTGGACTATGAAAGCAAGAGGATATACACCTTGAAAGTGGAGGCCACCAACACCCATTTGGACCATCGGTTCCTGCACCTGGGCCCATTCAAGGACATGGCGACGGTGAAGGTGATGACACAGGACGTGGACGAGCCACCTGTGTTCAGCAGGAACCCCTACATCATCGAGGTGCATGAGGATACGGCGGCAGGAAGCCTCATTGGGGGCGTGACTGCCTGGGACCCGGACTTAGCCAATCACCCGGTCAAGTGAGTTGTGTAGCTTAAAAGATTCACCTCTTCATTCTTCGTTAAGGTTCATGTGGCATCTGGCCTGGCATTAGTCTCTCATGCCAAGACCAGTATCAGCATCCATGGTTGGTTTGAAATGCTCCTGGATAAAGGATCTTCGGCAGCTGGTTCTCTTATCTTGGGGTTCAGCAGTGGTAAACCACACCTGTATGTGGCCCCTTGTTGGCCACAAACAGTCACCACGCTAAGTATTAAATAAACAGGTTTCTTATTTAGAATATACTGAAACAGTGTGTTTATAGAATATACTGAAACAGTTTTTGAAACATCTGGGGGGGGAGCTGAATTGACCCTGCCCAGCTTGCTAAATTAACGTCTGATGTAACAAAAACTGTTCTCAGCACCAGCAAGGTGTAATATTGTTAGTTCCAATTGCTTTGAATACAGAATCACTGCTCTGAAAATTAAACACATCGTGATGGAGGTACTTATAGAGACTAAAAGTGCATAATAACCACTGAGGTTACTGTCGAAATCCCCAGTTGCTAGTTGATTTATCTGTTTGTTGCAGAAAGCTAGGTAGTTATACATTCATAGGTCATTTATAATATCCTATTTCTGCAGTACCAAAAATACCACATGAGCAAACAATGATAAGAGTTCTTCTTTAGTTTGAAGGTAAGCTCCTAGCTTGGACAGGCGAGGTAATGGCTTTTGTCTTAGTATTTATGAAGCTGGTTCATCAGAGATTAAGCTCAGAACATTGTTTGCTATGATACAGCGGCGCACTTCTTTGAATTCGCAAGTCTATTCCGACAGGGTCTTAAAGAAGAATGGAAAATACGGTTTATGAAAGCCAGAGTGTCTCTGTGGAGAGTGTCTGTTTCCTGGGGCTTTTTCATGTCAGTTTTTACTTGGAGCAGTTCCATCGACGCTATTACGGACCTGTGAGCTGGGGAATTGTGAGATCGACCCGACCGATCCCCCGAGCAGGGCCGACAGTGAATCTGGATGACTCGGATACGTGAGGGAGCCTGATGTCGGCCTCTGCTCCGGGATTAGCGAGGATTCCCCAGACTGAGGCAGTACGGTCCGCGTCTGTCTTGTAGACGTCTATTTTTTAACAGAAAGATGTAGAGACATAAAGAAATAGCTCAAAAGGACCTGGTGATATTATCGCATAAGATTTTTCCTGAGGCGGACTTTGATGAAGGTGGTCCTGAGATAAACGAGAGGATTCGTACGTCAGTGTAGGTCACAGCAGCCCAAGGGGGTTCGGTACATCCTCCGGGACCTCAACACGATGAGCCCTGCTCCAGCGTGACCTGACCCACCCAGCCGTCAGCGCTGATGAGCCTCCGTTTCGATGGCCTGACACTTCTCATCTGGCGATTTAACAATCGCGCGTGCGTTGCTTTGCAAATTGCATCCAGCGGAGCGCGCCCGGCGATTGTTTTAAATGTCAGAGGAATGGCTAAGCTGACATTGATAAATGGCTCAGAGAAATATGATGCATTCATTAATCTCTGACCAGACGGTAAACAGCGCCATCAGCGTGAATAAAGTCACGCGTCTGCTTATATATCAAACTGAGACAGTGCGACGGTAAACGACATTAAGCAATGTCCGCGGTACACCGTTGGAAGTAACTGCTGGGGAGAATAATTAGCATACTGCCAGATTATCAGATCCTGTTTTTTGTGTGGTTTATTATTCATGAGAGGGATGCGATTGAAACCTGCAGGGGGCGGGATCTCCATGTGCTGCCAATCACCTGATGCAAACCAATAAGGGAACCAGCGGGAGGTCGATTCAAAGCCCACTAGTAATTCAAAGCAATCAATCACTGCCACCTCAGCTTCTAGAGATTTTTTTCTCTTGTCACTGGTTTCTAGGTCCGTTGCCAGCCAATATGATCGATTGTAACATCCATGTGTGTCTCTACAAATGGTACTTCAGGGCTTGTGGAGAAAATGTGATTTCATGTTTCACTCGGTGATATATGATCATATTCATTTATGCTACATGGAGCTTAGAATTTTCCATAAGTAATATAGGCTACTGTAAGTTCTATTACTAGGCTATTCACATGTGGGGCAGTAGAAGCTAGATGATTTGCAGGATTATTGTAATAAATAATGCAGCAGTCGCAGATATATGTGATTATTCACTTAGACAGCCAACCAAACAGCCTGTCAGTTCAACAGTCATGACCATTTACATAGAGGCACATCAGTTATATTACTGATACCGCAGTGTGAGTGTCAGATTTTCAGGAAGTCAATTGTCGTTGGCAGGTATTCCATCGACCGGCACACCGATCTGGACCGGCTCTTTAACATCGAGTCTAGCAATGGGACTATCATGACACTACAGTCCCTGGACAGAGAAATGTCAAAATGGCACAACATTTCAGTTGTGGCCACCGAAATAAGTGAGTGTCCTCTTTTTTCCCTCTTCCTGTTGACCAGCAACATGGCGTGATTACAGTTCTGTATCCTGATACACCCTGTAAATAAGCAAACATGTTCATACCACTCCTCATTAATCCATCAAGCCCCCATATCCACGTGGCCCGAAGGTCGAATGCCGGCGCGGTAACCGGGCTGTCGATTGGGGCATTATCCTTGAGATACACCTTGAATGCCAGGATGCGATTCTGTTTCAATCAGTAATTGCGTCTCATCATCCTCCAGATAATCCCCGTCAGACCACTCGAGTTCCCGTCTTCATTAAGGTCCTGGATGTCAACGACAACGCTCCGGAGTTCGCTATGTTTTACGAAACCTTTGTGTGTGAAAACGTCAAAGCCGGACAGGTAGGGGAGCTGCCTGGGTTTTCTTTCCGAACATCCCACTCCCCGTGCTCATAAATATACACTACATTGCTCATTACCCCATTGGTGCCTGCCGCACAAATTATGGAGTCGTGATTCATTCAGTCCCCTGGCAACCTGACGAGACTATCGTCTTCAGAGCGACGAAGCATGTCGATTTTGCCATTCTTTGCCTTTGCTCTTGTTTACAGATTGGGTTTTGATTTGTATAATTAGCATATTTTGAGCTGTATAATCCCCCCCCCGCCCCCGCCCCCTGCAGCTGATACAGACAATAAGTGCCGTAGACACAGATGAGCCCCTCATAGGGCACAAGTTCGCCTTCAGCCTGAGCACCACCAATCCCAACTTCACGATTTTTGACAACGAAGGTGAGCGCACCTGTATACATCTGTTTTATTCAAAAAATGTCAGACAGTATCAAATGTAGAATGATAGGACCACACAGCTGGCTCAAGTCGCGACAAGCTTAGATACGTTGTCTAGGTCAGGTTTATTTTTATGCAAAAATAAAGTAGTATTGTCTGGGTGTACTAACAATAAACATGACAGGGCAAATATATTATACATAAAACATATTACTTATAATTTTAATCAGATCCTCCTCCACATGACTATTTTACATCTCCACTGTCAGATGTCCGACTTTTTACTATAAATGGAATTCACCCATTGTCCCAATCTACTGATAGCATTCCGTATGTAGTTGGCCAATGAATAGATGTTTTATGAAGTCATCTATTTAAATAGAATCTCTGTTTTTCCTAGGCAACAAGTATTTACCATGGTCATTTGTATGGATTACATTATGTTGCTAATCTGAACAAGCTTGACATTGTTAATTATGAATATAAAACAGCAATAGTTTGTTTCTAGTTGATGCTTTTTGCTGTGATATGAGAGGCATCTATTTGTGGTGCTAAGGGTGTCTCATTGTGCTGTTTTATGTTTATTGTGTAAAGGAGTTTCTGTGAAAATGAAATTGTTTCCCGCTCCTGAAATATTAGCGGCAGCTGTTTAAATACCAGAAGGGGCCACTGATGTATATATTTATTCTTCAGATAACACAGCCCGGATCCTGACGAGACGGGGCGGATTCAGCCGGAGAGAGACCAGCGTCTACCTGCTGCCGGTCATCATCTCGGACAACGATTACCCTATCCAGAGCAGCACGAGCACGCTGACCATTGGCGTATGCGCATGCGACGGCCGGGGAAATATGCAGTCGTGCAGCACGGAGGCACTCCTGCGTTCAGCCGGGCTCAGCACGGGAGCCCTGGTGGCCATCTTGCTTTGTGTCATCATCCTCCTTAGTGAGTCTTCCTCATCAGCCTCATCTCACCCCTTGAAACCCACTAATTTTCTCTCACTCTGCTCCATGGGTGGCTGAAATATGTGTGGGTGTATTGCCAGACTGGCACTGTGTTTTGAATTCTTGTTGACATTGAGTGCAAAGATCTCCTACCTTCTCGATCCCCAGCTTGAAGTTTGAAGGACTACCACTTCAAAGCTTCCCACGTTCCACTACAGAGTTCCGAATGATGCAAAATGGAATTCTGGCTGGCAGTAATTCTCCATTGAGGAGCATCTCAAGTTATACATTTCCAGAAAAACAATTATGACTCATTCCCCATTTAGGATCATTTCAAGTAATGAATTTGCTAAAAAGCAAAATCAATTGTGCCAAGAACCAGTTTTGGTAGGCATAAATCATTCAGTCGAATACCACACGATCCACATTGCACCTGACCCCCACAGCGCCCCTTGCAGCTGGCGGGCCCACAGGAGACCAGATCCATGAGGGACATGAGTTGCTGGCTCAAGCAGAGGAGTTTAAGCATCTCTGGGTCTTAATCTTGAGGGAGGGGAGAAGGGAGCAGAAGACTGACAGGCGGATCGGGGCAGTATCAGCAGTGATGTGGACCCAGTACGGTTTTGTTGTGCAGAAGAGGAGCTGGAGGAGGTAGCTGGTAAGACGACGGTCTGGGTGTCCCCACTTAGGCTTTTGCCCCTGCGAACCGACCCCGGATAAGTGGCAGACAATGTATAAAAGCAATTGTGAGTCATTTTCCATTTGGGAATAACTCTAGTAATGAATTGGCAAAAAAATCAGCCATATTTCAGTTTAGCCTGTTGCACTGTGGCAGGATAGCGGGGCAGACCCAGCTACCTACACCAACTCACCTGAGTGCAGTCTCTTACCAGCTCAGCAATGCCACGTTCAGGAATGACCGTAAGGGGGTCACCTGCATGACCCCTCCCCCCACCACACCCCCTGCTGGCTGGAAGATTCCTCAGTCCTAACATTTCACTGTCTGTTTGCATAAGGATGGAGCTGCTATTCTTAGGGACCCCAGCTGAAAGCTGATTGGCCGCCGGACTTCACTGTTACCTGTCACTTATTGATTTGAAACATTTCATTGGCCAATGATAAGGTCTTTACATGAATTAAGGCCCCTCTTATGCATCCCCATCTAAAAAAAATCCTAGAAGGGCTCCCGGCCATCTGTCACACGGTGGTAGTCGATTGCCGGCAGTGGGCCACGGCATTTGTGTAGGGTATTTCACGGACCATGAGCACACAGAAACGTCAGCCCACCCCTGCCTCTTCATTTCACACACCGGTGCCTGCCTATACCTGCAACCCATATCTGTGCTGACATCTTCAGCCCACTGCTTCTACTGCCCTGGCTGTGGATGGCTTATTGCCAGCCCCCCCTCCCCCCGGCCCCTTGTAAAGAGCCCCCTCCATCGACAGGTGATTCATAGTGACGCCCTGTTCCCGACGAGCGATCCGATCTGTGCTATCGCTGCTGTGTGCGGGAGCCAGCACATACAACGGTAAACCGTGAAAATATTGCCATGGCTGCTCATCAGTCTGTGGCTGCCCAGCCCACCCCGGGCGCCCTGGAAGAATCGTCCAATTCCGCCATATCCAGCGGCAACAAAAGGCAACCCAGGCATAACCGCGGCAGCCGTCCCTCCTGCCTCCGGTTAGAAAGGCCGATATGTGATTTCTAAGGAAGGCTCCCTGGCTCGCTCGACCTTGTCATTAACACCTGAGTGGACAGACGTGGATCCTTCTAGAAGCCATGGATGAAGGAAAACAAGCATTCAGAAATGTGGGCGGGAGGCATCTGTGGGTCCGTCACAAAACAATACAATGTTATAAAAGAGGAAAAGTAAATAGAAAGCTGTTTTATCGCAAGCACAAGGTTCCAATGGCTTGAATGCCTGTCTAAATTGAAACGCCGTTTCGCTGCGGACGTGCTGTAATAAAAATATGGAGCAAGCCTCTCGGCTTATACTGTACTTTAAAATTCATGAGCTGAGGTGGCTGGCTGGCTGGGAAATGAATATATCAGTAATAGCAGATTAGTCTTTCTTCCATGAATTCGCAATGCTCCTAAACGCGGTGCTGTGTGTTTTTGAAATATGGGCTCTGGCATCTTTTCCCATGCATATCACGTATCTCCATAGATCCTTTTGTGAGCTTGGGTGCATTTCATCCCGGGGCCTGTAAGAGGTGCTGTGGAGGCTTTAGGGAAGGGACAGCCCCCTAACTACTGCCCTGTATCCCCCCCCCCAGTGATTGTGGTCCTGTTTGCTGCCCTGAGGAGGCAGAAGAAGAAGGAGCCACTGATTATCTCCAAGGAAGACGTGCGAGACAATGTGGTGAGCTACAACGACGAGGGCGGCGGCGAGGAGGACACGCAGGCCTTCGACATCGGCACGCTGCGCAACCCCGAGGTGATGGACGCTAACAAGCTCCGTCGGGACATCATCCCCGAGATGCTATTCCCCTTCCGCCGGGCATCGCCCATCAAGGACAACGCCGACGTGCGTGACTTCATCAGCGCCAGGCTGCAGGACAACGACGCTGATCCCACGGCACCGCCCTACGACTCGCTGGCCACCTATGCGTACGAGGGCAGCGGCTCCCTCGCCGAGTCGCTCAGCTCGCTGGAGTCGGCCGCCACAGAGGGCGACCACGAGTACGATTACCTTAGCACCTGGGGGCCACAGTTTAAAAAGCTAGCAGACATGTATATGGGAAAAGACAGTGACAATGATACTTAGCTACAAGCAGATTTAAGTAAGTTTCACTCAACTTATCCCTACCAAAATAAAAAAGATAAGACCGGTAGATAGTAGGGACATCTCTTTTTATGTAATAGACACCATGGAGACCTGTATCATTCTGCCAGGATCACGTTTTTTCACAAAAGGGGTTTTTACATAATCACATTTTTGTGTTTTTTTTTTTATTTTCTTATTTTAAGCAGTAAAATTGCCTTCAGATTTTAGGGTTGTCTGTGGTGTGGAAAATGTGTTTTGTAACTGAGAAGAGCAAAGGTGGTCTTGTACACTATCAGTGTTTGTTTATGGAGAAAATGATTAAAAAAGAAAAAAAAACACTTTGAGAAACTGGACTTACTATAGATAAATGTAAACGTTTTAATATGGGCGACATACTTTATTCATGAAGCGATGTTCATGTGGACAGTGGATAATTTTAATTGTCAATCTCTTGGTCCATTTCATCACATAGATGTAAATTGTAATAAGGTGTAAGTTATAGACTAATTGTCATACACTGAATTCATGTTGTTTGGATGCCTAGTCATATTGTTTTATATTTATATTTTTATATTTATTTTTAATAAAAAAATCTGAACATATTTTGTTGCTCTTGTTATAAATTTGGCTACTTTGCTTCTAATCTGTATAGAGAGCATACCGTCAGACTTCTCTACTAAAATTCTCTACCAAGATAACTGACCAGTAGGAAGAAAAGAATTAATAACTCCAGGAACTAGAGGTGGTTGGGTTACTAATTTGGCTATTAAATTACATAGTACTTTTTTTTCCGTTGTCCTGTCCCAATGCATCAGACAAGCAGAATGTGGGGTCTGGTTGCCTTGTATAGTCGGGGCAGATTTGCTCTTTGCATTTATTCCGACAGCCAAGGCACATTAAGAGTTGATAAAATCAAAAATGGCAAATTAATATAATAATAATAATAATAATAATAATAATAATAATTTAAAAAAAAAACATAAAGGGGGATGGGAACACAAAACACAGAAACAATTATAACAACAAAACAACAACAACAATAATAATAATAATTGAAAATCCATTTATACATTATATATGCATCCGTACACACACATATACATAAATTCACATATTTATATTTTAACCTAAACGTACGGACATATACATATTAATTAAAATAATAGTTAAACATACTTTCTAGTAGCCTCATATGTGTCCACCTGTGTGTGTGTGTGTGTGTGCAAGTGTGACTTGATTTCAGTATCAACTGGGATTTCAACTTTTAATGACTTGAACGAATATCAAGACATGCTGGAGGCTTGCTTCCTTGCTGACCAGGTGCATTTGCCATGCTGAAATATTGAATATCACTTACTATTCATGCAAACTTTTCTCTAGTGGCTGCAATTTCAATGAAACATGTTTATAGTGCCTGAGTACTGCAGACCCAAAAACAATAAGCATTTTGGGTATTTCACTCTAGTAACTTTTTGTTAACTAGACTTTCTATATTTGCTGACCTTAGCAAATAGACTTCCATTTTACTGCTCTAAACCTGGCCCACATTGCCTTTCGTGTGAAGACATGTTTGGGTTTTCTCTGAACTGATCCTGAACTGATCCTGAACTGATCCTGCTTCCCAATGTGTTTTCATTTGCAACGTTCTATTCTTGTATCAGGACCTCCGGCGAAATGGCCTTCGTAGGTGACATTATCTTCACAATGACACTGTTCCATACAGCCAGAGTACGTTTACCTCTCTGTTCCGTAACATTTGCACATGATGCAAAGTGGCAGTGTTAACCCGTGTCATATCAGCCTTTCAAGAGGTGCCATTAGCGTCTGTTATTCTCCGGTGACGAGTCGGAGAGCGGCGTTCAACCTCTTTGACATGTGATGAATTTTAGCTGATATTTTACCTGTCATATTGTTTACCACTTTATCTTGTATATGAAGTCCCAGGCAAGCTTCTGGGAGATCAAAGGAACTCTTTTAAATCACTGGCAATGGAGAAAACCAGATGCCCATAATTTTGTTCATTTGTGTGAAGCATAAAAAAAATAAATCTAGGACAAATTAATCAACACTGTTGTTTGGAGGGTTCTACAGTCATCACTCAGAGTTTCCCCGTTTTAATTATAGTACAGCCTGAGGTCGCAAGACTTAGGATGTAAATGAACAAGGTATTTTTAGAAGAATGTTGGACATGGTTGGGGCAAACAGGGTCACTGCATAGTAACTGTAACAGACTAATTGATGGTGTTGAAATGCACGTTTGTATCCCATGCCCCAAATGGGTGTGTTTCTGGAATGTTTGGGCACACTTTGATTTTATTTGTTTCCGTATTTAACCAAGAACCATTTCTCCAATGCTTTCATTTTAAATGTATTCCGTTCAGTTTTCATGGACACTCTATGGACAGGAGCATTGGGACACAACACACTAACGGACCGTGTTTCAGATGATATTTCTGATAATAGTAGGCACTGGCAGTGGTGTCTGTGGCATTTAACCTTCCTTATGAGTAAATCAGGGCCTGTATGCATAAAACTTCTTAAGAATGGTCTTAAGATTGGTCGTACACTTTGACTTAAGAGTTAAAAAATTCTTAGCAAAAAGTAGGACCTAAGAGCGTTGTATAAATATGCTAAAAGTTACTCTCAGCAAAGTCTAAGCCCAATTCCTAAGTGCTGACTCTGTCAGTGTCGTGAAATGAGGACTACAAATAAAATCCCCCCCCAATTGAGTTCAACCAATAGAGCTGCACGGTGAATATATTAGTGACATCAAACCGTTAATGTAGGGCTTTATATAACACACTTTGATTATACCTTTATACAACACACTGTGATTATACCTTTAATTGGTTGTACTAAAATCTACCTAGCACATCACCAATCAATTTTCAGTAATAGATGCACATGTTGTATATATTATCAAACGCAAAAGTCATAGCAAGACAATGGATTCTAAAATAAAACCAAACTGGACGACAAACGAAGGGGTTCTCTTGGCACATTTGGTCCTTAAATGGAAGGTGTGCGTCACCTCGGACAAGGCGTTCAGCAGAGGAATGTGCAAAAATATGGTATAATGTTTTATTTACCTCGCGAAAGGAAATCTCAGCTTACAAAGCAAGCATGCAAGCTACAGGTTTGTGTCATTACTTATATTGCTCACATGACCTTCGCTATAGATTATTATTATTTCCCGTTTATCTTGTTAACACACAGGTGGGGCTCCACCATGTAAACCTGTAAACGGCAGAGATAGTAGAGGAGATATTGGGGGTGTCAAATGAGTCCATTTGCAGCATTGCATGTGCACAAGACCCTGCACTGCTAAAACAGAAAGAGTTTCAAAGAATGCTGTAAATGTGATGGCATGACTCATGATATAAATGAACAATGGCTACCTTTATTCGCTGTGTAAATAAAACTGATTTTATCACTTTTATTCCATTTGAATGATTTGTTTATTTATTCTTTATATCACAGCATTTCAGGCATTATTGTTGTATATCTGCAGGACGTCCTTTCTTTGACGGAAAGTGCGCGGTCTCTGTCTGGGTATGCATAGTGCAATTCCTAACTGGTTTAGGAGTCCTCTCCAGCTCTCTTAAAAAATTTAGGAGCTGAGACCTACTCTTAACACTTATGAACTTTTATACATGGCACATACTCTTAAGTCAGAGTAAGAGCAAAATCACGTCACTCTTAGAATTGTCACACAAGTGAAATTTTACTCAGAGAAATTTTATGCATACCGGCCCAGGTCTCACCACTGTCTTTGTGAAAAGTAAAATCAGCCAGATAGTGGTGCTGATATCCCAGGTGTTTTCTTCATGGTGAACGATATTGGCCTCAAACTGATAAAACGGCATCCCTTCTGCTCACTGACTGGTGCCCGTGGGAGTCTGTTTTCCATTTGAAACAGATCTTCTTACAGCTGAACACGAAAAACATTGTCTTTTCTCGTGTACCATTTTGTATTCTAGATGTAATATGAAGCTATGAATCTTTAAAAGGCACGATACATAAAAGAACTTAAAGTGCTGCATTCAGTTAACTCACAGTTCTCTGCAAACTGATTCAATGTTATTGAGAATCCATTGTTAATTCCCAACAAGTGAAAATCAGGGACAATAACTCACAGATTAGGGAGCAATGTCGTCACGCCTTCATAAACCATTGGAAACATTCCGGCATCGTGGCAAACATAATGAAGCACTTAAGAAACTCCAGGTGACAAATAATTGCAATGGGTTGTACCGTACCTTGTGCCTGTAGCCTCTGGGATAGGCTCAGACCCCCTGCAACCCTGAACAGGACAAACTGTTACAGAAAATGGGTGGATGGATGTTTGGGTCATATCTCTGCATTTTCCTTAGTAGATCATTGTAAATGGTTACAACAGTTTGTTATATTATATTGTGCAATGAGTTCCATTTTATAATCATACCATAGATGCAATTCTTTTTAAGTAAAAATCTTGAATCAAGCTCTGGTGTTTCCAATCACAGATGGTGGCTTTGAAGAGTTCTCGACATAATTCCAGCGGCTGCTGTGAATGGATTCCAGTTTTATAAACTGTATCCTTGAAAACCCTCTCGGCTCGCCATCAAACCCCCTCGGCTCGCCATCAAACCCCCTCGTTACTATGTGGCTGCATCAAATTTGATGCAAGTTAGAGTTGGAGGTGCCTCTTGCGATGGATTCCATTAGAAACAATCGGCACAACAAGAAAATGGATGTCCCTGTGCCACCCAATGAGGATAAAGGGACAGAAGATGATGTACAGTATGGAGACCCATTGCCACAGGTGTATAAAGTCAAGCACCTAGCCATGCAATCAGGTTTACAGACATTTGTGAAGGAATGGGTCATTATCAAGAGATCAATGAATTCATGTGTGGTCCTGTCATAAGATGCCACCTTTGTACTAAGTCAGTTGGTGAAGTATTCCCTGCTAATTATACCACGGTGAACTGTAAGTGGCATTATTGCAAAGTGGAAAGATTTCGGAACAATAGGAACTCAGCCATGTGGCCGACCACGTAAAGACCTGCGTCATCCAGTGTTGAGGCGCATAGTGCGTAAATGTCATCAGTGCTCTGTTGACTAAATCAATGCAGAGATCAAAACTTCCTCTGGGGTTAAACTCAGCACAAAAACTGTGCGTTGGGAGCTTCATGGGATGGGTCTCCATAGCCAAGCAGCTGTAAGCAAGTCAAATATCAGATGGACTAATGTAAAGCTTGCTGCCACTGAACTCTGGAGCAGTTGAAACGTTCTGAAATTACGTTTCTCTATCCGGCAGTTTGATGGATGAGTCTGGGTTTGGCTAGAAGAATGTTACCTGCCTGACTGCATTGTGGTAACTGTATATTTTGGTGGAGGAGGGTTAATGGTATGCAGTTGTTTTTCAGGAGTTCTGCTTGGCCCCTTAGTTCCAAGATATTTTAGATAATTATATGCTTCCAACATTGGGTAGACCCTTTTCTATTCCAGCATGACTGTACCTAGGAGTGTGCAGGTATAAACGGTATATGGTATAAACTTGGCCAACAGGAGAGATTTTGATTATACCGGCCTACCGCGGTAGTGGTTGTTGATGACCAGAGCATGTGAGTGGAGTGGTGAGAACATCAGCTTCTAGTGTGTTGGCTCCGCGCTCTACTAAAATTTCATTACGCTCCAGTAAAATCGCTCCGCGCGCATTCTGTGGCGAATGCAGTGGGAGGAACGACCCATATTGCACGCTGTAGGTTGAAAGCCCGCAAACGGGGCGTTTATTTCCAGGATCGGGGAAATGGAGGAACGAAAAGAGAATGCAGGTAACATAGATCAGCAACACAGTGTAAACAATAACCGACGAGGGGAACAGGACGCAGGCTGACTAAATAGGGTAAGACATCAAGGAGGAAACACCAGGTGGGTGTGATTAGGCAAACAAAGGGATTAGCACATCAGGTAAGCACAACGAGGAGCAGGTGAGGCCAATTAAGCCCCGCCTGAGGGAAACACTGGGAAGCAGACAGGTTGGGCGGGGCTGATCGTGACACACTCTGATTTGGGCATGCCTCAGACTAGTGGTGTGAGCGGCATAGGAGTCTAAATAAAAAACTGCTCTGTATGCCGACGTGATGATGCAGCTTCAAGGCGCCCTGTAAGGTTCAACTTTATCCTTTCGGCTGCAGCAAGATTCCACACTAATAAAATACACTTAAGTATGTTTTTTAAAAAGTGTGTTTTTATTACTTATCATTAAGAAATCATACCTAAATTAAAAATACTAATATTTTTTTTAAGTGTGTTTACATTAATTATGATTAAAAAATTGACAATTAAAAATGTTCAGAAATGTTTTTTTAAGTGATTAAGAAATCGTTTACATTTAGCTTGACGGCACAATCGACATGTTTCAATAGGTAATGTATATTTCGCTCAGCAGCGATGTGTTTTATCCATTATAACCGGCACATTTTTATGAGATTACTCATGTAAATTTAGCTTGGTAGGGACATGCCTTGTTGATCATGACCATATATTTAGCTTAAAAGCGACATGTTTTATTGGTTATAACGTACATAAAATATGTATACAAATTTAGCTCCAGCATGAACTGAATAATTATTACCTTGAGCAATTTACAATGGTAGGAATTTTACTTAAGCGATATATATTTAATGTAATTGCAGGGGTAGTTAGATAACATAATTTACATTTTCAGGTGCAGACTGAACCAGTAGCTATAAAGTTGAAGTTACCGTGTTCATGTGAGTGTTCCATGTCATTGTGATAGTCAACAAAGCCCTGACAGTTAAAAAAAACAACAACGACCTAAATATACATCAGTAATGTAAAACAATTGAATCTAATATACATGATCAATCTAATAAAATGTCAGTTATAATCAATAGAACGGTTTGCTGTGGCTCTAAGTATACATACATTATAACATTATTACATTATAATGTAATTAAATGTCAGCAGCACTATCAAGCTAAATGTAAACGATTTCTTAATCTGGTTACAAAGACTGGTGCAATGTCCATAATATGGACATGGTTTGGATCTAAGGTCTCGGATACTGAGCAGAAAAACAATCTGAAAAATACTCCGGGCAACAATGATCACAAAGAGAGGTAACACAAGCGATCTGTTTTAAGTAAGTATGCACATCGGATGGTCGACTTCCGAATAGGGATGGAGTCATGCAGCTAGCCTAATTTTATTAGTTTTAGAGCTTTTGGTTCTATGTCTTGATTGTTTTCTGCTTACCTACAGTTTATAAAGCTTAACTATATACCACCAATATTTTGGTGATAAAACCAGGAAAAACTGAAAGGTTTTACGAATTTTTTCTATAATTTAAGTTTTGCACAATAAATATTCTTAGAGTAATATTCACAACTACTTTGAAATGTGTTGACAGTTTAGAATACAGCTTCCTGCTGCAGTGCATTTGCTATGGGTGTATGTCACCCATTCAAAAACAGTTATATTGAAATTTACATACCAAATTATATACCACAATATATACTGTCTGTGTCTAAATTATACCATAATATGAATTTTAGGCCATATAGCACAGCTCTAACTGTACCCCAGTGCACAAAGCATGGTTCATAAAGACACGATTGGGTGACTTTTGTGTGGAAGTACATGACTGGCCTGCACAGAGCCCTGACCTCAACCCTGTCAAACAGCTTTGGAATGAACTAGAATGGAGACTGCAAGCCAGGCCTTCACATCCAACATCAGTGCCTGACCTCACAAATACTCTTCTGTATCAATGATGGGGAAGAATTCTGACACACAAACACACACACACACTTCAAAACCTTGTGGAAAGCCTTCCCAGAAGAATGGCAGCTGTTATAGCTGCAAAGGGGGGACCAGCTCCATATTAATGCCTATGGATTGAGAATGTAATGTCTTATAGATTACTGTAGGTTTAATTGCCAGGTGTCCCAGTACATTTGTGCATATAGTGCATATATAAAACACAATGATGATGATGATAATAATAACCCTAATAAGATTAATAAAGTGATAAAGAAACTATTCTGGCAGCTGATTTATGCATGTATGTACTGTATGTATGTATGCATGTATGTATGTATGTTAGTATGCATGTATGATCCAGAAAAAGATGTTTTGGTGAGAAATCTAATCAGGCATCAGTGGAGTGAAACCACCTGGAACCTGTCCTTGGCAGCCTGTCCGTGCTGGAAATTAAACAGTCAGCCCGAGCTGGCTAATTCTTAAGGGAAAAAAGCCATACAGTAATTTCCTAACAGCCAAACCTCATCTGTGTGTAAAGTCTCCTAACCCCATGAATCAGCAAAAAAAGCAGTTCACCTCTGCATAGGCAGGGGAGGGCAGCAGTGCAATCTATTATTTAACATTTTAACATCTGCCTGCACCGACAGAATTTGATATTCAATCCTAAATCCTAGCATATCAATTAAAGGTACACTGTTTTTTTTTTCTTGCAATAGTTTTTTTCCAGCAGGAGATATTTTCATTCCATTATCCTTCTCTTTTTTTCTGGCTCGGTTATTGATTTGCCAATATAGTCCACAAATAGGATATTTATTTAAATCCTGGAGGACACAGGGTGCTTTATTTTCCAAGGATTCTGATGTAAGTTGACACCTGCGCTAAACCATCAATGTGGTCTCTGTGCTCATGAATTATGGAGTAACGTTTTAAGATGGGAAGGCGCCGAGCGACATGGGCGGAAACCGGAAAATGAGGCGAAGCGACGGAACTAGCTGCAGCCGTGGGCTCTCATCAGCTCCGCGATGCCGGTGGAGTGGGGGGGGGGTTTCCCCTGTCTGAGACAAGGGCCGATAAACGGCTCTGGGCCATGAACACGTGTCACTTCTCCAGCTCAGGTTCCTTTCGATGATCGATGGTTTGATGGTTCTTTAATAGCCCTCTGTGATGGTGACTAACAAATGCAGTGTGGTATGTAGACATTGAGACTGATATCAATGGGCACTAGCGAAAAATAAGAGAAGAGAAAGAAGCAACCACAATGTCTGTTTCACATGAAGCAGGTCTAGATCACAGATGTTGATCCCTACAGTGCATAGATCAGACATTTGACCTGTTGATTCCTTCACTGCATAAACCAGTTTTTTGTCCTATAAACTCTAGCTAAAAAAAAATCTATAAACGCATGGCAAACCAATCTGGCGATTTCCACTTCTCTCAAATCACTCACATACCTTCCAAGCTAACTACATGAATCTTTACTGTTGCAGCATGAATAATTTTTAAAACATTTCAGTGCTTAGATGCTGATATATATATATGTCTATATGGGGGATTTCAGAGGCTGTAGACACTGCAGCCCCTAGTACCGTATTCACTGATCCACAAGCTGACCGTCTCCAACATCTTTCCTAGAGATGAAGCCTGCTTCACATTTCCATAACCACTCTCCTGAGTATGGTCCTGCTGCCCTATTCTATTTCAGTTGATGAAGGCACCGTCTTAGCATTTCATCACCAGAGAGAAACATGCCTAGTCAGGACCGTCAGTATTATCAATGCCCCCTGTCCCCGAAACATCCTCTTCCCTCTATCACCATCCAGAACCCAATGAAAAAAACTCTTCTTGGGCAATCTTCTTGGGCATTTCCTCTGGCAGATTACAGACGAAGAGAAGTCGACGTTGCATGCAAGCTAGCTGTACAAATTCAAATGTGCAGAAGCTAGAACTAGTCAAAAAATCATAGATTGACACACATCAATAATAATCCATATGCATGTGACTGCTTTAGATTTCTGAACATACAGGCATGCATAAGTAGCTTTGGGTCAGTTCCATCTGTGCATATAATTCAGCACACATATTCCACACAAGCACTAAGTCCCAACAGGACTTCAGAGCCCCAGAAGAAAGGTCACCACATGTAACTGTAAAACAAAGAGATTAACTAGTAACGCTGTCAAGTTGAGAGTTGAAAAGGTCAGATTGTATTCCCAGTGTAATAGAATGTGTATATTCACACATTTCATCTGTTTTAGTTCACCTTCTACCATTGGTAGTGAGATTCAGAGGAGCAAGACAACTTACAGGCTAATTTATTGTTCAGACCAATGTGCAATATAAATCTGTTATTATACCAATGGTGATAATATATATTCAGACTTGCCTTGCTTTCTGGCCTCTACTTTCCATATAATCATCTATAAACCATTTGACCTTCTAATCGTGGAGCATATCTCTGCCCTGCGGTCTTAAAATCCGCATGCATGTCTGCCGTCTCCTTCCCACAAGCAGATTCAAAGGAGATTGCAGAAGAATATATGTCATCTTCGTTTTCTGATTTGTCAGGTTGAGCTGAATTTAAATTTACTTCCTGATTAAAAGAGAAAAATATAAACTGAAAACATACATTATTTTTAAAGCGTTAAGGGAATGTGTATCCATGTTGAAACATTGTGGTTCGGGGAGGTCCAGTCCTGCAGGGGGAGCCAAGTGAGCAAGGTCATGGTTGTCAAGGACTCATGACCTTTGACCCAACCTGGAAGCACCGCCGGTTAATGAGCCATGCTGACTATATTAACAGCCTGGCAGCCAAGCTTAGCGTTATTGTTCCTTAGTGCTTGTATCTTAAGATAACTTAGAGCTATCTTAGTTTGCTGCATTTGCAGTCTGAAGGTCTCTTGGTTCGGTCTCTGTTTGGATTTGGTCCTCATTTCCTGTTTCTGCACTTTTGGTGCCAGTAAATGTGAGAGTGAATCTATAGCTGTAGGCTCCCCAGAATCCGAAGCCTCAATCTGTGGGGGAAATATGATTCATTGAGGCAGTAGATCTTACTTGAGTGTTGAGTGCACAGCTGGGGTGGCTGATCCCAGTCCACCGTAACTGGGGTGTATGCATAATTTTTATTTCCACATTCTATACACAGTAATTAGCTTCCAAATTATCAAGGTCTTAATGTTTTAGATTAACTTTGTACTAATGAGATATTCATTACTTTTGGAGTTTCATCGATCGTTGAATGAAATTATCCAAACGCTTCTAGTTTGAGCTGGTAAGTTCCACCTTGATAACCACGGCCATGTTGGGAAGCATGTTATCAGTCAGCCGTGTGAAGTTTTGAAAAAGAGCTAAGGTGGAACATTCTGGTATGGCAGATGCTGACGAAACGAGCCTGATCAATCATTAATGAGGCAGTCGGTTCGGCGCCTTCAGAAGCAGGATGTAATCAAGGGTAATGGCTGCCTGATGTGTGCGTGATCCACCTACTCGAGGAGAACAATGGTGGCCTCCACACCCTTGGATCACAGGCTCTTTTATTGGGAACAGGTGTGGGCTGTAAACCCTCTCTTTGTTTAATTATTAAAACGCGTGATGAAATATTTCCATGGTTTGTCAGGTTCTGGAGAATCCATAGCAATCAAAATTGAATGCGAACAGTTTTCTTATCTTGCCATGTTTTATACCTAAAATACCTAGAAATATTTCAGAAGTCAGAATGTATCTTAATCAGATTTTTAGCATTTTTGATTTTTATGTTTTCAGGCAGAGCTCACCTGAAAATCAAACATACAAATGTAGCAAAATTAATTAGCATGTGAATGTCGACCTACTCCTTAATTTTGGGAAGCTATAAAAGTTTGACTGATGGCGGTACTGGATCTTGCATCTGCCACACATATCGTCACCTCTTACGGACATGTGCATGAATTTCAAATCATATACGGTATCTCTACATGTTAAAAGGGCTCCATGTTCGAGTTTCAAGATCTTACAGACATTTTACAATGTCAGCATGCTTCAAAACAAAGTGGTCAGCCAATTTAAGTGAGCTTAAGCTGTAACGTTAAGGTCCTGAAGAGGCAACGGAAAACTTCGTAGGGTAACAAATTAATCACTGAATGAGTATGAAGGAATATTTTAACACTCAATTTGAAGCATCTCTCTTCTCATTAATAGCCTAGGCAAAAAGAATTCATTCACTTTCAGGGAAAGGGTATTTTCAACAAGGAGAACTGTATTAAATAAGTACCTGTTTCAGTGAACAAGTCTTTTGTGTGTCAGTGAGTTCATTAAAGACATTCATTAAAGAAAACAAAACCATTTCGTAAGTAATCATCATTTAAAATCAGATATTATGAGGGTAAGGCTCATAGGACGATTCCTTTGCATTTCATCATATCTATTTATGGCCGATTTTAATTTGATTGAAATAATTAGATTTATGCAAATCACTGCTTAACTAGTTTAATTTTCTATCTAAAATGCAGTTATGATATGAACTTTCTTTCACAAACAACTGTAATTCTTGATATTTTGCTTGTATTCTCAATAATAATAATAATAATAATTAATGACACATGATGATGATGATGATAATAATAATAAAAATATTTTAGTTCAGCATCTACTGAAGTCGTCACTTTATGCTTGTTTGATTAGATTTTGAAAGTTAGATTCCAGAAATGAGTTTTACTAAACCTCAAAAAGACAAAACACGGGGAGTTGTAGGCTGTCTTTGAAGTGTTTCAAGGTGTAGAGTTTTAGTGAATTATGCTGCTTTGACATGAGGCCTGTATCACAAAGGTAGATAACTTGTCTGAGTTAAGGATTCCCCATTTTAAAAGGACCGTATCTTCATTCACTTGCATTTAGCCCACACTAATTCCGATCCTCATGCTAAAGTTAAAATTCTAACCCAAAAAAATCCAGCTTCTTAATACAGGTCCCTGAGCAAGGACTTGTTTTATAAAGCTGGCAAACACCTAATGCAACAGTGGTTGCTGCCCTCAGTCGGGGGTTTAGTTCTCTGACAGTGCTGCCTGTTGATGAATGAATGTGCGGAAGCCACAAGCGGCTTGTAAGCGGACTCTCTTAAACCTGTCTTAACGTTGGCGATGGCAAGTCTCTCCTCGGAAAGCCGGTGGCATTCATCTCTAGCTTTCTGGTTGTCAGGCCATTAGCTAGCATCAGTTTTTACCTCCCGCGAAAACCCATTTCTGTGTTTTCACCCGGGACTCCCAGACCCATATTTCACAACAGCGAACAAGTGTCTCCTTCAGCACCCACTACCTTGTTTATGACTCGTCTGAACTCTGTCGCACCGGAAAGCTAATTTTGGTAATGAATGGTTGCATCGCACTTGATGAATCTTTTTTTTTTTCTGGGCCTCTTCTGTGCTCGCCCCAATTTTTTAATGAGGATGCTCGTTTTTTGGCAGTTGAATCTGCTGGTCGACTTCAGTATCTGCTGAAGCTTCGCGTGCCCGAAGCTGAGCTTCAGCCCCTCGTTTCAGTGAACCATCCATCATTCATCTGTAGAAAGAGCTCATCAGTTGCATGTGAGTTTGCTATGTGGTGCCTCGCTAAATCGGTGGCTTAATTTCCATGCACTGGGACCTTGTGACTGCAGTTTAGCGGAACCCGGTGACCACCCACACCCCAAGTCCATAAGTCTCGTAAGGTGTCCTTGGATCAACGTGTAACTGGTATTCAGCAGATTGTTCAGCCAGTCAGGACCCATAAGGTAAAGTTAAAGTGAGGAGAATGAGAAATTTTGTCAGTACAATGAGTGTTTATACTGCAGGAGACGTGTTTATTCTCTTAAATACCGCATCCAAGCAGGCGACCTCCCGGTCATGGGCACAAAGGCCTAACCCACAGAGTGCATGGTATCCGTGACATCGGGCGAGATCATTTTAGTGCAGGCAATGTTGATCTTGCAACTGTTACACAATGAGCCCTTTTAAACGACCACTAAACTAGTTAGTGTTGATCCAGGGCCTGAATAATAATCATGAATTAAAATCCTCCCGTGCTTGCGTTGAAATGGTAAACTATGACATTTTGGATAAAAGATGTTGGAGAATAGCCTTGTACAACTATAAAGTTGTCGACATTTGTATGGAACAAGGACTTTAATGGCTGTTACTGCAGAGATAAGGGGGCATTACCCTTCTTCAAGGATGTTCACGCTTCCAGTTGACGTGACTGAGCTTCAGGTGGACATTCACCACAGGCAGCCCTGTCTATGAAACCCTCTACTGTCTTTATCAAAGCCGTCCCAGAGAGCAGCTGCCAATGTTAATTCCTTTTTTTTGGGGGGGAAGGGTATTTATCAGGACAAAAAACACCAGTATCTGAAGGACTAAACTATCTCCATCCTGTAAGTAGGCTTAACTAGTCAAAAACATAATAGCTATGAGTCTATGTGATGTATCTCCTCCTTCCACAAACACTAATTAGCAAAGCAATTAAAAATTTTGTAGTGCTGATGCTTTTTCAAGGTCATGCTACTCACAAAGTTAGTTTGCAGAAGTCCCAGCCTCGTACGTACCGAGACTGAGGCTGGAGTTAGACAGGGAAAAGTGCAAATTTCCCAGTTATTAAAACCTTAAATGTCACTGCCTCGATCTTTTGTGCAACGTCTGTCAAGGTGACACATTAGGGGAGGGAGGGGGTGCAAACAAAAGGCCGGCCCCCCGGTACAGGGATCGTGACACGGTGGCGAGAGACAGCCACTAATTAGCGCCTCTATGAAGTGCATTTCCAAAATATAAAGGAAAGCCGAGATGCCCACAGAGAAGCTGAAATCCCCCCCGCTCCCATGTACAAGACCCTCCGCAGGAAAGGGAATGTGCCCTCTCTCCTGCCTGATGGCCCTCCTTCCTATTAATATCCTCTGGCTTTTACACAGCCTTGGAATGGCCGGGCCCTCTGCGCTCTCCGGGCCTACTCCCGCCTCGCCTAAAAACAAACAGCAACGCGGCGGTTAAGGACCCCGGCCTTATGCCAACACTTGCCGGTTGGAGACCCAGCATGAGTGAATGACTTTACCTGGATCACGTTAGTGAGATCCAGCTGCGTAATTGGGCACGGATGCAGCGTTGAGCATAAAGCTAAAGGGATTGTGCGGTTCTGGGGAAAAAGGCAGCCTGGATCTTGGTGGATTTGTGGGATTTTGCCTTAAAAAGGCCTGTGTGTATATTTACATAGATCTGAAAGTATAATATTGCTCCTCTGTACATCGGACATCAGCATTCCCAGGAACGGTGTCTAAGGTGGCCCAGTAGATGGATCTTCTGCTACGTATTTATTATGCTTTATGCTCCATTGACCAGAATCTCAAATCTTTATGTCTCTCGGCAGATTTCTTTTCTTTCTGTTATGAGCTGCAGCCTTTTTTTTGTATAGATCCTCTGTGGATTTTTTTTCTCCCTTTGTTTCTTCTGGCCTTGAAATGAGCCGCACTTTGCCATATACAGGAACTGGCCAGTTGAAGGTGCAGCTCGTTTTCACCTCTGGCCGCTTGTAGGCAGGAGACCACTGTTCCGCCAGCAGGCTGGGGTGTTTCAAGGTAAAAGCAGAGAAAAGGAGAAATGTCACTGAAAATCGCCAAAGACTGAAGGGGTGACGGGACAAGGCCGCCATTGCTCCACTCTCATTGGCTCTTGTCATCCCAGCTGGCTATCACAGACCAGCCTGGCTGAATAGCAGCCAGCTGGGCCTCCTGGACCTGCAATTTCCTATACTGTAAATCCTAACATGCATTCTTTTATATTTCATGACAGATGCCACCTCCTCCAGCCAGGCTCAGATTTGATAGGGAATACGCAATGTACTTTACTGCTCCTCATAGATGTGCCATGTCTTTCAGTATTCGCTTTTAAACGCGCAGCGGCAGAGGTAAAGAAATGGCTCGGCATGCATTGCATCACTCATGGCTATTAGTACATTAGCCCACTCGTAACACGGCCGCCACACATTTTGTACCTAAAGACGTTATTTTCATGTTTATGAGCCGAAAACCTCCCCCAATGATTAAACATCTCCGTTTTCTTTCATTCTCACGTGTTCCACTTCTAGAATTTTAAATAACGTTAATTAAAGATTAGACATAGAATTGTGCATTGATTTACTGCTGTGACTTACCTAGCTGGCACTACGTATGTGGTTACAGAGTATTAGTGGACACTCTTCTGAGTAGTCAGATTTGAGAATTCTGTAGCACTGTGTCATAGGTATTTTAATTTATTTGTGATTTACATTCGAGACTCTGGGGTCACAGTACATGGAGTGTACACTATACCCGTAGTTAGCAGTTTCACCAAGAATGTAGGTTCTTAAATCTTAAATCTCTGGGGTCCTTTGTCAAATTAGATCTTTTAAAATTGGACTAGATTAGGAGAAACGTAATAATGCGGCATTTATAAATGTATCAGGTTTGCTCTCCATAGACAAACACATTAACCAGGTAAACTTATCCATGGGATTTTGATGTCATTTACCTGATAGTGACATCTGGACCCGTTTCTTTTTAATAAGTAGTTTATGATTTATGATGTACTTCTAGCGGGTAAACATGTTATTAAGTGATACTGTATTACAGTGAGTTACACCAGAGTTACAGTTTTGGGATCTTAATATTCTACAGCTTGCAGCACTTTTCACGACACGTGGACTGAACCCCAGTTATGTGGCACAGCATCTCATCTCGTATATGAGGGAACGATCTCGTTACTTCAAAGGCCGCTGCTTCAAGATGGACGGCCTACTCAATTTGGTCTGCCAGCCTCCTGGTGGGGTGCTCCAGTCACGGAGCCACGCCCGGAAGCCCGGGCGGCGCTTAAAAGCGGGAAGCGCTCCGGCTCGGAGTCTCCGTAACGAGCGCGGAAAGGAAAGGGCGGGAATGAAGCGTGGCCGCTCCTGTCAGCCTAATTGCACGTCACGCATCACGGCGATGCAGACGGCGGCAGAGAAAAGCCGAAGGAATCAAAGTTTATCATCAATTATTCAGGTGGAATAACAGCATCTCTCGGCGTTGTGATGAGATGGGCCACCGGAGGCATATCTCTCTGACGAGAAGGCCTGGGCTTGGGATTAGGGTGGGGGGGGGCTCTGTTTTGTCACCCTGGGCCTCCTGAGTGGATCACAAACGAAGGCTGCTCCCCCGCTGTTCGGCTTGCGCAGTTGAGTACCCTAGATCTCCATGGCGATGCATTATTAGCAGTTACAGTTAGCAAGATGCTATTGGCTATTCGGGAGTTGCTATTAGCTTTCCTGAGCAGAGGAGGTGTGAGCCTGCTAGTTTGTTTCCTCTGAGATTTCGGGGTGTGTAACCCTTCCATCGCACACTCCTGTGCCATGCCGCCTCGTGTCTCTGACGCCCGGTGGAAATAGCCATCAGTGATATTTTGCTTTTTCCCATTAAGGGGGGGGGGCTAGCAAAAAGGAAGCCAGCAACAGCAGCAGGATAATACCCACATGACTGTTTACATCTGTAATTGTATCAGTAATTATTGCTATTCAGATTGTGTGTATAGATCTTGTGATTAAGCAGAACAGCTAATTTGTGGTTATGATTTACCCCCTACCCATTGTAGGGAGTACCCACCCCACCCTCCCCCAATTGCCATTGGCCAGTTCAGCCTATTTCACCTATTTTTATGCCGCTGTATTTGTACTGTGCGTATAAACCCCTGTGCACAGCCCCTGTTTCACACTGTCCTGTGGTTCACACTATAGGTCCTGAGAACCCGTCACTGGCTGTCTGTACATCACACCGCGGCCCTGGGGGAGCGTTATTGTGTGCTGCTGTATCCTCAAATATGGATGGTATCACAATAAAGCCCACTTACCGTGTAGCCAAATACCTTGCTTAATATAACCTGTTAGCAGCCATTCTGCGCCATACGTCTTCGAGCACTTTGTCACTAATTAAAAAGGAGAAAGTGAAATTAGGATCTACACACCGGCCTTCGTCACGGCCCCCCTGCATCAGTATGGCGAGTTCCATGTGAAGCGGTTTGAGATGCAGACATCATGTCATATTTATTACGAGACTACCAGCTATTTGTCCGTCTGAGTGTTTTCCTCTTGCAAGGAAACGCAGTAAATTACTGCAGGGTCGGGCCAAAAATGATCGTGATGAAAAATGGGGGTTTGGGATACTCCGTTCCCTAGGTACCTTATGACCGTATTCTCTGCCAGCTCGAGTCAAATTCAATTACTGTGCCCGTTGATTGGTTTAATGGTCTTTATAAGGGAGACGGACTCATCAACAATAACAATGAAACATGAGGCGTAATTGCTTTTCCAACTATATTTAGCCAAGCTGTACTTCAGCAAATCACTGCTGTGCATTGGAATTAAGAACAGAGAGTAAAGTGTGTGAGTGTAGTCGCTATGACTTTTGCACTTTGCATTTTTTTGTGCGAACGCCTGAAATCCAAAGGCATTTAAATTGGATTTTATTTTCTCCCACCCTTCAAAATCCATGCAGTGCCTTGAAATAATGTTCACCGTTCCATGAAAGCGGCTGAGATGCCTTCAGATTAGACCCACCTGCCTGAATATGGTCTTTCAGTTAACGAGTGCATTAACCATCAAGGACTAAGAGAGATGCAGGGTTATTGAACATCTGTTTCGGCGTATTCCGGCCTGTCATTAAATGTGGGCTGTGTTCCGAGACATGCAATGTTCGCTTAGAGCGGGCCGACCTCCCAGACATGGGAGAAGAGGACGGTAAGAGAGGTCTCCGGAAATGCTAGAGTCGAGAGGTCTTTGTCAGAGATGTGTAGACAACAGCTCAGTGATTCATGGATTTAGCAGGAACAGAGGAGGAAGAGGTGGGGAAAATGGCCTATGTGAACATAAAGGATACCGTCTAGCGCAGGGGTGGGCAATCTTATCCGCAAAGGGCCGGTGTGTATGCAGGTTTTCGGGATAACCCTAAGGTCTGCTGTTCAAACCCAGGTGTGAGAATTTTTCACTCAATCAGTCTGCTGACTAGTGATGTAATTAAAGAGTTGCAGCGAAAACCTGCATACACACTGGCCCTTTGCGGAGAAGATTGCCCACCCCTGGTCCAGCGGAAAGTCTTCAACGGGTTATTTTTAAGTACCTGGTGCCGTTTGTTTATTCAGCACTCAGGGACAAGTGCTGTTTATAATTTATCAGGCCATTTTCTTCAGTATCTACTTCAATCGAATTATTAGACATACCAATGCCATACCCTAATACTGTCTTGTGAATGCAAGGTCACTGCTCCTTATCCCAGGGTTAGCAGATTTATATTGGGGTGGGCTGCCTTTGAACAAGGTCCTTAGCCCCCAATTTCTCCCTGCTTTCCTATTTGTACGTGGCTTTGGACAAAGGGTTCTGCAAAATGTAAAATGTAATTCTGTGACTAAGACACCTCCTCCCTCCCAGGCCACGGTTTGAACGTCTGAGTAGCTTGGTTGACGGAATCAGGAGACCATGGATCTTTATAAATTGCGGGGGCAGGGGGAGGGTGGGTCCTATTTCTGAGTGAACTATACATGTATTCTGAGTAACAAATGCTGTTTTGGTGGGCAAGAAGGGAGAGGATGCGCTACAGTGCACACGCAATCACACCGCTACCCGGGTGCTACAGTGCACACGCAATCACACCACTGCCCAGG
>JAODKM010000075.1:19509742-19521245 GCA_026780845.1 Petrocephalus sullivani
GGATGCGCTACAGTGCACACGCAATCACACCGCTACCCGGGTGCTACAGTGCACACGCAATCACACCACTGCCCAGGTGCTACAGTGCACACGCAATCACACCGCTACCCGGGCGCTACAGTGCACACGCAATCACACCGCTACCCGGGCGCTACAGTGCACACGCAATCACACCGCTGCCCGGGCGCTACAGTGCACACGCAATCACACCGCTGCCCGGGGCGCTACAGTGCACACGCAATCACACCGCTACCCGGGTGCCGCGCTTTGACAGCAACGCGGCTCTGCTCTGGGCTTGCTGTCAAAAATGAAAGCAGATCGCTTTACAAGAGGCTCACTGGGAAGGAGGAAAATCAAGCAAATGTCCTACTGGCACCCCCTATTGGAGGGAATGGTGGCATCCTTCCCATGCTCAGAGCTGGATTGTACTTTCACATGTTATTTATTCAGCCTATGCTTATCCAAAGACTTGCTCAGCCGGGAACCAGTGGTGAAATTACTCAACCCTGAGATTTGGACCAGTGACCTTCGGATTATCTGCTGAGTAACAGACTGCTCGCAAGATCACCCGTCTGCTCTGAACCCACAACCTCCCGATTACAAAGCCAGCAGCTAATGCCCTACGGCACAGGAAATCCTTTATGTTTCAGCAACTGTAGCAAAGGAGAAGCTACCGTTTTACACACAGACAGATGGAGGTGCATGCCAGGTGGTCATATATCTATAAAAGGCAACGAAGAATGCAAGAGTAGAACAACCCAGCTCTTCCAGTGAGGTTCTCCAAATTGCAGCCCCGCCGATGCACATTACTGCTGCCTGACGGTTCCCTGATCTGTGGCAGTCTAATTACCGCCACAAATGTCTGCCGGGGTCACCGCTGAAGAGATGACGGCATAAGATCAATATCAGTGGTGAAAAGAAAATGGCTGCTCATCTGTGTGTGAGTACATGAACCACTCGTGTGCAGTTATAAGGTGGTGTGTATAAGCCCACTCTGATTTAGGGCATGACGTAAGTCAAACTGAATGTCTTTAGTTTATTGTACGCCTGTGCATAGTCCAGTAATGGAGTCTCAGAACCAGTTGTCTGGGTCTTTGTCTGAGTTTTACTTCAGCTTTAAAATCCTGTCGCACGTGTAAGAGAAATACATAGGCGAGCAACCTTCCTCTCTGAAAACCATTCAGATACCATCCACCATCCATCCATCCATCCATCCTCATACACTGGTCAGCGTCACCGGGGTGCCAGTAGCATAAACAAACTCGGGCCAGTCCCCCAATCCAAAGTATTGTTTCAGTCTCATTGAGAAATCCAACTTTATCATTCCCGTCATCTTTGGGAGCAGAGCTTGAACACATCCTTTATACTGCAGCTAGACACAAAAGACATTAAATTCAAGTGTTTCGCTTTTGTGGGCCTTTACTTCAGACACGCACCGCTTCACTGACGGGACTCACAATGCAGCTCGCTGAACAATGACGAGAAGTAAGTTAATACTTTCCTCTCCTCAAACAGATAAACAGCATTTTCAGATCCGTTACTTAATATGCAAGTCTGGTAGGGGATTAAGAGAAAAGGCTTGGATCTTGAATGCGAAACACTCGCAGCCACAAATTAATTCCAAGCACAGCGCGGACAAACCAATGCGGCGACAAGCAGCTAAGTTTAGCACAATCATAGTCGGAATAACTTCTGAATAACTGCCTAAATGGGCTAAACAAATTGCCTTGTATTTCAGCTCCATCTAGGCAATTTCCTTCTTCTCAAGGAGCGTAATTGCTGTTTTGAATTCTGAATGTTGTCTTTCATCGCGCGCTCCTCCGCTGGAGCTAGCACGGGAGATGTGTTTTTGGCGCGTCACGGAAGGGCGTGGATGCTGCTGGAGGAGAGTCTGGCTGTCTCCAGGCCAGTAGCCGACCTTTGTTTGGGGACAGCTTGTCTGTGCGAGGGTGGCTCCCATTCCTTGATTAAACTGAATGAGGGAGAGCAGAGAGGACTGCGAGCATTGGGGGCCATTAATATATCCCTTGAGGTTGTTTACCTCTTTCCAAAGCATCGGATATAATAGCATGGCATCATTTATTTTTATTTACTCCATAATTTTTCCAATCAATCACTAAATCAAAGTTTTATTTGTCACATACGCAGTTCTACTGGGTACAATGTGCAGAGAAATGCTTGGTTGCCAAGCTCCAAGACTGTAAAATAGGGAACATAAGGATAAAGAGACATTAGACATTCAAGAATAATCATACATGTCCATAAATAGTTTGCAATGTCATAAGGTGCAAAAAGTTTAAACATAAATATACCAGTATTTACATTAGAAAACTGTGCATATATATGTTGAGTGGGCTGTAGAGGAGTCTTCGGTTACACCTTGGTCTGGACAATGTCCATTTAGATTGACTTCTTCACTACATATGTGGGGGGGCTTTTCTGGCTACCTTGGCATCTCACTTGACTTCCACTGACTAGCCTGGTTATAGCTCTGTCATGAAAACATCCTTTGCTCTCAGGTGGTGGGGGATTTGCCAACGTAAACATGAAAGGTCATGTGACTGTATGACAATGATTTATAATATCAGATCAAACGGACAGCAGAGTTGGCAGTATGAGCACACTGCTGATCGCATGTCAGAAGGGTGTGCAACCAACCCACCCCCCCGGGCTTGGATACATGCGGCGATACGATGTGACGGTGTGGGGTGGAGTCGATGTTCGAAAAATAGGGGGACCTGGCTGGCCATGGGGGTCCTCAACATGACGTCCATAGACACATGTGCCGTGTGTGGATGGGTGTTGTCTTGTTGAAAGACTGTACCAGGGTGCTGTCTCAGGGGGTGAGACACGATGTCATGATGTAGCGCTGTGCCATCAGGGTCTCCCAAATCACTACCAGAGATAACCTGAACTCATACCCTATGGCTCCCCACATCCTTGATAACAGGAGTAATGGTGGTGTATCTCTCCCCAGCTCTGGCAGGATTGGTCCTCTCCCCTCGGCACTGCCATACGCACACTCCTCATCCGTCCATGCCGCCCAGTTACGGCACCACTTCCAACACAACACCGGGCAATTGTGACATCTGCATGCCCCACACGCCGGGCAATTGCACAATACGGCCTCAGGCGAACCCACAATGCGACCCCTATCAAGTGCTGGTAATGCTGTGTAATACATCTACGAGGCATCCGCTGTATTTCATGACTAGACGTGCCAGCTCCTTGCAAATCGAATCATTTACATAGCCATCGCTGGTCTGCACATGTACCAAATTACATCCAAATCGGACCATTATTTCTGGGTGCTTAACTTTTTTGTCATTGAGTGTGTGTGTGTGTATAGATATGTATGTATATATCAGACTGTTCATTTAATCAGGATTGTCAGTCCATTGCGTTGGGATCTGTAAGCCAATAAAACCACGCAGAGTTACAGTGTGGTTACATACAGCGATGATTTTACGGGCTAGCCTCAATTGAAAATCTTACCTGTCTAATTTGATGCAGTGGTTTTATCTGCCTGGAGGCCTAAGTTTATATATATGCCAGCTCTGAGTTCCCCACAGGCAAGAATGAAATAAGAGCTTTTGAAGAGCCGGTCGAGATGTATCCTCATGTGTTGACATTTGTTGTCGAGAGCAGGCCTCTCGTGTTGAAATTTTTGCGCTGACCCCTGCGAAGCGTTTCATCCTTTCCTTGTGCCTCGGCGTACTCGCAAAACGACACAGCTCACCCCCCGCCGCCCACCTCCCACCGCGAGCTCTCGCGTATGGCTGCCGATCACAGGAAATACCCGGGAAACCGGCACGCCTTTGCTGCAGACCTCGCCAGCACTTGGCCTGGGGCCTGCATTAGCCTGTAGCGTACTGATCATTAGCTGCAGGAATCTGATTTCTATTTTAACGCCACTACGATATACTGTATGTCAGGGAAGGCGGTAATATAATATAAGGGTAGGAGGCAGTGTACTTGTCAAAAACATAGCGGTATCTCGTACATAGATACGAGAAATCTCTGGTTCTTGTACAGTTTCCGGCTGTAGAACTTATTGGAGGTTGTTCTGGGGGAGTGGGGTGGTATCAGCTAATGTAAAAGAATCAAGAAGAAATTTTAATTTACAATTGATTTTAGTTCACTTGATACATGAATGGGAGACCTCTGAGGGGGTGCAAATAGGGGGCAGGTAGGATAATAAGTGCTGTCCATTTAGAAGAGAATGAGGACTTGACTTCCTGTAATATAAATAAGTATCATAAGCAGTTTCAATATGAATAATCCCCCAGTATGTTAATTGGGAAAGTTAATAATGGAGATTTATAGCTAACAATTACACCAGTTATATGCGTTTGTGCTGTGGGTGAAAACTCGATGGAGTTCTCTGGGGAACTCTATGCTAATCCCACACACGCCCACAGAACTAAGGCTGGATTCAAATGCACTCCAAAAGAAAGCAGCAATTTAGTCTTGTTAGTCTTTGGACAGTTTGTTGTGAAACGTACAATATCGCAGCCATACATGTGGTGTGTGGCTCAGTGAGTCGGGACACTGCTTGTAATTTGGAAGGTTGTTGGTTCAAATCTCAAAGTGGCTACAGTGATTTCACTCTTGGGCCCATGAGCAAGGCTCGTATCCCCCAGTGGCTTCCGAGACTGGCTCACTGTTCTTTCTTCAAATGTACATTGCTTTGGATAAAACCACCTGCTAAAGGTCATGTAAAATATTCCCATGACAAAATTATAGACCCCCGAACGTGTTCCCCCGATACGGGCTACTGCTTCATTCCCCTCACAAGCCACTGAATCACGACCCATCACAGGTAGTAAACCCAGTCTCCTCTTCCTGAGCTGCACACAGTTTCATGAGAGGTTAAACGTATAAATAAAAGCCACCTAATGTCACCCTGTCCCTACGCTCAACACCTGTCTGTTAAATCAGCTTAAGTGATTACTGTGATTTTCAGGAGCAGCTACCCTAAAAAACAGGTACCGGCGACGGGCTAAAGTATCCTGCGGTGACGATGATCTTGTCGGGAATTCTGAGACGACAAGAGCAAGACACCGTAGCTTCCCTTCCCACATCACATCGTTCCCACTAGACACGTTTCTAAAGATGAGAGTGAATATATATATATTTTTTTTTTGACGAGAGCCACAAAAAATGTCATTACTGCAGCCTTGTCTCAGCTGAATATGGCCCCAGATTACATGAATTATTCATTCAACAGCTTGTTCCCTGTGCAGTGATGACTTCCAGCGCATCCTTATTTATCTGCTTTTTTTTATTATTTTTCGTTGACTTGTTTAACACTTTCCGCAGCCGGACCGCCGTCACGAGGCTGTATACATGGGATGACATCGCCACCACAAGCATCACGGTACCTTCCGCGCAACTATTGGCCTTTCCTGTGCCTCCAGCGCCACCTAGTGTACGTTTGTCTGCATTTCCAATTTAAGATTTCCATTTTTTGTTAGCAAACATATAAGATAAATTTAAATTTGACGACTAACAAATTGAATGTGATGACTGCTTCACTTGATGTGAATAAGCATTACTTTATAGAAATATGCAGGCAAAATATGCTATTAAACTCCTGATGTGATTACTGATGTTTACATTATCTGAATATCTATATACATACTGTTAAAACACATTTGTCATCAACAAAATGTCAACAATGGAAGGTTTTTTTTTCGTCATTTAGTCTGACTATAACTTGCAGTGAAACTCTGCTATAATAAGAATAGTGAGAGAAATAAAGACATGATAGTAAAAAACATAATGAATATGTAATAAATAAGGAACAGTAAGGTTACACTGCAAAAACTGAGGGAAGAGCAGACACAACGTGGTCTCTTGGTCGGCTTTGGGTTCTGCTGCCCACTAATTATTCCAGCTGTGCGAGAGATGCAGGGAGTGAGCCGGCCTCCTTTCAGCCAGTTCTGTAGTCCGGGATCCTGATGCAAGGTGCAAGAAATGAGCCAGACGTGCCTGTATGGGAAGTCAGGAGGGCCGCAGGCCGCCCCGTCCGTCTGTCTCGCCCAATTACGGGAGCAGTGATCCGCGTGCTGGGAGCCCATCCCGGGAAGTGCCCGCAGGACACATGCCCTAGGAGTCCTGCACACGCACACACACGGGCACACACATGCATGGCACACACACAAGCACGGACACACATGCATGGCACACACACATGCATGGCACACACACACATGGACACACACACACACGCACAGACACACACATGCATGGCACACACGGACACACACATGCATGGCACACACACATGCACGGACACACACATGCACGGCACACACGGGCATACACACACATGCACGGACACACACATGCATGGCACACACACGCACGGACACACATACATGGCCTACACGCACGGACACACATGCATGACACTCGTACACACACACACGGACACACACATGCATGGCACACACATACATGGCACACACACGCACGGACACACACATGCATGGCACATACACACACACGGACACACACATGTATGGCACACACACATGGGCAAACACACACACACGGACACACATGCATGGCACTCGTACACACACACGGACACACACATGCATGGCACACACACACGGACACACATGCATGGCACTCGTACACACACATGCATGGCACACACACATAAATGGCACACACACGCATGGACACACACATGCATGGCACAAACACACACACACACGGGCACACACACATGGGCAAACACACACGCACGGACACACACATGCATGGCACACACACACTCACATACATGGCACACACACGCACGGACACACACATGCATGGCACACACACACACATGGACACACACATGCATGGCACACACACATGGACACACACATGCTTGACACACACACGCCATATTTAATCTCCATATTTAAAGCCCCAGTTCTCCAAGACCAGTATATTTTTGCAGTGATTTGACACTGAACAGGCAGACAGAATAACTGGGCCTATTGTGGTTGGCTGGATTATCATGTGCTGAGAGTCTTTCATTAACTTCTCCATCGACTTCCATTGCTGGGTTCTGGTGACAGCTCATTGCATATTCCACCTATAATTTTGGTGCGGGGGTGGGTCCTTCACCCCAAGAGAGCGTCTCAGGTGACAAGGACATCTGTTTACGTCATCTGATCACCAGTCCTTAGACTGATTTCTTTGTGGCCTCCTGGTCCAGAACATAGACTAGCTGTTTGTGCCCATACAACCCAGCAGCCCATATGTTAGGCCTCGCCCCATTTGGTTTCCATTTCTCTGAAGCCAGACTGCTTCTTTTTCCTTCCCCTCAGTCATTTCCAATCACATACCCAAACAGACCCTCTACCCCATCTCCCTCTCTTCCTGCACTACATGCCCTTTCACCTGCAGGGGGCGCCCTTCTTTCTTCTGAAAGCAGAGTCCATATTCACAGAGCACAGGTCTCCACTTGCAATGAAAGGCAAGAGATCATGTTTAATCAACGTCTCAAAGTAGAAGTACTTAATGTGCTTTTAATTTAGGTTTTTTTTTTTTTATTACTTTTACTTGGGTTTATTAGGCTGTGATTCTCCAGAAAGCAGAAACCCGCCACCTCAGTTACTAAAACGTTTGCGTATTTAATACATCACATTTGAAAATCCTTATGTTCAGCCCATTTTATTTCCTTAGGAAATAACTTGACAGTATTTTGCTCCTGAAAATCATCTTCAGCAGATTAAGTAAGAATGCCCAAAATTTTAATTTCTGTGCTTATGCAATATGTATTATTTATTTGCTTAGCAGTCATTTTTACTGATGTTATCCAACCAAATACTTAGCTTGTGCATTTAAGGTTGTTTACTTTGCCTTTGGGTGTAACAGCATAAGTATAAACCCAGCAATCTAAAAGTACAGTTGCACAAATAACTGCTCCATAGTTTATGTTAGCTGTGATATAGCGCCCATCTCGGGCATCTCACCAGAAATGCAGCGTATCAGTCAGAAACAATAATATCTAGTATTATTGCAGAAAAGTCACTGAGGACACGACCGAGTTGAGAGTTCAAGAATGGGGAAAGAATGAAGGCATGAGTCAAATATATTGTGAGGGTAAAGGCCAAAAGCCTGTCCAGCCAGCCTGAATATGCTGATCGTGCAGTGGGTGCCCAGCTGACCCCATTACATTAAGGTGACATTAACAATGTCAGCCGGTGGTGCTGCTGCATCTATTGTATGAATACAGGGACAGGAACAAGGTCAGCAAGACACGCACAGACCCGGGGACACGGGGAGGGGGGTCAATGTGAAAACGGGCAGGTGACAAAGCGCTATGGGGGCACATACAACTGCATCAGTAATATAAGGTTCATTTCCTGCTAAACGTAAGATTATCTGCCTGTTTTGTCATAAATAATAGCTACCACTAAATACTTGGTTAATCACAGAAAAATAACACTGGCTAAACCCTGTTTGAGATGCTTTCGCTTGCCATCGCTACCGAGAGCGGAGGTGTCGCTGCGTGGATGCTGCCCGGATTGCCTGGAATCAGTAGGATGTGCCGTATATGGTAAAACAAAAGCTCTAGGTGATTAATTTGTCGAATTGCACAACTAGACAACATGTCATCTACGTTTAATCCATATGTGACATTCTGACGGAGCAGTGGGCAGTTAATTTGGCGTGTGGGGAGCTGTAGCTTGCTCAGGGGACCTTAGTGGTACCATACTGGTCAGGGATCAAAACTAGCCACCTTTCAATCACAAGTTCACTTCCATAACCATTAGGCCACCATTGTCTCAGCACATTATTTGCCTGGGAAGTGATCGAAATTCTAAATTTGATGACTACTGATTGTGCTATCACACCATTGTAAAGTTAAACTATTGCACGTCAAACCATCGTAAAGCGAAGATCATCTGTATTTGTATATTTGTAAAATTACAGTGAGCTCCAACACTTGAGTGACATGTAAAAATTCCATTTTTTCCCACCGAAGATGGAGATAATCTCCCTACCTCAGGCGTTTGGGCCGAATTGTTCTCAAAGGGGTGGGTCAGTATCCACTCAAAGTAGCATTGGTCTCGTTTCTGTACTAGATTAAAGGCAGCGTCTTTAGCAAAATTAATAAGCTGGCTAATTTGCCACAATACTGTCGTGCAATGCCACTTTAATTCCATGTCCAGCTTCAAATATGCAAAACGGCATATTTTATGGCTTTTTAATGCATTTAAACATTGTAAATATTTAATACTTCATCTCTGGCCTTTTTCAGTGGCGACCAGGAAACTGATCGGACACAAACGGATCAGATGAAATCTGAAAACCCTTAGTAAGCAAAACACCCTGGCCAAGATTATGTACTGAGCATGTAGCTGGAGCCAGAAGGCAGAAATTGCAAATGCAAATTTCTAATGGAAAAATAAATGATCTTGATAAAGCATTGTGTACAACGTAGCATGTTTGTCCTAGTGTTCTGATACTACTGCTGTTATTTACTGTAACAACTCAGTAATGGTCCTTGAAAATCAGAAGCAAATGTTTCTTTTCCATGTAACAATTGAAATTCCCTTTTTTAAAAAGTTTGTCTTTTAGGAATTAATACATGATAAATAAATATTTTACTTGCTGAAGCTTGGAATTCGCAGGCTTGCTTGACTCCATTTTCACAAATTGTTCATTAACTTCGTGTCTGTCAGCAGGTTGGAACTCTGTGCTCGTGATGGGAAGGTTACTGATCTGAATCCTATGGTCAGATGAGTGATGTCAACATTGGGCCCTCGAACAAGACCCTAGCAACAGCTGCATGTTGCTTTTGATACAAGTGTCTGATAAATGTAAATATTGACTAGTCTGTGTGAGAGCTGGTGCCCTCTAGTGGAGGGTGATTGACCTGAGTTTAGCTGGCCATATGGATCATGTTTCACTATCTTTAGAAGCAAGAGAACCCCCCACATCTCTCCCAGCTTGGTGGCCACATGCATACTGTACATTCTGCCACATATATCGACGAGGCACGAGCGATCTTTTATTAGCCCAAAATGCACAAAGTGGAAGGACAATACACATGGTGAAAACAAAGTAAATGTAACGCAAACTGATCATATAGTAGCAAATGGAATACTGAAAAAACAGATTAGGTGGATAGTGAGATTGGTCCATTTTGGCAATGGGGGAGGGGTTGCTATGGAGCAGAAGCACATATTTAGGGGCATTAAGACTTGTAATTTTACTACCTGGCTACATGCCTATGATCCTGTGGTGATGATGATGATGATGATGATGACTCCCATACCATCACACAGAGAGGCTTCATCGAAAGTGTGCCCAGGGTACACAAGCTGACTGTACCAGTCATGTGGCAGATGTTGGTTTTTCGCTCTCCCTTGTTAGAGAAGCTCGCCGCCAAATCTCTAAGGAGCAGGACAGTGACTGGCCATTCTGTTATTGACTTTACGATCACAGTGCGGTCATGTGGCGGTTACTCCAGTGATCACACCGCTAGAGGGGAATAATACAAGCTGCTGACACTTTCACATCGAGTTAAAATAAAGAAAATACACTCAGTTACAGAAGAAATAAAGCCTCCAGATGGAGTGTTGGAAATTAAATGAATCTGCACGTGTGACTGTATCGCGGTGATTGTACTGATCAGATGGACAACTGTGGCTGTGCGACCTGGCCTGAAATTCATATTGGGGTGTCATTAGGTAGACTGTAGATGGTATGTAACTGTGGTATGTAATTTGGTTTGTAAATTTCAATAGAACACATACCCATAGCAAATGCAGCAGGAAGCTGTATTCTACTGTTAACTGTGAACACATTTCGAAGTAGTGGTGAATGTTACTTTAAGAATATTTATTGTGCAAAACTTAAATTATAGAAAAATATGGAAAACATTTAACTTAATTTTTCCCTGGTTTCATCACCAAAATACCTTATATTAAAAATGCAGGTTGGTTTGGTAAATCCATATCATTGTGAAAATGGTATTTAATGTACTAAAAGTATATTCAGTATACTAACTTTATATTCTTTTGACCCAGCTTAATTCATTTTTAAATAAACGTTCAATAGATTTAATATAATGCTAAAAACACACTTGCCACATACTATTTAAATAAAATGTTTTAATAGCATACCAAAATTATAGACTATGTAATAATTAATACTTTTTCCTCATGGGGGCTATGAGGGGCAACCACCTTGTGTGGTGTCCAGGGAGTTGGGGGTTAAGGGCCTCGCTCAAGGGCCCACAGACGTGCTGAGGCTGGGCTTGAACTGGCGAACTTCTGATAACAGGCACAAAGGCTTAACCCACACAAACCCAATTCATATTTTTTAATTTTTTTAACAGGCTACACCCATATGCACACGACGGCATCGGTCATAGGTATTTGGGCATTTCACAAGTAGAAGTACAATACAGTACATCAGCACCGGATAGCAGTCTTATATTATATTATATTTATGCATTCACACAGGCTACACCCATATGCAC
>JAODKM010000075.1:19542087-19570872 GCA_026780845.1 Petrocephalus sullivani
CGGCGGGCGCGGGGGCACGCGCCGGTGGGGCGGGGAGCCGTGGGGCGGGGGGGTGGCAGGGCGGGGGGGGGGGGGGATATCTTTTTCGGTCGACCGATCCAGAAACTCGCGCCAGATTATTTACAACTGGAGCGGCGTGTCACGCCAGCGCCGAGAGTGATGGTGATGCTGTAATGTCAGCCCGACAGGATGTGTACGCCAGTGTGACATGTCTGGAGCCTTTTCACCAGGATGGTGCTGTCACCACGAGACAGGCTGGTGGATGGACAGCCGCTGGTCATCTGCAGGTGTATTTATAGCTATAAATATATACCTTCGAGTGGCATTAAATACATATTCTTCAACATAAAGGCTGCTTTATTATATAACCGATACGTATTCCCATTGAATTCTGGGACTTATCCCATAATGAATTAATGTTCTCTCAATAAAGGGAAAAAAAGAGTCAGGGAGATAATGGAAAATAAGCTATAAACTGTCCGTTGTTCATCTTATCGCCAGTGTGTCCTGCCTAGTAATTCATTTTTAAATAGCTTATTACGGCTGACAACGAGAACACTCTACGCCATCGGTTCGAATTAGCCCCGTGACAGCCCGGCCATAATAGATAATTAAACGGCCCCTCACGCACTTAGTTAAACAGAACCTTGGACGTATTGCTACATCCGCGATCGATTATTGCCTCATGGGCTGGGATATTTGGCAAGTGGAGTGATGGCGGTTTTTGATGTCGCGGGGAATGATGCAGTAGATGTGCAGCCACCTTCCGGACGTGGGACCAGATCACGTTAATGGGTTGAATAAACTGGAGAGGGTCCTGCTGCAGAGTTATAGCCCGGAGGCATGTAACCAGAGGCGGAATTAGGAGGAAAGTGCTGGAAGGTCCGCGGCTCGTATCCCAGGAGTCAAAACAATCTGCAATTACCCCCAAGAACATGTATTTCGCACAGAAATCAAACTTCTGGCAAAAAGGTATTTCGGCTTATCGGTGACACATGCTGGGGTGGTCAAAGGAGGTAGGACTCAGTTTATAATGGGAGGTTTTGTAAGGCAGCTATTCTGTTGGTATGAGCTGAACACATTGCCGGTTTGTGGGTACATGGGAAAGGCTCCTCACATTTTCCCCTATATTTTACATAAAGTATTATTAGAGAAGTGGAGAAAGCTCTGCGAGCGAGCCGGATATTATGCCATAACCATATACAGTTTCAGGGCATGATGTAGCATGACCTTGCATAGCTAAAATGGGCAAGGCCTAATACGCGATACACATTCATTTGAGAGAGTGTGTTCCTCTCTAAGAAGGTCTTCCTCACTGTCTCCCAGGGATTTGAGTGTTGCTTTAACTTGTGGGGCATAAAAGGGACCATACTTCATACAGAGGGGAGTCTACTTTATCATTATTCAATGATATGTTTGGAATTGCTGAATGACACGGTAGGGGGCCAATCAGCTTTCAGCTCGGACCCAGGGTATTGCTACTTATGCACCGGTGCTGTTCCCATACAGGATATGAGAGCTTTACAACATAGAAAAGAACCTTTTTTCGTGGGTCAGTGGGAACTGTGAAAGCTGTAATTTTACGCCCTTACTTAAGGGCACCTTCTGAAGGGAGCATGGGAGTTTGATCGCACAGATTTCACGTATGAAGTCAAACTCCTAAAGCCAGCCTCTTGCCCCCTGGTACCGGTGTTCAGGCAAGCTGCAAAGTTAGCCAGACTTATCTCAGAGGCACAGCACAGGGTCCACATGCACTTATTTACTGAGTCAAAGTCACCCCTAGGGGGCAAATAGCTGACAGTGTAACTGCTTCGCTTCCCACGAGAATTTTTATTTTGTATATTTGTCTGTTTGTTGTATGACCAGATAAACCATGTCAGGGAGGATACTTTAAGCTACTTTGGGTTTTACAAACTACTTTAAAATTGAACAGCTCCTGTGCTTGGCTAAATAGTTCTTCTTGTGCTTTGACTGGTTCGGTTCCTTACTTCATAGATTCATCCAGCTGTTTCACATTAACACTCGTGTCCTGTTCGGAGATGACCAGCACTGTCCTCCTCTATGATTCTGTTTCCAAACCCAATGATGCCCCAGATTCCAGAACCTTGCCGACGTGATTCTCGCTTGTCTCTGACCCGCAGTGTAATTACTTAATCATTTTTCTTTAATAGGGCCCAGGCTGACAGGTACGTATTAACCCCAACTGGAGGACTTTGCCAGTCATTCAGAGTTAGAGGCCTTTCCCTAGGGACTAAATTATTTACTTGTGTGTGGAAATCAGTAAATTCAGCCCATATCATGCAATGGCGTACTGGTGCCTTCAAAGTGATACAACGCATTGTTCATGTAGCAAATACAGTACCATTCAAAGGTTTGAACATGGCATGACCATGTCACCTGACCTAAACACAGTAGAACTGGTTCTTAGACCAGAGAGTGAAGGAAAAGTGGATAATGAGTGCTCAACATTTATGTGGGGCCTCCTTCATGACAGCTGGGAAAGCATCCCAGGAGGCTGCCTTATGGAACTGGCTTAGAGGAGACAGTAAGGTCAGCCAGTCCCTGGAGCGACTGGGGCTAAGAGTGGGATCACTCTGCCGGCCATGGGATTAGACCCGGGAACCTTCCGAGTCCCAGCATACTGATTGCCCCTCCCCCCCACAGACGAGTTTTTCTTTTGTTTAATTCTTTTGTTACTCAGTGCATAATTCCATGTTATTTTATAGTTTTGATGTCTGTATTCTAAAATGTTGAGAATAGTACAAATACTCATTTACATGGGAAGGTGTGTCCAAACATTTGACTGGTACTGTATCTGGGAGCAAAAGACTACAAGCTGAGAGAGAGCGTGTGTATTAAATGACATCGCATCTCTAATATGACACCACTCGCGCGCCTTCTGTCCATATCATGTGAATTTACCGTTGGGACTGTGGTCATGTGACTCCTGAGTGAACGATTTGGGGACAAAAATACGGAAAACATGTTGAAATGGCAAGTCTCTCTGCAGCAGGCATGGAGGGGGGAGAGCGTCTCAGAATTTGATTCTCCAGGAAGCATGCTAACTACCAAAGAGTTTGCTGATTGGCCAACAAAGCGCCCCCTCCCCTGTCAATCACTGATTCAAAACATATCATTGGCTAATGGTAACGTAGGCCCCTCTGTATAAATCATGACCCCTGTCCCTTTCTAGTGAAGTGTGAGTCTGAGTTATTTCATAACAAATCAAACTCTACCTATCACCCACTGGGCTATTTGGAAGTTTACAGAGGCACAGAGTGCAATCATCAAGTTGTTTTTGTTTCCTGGGGTGTGCTTTCTGAAGACAGCCTCTTCATCCCGGATGAAGTCTCCTCCAAGAAATGCATCCCTAGAGGAAGTTTGCCAAGTTGTTATTTAGCCAAGTTATTTTTTTATTAATCAAAAAAATCCCTAAAGCTGGACTGAATTGAAAAATAAAGATTTTAATTGTTCTTTAAAAAAAAAAAAGATTTCAGACAGCAAACAGACGGGGTTATAAATTAATGCACACGGCCATTCACTGGAGAATTTCCTTTTATCGGAAAAATTATTAAGTCATTATTTATACCCCAATTAGAAGCCGCATGCTGGCGTGCGGTCGAATGTGGAGGGTGTGTTCTGGCAGCTCCAGGTGTTCGTGAGAACTGCTTTTTCTCCAAAAATCATTAAACGAATAACTATGGCCGCATATATACTAAATTAGATTTTGAAAGTCCTGCTAATTAAAACACTGCATCTCTCTGTCTCCGGTGTTCAGTGGACATGTAATGAAAATACAGGGTTTTTTTTATATATATATTGGGCTACAGCAATTACAGCATGTTTAAGATGATTATCCGGGCCAATAATTGCCTAGGTCGGGCGATTCTGTTCATCTAGCGGTTGGCGAGGAAAGCCTGTGTTAATTGCATGCTGGGTCGTCAGGGCATCACGTAGCCCTTGGGTGACAGCCAGCCGCCCCCCACCCCCCCCGGACCCACCTGCCTATCCACTCCCTGCCTTTCCTATTGGGCATCTCCTCCACTGTCCATCCATATCGACACGTCTTTAAAGGTAGTGAAACAGCTACACGTTAGTGCTATGTAAAATTATAAACACATTATTATAACAGTTTAGTTAAGAAGGTCCTAATTTCTATATTTGACACCCAAACCCCAGCCTTCACACGTCAGGAAGCAGTTGGCCTTTGCTACGTATGGTGTCCGGATCTATCGCTTTGAACATGTAATTGCACATATACCTTCCATTATTTTAGTATTTGTTTATATTTATTTTGTTTCTTATTATTGTTTTTCACAATTGCTCTGTTTCTGTTCTGTGTATTTTACAGGCATAAATTTGCCTATCTTGCTGTTGTACCAGAACTCCCCCCATGGAATCAATAAAATGCATTTTATATCTTCCCAAATAGACAACTGTTAGATCTACAGGTCTTTAATATCCAGGAAGACCGGGAGCATGGGGCTGGGCCTCTCTGACGATAACGGGGCAGCACTTTGTCCCACTTCCTTGTCTCCTTGCCTAGGGTAAGCCAACGGACCCCAGCATGATGGCTGTCTACAATTCTTCACAACCTCCGTGTTTCCAGAACATTCTCAGCTACATTTATCTCTTCTTTGACTTAAAAGAGACATATATTTTACTGAGACTCAATGTCAGCTGCATAGATCAAAGCTCCTACAGTACCTTCCCTCCTTGGACTTTTTGGTTGGGGCTTGATACTTACACCATAAAAGATGTGAAAACTAAAACCTACCTAGTCACGTTTAACCTCCGTGTCCACTTTTCTTGTTTTATGCATGCCTTTGCCATGCGCTCTTACGTGTTACATTACTGACTGCAGACACTCACTCCGCATTAAGTACCTTCTTCAGTCAGCAACTGCTCACAAATACAATGGTAGTAAAAAATTCATTTTCGGGCCAATATGCACATTTATGCCTGACAGCAACGTACGCTGGAATCAGAGAGATCTTTGAAGCAGAATGCACGAAATGTTGTTAAAAATGTCCACTTTGTGATGGGTAAAAAAAAAAAAGAGTGTTATCACTTTCCCTGTGAGGGAGGGGGCGATGAGGCGGGGAGAGGGAACAGATTTCCTGTATATTATTCAGACGGGCGGGATTAGCAGATAGCAGCGGCTTCTGCTGATTTGTCTTGGCTCTGTTTCAGTCACGGCGGACTTTGAAATAAACAGATATATTTAAACAGTGAGGGGAAATCTGTGCCTAGTGAAAAAAGTTATCACTGCGGATGGGCAGGGGGATGTTCGTCAGTCCGGTGCTGGAGTGATACTCCCCACCGACCCTTTAAATATGGCTGTGTAAATCACAGTAAATCTTCGGGAGTTTATTCTGTAGTTTACAGAGGCACTGGGGTCGCACTGCAGTCCTGGGGGGAGCGAGGGGGATTAACTTATCTGGGGTCCATAGGCTGACATCAGCACGGACACTCGGCTGTTGCTGATTTTACTAAACCGGGGGTCTCAAACTCAAATCACCTGGGGGTCACTGGCTAGGAGCTCTTCGCCTAAGGAGGGCACTTTGGCTGTTTTTGGAGCCCGAAAGAGTGCCGAGTGAGAATAATCTGCTAATCAGCGTGAAGGGAGCTGTTGGTGATGCTTTGCCAAGGGCGGGGATGCCGGCGAATCGATCAGCGGGCCAGATTTAATAAGGTTAGCGTGGCAGGGCGGGAGCTGTGGTGTGCTGTGGCCCTAGCAAAGCTCAGGCATTAATCCACTCCTGCATTTTAACAAACGTTTACAGCTGTTTATGGGCCGTACAGCAGCAGCTAATATGTACTTGGAGGTTATTCAATGGCCTCAGTTCCCCTGAACTTCTGAGGATATCAAAAGCAGTCATTGACTCGTTATACTGAAGGCGAGTGGCATGAGCCCTTACAGAGACAGTCCCTCCTCCCCCCCCAGCCCCTCGAGACATGCCAAATTAAATTTTTACACATTGACCTTGATGGCATAACCAGCACATCGTGGGGTGGGATGGTAGCATGGTTGTTAGCACTGTTGCCTCACACCTTGCCTGGGTTGGAGTCTCTGCCATGCCTCCATGTGTGTGTGCATGTTCTCCCTGTGTCATCATGGGCTTTCTATAGTTTCATTTTGTTTGGTCGAACCAGACCCGTCTGGCCTAAGAAATGTAAAAAGTTCATGCAACTCTGTCACTCTGGATAATAAAAGCTAATCTAAGACCAGGACTAAGATAGCAAAAACTAAATAAACTGACACAGGAACTTGGTGACAATCCATCCAAAACCTAAAGAAAAAAGCTATATATATATATATATATTATATATATAAGTTATTGCCCAGTGGAGATGCTTAAATTACCTACATTAAATATTTATGAGAATTTGAAGCATTTCCTTGGGTTGTTTCCAGGCTCCTGAAAAATAAAATTAAAATATAAGGTAGAAGTAAATGTTTTATGCCTGTGCCCTAAAGTTACTTGGTGTACTGTTATGCGGCAACGGGGCGATTCGGAAATTATGAGTGAGATACGGCAAACAGTAAAAGTGAGAATAGCACATGGCATTACCCTCCACTGTGCAGGAGACGTCTGCCGTCTTCTGGCGATGCGAGCAGTACCAGGGTTATCAAAGGACAAGGGCCCCGTTCCGTTTGGTCACCGCCGCCTACCTGTCTGAACACAAACCCCACCTAGAGCTGCCAGATAGCGTCAGGTTTAGTCAAGTCACTTTACCGTCACTTTACATGTGAAATTGTGTTCTTGCAGAGCACCGGCCAGCTAGAACAAAAACGGCCGAACAATATATACTGAACAATAAATCTTGGATATTAAAAAATATACACAACAATGACTCAGTGCAAGTAAACAGTACAATAAACAGTAGGTGCAACACAGTGCATATAGACTCTGTGTGTGTGTGTGTGTGTGTGTGTGTGTGTAAGTGTGTGGGCTTGCATAGATCACTTTTGAGTACCAAAATGTCCCCAAAGTGTGGTAAAACCTGAAATTTACCTACTTTTGGGGACATCTTTTCAGGTCGCCATTCGTAAAACCTCAATTTTATAAAAATCTGTGAATGGAATAAAAAAAGTAAAAATGTCTTGTATTTGGGTTGGTTACTTATGGTTAAGGTTAGGGCTGGGTTGGGGATAAGGGTGTCGTGACTGGGATTAGGGTTTTCCCCTTAGAAATGAATGGAAGGTCCCCATTTAGATAGGTATGCCGAGGCTGTGTGTGTGTGGACATATTTATATTACGTTGTGGGGACCCAATGTCCCCGCAGTGTGATAAAAAACAGTTATTTTCTACCTTGTGGGGACATTTTTTTGGTCCCTATAATGATAACCTCAATTTTATAAACATCTGTGTCTGCAATCAAAAAACTAGAAATGCCAAAAGTCTCATATTTTGTTTGGTTACTTATGGTTAAGGTTAGGGCTGGGTAGGGGTTAAGGGTGTCATACTGTAGTTGGGTTCAGGGTTATGCCCGTAGGAATGAATGGAGTGTCCCCATAAAGATAGAAATACATGGTATGCGTGTGTGTGTGTGTGTGGGTTTGCATAGATCACATTTTGGTACCAAAATGTCCCCAAAGTGCGGTAGAACCTGAAACTTCCTTACTTTTTGGGACATTTTTTCAGGTCACCATTTGGATAACCTCAATTTAATAAGAATTTATGAATGCAAACAAAAAAGTGAAAATTCCAAAAGTCTTATATTTGGGTTAGTTACTTATGGTTACGGTTAAGGCTGGGTCGGGGTTAAGGGTGTCGTGATTGTGTGTGTGTGTGTGTGTGTGTGCACAACACCATAATAGTGCAATCAATGGGAGCGCTGAACCGAATGAGTCACGTGGCTGAGGGGAGGATGGCATGCGCTGCATGGCCAGTGGTCTTGTGGGGATGAGCACAGCAAACAGGACATTAAAACAACACTGGGGAAGAGCCACTCCCGAATGCCCCCAGATATGATCAGCCCCCAGCAGACACCCTTCCAGCCAAACTATCACTGTCCCCCTTTCCAGGATAAATCTCCCACTCCCCGTTATGGAGGATTCATTCTTTTTACTTCTCCGCTCGCTTGCAAAGCATTTGCGCTACACCAGATTGCAGGGAGGATTAAGAAAGTTTTGTCAATGCAGGAAGAAATACTTAAGGACAGTATACCAGACTTTGTCAATATATTATACTGTGCTATACTACCACACCAAATAGTGCCATGCCATACCACAATATACTATACTATGCTATACTATATTGTCCTATGCTGTACTGGACAATACTGCACCCCCTATGCTGTGACAGAAACTTAGACATTATTTACTTTACCTTAAGGTCTGCTGCATTTGTGACAAGCGACATTGTATCTAAATATAGACTTGTGCATTACTGTATAATGTTTACAAGATCTGTAGCTCTTTGCTGACATTGCTTTATATAAACGTTTCACACCTCTTCATTGTACCATAGAAAGAAAAGCACATCCTTAGATGAATTATACCAGGCTGCAAGTAGTGGGGGCAGACACCTGGTGACCTCACAGCCAAAAGGGCAAATAAGGGAAGAAAAGCTATACATGTGTGCTCAAGCTCTTAGCCAATAACCTACACTTGTTATAAGCTTGAGGTTTTCCTGCTGAATATTTGTAGACGCTGTAAGACATACTGTCTACTTTGCAAAGGGCTTTCAGATCTGCCCAAGTAATCTCCTCATCAGACTGGTGATTAAGAACATTTCCATGACAATACTATAACCATCATTGTTTACAGTACTGTATTATTGTCAGGTCTGTTCCTGCCCAATCCTGTCCTGTCATTTCTCTATTCGGCCAGCAGGTGTTGCTTTTCCTGAGTCCTTTGTGTTTGTTAATTGTTTATAACCCTCCCCTGTTCCTTGTACTTCCTAGTCTCTACTGGCTGGTTTATTGTAATATTTCTTTCCTCTTCCTTACTTAACCCTCACAATCTATATAAGTGTCTGCCTTTGCCCTGTTCACTCAGTCAGTAGATTTTGTATGTGCATGTGTTGCTTGCATGTTGATGTACATATTAGATGCAGTATGTGTTACCGGCCTGTGTTTGTGATTCTTTCTTAAGTTTCCTCTGCATATCCTTGAGTTTAGATCAGGGTTATTAACGAAATAATGAGAACTAAATTTTGAAGAAACATTTTTGTTAGCTTAAATCATAATAAAAACGAGACTTCACAAAAAAGGAAAACTAACAGTAACTATATTGTATGTTTACAAAACAAACTATGAACTAAAATTCCAGAGAAAATGTCTTCAGTTTTTGTTTTTGTCAATTTCATACATGACTCTATAACATTCATAGCTCTAACACACTTGACATCTTTTACAGCTGTATTTGAACATGTGATTCATTCATAAGGTGAGGACTTAGGCAATGATTGCCATAGAACTGCAGGACCGGAATCTAGTGCTGCACAGTCCAGTTCATTAATAAGTTCATTTTGAGTTGTTTCAACTTTTTTCATAATTTAATATTCTCAGATTTTCAGTACCTGCATCTCACCTTAGAAGCAGAATGACACACACTTTGCAGTTAAAGGCTGCCTACATATTTGTGTCCATACCTACATTTTATTGTGGGCATCTACAATTGTGTCTACTAATACTTGCATTTGTCTCGTTAATGTCAGAAAAACATTGACTGGCACATATCTTATAAACTTGTTTTTCTTTTATGGATGGTTGTTCATACATTTTTCAAAATAGTATATTTTGTTGAGTTTTTAATTACACAATATATTTTATGACCTATTTCAATGTAAATACCATATTAAACAAAAACTGAAACAGATAAATACTAAACTAAAACTAATCATTAAAAAATGAATAAACTGAACTAGACTGGTAAACCCACTTTAAAAACTGAAATTGAAAACAAAATGTGAAAAGAAATAAAAAAAAAACAATAAAATGCAGTATTACAACCTTGTTCTATGCTATATTAAGCAATAGAGTGTTATGCCATGCTTTAGCATACTATATACAGATAACTCCTGAGTATAGAGTAGTACATGTTATGGAGTATATATTAAAGAGCGAGTTTGGACAGGTTATTTAGTGGTGGTTCTTACTGACAGATTAGGTCACTAATGTAATAAATACTCTATCATAGTGTCATCTCTGGCATGGCAGTAAAAGCAGCCCACAGACTAAATCATGGCTCGGCTTCCTTTTCACCTTCCTGTGCCTGAAATGTGAAGAAGCATTTTATTATTATTATTATTATTTTGATTTGCTGACTGACACTCGCCATTGGCCGGGTCCCCAGGGGTGCGTGGGTGAATCTCGCCAGGCCTTTTTTGGGAAAGGTGGCGGGGCATGGGGGAAGGGGGGGGGGGGGGGGCCGGGCCGCCAGGCAGGCTGTTCCCCACCCCCCCCCCCCCCCGCCCCCCACACTGTCGTGGGTGTCAAGTGATACTCACGAGAAAGTGGCCAATTCGCTCCTAATTGGGAAAAAAAAAACATGTCTGGGTATATAATCAATTATGGGAGAAAAGATGAAAGTTCACCATATATGCTGTAGGGTTAAATGCATTGCTCAGTTAATAAATAGCCCCATATGCAGCAGGGCTTGATGCCCTGTGTGTGGTGGCACTTTTCTCCCATGATCAGCATCAAAATGATCTGCCATTTGTGCCACAGTAGCCCTTCTGTTGGTTTGTACCAGACAGAATAACGTTCTTTCACAACCCACATTGACGAGTCTTAGCCACCCAACACCCTGTCGGCGGATCGCGGTTTCTCCCCCAGCAGATCACTCTCGCAGTAGGTACTCACCACGGCTGACTATGAGCACCCCCACCAAGCTTTGCTGTTTTAGAAATAATCTGACCCAGTCATCTGGGTGTAAACATTTGACCATTTTCAAAGTTACTTACCCCTACCCATTGCTTCTACTTTCAACATGTTAGCTATGAGTACCACATGTTAGCTTACCATTTAATATATTCCAGACTTTGACACACACTGTTTTTGCAAGATATTCAACAGTATTGTCTTCACATGGGGGTGGTCATGCTTTGGTTCAACAGTGTATATAATCTCTAAGGGCTTAAATCAAAGTACATTCTTTCATGATATTTTCCTCCATGGTTTTTATACACATGTTCATGGAGACATGAATGTTTTAAATAAATGTAAATACATTAAATACATGTCATCACTTGCCTTCTGCTTCATTAAGCAAACAAGCCAACAAACCAAATTCTCTAAGAGGAGTTTAAATTTTAGCTCCTTTTATATTAATATGACTGAAAGGACAGGGGCGATGCCTAATGACTGTGTGCTGAGAATTTGCTGGAAGATTACTTGTTTGGCCTCATAACCTTGCATATGATGATTTATTTTGGGTTGGCATTATGGTGCCCCCGTGTGATTGAACGGGGGTGCCATAATTAGGGTGGCCTTTGCAACCGGTCCATCGATAACAGAGTAGGGTGTTAAATTATCCATCGGAAAGGGGCTGGGTGAAGGATCGCAGAAGTGAGACGCATGCCAATGTACGGCCATTTTTTGGGGGGTGAATCATCTGCAGTTATTACGGTCGAGTGGGCCTGCCTTCATCTGAGGGCCTGAGTAAATGTGATTTAGCACTTGTTCCGTGTCGATCTGCGCTCGATGGATGCCAACGCCCACGCCATGCTGCCTCCGTGTGTAACCCCCCCATGTCTGCGGCTCAGTTTCATTCATCTGTCGGCTTGTTTCTTCACACTGGGACAGGCAGCACATCCACTATGATAAAAGGAGAAAAGCAGCTAAACCTGCAGCATCTTTATGATGGCGGCAACAGATTTCAGAAGACACTTCCTAGTGTACTACACTGTTCTATACACTAATGCACTATACTATGCTACACTACACTACACTACACTGTTTTAGTGACAGATAAGGTCAATAATCTAGCAATACCCACCAACATAGTGTAATTTCTGGCATACCATAGGCTTCCTCAGGATTCCTGAGGATGATGATGATGATGATGATGTTGGGCATGTTACCTCAGAAAAGTAGCAAAGAGACACTAATACTATACCATAATATACCACACCATACAGTACTGCTCTATACTATACCACACCATACTATACCATGCCATACTACAATACAGTATACTATACTAATATACTGTTCTATGCTTCATGCTTCATTTAGTCTTTTAGAAACTAAAAAACTATATGGACATACCTCTTAATCATTGAAATCAGGTGTTTCATTCAGCCCCATTGCCAAAGGTGTAGAAAATCAAGCACCTAGCCATGCCGTCAGGTTTACAAACATTTGTGAAAGATTGGGTCGTTCTTAAGGGCTCAGTGAATTCAAGCGTGGTATTGTCACAGGATTCCACCTTTGCAGTAAATCAGTTCATGAAATTTGCTAGATATTCTATGGTCAACTGTAAATGGTACTATTGCAAAGTGGAAGCGTCTAAGAACAACAAAAACTCAGCAACAAAGTGACAGACCATGTAAAGTAACAGAATGGGGTCACCGAGTGAGGTGGATAGTGCATTGCCAGTGCTCTGTTGACTCAATAACAGCAGAATTCCAAACTTTGGCAGAGGTTAAGAGACCATTACCTGGCTGACTGCATTGTACCAACTATAAAATTTGCTGGAGGAGGGATAATAGTATGGGTATGTTTTTCAGGGGTTGGCCTAGACCCATTAGGTTCAGTGTAGGGAGCTCTTAATTCTTCAGCATACCAAGACATTTTGAACAATTCACTGTTTCCAACTGAAAAGAGTTTGGGGAATGCCTTTTTCTGTTTTCGCATGGCTGTGCCCCAGTGCACTAAGCAAGGTCCGTAAGGACATGGTTGGGTGAGTTTGGTGTGGAAGAACCTGGCTGGCCCACATGCCACAGAGCCCTGACCTCAGCCCCATCAAACACCTTTGGGAGGAACTAGAATGGAAATTTTGAGCCAGGCCTTCACATCCAACATCAATGCCTGACCTCGCAGATGCTGTTCTAAATAAATTGGCAAATATTTCCAGGGACATACTCCAAAATATTGCAGAATGCCTTCAGAGAAGAGTGGCAGCTGTTATAGCTGCAAAGGGGGGAAATTCCATATTGATATGATTTAGAATAGTATATCATAAAAGTTCCTGTAGGTATAATGGCCAGGTGTCCCAATACTTTTGTCCATATGGAGCATATTATGTCATCTCTGGCATACGGTTGGTTTCCTCAACTGCTGCTGGTTCCACCTCCAAGAGAAAGCTGGAGGTACAATGTTTCGGTGTGAACACCCCTAGTACAGTACGTCCAACATTTCACGCAGTTTTGGTCAACATCTGTCATGAGACAGGAATTAGGATATCAGACACTGACACTTCAGTGAAGCATAGTGCATTTCCTACAGACTGAGACCCATTGTGTCACATACATTTACAAACGTTCTGACTGACGATACTAGGAGACACCAGTCAACTTCAATGACACCAACCATCAAAATATTGCTGATCAGGTAAGATAATGATAAGGGGCATAACTATATAAACAGTTTTTTTTTATGAAAATTGAGCTAAACAGTGCTTCATATTGGAGTAGTATGGGTTTTCAGCACAGAGCAAGATAGGAAAAACACATCAGAATACCATTTATGTCATTATGGTCTAACATCCACATTTGTATGAGAAGAACATTGGGAAATAATTTAATGCTTATAATAGCTGTATGCGAGCTATGTTTAAGTGTCTGAAGTCCACAGGGAGGCATGCATTAATGAGAACAAGTCTGTAATCATGGCCAAAAACAGCGCTCCTATACTATGCTGGGAGGGGGGGGGGGGTTCTCCAAAGTGTGCTGATTGAAGCGTTTGTCTCCCGCACCTTTTGGCGTCAGAGTCATGTGGTTCTGCATCTACAGGAAAGCTGAGGTTGCGCTCGGATGAACGTTGGAGATTAAAGACACCGGCTTGAATGGGATTCTGAGGTCCGCCTACGCACAGTTTGCCGAGAGGCCAAGACAAGCGAAGACTTTTGTGAGTGCTGAGAGTATTAAGACTGCTGTATAAAGCAAAATTAAGTGAAGAGACAGCGGAACACGGATGTGTTATTTCAGCATTTTGTATATTATATACACACACACACACACATACAGTAAATATACAGTCAAGTGAAAAAAAGTACACAATCTTTCATTTGTAAGATTTTACGTATCAGAACGCAACAAATTGTCTGGTTTTTAGCAGATGTTAAGATTAGGTAAATACAACCTCAGATCAATGTATGGCAAATTACACTCTGTTTTTATTTAACAAAACGTAAGCGAAAAAGCAGAAGTAGTATGTGAATTTGTGTATTTTATTTTGTTACATTTGATGGGCAAGGATTTGTAACAAAGTACTTTTGATGTATTTGTGCCCATCTCTGAAGAGAGCTGTGCATAAACCAGCGACAGCAATGAACTGAAGCAACATTGCATAGAAGTGTGGGCAGAATTCCTCCATAACGATGACTGATACAGTCATACAGAAAATGATTAGCAGCAACAACTTGAAGTAAACATGGTTCTACAAGCTATCGAATCATCGGGTGTATCTAGTTTTTGGCTTCTCCATTTTGGCTTCATTTTTGTTAAATAAATAATGACACAGTGGAATCTTTTGTGTGTTGTTTTACATCTGAGGTTAGATTTAAATAATTTTAGAACCTGTTAAGGACCAGGTGATATTTTGTATGTCCTGATATGCAAAACCGTATCTGAAAGAGGGCGTGTTTTCTTTTATACATGTAACTATTATTATTATTGATAATAACAATAATAATAATGATAATAATAAAAAATTGCCATGTGTATGCCTTTGTGTTTGGTGGAACGCGTGAGGCCTAGAATGAATGATTTTCTTAGTGTTTAAGAAAACTGAAAAGTGTGTGTTTTGTGGTGTGTTTAGGCTATTGGTAAGTATGCTGAGCACCTAAATTGGCAGCAGTTAAAAATGATTTTTACTAACGAAATGCATGTATTTATTCCATAACACCCACCACCGTTACTTATTTACTTTCCGTGAATAATTTGATTAAGTGTTTCTCAGGTTAAGCGTTTCCCCTGTGATGAATCTGTCATGAGCAGTGACTCAGTTGTGGATAATTCTCTCATTCACGCAGAGCGTAAAGATGAAAATAAATTATTCAGCTAATTTTATTTGTATAATTTATGTTACGCTAATTAGTTATAAGCCCTTGTCATTTCTACCACTTTGGCTTGCTAATGTCTAGCATTTTATTCTGAGCCCAGGAGTGGCTTATAAAATTTTGCCATGATTTTTTTTTTTTTATTGCTAATTTTAATTTTGAATTACAACATCTCTATAGGTTGAGAAGAAGGCACCTTCTGTAAGAGAGAATTGTAAACAGATGTCTGTGAAAGGACACGTTTTCTCAGTTCTTTTATCATGGTGTTTGCAGGTGTTACGTAAATGATCTCGCTAAGCTGGTGCACCAGACAAGCCAGACATGGTGACAACAAGGGCCATGGCGTCCAAACAACCTCTTCTGGAGCCAACATTCTGGCTCTTCTAAGCTGCGTTCCTTGCATGACATCCGGTACCAGTACTGGTCTAAGCCCATGTAAAACCCACAGCTTGAAATTCGGGCCCCCAGACAAGTCACCTTGGGCCCCCTTGATTAAAATTTTCAGAGCAGTGGGGTCCCCCACAGTAAATATTGCAGGTTTAACAGTTTCTGAGTAAATAATTATCAGTATAAAAGTTTCAGTGTATATATTCAGGGCCCCCTGTAAGGTGTTGAGCTCCATTGGTGGTGGGATATCTGTGTTTATCACACCCAGCATTTACCACCACTCAAGCAACCTATTTGCATAGTGACCCACCAAGTTTGGGCATCCTGCTGTCCACAAACAGTCACTAAAATAAATATGACATTTATAGTTAATTTGTTTCAGAGATGCTGAAGCAGTGTGCTGTTGACTAGCTAGCTAGGTATTATTTCTGACTTTAATCGCTAGCTTTTTATTTAGTTTTGAAACTAAATAATTAGTTTGGCCCCAAAATAATTTTTTGAGGGGTTCCCGAGAAGTAACAGAAATGCTCATGATCATACTATACTATGCTATACTGTACTATACTATACTGTGAATGTAAGTTACAGAAATGCTCACAATCATACTAGGGATTATTAAAATGTATAATCATATGGACAGACAAACTTGCTTTTGACATTTATGGGGGGAAATGCAAAGAAACTCTTTAATGTCATGTTTAATGCCTTTTCCTTCCTAGGGAATTAAATCGCATGTTCAGATATCAACTTCATGGCAAAAAGAAACCATGGCCCGCCCCTCAGAACATTTGTTTTATTTAAGCCTGTTCCTGCATGGAGATTAATGTGAAACGAATGAGGTGTTTCGTTTGCAGAACTCTTTGGGATGATGAATGCGGCTCATCTGTATTATAGCCACTGGGTACATTACAAAAATGGCACAACGGGATAGGAGACTTGTGAATCGTCTACACATTACGTGTTGTTACTCTGACTCGAAAATGAAGCATTGTAATAATTTCAGAGCCAGTGGAAGGCAGACAGACTTTAGATTATTGCTTGTTTGGCCAAGGTGAGTGATTACCAGACCTGCAGATAACCAAATTAATGAAATCCAGCTGGGCCTGGTTAGCTTAATTAGCCTATTGGCAGTATTGAGAAGGCTAGCTGGGTGGCCTGTGAGGGTTATTCCTTTGAGGTTTGATGTGGAAAACAGGGTCAGCGCCTACCAATCATGCACCCCCAGCAGAAACTAACAAACACTTCCCTCTCCCACCAAGAATCTATGTAATCTACCATTTCCGAAGACCAGGTGCAATAGATTCAAGATTCTTGTCACATACATAGTTATACAGGTACAACATGCAGTGAAATGTGTCCTGAACTGCTCTTTTAAAAATTATTTAGGAAGGAATAAACAAAGAATACAGTAACAAAGATAAAAATAAGAATAAATAAGATTTTTTTAAATAAAACGAATATAATACAGAATATAAACAGATTTACAGATGTGCAATATGCATCTATAAGTTAAAGTGCATTGCACAATGTCCGCAAAACAGCGGTAACAGCAAGAAACCTGTGTGACATTGTAGCAGTATGAACAGAGCGTGTAATAATGATTGAGACAATAAGGAATATGACAATGAGACACAGAGAGGGTCGCCATATAATAATATGCTATATAATATATGTGATACACTATAATACGATACTGTAAAGGGAGGGGGGCATGTCCTGATTGAGGAATTGAATAGCCTGAGGACAAAAACTCCTCCTGAGTCTCTCTGTTTTGGCCATTATCTTGCGGAACCTTCTGCTTGATTGTAGAAGTTCAAACACTCCATCACTGGGATGAGACAAGTCTTTTACAATCCATATAGCTTTCGACCTACATCTCCTGATGTAAATGTCCTGTAGTGAAGGGAGAGCTGACCTGCAGCAACGTTCTGCTGTATGAATCACTCTCTGAAGGGCTTCTTTGTCCAAAACGCAGCTATTGCCGTACCAGGATGAGATGTTCTGTGTGAGGATGTTCTCCACAGCGCCAGAGTAGAGAGTCTTTAGGACAGCAGGGGAAGCCCCAAACTTCCTCAGCTGTCTAAGGTGGTGCATATGCTGCTTTGCCTTTTTTGTCTAAACTCAGATTTTTTCAGCCCACGTCAGGTCCTCAGAGATGTAGGTGCCCAGGTACTTGAGTTTGCTCATCCTCTCCACTGGAGCTCCATTGATGACGAGGGGCTTGTAATCGCGCTGCAGTCTCCTTCTGAAATCTGCCACCAGTTCCTTGATCTTACTGATGTTCAGCTGGAGGCAGTTTTCCCGACACCATAGTGCCAGGTTCTCCACTTCTCATTGTTGTCAGAGATCATCAGCAAACTTTACAATGGAGTTGTAACTATGAGTGGCGACACAGTCCGAAGTACAGAAATGGAGAAAGTACACACCCTTGTGGAGCTCCTGTGTTGGTGATGATGCTGCCAGAGACACACCTGCCCACCCTCACCACTTGAGATCTGCCTGTGAGGAAGTCCAACACCCACAAACACAAACGGTTGTTGAGGCCTAGATCCCTCAGCTTTGTGGACAGTCTGTGGGGCTCTATTGTATTGAACGCTGAGCTGTAGTCAATGAACAGCAATCTCACACATCTCACCTGCTTCCTGTCCACGTGGCTGAGAGTTGTGTGCAGGACGTGGGAGATGGCATCCTCTTTCAATCTGTTGGAGCTGTAGGCGAACTGGAGTGGATCTGTGGTGCTGGGGATGGAGGAGAAGGTGATATTCTTCAGCAGCCTCTCGAACACCGTCAGGACCTCCGATGTAAGGGTGACAGGCCAGTAATCATTCAGGCTTGCAGGCTTGTTGTTCTTGGGCACGGGGATGATGGTAGATCTCTTGAAGCACGTAGGAATTAATTGAAGATGGAGGTGAACACACCTGACAGCTGGTCAGCACAGCAGCGCAGCAAGCACCCGGAGATGCCGTCTGGACCCGCCGCTTTTCTTGTGTTCACCCCCCTCAGCGCCGCATGGACGTCGTGCTCTGTGATGCTGATGATGTCACCATCCTTGGTTGTCAGGTTGTAGGTAGCACTAGCCGCTTGGCTAACCTCGAACCGGACATAGAACGCATTCAGCTCGACGGCAAATGCAGAGTCGCCACTGACCATCACGATGTTGTCTGCGCAGGCCCGGGACATATCCCAGTCTATGTCGTCGAGCGCGTCTTGCAGCGTAGCCTCTGATTGGGCAGACTAGCGTTGCACCTCCCTCGTGACTGGAGCCTCACGACGAAAGCTTTGTTGATATTCCGGTATGAGGAAAATGGCATTGTGGTCTGATTTCCTAAACGCTGGATGTGAGATAGCTTTGTATCCCTGCTTGTAAGGTGTGTAGCAGTGGTCTAGAGTTTTAACTCCCCTCATCGGACACGAATCGTGTTGATTGAAGTTTGGCATTACCTGTCTGAGATTACCTTAAAGTCCCCTGCCATAATGAGCGCAGCGTCTGGGAGTTTGTTTCGAAATGCACTCAGCACATCATGAAGTTCAGAAAGAGACAAACCAGTGTCCACGTGAGGTGGGATGTAAACCACTGTGGCAATGACTGAGGTGAACTGCAATACTCAAGAATAGAAGTACGGAGGATGGTGAAAATCCATGCGTGTTGTTCTTTCTCCAGCCCAAATATCAAGGATACATTGGTTGTATCCTAACCAGTTACGTATAATCCTATGATTCATTGCACCCCAAGTTTGTTCTTGGGAGACAAGTTAGCAAAACCGGTCTTGCCAAGTACAATCCTTGGTATTGAGAAACACCCCCACACTAAGCTAATGCCATCATTCGCCATGTTTGTGCTTACGGTCACCAATAGTGAAATACCAGGTTAGCCTGGGCTTCATGCTGGCCATGGGGGGAAAGCTATATATTTGTTTATATATGTTAAAATTTGCTTGCTTAGGATTAGTGGGTTACCATTTCTGTTTACCCTTTTTTGTCAATGAGATACCTTTATTTGGTGCTCAGATTTCTTAAGCCAAATGTTTCGTCAGGTTGCACTAGCTGGATGCTAATGCGGAGAAAATAGTCCACAGTAAATACACCCATAGGTGTCTTTTCTGTGCGTGTAGTGGTGCTGTTCTATAAGAATTAGCCCTATGGCAGCATATGCATGTATACTCCAGGTTAGTTTTACATTTAGTGGCTAAATCACAAAGATGTAAGATCAGGAAACGTAATTATGTCAGGAAATGTATTAGTGAACTGTAGGAGGAGGAAGGGAATTGTGGGAAAATGCAAAGGAGTAAATCGCTGGTAACTTGTTTGGGGACTGACTAACGACAGAGGACACATCATGTGCTGTTGGCGTTCTGTAGTCTTACTAGTGCCATTCCATCTATTTTGTCCTCTTTCCACACGTCCATTCACGTTCAGTCACACCTCGTCCCGAGTGTTACTTCGGCCTCGTCTTCGCCTCCAGATTCTGTGGGAGTTAATTACGCAGCTACCCGGAGCTGGCTGGACCTTGGGAACACAGAATTCCTAGCCCAAGTTTGGTTATGAACAATAAAAAACATAAACGCTCATGAGATCATGCTTCGCGGTTTTGGCATCCGAGCGTGAAACTCCTTAAATCTGTGTTAGCCTGTGGCTACGTAATGATATGTGATTGGCTCTTTAGCCTACTGATCCACACGCATCTCTCATTTCTTCTGAAAGGGGAAATCAAAATTGGCAATGGTTAAAACAATCACTGAATTCATTTTTTTTTCAACGAGTTGCTGCCCTTGCGGCACAATCTACACACAACCATTTGTTCAATTTTTTGCGATATGGTGCAAAAGAATGGGCTTCACTCCTAATGATATTGAGTGCAGGACCCCAATAATAGAAAAAAATCAAATGAATAAGGGAAAAGTAGGTCGCACTTAGCTTCAATCCAACTTTATTGAGTGTCTGCACACAACACACAGATGCGTTTCGGCATGATGCCTTCTTCAGCACACTGTGTGTTGTGTGCAGACACTTAATAAAGTTGGATTGAAGCTAAGTGCGACCTCTTTAATCTTTTGCAAGCAAATTTGCACTGTCAATAATCTTTCACTCCTCCATCAGATTAAACCATAACTGGGTGATGGAGAGGTAACAATTTTCCGTAAAAAGTAAAAAATCATGTTTCGCAAATTTGAGCCTGGTAGCTTAAATGGTGTATATACCCAGGTGTGTAAATCACAGTGATATATGTTAATTTTGGCAAGAATTTTAAAATTACTTTTAGACTTAGTCACTTACTGAAAGTTGTACTTAGATTAGAGTCACATTTTAGTTTTTTTGTTTTGTTTAATTAAGATTTAGTCAGTGGAATTCAGGTTTAAATTTAGTTTTAGTCTTTTTTTTGTCATAATTTTCTTATGCAGGTTCTTCATACTGAAATATATTTCTCCTTGCAATGTAAATTCTCTTGAGAAGTAAGCATACATTATACGTAAGCATCCCCTATGACCTTTAGTCATCTAGGTTGAGAATGTGTTACTGACTTACTATACTTCTATCATATATAAAAATGAATGCCTACAGTTTGCAATACAGTTATATTTCTTTCACAGGTGGTATTTATTTTCTGCGTACACATACTTGTATTTTTTTTATTATGGCATTGAAACACCCATCAAATTTAACTGTGCGCCCAATTTCTACTGTAATCATTTTTGTTATTCGGGCATCAAAACACCTATCAAATACCCATTTAACCATGGGCAAAACCTGTCTTCACAATTTACAATAACCCTTCTTCAAAAACAGAAGGGTTAAATGAAGGTACAAAATACATATATAATCGCTGAAATGATGAAAAAGCGACATTAATGTGGTATTTAGGCCGAAGCAGGAACCTCATGTGTCTTTCCTGCCGTTTACTAGATTTATCTCGGTAGTTTCAGGAAGGCACTTCTCTCCTACAGTAGATTACCCTTGTGCACCCGAACACACACACACACACATGAACACCAAGAAACATTTCTAAACAAAGAACTCCCTCGGGTTTTGCCTCACCTCATCTCCTATACTTTCATTGGCTGTAGCACTTTTCACACTAAAGGATTCAGAATCACTGACAGGTCCAAATATTCAGCCTGCTGGATATCTGACAGGTGTCTGTGATGCATCCATGACTCTGTCCGGCCGCGTCTCTGAACTAAACATAATAACAGAAATCGAGTGCCGATTTTCCTATGATCTGGGGGTCTTGTCAGTGATCTCCAAAAGCTGTCGGCGAGCTGGAAGTCAGTGCTAAAATGGTGTAGCGTGAGCTTAGCATTAATTAATGTGCAAACATGCACCAAGCGGGGAAAAAAATAGAATGAGAAAGATGCATGGAGACAGTGAGAATTTGAACGTGCACTGTTGATTTATGCATGTAAGGGATTGGTTAAAAAGGGTAAAAACCAATGCTCTGAGATGGTTACTGTGATCTAGGTTGTCTGCCCAAATGGAGCTAGCAATTTCATCTCGTCTTTACTCACCAGAGCATAACGAACAGAGAATTTGCCGTAATTTTTGTTGTCAAACATGTTCTCATTTACGTTGTCGTTACAGTTTAGTTGTGAAATAAAAGGTTGTCAATGAATACTTAATTTTCGTGACAAAATTAACACTGTGTAATATGCATATATTCATGGGTGTAAATTATGGGTAGATGGTAGGTGGGGGTTGTTACCACCAACCAATAATTAAAATCTACCAATACAACTCCCTGTACTCACTAAATGGGTGGAGACCCCCCCCCCCAATGCTCCCCCCAAAGTTATGCCCTTGCATTAACTGCTCCCTCAATCTCCACCCAAATGTACAATGGGACATCCGCAAAAAGCAGGTGCTGTCCCAGGACACGAGGGCACTAATCGGCTCTGTGTTGTGGATCGTTTAGTCTAGTCTGAGCCACAAGGCAGAAGCAGTTGAAGCAAGTTATATAACCCCCCCCCCCCTAAATTCTTCCCACTTTCCTGCCCAGGGGGGTGACATAGTGGACACTGCCGTCTATCACCATCACCCTCACTCCCTATAAAAACCACAGTGGTCAGAGACCGGCTATATCTGCAGGACCCCCTTTGCTGTTGCAAAGCGATAACGCACCAGTGTTTTTCATTTTTCACAGCTCTGACAGCCTAAGAGCGAGCCCCTTGTCATTATGGGATGTGATGATGACTCACGCGGAAACTGCAGGCCGCTATGACATTAGTGTTATTAATGTCGCTTGGAGTCAGCGTGAAGGACAGGGGGCAAGAGGGGTTGTACGGCCATCTACGCTCTCTGAAGCTCATGATCTTCATTCTGGAATGAAGATCCCGCATTTTCCATAAACCTCAGCATCATTCATTAACGTGAAGCCACCAGAGATCATGAGAACACCAGGAAATGCATGTTTGTTGCAGTATTCGGGGATATGAGGTGGACTTGAGTACATTTTCTCCTGACGAGGTTAGCCTGCTGCTGTGATTGATTAATGGAGACGGCCGTCTTCACAAAGGGCAGGTAGTAATTTAGAGCAAAGCATGACTGTGGGGGCGGGGGGGGGTGTTCATTGGCTTCAGTGACTATTCCTTTAAGTGCCGTTAATGGTAATGCCCCCCCCCTCACCCCCCAAATGTGGGTAATTCTCCACTAAGTCCAACAGTCAAACCAGCCTAAGATGGGACAGTGGGCACAAAAGGTCTCGCTTGTGGTCCAGGGTTTTGTCTGACTCATGGCTCATGAACAGCTCCAAAGCAGCTCCCCCCTAGAGGGTGCTGCTTTGCTCTGTGGCATGCATGGGGGGATAAGTAAAATGACAGGTAGTTGTTGTAAAGAGTGAGAATGACAGCACACTCCTAGCCGGCCCGTGCTGAGTGAGCGGCAGCAGTCCTGGGAGAAGCTGCACTGCCAGTTACATCGGTTAGGAGTTAGCGAAGTCGCGATTGTTTGCATGTACTTTAAATCCATTCATTGTTAGCCATTCATGATACTGTAACCGAAATCTATTACTACACATACCTGTCCATCCATCTGTCTGTGCCAGTAAATATACCTGTCCATGTTAAATACGGATAGAGAGAGGGGACAAAATGCATGGTCCTGAAGCCGCCTTCAGAAAAGGCGGTCCCTCGCAAAGACCTGCACACAGGAAGTCTACAGGAAACTCTCCTGTAATTTGTCGCGTGGCGTGAAGCCCAGTCATCCAGGTCGGGAGGTGCAAATGTAAAACCAGAGGGGGAGCGCTTCTCTGCAACGTGACCTTCTGATTAATTTCCCGGGCTGTCTAACCCCCTGCACGCAAACTCACACCACATTGGTTCTGGTGTGACAGCCACAGGCATTTCATGACTGAATTGGCATGGGGTTCTGAATCCCCATCTGGACCCTACAGCCTCCTTGATCTGCACTGCTTGCAGGGTGTCAGTTAGTACCCAAGCGGTGTGACGGGCAGGTGTTTTGGGGTCGGGCTGCCCCATCCAAAATCGAAGTTCCGTTAATCGGAATTCCCTTCGGAAAACTTTCGGTAATGAAACGAGACCTGCATTTTTTTTTTATGACATACTGGTGCTCAAAATGGGTGGGAAAATCCACACATGGTGGATGTGCTAAACTGGGATAAATAACTATATTATTTGTGAGCTTGCTCTGGGGGGGGGGACCAGGTGACCTTCTCAGGCGGTATCTATCAGTATCTATATCAGTATCTATACGCACCTTATGGTGCTCTCAATCGACTGATTATCAGCCTGAATTAAACAGGACACCCAACTTTGCTTAACTTTCATAGCTGGGGCAGATCGAATTAGCCTTTATTTAAATGCTGATTCTATTATTACAGCTCAGTGGCTAAATCCTGAGTGAGAAATACATATTAAATGCGTTAATTCTGTCATTCTTCCCCTCATACATGAGAAATATACAGTTCCCTTGAAGGTGTAGCTCTGTAAGAGTGAGCATCAACATGAATGACATACTGTATCCGTAAAGAGTTATTTTTTTTCTAAAGAGTCACCGGTTGGTGACTTTACATCAAAGCTAATGAAATGCTATACATCTTACCCATCAGGTGAGGAAAATGTCACAGAGCCCTGCCTAAGGGACAGTATGAAGACATAACTCTTTCTGCATACAACCATGTGTAAACACTGCTTGCATTAGTGATGGGTCCACTCTAAACCCAGCAGGTAGGAATACTCCTAACGATTTGACGGGCTGCTTGAGGAACATTAGGAGTGATTTTTCTGCCCCCTCCCCCCACCCCCCCCGCAAATGTGGGTGGTTTCTTCTGTTTTTGTTTTTTTTTTTCTCGAGGAGAACAAAAATATGAGTTGTGCTAATTGCTTCCAGTGGACCTCGTTACAGCTTCCCGTAAAGCTGGATGAAGTTTGATAGGAGTCTAGGAGGACACCGGAGCCTTCACAGACATCATTTACTTACTTATTTATTGATTTATTTATTTATTCTGGCAATAGGCAACAGGACAACATAAAATATTTTGGCACCAGCTTATGAGCTGCTGCTGAGGTCCTACCTGCATTTAAGTACCCCAGCTGTGGGGCATTTGCTCGACACAGGCCCTCTTTGTTTATCGGTTTAATGTGCCCTGGAGCTGAGCGACTCGTGATTCCATGCACTCCTTGGAAAATTCTGGAAATAAAATGGCTGCAGGTAAGGCCAAATTTAATCATCTGATGCTGTCCACTGATAAAAGACAGCCCTGTTTTTATGTGCGTGAAACTTTAAGGCGATGGAAATAACTCTCACTTTCACATCAGTTGTATGTATTCGTAGCATTAGTAGAAGGTTCTGCTTACGGTCTGTTGTGTGGTGCTGTCTTTTCTCAAAAGGACTGAGGACTGGTGGAGTACTGTTACGCCCCTTGGCCTCTGTGACCAGTTTCTCCACACCTGCAGTTAAATTGGTTCTCCTCTGACATACATTTTGTGCTAAATGTTTGGAAAAAAAGTACAGTGCTGGCGAGATGGCATTGCTGTCAGAAGTGGGATGCCGGAAGCGGGCCCAGCGGCGCCGCTGGAGCAGGCACTCCATACGTCATCCATCGTTCTGCAAGTCCGCTCCAGCCCGGCAGACTTGCAGGTGCTTGTGGAGTTTCGGGGAGAAGATGGCTTGTGGCCCTTATTGCCAAGAGGCCCGTGCCATGGTCACCAGCAGGTGAGCTGGCAGCACCACAGTGAAGGAGGCACCGCCCCATCCTTCTGAAGCACTCTGGACCCGTGCAGTGCCACTTAGCCTCAAGGAGACATGTCGCAAACTTGGAGGACCAGCTGGCTTAGGAGCGCCGTGAGCAGGACCAGGGAAGGCAGGAGTGGCTGCAAGAGGATATGGAGAAGGCGCAGTGCACCTGGGGGAAGCTGTGTCAGCAGATGGCTGAGTGGAAGCACATCTCCAGGAGCAGGCAGAGCCAGTGGAGGCTGCACTGCTCCCCCCCCAGCTAAGGGAGCCAGAGGGGCAGGGGGGTCCCACCATGCCATGTAAGGCGAAGGGCCTCGGGACAGGCGGCCTCTGGGGGAGGGGGGTGCAGTATAGTGCCGTGAGATGGCTCTGCTTAGCAGACCCCAGTGACAGTGCCGGACACATGCTGGAAGATATCTGTAAATAGCCCTTGTTTGAGTTATTGTAAATACTTGTGTTGTGCTCCTGATTAACATGTGTGCCCTTGCCTGAGTCATGTGTAGATCCTGTCTGATCCGCACGCGTCTGTAGCTTTTGTAGCCTTACTGTCCGGTGGCAGACCTCCCTGTGTGTCCATGTGTGTCGGTGCAGTGGTCTGTATCTGTGTTTAGTCTTTTTAAGCGCTACTGTTAAAGATCACGTCCTCTTCAAGACCATCTCGTCTCCTTTGTTCTTGGCACCACTATGCCTGGGTCTGCACCACAGAAATGATCAATATTTAGCAGTAAGTACTGCCGCGCACAAGTGCAACGTGAGTGTTTGAGTTTTTGGACACATTATTTTGTAAGGATGCTTTACCCTGAGAACCTCAAAGACTCTTAAAAGTTAACGCGAACGTTAGCCATTCATGATACTGTAGCCAAAAACTATACCTGTCCATACATCTTATCACCTATTTGCACGGTGTATATTTTTTAAGTCTTTTTAAACTGTAGTTTTTTTATTCGTGTTTTTGTACAGTGTCATGTTTGAATGGTCAGATGGTCAGTTTTAAAATGTCTTTCATACTCATGTTTGATTTATCACTTTTTCTTGCACTATTACCAATGAGATCGAAATTTCATCGTGCTGTGTGACCCTTGGATCATCTAGCTGGAGACGACAAAGACACTCTGACTTGCGTTAAAGCAATTCAGACAGTGATGTTTTTGAATCGTTTCTCAACACCACAGTGGTTTGTCGTCATTCTCGGTCTCCCACTCTCGATTTGCTCCGAGGCATCTATTCGGGTTCACGCCCCTGTCGGGAAGGACCAAAAGTGCTGCACGTGTCGCTGTTCATTTACTGTTAATGAGATCAGAGCGCCGAGGCAGTGCACTCCCCACATTTCCATGTGATGAACGTTAACTTCCCTTACTAATTAGCATTTCAAACACACAACAGCCCCCCACCCACCAATCCCTGTCTCATTAGCGACCTCAATAGGAAGTCTCAGAACTTGTTAAATTTGCATAGGTGTGTCCCTTAACCATTGTTCCGAACACTGATGACATTTCCTGGGGTGTCCTATTAGGGGAATATCATCGTCATCCTCAGTGATGCTTTTGATTGTTATGGATGACGTTGCTTTCCTCCTGGCCTGTGGGGAGCACACCTTGATTTCTGCCAGGGGATGTTTTCAGTGGATCCTTTAACGGCTCTGGAAGGGTCACACTCCCCCCTGACTCCGTCACACGTGTTAAGTTGGGACTGCTGAGGTTTCAGGTTGTTATAGCTCGTCCCCCAGGGGGTGGGAGGCAGTCGTTTCTGTCACGGTGGAGGAATTGCTGTTTGCCCTACGTAAAAGCGGCCTGGGACTTCCCTTTATCACTGCCGTTTTAGGAGTTGGAGGGGTAAGTGTGGCCATGGGACGCCGGCCTCCTGGGAGACTGGCGCGGGTCCTGTGCCGTCGCTCAGCAGAGGGCAGTGCTGCGGACTGAGGGAGAGAGGGGGGGAGAGGGGGGGAGAGAGAGAGAGATAAATGGGATGATTACATTCACAGGAGGATCACAAAAGGCAGCCATCTACATGGACACCTGGAATGGGAAACATGCAGCTAACCCCGTCGTTATCTGCACAGCAATGGCCATAAACCCGCATAGAATGCGGAATATGGTTTATACCAGTTGGGGGGGGGGGGGGCTTTCCAAGGTGACGGCTTTATGGAAGGAACCCTGAGAACTGCCTCCATCTCATTCCTTTGATATTTCCCGACGGCTCTGTGTCACTCCCAAGCAAACGGAGCAGAACTGCAACTACGAGGGAATCACCTCCTCATCTGTTTACCCACTTAACTCATGTTAACCAATTTTAACTATTTAATCTTTATTGGGCATGCATGTTAAACATACCTGGCTTTTGTCTTTGTGTGTATGCCCTGGTAGAACATGCAACCACGAGAATTTCAAGACAAGTATGTGCACCTGAGATCTTACACATTCTTTTCACGCTAGACAGTCTACCTACAGTCAAAAGCAGCATGGGATGGAATGGCTGGGGGAATATATTATTAAAAGGAATGGAAGTCACAGGGGGGTGATGCTGGGAAAAGATACCAGGCAGAGTATCCCGGCTTAATTACGAAATATCTGTTGGTAGCAGCCTAGTCATGTTGGGGAAGGACACTAATGTTGGGACAGGAACTGTCTCTGAGTCTGGTGGCTTTTTTTGGTATTAATGGAGATAATTACTCCTGGGACGGGAACCAACCTCCTCTGGGTCCTTTGATTTGTTCAGCTTCTTGAACCGGTGTGACGGTGTTCCAGGCCTCGCTTTTTGGACTCCTTGGGACCAGTGCACTGTCTATTCCACTTCTTTTTACTTAATCCCTTCCAGACAGTCAGTCATTTCTGAGAGAATCAAAAAGAACGCGAGCCCCTTTCAAGTACAAATCCTGACAGACGTGACGGGCATTAGCATGCGGCTAACAGGGGGAGGCTAATGCTAGCCTCATTAATGAATGTGAGGGCTTACCTTCCCCGGTGACACCCCCCCCCCCCCCCCCCCCCCCCCCCCCGGCTGCCGGCCCCCCCCCCCCCCCCCCCCCCCCCCCCCCCCCC
>JAODKM010000075.1:19574708-19586583 GCA_026780845.1 Petrocephalus sullivani
TATATTATATTCTAATCATCATCATAATGAATTACTTTATCACAAAGGGATGGAGGCCTCATTTTGGTCAGATGGTGTGATGGCTGAGGTCCATCCCAGCCAGAAAACTTCTCCTCTGCACTGGACTGTTTCCCGACACGAATCCCAGCAAATTACGGGCGCTGCTGGGGAAGCGAGCGCAGGCGAGGTCCCCTCCCGGATGATGCGGGCATCACCCCTTGGCGATGCAGCACTTCTCTGTCCATGGTTTTCCAGAGCTCTGCTTCTTTGGGGCAAAATGTTGCGGTAGGCAAAAAAAAAAACATTAAGTTAATCACTGAAGCAGTTCTACTAAAATGCTGAGTAACGGTAGAGGGCAGCGTCAGGGGGTGGCACAGGCACAGTGGCATCCCCCCACGGGTTATGACAATAATCTGATCCTAACGTGACTTACTGCTTCGCTGGATATTGCCAAAGCACCGTGATCATTATTTAGCTGGCTGGCGTTGCTGGTGAACACCTGTGTTTGGGATTTAGGGTGGAATAAAAATGTCATTATCAATCCACCGTGAGTACAGCCCAGTGCCATGACTGCTAAAATGAGTTTAGGACCATAAAGCTGCAACCGGCCTGTTTGTGCATATTGGAATATTCTAGAATGTATGAAGACTATATGTCTGCTTGCTCCTATAGGCCTTGTTTATTTCTCTTAGTGGATGCTGCATGAAATATTGTATATATTAAATATTGTATAATATAATCTATACATCTGAGTCAAATAATCTGAGAATTGTTTTTCTACACATAAGTACATTCACATTTTTTAATTTATCAATTTGGTGTACTATTTCTTTCTTTTTTTACTTTTTAATATTTTTCTTGGCCAGTTGGCAGTAAACCGGAATGCTAATTAATTTAAATACTCCCATATTAATTCTTAGAGAGAACTAATTCTTAGCAGAACCTTCTTAAGATAATTAAGCAGATTCTGTAGCAGAGCAGTGTGAAACGCCGGTGCGAACAAACAGACTTTAAAATTCTGCCGAGCAGAAATACTGAAGCGATACACAGCCTCGTGCGGCGGACCACTTACCGCGCATGTGTGATATTTGGCAAATTAAGTCATTGTTGAAATTGTAAAAACCTTCTTTGAAATTCTCTAGCGTCTCATATTTGCTCGAGAAATATTAACTCGGAGCTGTTTCGTTCCATTTTGGCATCCAGCTAAGGGATAGCAGATCAGACTGCTTAACTGGGGACACTGACCTCTCCCGGCTAGTCTCGTTAACCCCAGTACTTACCTGGATATCTGTAATGGTTTATTTTAATTCCTGGTGCAAAACTAAATTGTCACACATTCCTAGAGCACAAAAGAATCTAACCATTGAGTATTTTACACATTTTTTTGTTGTTCTGTTAAACTGCTTTGAGGTATTTTGCTAAGTTATGGCAAGGTAATGCGATTTCACTGACTCGTGTTTAATATGCATAATATGCATTTTCTCACTGTGCTATAGTGCTATTTCTATTATACATTACTTTGTTACATTCATTCCATTATTTAACCCCGTTACTGCATAAAACCCTGTTGCAATTTGACTTTCGTGGCTGACCCCAGCGCAGATTCACGGCTAATCTCTCCCTCCTTCGGGCTAATATATTCGCTTTTACGGTTGACCGTGGCTGTCAGGCGTCTGCAGTGGGATTAAGAACAGCATCTGCATCCCCGTGCATCTTAAAAATGCACACGGGACTCTGCCCCCGCGCGCGCCATCTATCTTGATAATTCACAAAGCCTGTTTTCTGTGCATATATTTGCATACTCTGCTTCGGAAGTTTCCACCGAGTCTCCTGGGGATTCCCTCATCAGCATATCCATTAATCAAAACGGGCCGGACTCGAGTGCCTTCACACCGGACAGCCAGTCTTTGTAAGTCCAAATCCCGGGCTAACACCACTTACTGAGTAGCTCTGCATATTTCGCAGCTCAGTCTAAAACCATGTCGGAACTCGTTCATTTTCCAGCTCATCCCTCGTCAGTTTCCAGCCCATCTCCTCTCGGGATGCTCCATCGGTGCGAAGCTTCACTCTGCTTCTCCGATGTGATATTAGGCTATATGACTAAACAGGCAGCTTCGTCTTCCCACTAATGAACCCTCGGACTGACGCGTGTCTGACATCCGCTTTTGCTCCATTAACCACGCAAGCTGGAGACAGCAGCCACTTTGTTGCTTCTGGGGCCACACTCAAAGTCAAAGTCTCTTTAGGGTAGGGCCCCAAAGTGACTTTGACTTCAAAAACTTACCAATTAGCTACCAGCTAGAGTCAGGAGATTGCTAGCTGGTTAGCAAAATCAGCATCTCATAAATAAGGAATGCAGCATTTAATGGCGTTTAGTGTAGTGTCTGCGGCCAACAGGGGGCCCCCAAACCTCAGGGCCTCCTAGCAAAAGTTTGGTTTGAGTGTTGGCAAATGGGTGGGTGGAGCAAGAAGAGTGTCATGGCCCACACTATGTCTGCCTCACCATTTACTGTTTAAGAGTCACCCTTGGATCGACCTCCATATCTGAAGTGTGTTAAAGGCGCAGGGGTCAAAGCTGGCATCTCATCACCCTTATTGAGAGGGATCAGCAGGAGGATTTGGGTGCCTTAATACTGGCCGATGCCGCTCTTCTGGCTGCAGATACCGGGATTATCTTGGGGGCCAATGTAATTAACATGTCTTTTTCTTTTTTTAGGGAATCAATCCTTACGTATCAGCAGTGTGCTTCACTTGACTTTTGTCTCAAAAGGCAGACAGACATGAGTGAAAGATTTAGCCCATCTTTTTTCCACCGCAATTAGCGAACCAAATAACATATTCCGATCATTTTTTATTCGATGTTTATTTGAGATTCTGCAGCCGCTGGATAAAACAGCCACATGTCAAAATCAGATTTAAGCTTAAATCTGCATGACTTTCGGTCACTTTATTGATCAAAAAGAAAAAACGGGTGAAGCTGCCTGGTCCAGGATCAGATCTGGAATCTTACCAAAGAACTGGATGTTCTGGGAGAATGTTGGGATGGACTGGAATTACAGAGCTCTGCGTAAGGCCACCTGGATTCAGGGGGAGATGGGAAATAATGTACACTTTCCTAAGCACCTTTTCATTTCATTGCCAGTGATGTAATTTCTTGCCAAACAGCCTAAACAGCTGACCCCCCCCGAAGATTATAAGGTGGTACGGTTGTTATCGGTCATATCCATGGAAGAAGAGTGGACATGCTCCTCCTGTATTTCCCATCATGCCCCAGGTCACGCCCAGCAGCACCCTCTAGAGGCAGAAGTCACCTCTGTCCAGGCTCATAATCTTGGATCTGCACCCAGTTCATTGCACAACACCGCTGGAGGGTGAATAAGATGGGGTCCCTTCCTATTCTCAGAATGCCACCCCGGATGAAAGTGCTTGCCGCTCCAATTAATATTTAGGGATAGGAAACTCTGAAAGAGCTAGGCCCATGCATCCGATAGGCTCTGATCCCCCCCGCCCCCCCCGGATTCGAATCGGGGAGGAGGAGAAATTGTATCCCCTGCCGTGGCAAGCAGCCCCCCTGCCACAGTACGCAGGCATGGGATTGGATCCCGTTACTGGCCTGCAGGGTGGCAAACTGCCAACGGCGTTGCCCTCCGCTGACAGCGCTCCCACTCTCTTCATCTGGCGGACCCCCTGCTCGGCGGCTTGCGGGGGGGCTGCCGCGATGGCCCACTTGATGGTGCCTGTGGCGACACAAACGTTTCATCTGCCTCACTTTCCCTGTGAATTATTTCTCCTCCATGGCGTTGGACAACCAGGCTCCCTGCTAGGCTCTTCCCCCCCCGAATACAAGACTAATGTCAGCATGCCCAGGAGAGTGGGGGGGGCAGCCAGCTGACCTTGGACCTCCAGAGGGTTTTTCCCTCCCTACTTAGGACTTTTTGGTTCCTCTCATACACATCCATCCTCATTTGGCTTTGGATAAAAGCGTCTGCTAAATAGATACATAAATATATTATGTAAATAATACATAATGCGGCTTTTTCTTTCTTTCTTTTTTCTTACTCACACTGCTGTGAAAGGCGCCATATAACTATAAAATGAATTAAAGACAGTCTAATCATTGCTCTCCTACGAGTCCCTTCAGCCAGTGGAAGCACAACGCAAGCGAACCAAGCAGAAAGGGGGGGCCCTTTGTAGGTGTTTCTGCAAGATGGCCATCTCGAGCTCCCTCTGTTTGCTGGCATACTGCACTAGGTCCCTTAGTGCCTGCCTAGTCTTACTAACAAAGGTCAGGAAAAAGCCCAACTGATCCCGGTGAACAATAAGCCCTACCGAATCTCCATATTCTCTGGGTTAATTGATTGATCCTGTGGAGGGTTTAAGCGAGGGGGGGGGGGGTCCAAGAGGGGACAGGAATTCCTTGATTGAGTTACCTTATTTACATACTGCTTGCCTTGCTAACAAGGGCACTGCTTTAATTAGACAGATTGAGTATCAGCGTGTCGAATTACATGACACCAGAAACAGGTTCGTTATGAAAGGGGACGTCAGCTTAAATCTGGCCGTCTGTTTTTTATCCGGCCGCCTCACCCAAACTTAAGGAATGCCCCCCACCCCCACCTTTATGAGCTAAACTCTCAGATGCAGGAGTTGTCTTTTTTCAATATGGACTTGCAAACCCTTGGAGACCGTCTGACTTAACATCTCCCTTCAAACACTTAAATGTTTGTTGGTCTCACTCCATTCATTAAGCATCTCATAAATACTGTCATTTACATAAGAATTATTCTAGAGAATGAGGCAAAGGATGGCTTTGAGCAGTGACTTATTCACTTTTAAAGCCTGAAATGTATGATGGCATATTTACGCTCACATCCATCACAGAAGTCACCGGCTTGAGGTGAGACGCGTGGTGAGCAGGATTGCCGTTACATTTTTCCGGGCCACTCCTTCAGCTTCTTCGGGCCTCATCCTCACCCCACGCTATCGTCATGGTAACCAGGAGACTGGACCCCCACCACCACCCACCCACGCCTCGGCAGGCTTCGCCGATTTACCTGTCAAAATTGCTTTGGCCCGAGCCACGTTTACCAAGTGAAAGCAATTTCCTCCCCTGCAGTCTCATTGCCAGGCAAATTTGAGGAAGGCAAGATGGTGTTATAACTGAGGCCCCTCCCCCACCCCAGAGTTAGTGCCAACCACCCCCGCTCCCCATGACATTCGTACAGAAACAAAAACATTATTTAATTAAGAGAGGTGGACCATATCAGATTCTATATACAGGCAGCTCTCAGTTTGCGTTAAACCGGTGTAAGTAAAGCTTACACAAAACATGTTTACAAATGTAAAAAGGCTTGTAAGTAAATGTGCACTTTTTTAATATGTGCAATTTAGTACATATCACTAGTATATTTTTGAAGTGATTTTTGCTATAAGGCGTCCCGAATGGTATGGAGGGTCAATCCGCCTTACACATAATCTGACTTGCATAAAGTTTTGTAGTATTACTGACCTCAGTCGAGAGTTGGTGGTATAGATGAGCTATTGTTTATCACTAGCCTGACTGACTACAGAAAAGGCATGAGATTGTTTGCCAGGGATACTATTCCGTCCAATGACATTCCTGTCAGCTCTCTGTTCTTCTCACCAAGTGGGATTTTCATTGTTGACCGGAATTCCTGCCAGGATTTACACTTGGCGGAGATCAGTCAGTGTCCTTCAGGAAGAGAGCTGGGAATTTGCTCAAAGTGAAAGCCTTCAGTTAGAGGAGGCTGGTTTCTCTGGGTGTCCTGAGGCAGTGCGAAGGTTTCACCCAGCGTCCTGAAGGGGTGCTGTGGACTACGGAGGGTAATGGCATCCAAGTCATGGGTCTTGCCGGGAAAAAGATGATAATCCGCCCCCCTCACTTGCCTGAACCCTGCCCCCAGGCTTACAAGCCGAAGCTCTCTCTCACCTCCTGCTGGCCTGCAGAAGGATGGCGGAGTCTTACGGCTGTGGAGGGGGCTGGCACGGGGCACCGCGGTTCGAGAGATAACAAGCACGATCCTCCCCTGAGGAGAGGAGCTGACCTTATTCTGCTTAAGTAGCCGAGAAACGCGTCGAGCTTCACAATGTTTCTAACACGTTCTCATGAGCTAGACAGTGGTATGAGGTGGTGAAATGACATACACACGTGTATGAATATCTGCGATCGCCTAACACCCAATTAGCACCAGAATGGAACCGTTTAATGTTTACATGTTACAGCTTTCACCTACCGATATAGATGTGTGTGTTACTGGAGCGATAAAAGGGTGTTGGGGAAAGCTGGGCCTCAAACCAACAACCTACAGGTTCCACATCCGTACAGTAGGAGCTTGTAATGGCAAGACGGTGCTGCAGTCACTCAGAGCTGAGGCAAGGTGGGTCTCTACCCCAAACACTCATTTAGTGGGACTTGAACATGCCTGATGATAATAATGTTGATGATTATTTTTGCAGTTATCCTTGTCTGTGATATAATATGGGATATGTATTTTGTTTGTTTAGGGAGATTCTGTCCATTAAAAAATGTCAGACAGATGTATAGACAGTTTTGTAAGGGGTAACTGCAGCACGACATGATTTAATGCCTTTAAACCATAAAGCATATCACAGCCTTAACTCACAGTGGTACAGTCACATGACCTGTGGTCACTGAGCTCCGCCTTCACTTCAGGTCCTTCTGAACCTGGCACTTTCACCGCACGTCATGTATAATTAAGGAATTTGCACGAGCAGGGCAAGAGGTTGGTTGTGCTTTCGATGTCTGAATGATTAAAGAATTGCAAATTAAAATTGCAATTCGCGATTATTCTTCATGATTCCAGAGAATAGGTTTCACCTAGTCGTCTAATTTTGTGGTTTTGTTCTTGAGGACCTACTTCACAGCCTCGGTATTCCCATTTGTTACATGTGAAAATATAAATTAGTGGTGTAAATAAATGAATAAAAAAAACTCCCCTATAACTCCCTAGTGAATGCAGTTCATAAGAAATGGATTCTGGAAACCAGGTTTCACACTATAATCTAATGTAATGCGTAATGTAGGAATTATTGTCATTGCTTATTCAGCTCTTGAATTACAGTTATGATTCACATTAATAGCCCTAGATAAGATTGTCTAATAGAGAAGTATTATTAATTTTGATTTTAAAAATAAGAAATTAAAAACTGACTTACATTCTTTTTATTGCATGATTATAGCATTTTTTTGTTATCTCAATTGTGGTGTTCGTTCTCTTGGCATTAGTTGTGGCATTAGCCTTCCGAGAAGGTAGAGAGCTCTGTTTCAAGTTTCAGACACAGAGGATGCCTTGTGTACACATCAGACAGCATTACCAGCACTTGATGGAGTTTTATCCGGTCGCATTGTGGGTTTGCATGAAACCGGGTGGTCGTATTGCCCCACAAGTGGGGCATGCAGATGACACAGTCGCCCAATGGGCATGTGAGGGCACCCATACACATTGTGAAGGTTCAGGTCGCCCATGACAGATCACACCAAGGTCGTTGTATTGTATTACAGAACCCCATGGCGTCTGCAATTGCCACCCAGACATAGGGATTGGACTCTCTACAACACCCTGTGTCACCCCACACCATGTCTCGATGACTGGCATCAGCTGGGCTATGGGTTCACCGTCCCATGAGTAGGCTGCCATTAACACCAGCGCAGAGACGGCTGCGTTTGGAGTGGTGCTGTAACCGGGAGGCATGGACTGATGAGGAGTGGCATCGTACCACATTCAGCGATGAATCTCGGTTCTGCATTACCATGGATGACCGTCGTGTGTGTGTCATGGTGCCGTGGGGAGAGGACCAATCCTGCCAGTGCTGGTGAGAGACACACCGGCGTTACTCCTGGTATCATGGTGTGGGGAGCCATTGGGTATGACTGATTGGGGAGACCCTGATGGCACAGCCCTATGTCAGTGACATCCTGCCCCCGCATGTCTTACCCCTCCTGAGACAGCACCCTGGTACAGTTTTTCTATAAGACAATAAGACAGATGCTTCCTGCGTCATGCTGAGGTCCTCCATTGACCAGCCAGGTGCCCCCATCTTTCCCCAAACGGACATGTGTGTCTCTGGACGGCCTGCGTCATGCTGAGGTCCTCCCATGACCTGACAGGTGCCCCTATCTTTCCCCAATCGGACATGTGTGTCTCTGGACGGCCTTCGTCATGCTGAGGTCCTCCCGTGATCAGCCAGGTCCCCCCACCTTTCCCCAATGGAACATGTGCGCGATCAGCTCAGACATCAGCTCAGACCCAGTGCCAATCTGTAGGATCTCGAGGGCCAGTTACTGCAGCTGTGGGCCGACTTGCCTCAGGAGAGGATACAGCAGCTGTACGACAACCTTCTGCACCGTATCACTGCATGTATCCAGGCCCGGGGGGGGTGCTACACCCTACTGACATGGGACCAGCAATATGCCCATATTGCTAATTCTGTTGTCAGTTTGACCTGATATTATAATCGCTGTAGTACAGTCACATGACCTCTCACCACGCGCAGATTCATTTCATTTCCATCAGTCCATCAAGGTGCTTAACTTTTTTTGTCACTGAGTATATTTGAAAAATAAAGTTGTGTTGTTATGCTTGGGCATATGAAATATGTATCTTCTTTATAGATGAAAGCGAATAATTTGTTTGGGTTTGTCAATCACAGGGGTCAGTTATGTGAGAGGGGACGAGGGCGAGTCTGACACACAGGGCCGGGGGCAGGATCCAATCTGCCGATTATATCCGCGTCACACAAAGCCGACGATGTGGTGCGATCTCCTGCACCTTCAGGGGGTGGCTTTATCAATCTCACAGAATCAGTCAGGCGGTTAAAACCGGGGACTGGCGGCCACCACCTTCAACGGCATCGTCGAGGATGCACACACCCCCCCCACCCCACCCCACCCCATTCTCTTCAAATTTTAGTGGCATTCCTTACAGGGAGCGAAAAAACATCCATCTCTCCGAGACTGACACCAGGCAGCCATGTTTTTGAGTGTCAGTGTCGATAATTGGGTATTAGAATTGATGCTGACAGATGGGGGCCAGTCGCGTGTTTGTCGATAATGATGGCATTAAATATTTGATGAGAGGTCATTTTTTAAATGAGATAATGTGAAAAGGAGAGTCATACTGTAATGTCAGAAAACCAATAGGTGCCACAAGGGACAAGAGGCAGAATGACGATTGGTTTTGATATGTTTAGCACTTCTAAAATTCCCTCCAAAAAGCACCACAAAGGTTCAATGAACATCCCCCATTGTAGTTTTTTTTATTTTTTTTTTTTGTAATGAATACGTGCAGCTTGTGTACAGCTATTGTTTATGTGTTTATCTGCCACACACTTGTGCGGTGTGTGCAAAATGCATCTCGTAATTACCCGCATAATTATTTGGGTAACAAATAACCTAGCCTGTGGTAAATCGATCAGGGGCTAATTGCATTCCAGAATCTTCTGGCAGCCCCCCTCCCCCGGACATCAGCACTCATAATATTTATAATAAGAGGATCGATCCAACTGGGAATCTCTGAGTAGCTTAACTGAGTCACTATGATCCTGCATCACCAGGGGAAGTGTCCCACTGTCTGATGAAGCATTAGTGGTATAGAAACTCTGCATTCTGTTGCCTTTGATCAGCAGGTTGCTGGTTCTAATCTCACAGTCGGCAGAGTGATGTTGCCATTGGACTCCTGAGCAAGGCTCTTAACCCCCAAATAATTTAATATGAAAGAAGGAACTGAGACAGTCCTGCTTCTATGCTAATGGGTTAGGGGGTTGTAAGGCCACTGCGCATAGCTGGAGAGTCAATGCAGTCAGTTGATCTCTCCGACTTTATACATATGGGGAAGGCAGGTGGTGCAGTGGTTAGAGACGCAACCGGTTCGAGTACCCAACCCGCAAGTACCACTGAGGTACCCTGAGCACGGCACCATCCCCAAGCACTGCTCCCCGGGCACTCACATAGCTGCCCCCTGCTGTGCCACAGTGTCACATGGGTTAAATGCAGAGGACACATTTCGTTGTCGCATGCTGTGGTACGTCAACAATGACGATTAATCGCCTTAACTTCACTTTATGAAGCGACCTCCACGGAACCCAAGTGGACAGAAAACAGAACAAAAAAATGACAAATGTGGGCAGCTGGCCAGCTGGGCTTGGTTTTCATGCACAAACGAGTCTCTGCCTGAAGGTGCGGCGATGCGAGGAGACCTCCTTTCTGATGAATGGACCCGGGCAGCCGCAAAGCTCAAAGCCTCTGATTGGCTCGCTCAAGGATTGTCCTTGTAGCTGCAAAACCCCCGATTGGCTGACTCAAGGATTGTCCTTGCTGCTGCACAGTGCCTGATTGGCTGATTCAAGGATTGTCCTTGCAGCTGCACAGTGCCCGATTGGCTGGTTCAAGGACTACCCTAATGTGTCATACAGATTCCTGATAGTTACAGAAAAACAGTAGCACACATTGAAACTTACTCAAATAAGGTGGCAACTTGCTAGAGAACAATTATGTATAAAGAAACCATTATTAATTAATTACAGAATCTTATTGTGACTTCATCTATGGAGAATTCCATAAAACATTTTGGAACTATTTGCCTGTTTATATAGCAGTACTATTCAGCAGTGGGAAAACGCAGGCAGAGTTTTTGGTTGCTTACATATTATATTATTCAAATCTGGGAATTTAATTCATGTATTATATGCAGATACATATGTTTTTCAAAATAAATAATAAATAAAAACCACAAACATCCTCAAGCAAGTTTTTCCTCTTTTTATCCCATTTTCCATTTCCTCGGTCTTATTGGTGGGGGGGTTCCTCACTGGGGGGGCGAATAGGAAGACGATTATCAGAGCAATGCTGTCGCAGTCAGCTGTCTGACGAGCCCGGCAGTGCACCCTGTTTCGTAAGCGACCGGAAAGCATTCATTTTCCTTTGCTCTCTCTCATGTCCTGCTAATTCATTTAGTCGTATTGTATAGCGTATGAAACTCTGCTAATATATTTCAAATTAATCTGATGTAATTAAAGACTAAAATAGCCTTTTTAATATAGTGGTGTGGGGCTTAATCTGACTAATTTTAATTTGAAGCCTGTATAATATCGGGGCGCGGTCGCTTCACACCGGCAGGACTGGAGTTCGGAGCCCGCCTCGGCTTTGCTTGTGAGGAGTTTGCATGTTCTCCTCCATACCATGCTGTTCCCTCCCATAAGTTCAAAGACATGCTGTTAGGCTAATTGGACATCTCTCGATTTCCCACAGTGCTCTGTATGACCCTGACCGGGGTCGGCGTGCTCGGTCCTACGGGCCAGCCGAATTTGAGCAGCGGTTATATCGGAGCACTTTGAACATGCGGAGGCGATCGCCGTTCTGCACACATTTTTTCTCTCGGGCTCACCGCAGTGAAGCCTGTTTCTGAACTTTTTACCTTTTTATGCACATTTAAAGCTGGTGTTTTAAATTTTAATTATCAAGGTAGAAAAGAGCCTGGGATCTCCACCATCTCCGGAAGGAGTGTGTGTGTGTGTGTGTGTGTGTGTTTATTAGCTGCCATCTCTCTTCCCCTTTTTTCTCCCATGAAAGTAATTAATGATGAAAGGTGATCTGGCAGTGCTGGTGGTGGTGCTGCTGGTGGTGGTGGGTGGGGGGGCATCTTCCTGCCTGAGCCAATTATCTGAGCTGATTTAGTAAATTTCTGATAAGCTGTCTTCGTGATTTCATGCTGATGGAGAAAACATATGGTGCTTTGATTAGTGTAGCTTTCTGTGCCATACAGGGGTATGTGCAAAAGGAGGTGGGTATGGGCCCAGTCTGGTCATGGTTAGGGGTATGGGTCCAGTCTGGTCATGG
>JAODKM010000075.1:19596405-19611260 GCA_026780845.1 Petrocephalus sullivani
TGACTGACTGGCATCCTGTCCAGCATGTGCCCAGTCCTGTACTCTGTGACTGACTGGCATCCTGTCCAGCATGTGCCTTGCTTCAGACCCTGTGCTGCCTGGGATAGACTCCACTCTATGGTGACCTCAAACTGGATAAGTGTTTATACGTTGGCAAGATGATCACAATTAACACGTGATAATAAAACTGTCCCACCACACAGAGTGTACCGTAAATATCGCATATAGCAGCATAATTAGTTTAACAATATGCAAACCAGAAACTGAAAGGAACAACAAACAATTAGATGTCTGATGATAAACAGTCAGTGATGTAACGACATTAACGTTTTATTTCCTGCAATTTGTTTTCGTCTCTCCGAGTGTTCCGTAAACGTAATTCTGTAAACGGAACCGTTAGATTTTATGCGTGACAGTAGATTTGAACTTGTTCTCGACAGCACTGCTTGCGGGGGTGCAGCACTTGGGCTTGCTGAAGTTTAGTCTGTGTAGTGCAGCATTTAGCTCGGCGCGGGTGGGATTTGTACAGCACACTCCGGCTTTTATTTAATCTCTCTGCCAGGCTGTTTGTTTCCCCTCGGAAACTTGGGTATTTTAACCGAGGAAAAAAAACCACCTTTGGAGTCGGAAATGGGCGATCTGGGGGGGGGCTTTTCCTGAGCACAAAGGATAAGAGGACCTCACACCTGCGCTGGCACTAAGCTAATGTGAAAAGAGCTTTAATCTGGGTACAGTTCTTTGTCCCATATCACAGAAAGGATCAGTACAACCCAGGATAATTTAGGTAGAGACAAGTACACAAAGAAAAACCTAAGTAAAAGTATAAAATAAATATGTAAAATGAAAAAAGAATAATAATAATAAGAAGAAGAAAGTTAATGTCAACGATAATGACTGTGTCAATAAGGTACTGCAATGATAAGTATGGTGCAAAATGGATGTTGTGCAAATGGCATATGTGCATTCAGTGTCTGCTCAGAATAGCAGGGCCTTCACTTTTATTAAGTTTAGTGTGACTCACGGCTCAGTGAGTTATTACTGGTTTTTAATAAAACTGTGATTGATGATTCTATTCAGAAATTAGATATGTTTGTTTGTTTGTTTGTTTTTTTTTCATAAGAGAAACTGCTGATGGTATTGTTCAGGTTCCTCATTACCGGGCCCAGGGGACCCTGGACACAGATGCAGTAGTAAATAGGCAAATAACGCTATTGTCAGCTCACAGGGACCTTTCACCTCACTGACCCACCGTGGGGGGGCATTCTGGCAGTAACAATGATATGAATAAACATCTCCCCCCACCTGTCCTTGGGTAGGGCGGGGCCTGAATGACTGGAGCCCCCCCCCCCAAAGGGCACTCACTGTCCTCATACTCACAACACACAGAGGGAATGCAAGGTTGTACCCCCCCACGGCCCTTTGCGGCACTCCATCTGAAGCTGCGACTCTTTGCCATGATTCACTGGAGCCGCAGTGGCATGACCCAATTGGGTACAGACCAGCTGTTAATGGGACCTGCTTATGGGATGCAGTCAGTAACATGCTCAGTGTCCCTGAGTTATCCATGTATATAACAACATATAACATCTGGGAACATCTGGGACAGTCTGAAACCAGCCCTTAGAGTCACCCAGCTGATGAAAGGAGGGTAGAGAAAGTCAAAAGATATTATAACCTCTTTTTATTTAAGATTATTACAACTGATGCCCAGAAACATCTCAATAATTCACACAAAACACTGGAACAAGGGAGAGTGACTATGCATATGGCTATAAAACATATGGTGGCTAATGTATTCGCTAGGGCTGCGGATTAATTGTAGAACATGCCAGGATGCCATGTATGCTGTGTTACATAGCCCAGATGAAAAGCATTACTGTCCATCCATACATGTCCTGTAACTGCTTGTCCTCCACTGTCAAAGAGGATCTGACCTCTGTCCCAGAGGCTACGGGCACAAGGCAGGGGACAACCCATCGCAGAGGAGACACGTATGGGTGATGTGGTAACACCAGTTAACCTCAGCCCACTCCACACACGGAATCCTGGCAGGGACTCAAACCCCGGTCCCTGAGGTGTGAGGCAACAGTGTTAATCACTGCACCAGCATGCTGCTCCCATCACTATTATTATACTTGTTGATTATTTGTCCGTTATTTATTTGTTTGTGTGTTGTGAGTCATATACAAATGAATTGTATGTTCTTGTGCAGGGGTACTAGCACAATTTAATGTGGACCATTTCAGCTACGATGCCTCCGGATTACTCTTCCCATTTATGGTGCGTAAGTATGATTATGAAAAACAATGTGATATGCCCTTTGGGCAGCAGGTGGCATACTAGTTAAAGACAGGAACCCGTAACGGGGCCTGCTGCTGCACCCGTGAGGGAGCAGTTGACCTGTAAAATATCTGGTAGCTTAATGGGTAGAATTGTAAATAGCACTGGAAGCCAGCATCGGCGTTGCAGCTTAATGTGAGGTTGTTACTGTTCACGCCGCAGTGAAAATCACTCTGAAATAAAACGAAAAACGGCGTGAAAGGGAATTTGGAATATAAAAGACGGGATTTATAACTGCTCCGTGACCACAAAAGACTTGTGTGCAGAGTGGCGACAGTCCCAGTGCACCCTGGGTATTCAGCCACCGGCCAAATCGCAGACGGCCGGGCCAGCTCTGCCCATTGGATGCTGGTGAGAGTCCAGGAACAGCCCTGTGAAATATCATTACCACCATTTTTACAGGATGTTCTGGATCCACAAAGGCCCGTGTCCCTCTGAAGGGACCCCCGCCCACACATGCCGTACACATCTGTATACCCAGGGGCAGGAATAGAAAGCCACTCTGGGGCCCCCCACTTCCCGTCAGAGGTTTCAAAAACTAAATAAATAGCTAGTGAGTAAAATCAGAACATCGTAGCTAGCTGACTGGTTATAAGGAACGTGTTTATTCAATTCTTAGCATAGTGACGCAGTGCTGCCTCACTCCAGGGTTCAGGTTCCTGCCTTGGCTCCATGTGTTGTTGTGCGGTTTCCTCCAGGTACCCCCCCCCCAGAGTCGCTAAACATTTTAAGGTTAATTGGAGTTACCAAGTTGTCCATATGTATGAGTGTGCCCTAAAATGAGCTGGTGTCCCATCCTGGGTTGGGTTATTCCCTGTCTTGCTCCATAGCCCCCAGAATAGACACCAGACCACCAGCAACCCTAAACAGGGTAATCAGTTACAGAAAATGGGTGGATGGATGGATGGCTCAGGGCCCCCAGACACCTGCACCAGATAATCCCCCCTATATTTGCCATATGACTGACCAGCTTGTTCCTTTGCTGGTTTATGCACTGGATTTACAAACAGCGACACATGCGTGGGATTATTTAAATGGAATGGTATTAAGCCCCTAGAATGGCATGCTTATTTGTGTCAGTGCTGTGCAGTCGTGTGTGTCTGCACGGGCGTGCGTGACTCCATTCGCCGAGGCCGCCGCGCCCCGCCAGCATGCAGCATCTGCCGCGGATCGCTGCTTCCTCACCCGCCACTCTCTGCCGATACCAAGCCACGCCAAGCTGGGAAAGAAGGATTCCGCGATGTTCCGAGACCGCCAAGCTAGTCCGCTCTCTGAGAAGGTGGAGTGCGATGAAGAGTGATCAGGGAGAGAAGATCAACCCTAGTCAAAAATGCCTGCAGACTTTACGCAGTCACCCCGGACAGATGCTGATTTACAGCACGGGGGTACAATTCCAGACACTATTGGGAGTATAATCAAAACCATGAAGATGTGAGTCTAACTCCTGTTCCTTATGCTAACCCTAACCCTAACACATAACCTAATCAGCTAAACATGATATGCATGGAAGTATGTATGGATGTAATATTTCAGTAAATACTATCATCTTCACCTTTGTTTGGACAGTTCAGTGCAACCAGGCGAGAGCTTATGAATAGGACAAATTCTGCTGCATGCAGAAATACAGACCGGCACAATGGGAAAATAGCATTCGTTGTAGGAGCGTCGCCACGGATACGGCGGAACGCGGCCCTCTAGTTAATCGCATTAAAATTCCGAGGGAATCGGGGGGGTCGCTCAGCCCCTCTTTATAAGCAGCCCTTGTTGCCATGGCGCCACCTTGTTATCCATCTTCACTACAGGGGTCCAGGTTAGGAATGGGGCAAAGCTGAAACTGTGACCGCGGGCATTTGGTAATTGGCTCTCTTTCTGCAACATCTCCGCAATTCAGCTTTCCGTGGGAAGTGGGGGTGGCCTTGTACCCTAGAATGGGGCAATTAACCTTTGCTAGTAAGTATTCATCCTTTTGAGTGGAGAGAACCGGGACTCGTGTGATCAAATCACCATGAGAAGAGGCCTTAGCTAAAGGTTTGATCTTGTTGTTTGGCATGAGAATACATGTTTGTCATTAAGAAACACTATTTAATGGTAGGTTATATAAGGACACATGTTTATATAATATTGAAGTCACAGAGTTGCAGGTTTTAGTTATGGAGAACCCTTCTGTAGGACCAATGAGTGAGATACTCCACCTCATTTACTCCAGTAAAAAAAATAAAAATGCATGCAAAAACTGTGGGCTATTTTGTACAAAAGTGCCATTTAGGCAGCTAAATGTATTCCGTGTCATTTTTCATTAACAGCTCTGTAAGTTTGTGTGTTCCCATTAGTAGCTAAATAGTAGCTAAGTGTAGCTATTCCTTTTGGATTCATTCATTCATTTATTTAGTGTGCAAATGGCTAAGCTGAATTCTGTACAAATCAGCAGGAGTCAGGGCCAAGAGGGGATCTGTGGGGGGTGGGTAATGTCTTATATGATCAGACGTGAGCTGTTTTCGGGAGGGGGCAGTGGTGGCCTTGGCTGGCATTCCACAGCTTCCCTATAGTCACATGGGATGATGGCTTATAATATCTAACATTCAACTGGTGAACCTGTATTCACCCTCTGTCTACAAATACCCTGCTATTTAGTATCCATATCTCTCAGTAGACATGCCGTCTCACAATATACTCAGAATATTTTCCCTTTTTATAGATTTATGTTTATTACGTTTTATTATGCTGTCCAGCATTCATCATTTGTAGGTCATATCTGACATTTAAGATGAAGCAGTATTCAGCTGAGTCTGTGCACATGTGATACGTACATATATATGCTGTGTTACTGTATTATCGGAAAAGGAAAGCTCAAACACAAAACCAATCAGAGGAACATGACGATGATAAGGATGTATCACGTTTGTCCACATCCTCACGGTAAAGTACTAGGTTGCTCTCCAAAGCATCGTCGCTCCCCGCCGTCCTTTAAAGCATGTCCCGCTATACCGCGTGACTTTTTTACATCACGGGGATGAATCGTATCTAGTTTCGGGTATCCTCCCCTCCTCCCTACGGGGCCACATCTTCTGTACTCTGCCGTTCCTTCCGTCCTGTCATCCATTATGGGGACCACCCATCCCAAAAAATAAAGATACTCAAAATCCCAGAAGATGTAGATGACCCTCGATGGAGCATGATGGACCAACACTCCATACAGAGATACACAATCATGCAGATACATGAATCTGCTCAGTAAGGGGGGTTTATATTGCCCATGTCTGAGTGTAGGATGGAACTGGAGACCACAAGGATGGTCAAGCAGACGAACAAACAACGGACGCAAAAAAACGAATCATTCAGTTCATTATTGGAGGAAAACCGCAAATGCTTGTTTCAAATTTAGTGAAATAAACTCACGTAGCGGGGTAGAGCTTTACAAAGAACACTGCATCCACTTGGCCCGGCGTTTGCAAGTGCTAATGTATTTTGTACGAGGGCAAGTCTGATGTCGCTGTTAGGTCATATCAAATTAATAAAATAAATCCCCCCACTTGACTGCTTTATTATTCACTAAGCATATATCTGCATTAATCAAAATGTGGCATAAATGGGTTCCGCTCGGAGGGGGAAGAAAAGGTCACGTTAAAGGATCACTTTAGTGTAAAAAAAGGCAGATTCAAAAATGACCACCGATCATCAAAACATTAGAATACTTCAGAAAGATAGTGAGAGCCTTATAGAGAGAGGCACTCTGCTGATGGATGGATGGATGGATGGAGGGATGGATGGAGAAGACTCAGAGAGCACTGGCCATTGTTTTCTAGTGCCGCAATTCAGAAACGGATGACCGATCTGAATTGGAAAAACAAGATAAAATTTTACAGTTCACACTTTGCATATTTTAAACTCCCAGAAAGCAGAATATCCTCCACACATTTGTAATATTTTGTATGTTCCAGTAGGCCTGTATTATATTTAAAAAATGCAGTTTGAAGCGTGATGCTTTAAATTATACAGAAAGTTTGTAAGAATTACATATTAATTATCCAGCTGTTTTAAAATTTGAACAGGCTTGTTTGAACTGGGAAGCCAGCAGGACCCAATGGGGTGTCAGCATCAGCGACCTCTCCTTGGACATGTGTTTACATAGAAGGTTTGATGCCTCGCTGTGGCCTCAATCTACGACAGTTTCTCAGTTTCATTTACTTTTCTTTTCTTATTTATTTGATTTTATTTTGATGAAAGTGAAAGCGAGGCAGCGAGGCATCAAAGCTGCCCGGGACAACACTGTGACGGATGGAGGACAATGTCCCAGTCAGGAAGAGTCACGACCAAGGTCAGTGGGCAAAAAGACGGCCGACTGCTATGGAGAGATTTAATGTCCAGCGCTAAATGTGCCATTTTATTTTTCAGCTCTGGAGTTGCTCTGAATCCTTTGCTGCCTTTCGGGTACAATGAGAGATGTGTTCCAAATCCAGCCCCTTCGTTCAATCACAGAGCGCTGATGTTAATACCCGCCTTGTAGGTACGTGTCCGCTTCACCTTAAGTGGAAAAAAGCAGAAAGAAAAATAATATTAATCCCCACTGCCAAACTGCGATTTCAGATCATCGTGCAGTTTTGAGCAGGGGGAGATCGATACCGCATATTGCACCAGAATTTTTTTTATAGAAAGAGAAAAAAAAAAAAACGAAACGCGATCGTTTTTATATCGACAGGACTCTGACATAATTGGATTATTCACTTTATCTGCTGAAACAAAGTAGAATCGGATCGGCACTATGAATAGAACAGGCCTCTTGATTAATTCATAACATTCAGAAAGATTTTCCCCCTCAGATCGATATATCTAAAGGTTATTTAAGTTTATTGCTCGTCAGGACTGTCCTGTTCTTAACCCGCAGTGCGCTCGGTGCGGGCTTTTGCCTGCGCGACGTGCGACTCTGCCGCAGTGCATTACGGGAGCGGGGAGCCCCCGGTCGGCGGCACAGCCTCGGCGCGTGTAAATCGCACGTCAGGACCCACGAAGGCGCAGCTTCCACATTAAAGAAGAAGGAAACGACAAAGAAGACATGATTTATACGCCGACGGCTTTTGTAATTTAGACAGCGGGCTCCGCCTCGGTATAGTGGGAAGCCTTCGGTGGCTGGCTGGGGGGTGCGGGTCTAGCCCCCGCCATAAATCACTGCTGCGATTAAAGGCGATGAGCATTCATCTTGCTAACCTCTTAAAGCTGTATTGCAAAACCCGGGATTACAGGCCCTCGCCGGCTCGTAATCATTGTTCTGCGACAGGGGCACTCGCGTCCCAGAAGCCCCCGATCAGACGGGACGGCCGCCCGCCTCCCCGGCCGGGACCCGCTCTGTCTGTATGATTCTGCGCTGATCCGACGGGTCAGACTCACGCAGAAGGTGAAACTTAGCAGCAGCTATAGGTGAAGAGAATAGGAAAATGGAACAGAGTCTCTATGGAAGATATTTAGCACCAAAATCCAAATGGAAATTCATTTTGCAATTGGCAATCGATATGCAATTTCACTGTGCAATTCGCAATTCAAAATGCAAATTTTTCTTAAGTATCTTCATTGCCATTGTAGATGCGGGACGAAATTGCATCAATGCTATATATATTTTTTTTATTATTATTATCATTCTTATTATTAATAATAATGATGATAATAGTAATAATAATACCACAAATAGCAGGCACTGTGCTGTTTCCAGACCCAGAAACCAAAATGATTAACTTTGGCAGAAGGAAGAAATTATGTGTGTGAAGTAATATGAATAATTTCCCCTTCACATGTAATTCCAAATTATTTCATGGTAAATGACAATTACCACATTTCTCTGGGTCCCGGGTGACGTGTTTGGTTCAGCTGGGACAATCCACCATCTGGATCATGCTGTTTCTGTTCCCGTTCGAAGGACTGATCTATTCATCTGTTTCCTTTCTCTCATTTATTTATTTATTTCCCCTACCGGCATCAGCTTTTCATGATTGGGTACAAATACAAAAACTGAGTTTTGAGAAACCCTGGTGCTGGAGGATCTCTCCAACAGCCTTTGGCTATGACCAGATGTCATCTATAGTCATCTTCAGGACAGGATCCATAGTCATGTGACACACACAAGCCACACATTAAATAGTAATGTACATTAGGGTAAGGTGAATGTGAGTGGGTGTCATGTGATCAGCAGTCATGTGACAGACAGGTAGTGTACGTTGGGTTGAGGTGTATAAGGCCACATTGTACATGAAATGGTTGTTTGCATGCATGACTTGTATATGACTTTCCTCTTGGACAGACAAACACATTTGATCCAGAAGGCTCTTTACAATTCCCTCAAAGATCCTGTACCTTGTTCCCAGCACTGGTAATCAGGTCAGGCATTGCTCTGACAGGGTAATGTAAAAATCCTCTATGTTTGTTTTCGTCTTAACTGCAGACCTAAGCCAAACCCGGCAGCTTATATGCTCTCATATAGTCCAAGGCAGAGGTGTCAATTTCAGGTCTAGAAAGTAAAAATCCAGACCAGGATTTTGTTTCAACCAACCAGTTGCGCATAAAGAGTCACAGTCACAGAGTAGCTCAACTAGTTGGTTGAAACAAAATCTGGTTTGTATTTTTACTTTCTGGACCTGAAATTGACACCTCTGGTCCAAGGAAAAGAACAGAACACCAACAGGATGGGAATCCCAAAACACTTCTCAGGTGATGTTTGGATGACCGGACAGCCCCTCCCAACAGCATGGCATTGTAAGCGATGTGCCAGCCACTCTCCTGGAACATTACCACGGATTACCCACAAGGCTCTGTGTCAAGCCTGTTTAGAAATGTTCCCGTCGTCCTGATTCTTTTGGGTTAAGATGCCTCTGTAAGCGTATTCACAGCGTAAATTCACAATTAATTAATTACCTGTATGTTGGGGGAACGAGTTGCATTGGTCTGTGAGGTCAGAGACCACCTTTGGTCCACCTGAGATCATTGCCTCAGTGGTTCTCTGCACACTCTCTCCAATAATGCGCCCCTTAATAGATATTAGTGCTATGAAATGCAAGATGCAAAAATGATGAGAGTCTACTTATTTGTTATTTTGTAAACTGAAAGGGAAGTGAATTGATTGTATATAGAGGTGGGTAATCCAAGTCCAAAGAGTAAAAATCCAGACCAGGATTTTGTTTCAACCAACTCTTTCACTCTGTGTCCAAGACTCTTAATACTCAACTGGTTGGTTGGATTTTTAATTACCCACCTCTGATTGTATATATTCAAAAGACATAAGGATAGGCTATAATTCATAAATATCTTTACACACCCAACATGATGGTAAATCAGTTACATGACCCATAAAAAGCGACTTACATAAAAAACAACAACAATAATGATACTGATATATATATATTTTTTCTCAGAAAATGGCTTCACTGGCTAACCAAAATGGCTAAAAATGTCGACGATATTTTACTGACACTGTTCCTAAAACCATCCAATCAAGGCTCACCATGTTCATGGTCCTTTGGTAAAACAACAAATTATAGAGTCAGGTGCCAAAGTTAAAGCCAGGGTTAGCTTTCTGCAGCGTTTGATGCGAGGCGTAAAACAATACAATAATGTGCTGTCTTTATGACTCAGTAATGTCTAACAGATGGCCACGCGGCCGTGAAAATCGCTCAGATGCAGCACATACTAACACTCTCCAGCTCCATCGTGCTGTTTGGCTATACGCTATTCAATAATATTCCCCGTTAAACTTGTGCATAAAGCTGATTTCATCGACTGTGCGCTTTTTATATAGCACGCCAGTGAATTATACATGCACCTTGTGCTCTGAGGGGATTCTGCAAAGTCAAGCTCTAGCCTGTTTGGGTTGAATTAAGTCTGGTAGCTCTGATCTTTATGACCTCCACCAGTTTGCAGTTAACCCTTCGCCTCCCCGGAAGCAAACCCAACACCCTGCCTTTCCTGGGTAAGGGTACGGACCCCAGGCTGGAGATTCCACTATCTGAGGTGGAAGCATCCGTAGCAGTGTTTTCAGGCCTGTACTTGCCTTAAGGTCAGTACAAAGCCTCGTTTAATTAAAACGAGATGCAGATTTTGTGTTTGGTCTGACTGTGTGGTCACCGCAGCTTATTCCCCGGCTCCTGGTCGCACCTGTTCCTCCCCGTGTTTCATCCAGAGCGCAGCGTCAATTCCTCATCTTGAGTAGCTCTTACTTATGAAGAACTTTCTAGAATGTTCCTAGAAACGTGCCTGGCACTGCCTGTTCTCCACAGCTGGCCGGCTTCATGAAGGAAATGGAGAGCTTTCAAGTAAAAATGACTCATTATGATGGGAAATAAACAACGAATAAATAAGATGGGAACACTGCGGTAGCGATGACAATTTACGCGAATTGCAATTACGCCTCATCACCACAAATTGAGGTTCGATTGTGTATCAAGGACAGAAAATGTCACCATCACTTTAGTGAAAGTGTAGTAATTAGAGTTTTATATGTTCAGCGTATCCATTTAAATAAGGAAATGCCGAACGAGGGGGCATTTTTCTTCGGAAATGGCTGCCCTCTGAGTCCTCAAGGTTTCTGGTCCAGAAACTGAAAGAAATGCCAGAGAAAATATTCTCTTAAATATTCCGTAACACAATAAACTGAATATTTTTATTAACCATCATTTACAGTGGTGCTGGGATGTGAATCTAAAGAATTTGCACATTCTCACTGCATCCATTATTTTTCCACTTGTACTTCGGTTACCTCTTATATTTAAAATTGACTCTTAATTGCCAGCGCAGTTGAGAGGTGTATGTGTATCAAGAGTGCCCCAGTGCTCAGTTGTTAATATTTATTTACACAATCTTAAAGGAGCCAGACTCCCTCCCTTTCTTAGATGCTCCCTTGAAGGTTTAACAAAGGAAACGCTGATCTGAGATCAGTGTAAACTCCATCTGCGGGGACCGGCTCTCTGATGTGCTGCGGTGTCCATCGCTCGGTGCTTGGCCGTTGACCCAGGCGGGGCCCCACCTCCTTCATCGCTACTCCATTGTGACCCCGGGTCTGAGGTACCTTTGCATGATCTAAGACCCCCCCCCCCCCCCCCCACTGCTGCTACTTCCCGCCCTTTGCTCTTGTTACCCTGCCGTTTCCCCATCGCTGAGAACCTTATCTCTACAACTTACCTCTGCATCCTAACTGTGTTTCCCATCATAAACCCTTTATGCGGCCCAACGCTTCCACCTTCCAGGTCGTCTTCCATAACCGTTATCCAGTGCAACATTGTGGTGAGCCTGCAGTCTATCCTGTGCAGCTGTGGTGTTAGCCACCACTCAATTTATGCAAGTTTGCATCTTGATCACAAGGAGTAACTACACCATATATTGAAAAATCACGTTCCTTATTTAAGAGATTCTGAGACAGCATGTCCTACTAACTAACTAGGTAGTTAGCAAGGGGCTTCTGACTCTACTCGCTAGCAAACTTTGACATCCTATGCAAGTGTGAGGTGATGGCCCCGGATCCCAACACGCATAGGGTGCAAGTCAGGCGACATTGTGGATTGTGTATGCGGAGGGTAACATTGGTCCTATTAATATACCGGGCAGGAAACCAAATATAGCTTTGAGACATGAACAGAATACATTATGCATATCCCCTTTGTCTGTTAATGCAATTGATTTCACTACATAAGTGGCGAAATGACATAACTGGAGTAAACTGTGATATTGAATCTGTTTCTTTTTATCATCAAGAGCTTTGCAAAAATGCTTGAATTATGGGGTGCTGATCCACAGGAGCCCGGAAGCCGAGTGCAGCACACCCGTGTCTCCATTCGCACTCTCTGTATTGCACTAGGACATGACTGACATCGTTGTTTACCTTGTGCCGTACAGCTGTTATTGTTAAAGTAGTTACTTAATTTGCAGCCAATCTGTCACAAATACCTCTCATCTTTGCTATTTGTTGAAGATATATCTCACTATCCTTAGCGACGCCTTGATAACTGTTAATAATGTACGTTAGGCTCCCTGAATCCGGAGTCATGGCCTGTCGTTTGAGGGAGAAATTAAGCCATTTTCTCATTTATAAGCTAGCATCAAAACCAATGTAGTTTGGGCTTGAAAATACATTTTCTGTCTCCGGAACCCCTCTAACGGGCGCTGACACAGTCTTAAAGGCCTTCGCCATGCCGTTACATTCTGCTTCCTGGTAATGGCATTCCTTAGTCCCCTGTCCTGCAGTTTTTTACCTCTCTTTCTGCAGCTCCGAGCCACCTGCCTGGTCTTCTCCTTCTCCTCCACTCAACTTACCCGTCTCAACATTGATCCGCGCGACGAGGTTCAGCCTTCAGGCCCTTCAAGGCATGGACCACTGTGTGGGCAAGCTTGAAATAAAATAAAGTAAAATAAAATAAAATGAAGTGCTATATCCCCCCACGTTTCCGTTTAGCAGGTATTCGATAAGCCCGAGATGGAAGCTTCTCAGCGAGGCACGGAGAGTTTATAGTCGGATCATTCTCCACGCGTCCGCTTTCAATAACTGCTTATTGAAATTGCTTGGTGCTCGTCTGTAACCTGGAAGGAGGTGCCCGTCACAGGCAATGCTTCACGGGCGTCCATGGATATGCCCGCTCACTTTCTCTGCCGCACACTAAGGGCCCATTCAGACTCTGTGGTCCTACCAAACTGCAATTTGAGTTACCAGCAGGGGCACCGTCGAGGCAGGGATGGTGAGAGGGACCCTAAAAAATGTAAAACATTATTGGATTGAGTTTGGGGCCCAAATGCGATATGCTTTCAAGGGGCCAAAAATCACTTGCAGCTTCTTTTTTTATTATTTTATTGGCCTTGTAAGTGAAGTTGGAGAGAAAAGGAAAATTTATATAACGCTTCTATGGTTGTCTAAATCGACTGAGATAAAGGTTATGGTTGCCATATTGCTAAAACACTGTATTTATCGGAAAATAATGTGAAGGTTGTGGAGTAGCTGTATACAAGGCCAAGGAGCAGACTATAATTATATTTTCTTATTTTCTTTCTTTCCAAGTATAATTGGGTTAGTTCAGTTTCATGGAATCTGTTAGTAGCTGTTTTTTTTTGCCTTTTGGTGTCGTCCATTTTCTTGGCTTTTTTAGAATCTCCATGGATCGATGGAATAAAAAAAAACGAACACAGAAGCTGGGCAAATATGAGATATGAGAGTCCACACCTGAAATCCCATCTGCAGTTATATGAGAGTGACTAATAAATTTAATAATAGAATATAGAGACTGGGCTGGCAGGCCAGCAGTGGTCAAAGATATCCGAGGACACTGCGTCTGACTCAACGGACGTATAAAATAATGTAGAAGATCAGAGCGGCACGTTCGATAGCTGGAAAAAATATATGTTCTCAAGACGCACTCCATCGGGGGTTTCAGGAAAGGCTAATGTAGCTAAGCGTCACCTGACTCATCTTTGCATGTTTGGTTGATGTTTTGGAGCCCAGTGACGGCCATTTTGCACAGGGCGTATTTTAGTTTTTCTGTTTATATTCCGCGGGTCAGGGATTCCTCGCTGAGAAATGGCGATAATTGCACTCTGAGTTTGGACAGAAGCTACTCTCCCAGTGATATATTCATCATAATAGAGGCTCTCTCTCTGAGTCGCCCGGTGACCAGGATGCTGGAAGGTCATTGATTATGTGTTTCTGTTGAGCCACAGGAGGGTGGAAATAGCTTTATCATTATCAGAACAGACGTCAGCATCGTAGCCATGAGCCCATTCCGTGCTGGGGGGCGGGGGGAAGGAGGAGGGAATTTAATCGAGCTCTGCTAAGCTTTTGATGCAGCTAGTTGTGTCTTAGCCTATCCCCGGTGAAGGTCTGAATGGGGTTTCTGGGCTGACGGAGTCGTTTATCTCCATATTAAGTGCAGCTTTAATTCCGAAGGCCTCACACACGCATAGAGACACACAAGCGAGTGGCACGTGCTAACTCGGGATGGCTTGAGGAGATGACCAAGGTCACCCCAAGGTTGTCAGTCTCAGCCCCTGCCTCTCCGTTATGTAGCCTTTAGCAAGTTAGCTTAGCTTTGAAACACCGTAGGTTTGCTAAGACACTTTTATTTGTAAAGTTTCCATAAAATGCCACAGTTCAGGCTACGTATTTATATTATTTACGTTCCAAGCAGCCTGAATTATTGAAAGTCTCACAGAGAAGAGCAGTGTATGAAACAGCGATAGACACACTGATTTTCTTATAGTTTGTTAGCTCATGTACAGACCTGTTTCTTTATTAATCTATTATTTATTTGTTTATTCCAGCTACAGCTGCAGTGAGTGCTTTTTCATGTGACCTACTGAAAACACCCGAATCGTGTTTTTTGAGTAGCTTAATCGCGATTCGGCATTGTTTCATGTCTTATGGTCTTTTCGGGAAGAGGCACAGAGTCGCTTTCACGGCATGAAAATTATTCCTGCTCTATGTATGTGTTACACTCAGCCCCGCCCTTCGTGCCTCGTTCCCTGTTTTGCCCTCTAGCGGGGCTTAATTGGCCCCTCCT
>JAODKM010000075.1:19613091-19632210 GCA_026780845.1 Petrocephalus sullivani
GGGAGGGGAAAAAAGGGGGAATAGAGAGGAAAGGGGGGTGGGGGTTTGGGGGTAGTTTTGGGGGGGGGGGGGGGGGGGGGGGGGGGGGGGGGGGGGGGGGGGGGGGGGGCAGTGAGGTGACATTAGCTATGTCCAAATTCGGGGGCTGCATCCTACTAAGGGCTCATTCATAGACCGAATACGTCACAGCGCCGCAACGAGGCTGTACAAATTGGCTCCTCCAAATGCAGCCCACAAATGCGTCCTTCTTTTCCCGTTTTTTTAAGGATGGGTCCTTAAAAAAAGCCCACCATATCCCAAGATGCATTGCGGGGCAAAGTCACGATGAATCTTGGGATACTTTAAAGAAGAAATTGCCCAGTACACTAATAAACTTACTTTAATAAAATAAATATATAATGAAAAATGACAAAAATATGATTATAAACAACAAAATAAATATTTAACAATATATAATATTATTATAAATAAATAAAAATAGACTGAAATAAAAAAATTTAAAAATAAAAAATTATAATTAAAAAAATAATTAAACTCCCCACTTGACACTGGGCTTGTCTACTGTGACTGCTGTGGCAAGCTTTAGCCAATCACATTGCTTCTCGTTCAGGATACGACGCGATTGGCTGTCGCTTGTGCTGGATCTGAAAGCTAGACCGTCCAATTTCACAGCCACTCTCTTCTGGCCTTCGTGGTCTTGATAGCATTCGAAGGACACGGTCTACTAATTTGGACACAGCCATTGGCAACTTGCTAAATTGCCCCCCCCCCCCAGAAGATGGCACCCTAGGAGCCAAGCCGGTGCTCTGGATTTAGACCTGTTAGCCACTTACACAGTTGAAGGGGACCTTAGATATTTGCTAGAGAGTCATCTGAGGAGCTTCATGGAGCTGGTACTTACTCTGCAATAAGGTGATGAAGTTCTCAATGAATACTAGCATGCTGCACTCTTTTTCTGTACGCCGCAAAGCAGAAGTAAAGCCTAAGTTGGCCACATGGGTGGACTGGACACGCGGCCTGTCTGATTATGCCATGTCCTACGCCAGTCTCTGTGTACCGCCTACTCCATCCTGGTGGAGCCTAGTCCAGGTGACATGTGAGCCGGTCGATGGCACTCATTGGCAAAAATGTGCTCAGCTGTCATGTGTCATGGGTGGCACCAAGGAGAAACATTAGCGTGTAAGAGACACTGAGGGTGACTGGGATCCATATTGATTTCAGTCAATCTGATGCTGGCTCTCAGTGATTTACATACAATATATTACTACTCTCTTCTCATGCTGCTAGAGACCCAGAGTATTTCTATTCTGACTCTGTCCATGTCCCGAAAGAGATGTTCTCTGTGGAAATTATGTGAAGTTCAGTACAACCAGTGTAATTTTAGATATAATCACTGTGTCCACCACCTGAGGAGACTGAAAAATTACCATAAGATTCACGGTGGGTCAGGACGCTGTACCTGTGATTGGAAGGTGTCCAGTTCCCATCCCAGGGTCAGCAGAGTGATTTTACCGTCGGGCCCCAGAGCAAGGTCCTTAACCCCCAACTGCTGTGGGGACTGTCTGACCCGGATTTCTCCAAAAATATATGTTGCTTTAGATAAAAGGGTCTGCTAAACATATCAAATGGAAACCTTCTCTGTGGAAATCGCCTGAAATTCAGTACAGCCAGTGTAATGTTAGATGTGAGCACTGTGCTTATGCTGCTCCCTTTTGCAGTTCTTGCTGATATCAGGACTTTCCCATCCCAGATGCTATTAATGGGTCACGGATATCTGCGCATCGCTCGTCGGCAAAAAACGGCAGCGATAGCTAGATCGCGTCCAGCCTTGATGCTAATCGCTTCAGCTGTTTGTTTGCAGTTTGTTTCCAGTCTCTAGAGAATGACATAAAGAGCATTTAGCAGTTTATCACGCGCCTGAATATGAAACAATGTACGTATATCACTTGTAATCCTCGCTATACATGTTTGGTTGCATAATTTCTTCAGATATGGCACGGAGTAAATGGCACGCTATTTAATACCATTTTCTAGGGCTTCAGCCGGCAGATTTTTGGTCACACTCCCTGTTTCTTTGGACTTGGTGTTGCCGTTTTCGCCGGTCACACATCCAGGCGGGCAGGGAGAAAGAGGAGAGAGATTTGTCAGAGTGGGACGTGTGTAGAAGTGTGTGCGGCGCATGGAAGGAGGAACGACGGCGCAGCAAGGAACAAATGAAGATGTGGAGGCAGAGATGGGGGTTTGGAGAAGGATACATTAGCAGGGCATTTATTTAATGTTTGTTCCGGGTGGGGGGTATTCCTGTATATTCCTGTACCAGCGGGCGCTGATGCAAAGGCACATTAGCACACGTGGGCCAGAATTAAAGGTCGTCTATCCCTGACCCCCCCGCGCGAGATTATTTACACGCCCGCAGGCGCGGCAGATTATCGTAACTCCCAGACCCCCCCCCCCTTCGGTTTGGGAGTCAGGGCCGACTTTCCAGCAGGCCATTAGTGTGACAAGCAGTGGGCATGAGGGACCCCCACCAGCTGGTTAGCCCCCCCCGGCCTTCTCCCTTGGTATCTCCCAGCAGGTGCCGGCCCTGCCCGGGGATAATGGACTCAGCCTAATGCAATGAGTTAATGACGGTCCTCCCTGCCATATAATACTAAATAGAAACAGATATTTAAGGAATCCATCCGGCACGATGACCTTTTACTTGCTTTCCCTTATTTCTAATTAATGTATTTTAGGCTTTCGGGTCTCATTTTGGTTAACGCTGCATATTCATATCAAATGGGCGAATTTGATTCAACGAGACGGGCTGCCTAAATTGGCGCCGATCCAAGCGTCCCGTAACCATCAGGCGGGAATTTCTTTTTTTTGGGGGTGATTATTTATCCCCTGCCCGGTAACTGCCACAGAGAGCCGTAATTGCTCTTCCGCGGCCGCATAGCGAGGAGGAGAGCAAGACTGCGCCACCCTGTTTGTTTTTATTTATTTATTTGGTTTCTTTTTTCCTTTTCTGCAGTTTGCCCAGCAAATCTGTATAAATGTCAGAGCCGTCATTTACATTTAAAGCCGTCTCAGCCCCCCCACTCCCCCCGCAGATGTGGCCACTCGGCTCATGTCGAAGTTAATGAGAAAGTTTATCCCGATGCAGCTGATGTCCATTAAAAATCATGAAAGGATCCCCCTCCTCCACCACCCCCGGGCTCAATTTAATGCCAAGAGTATTTTTAAACATGTGTTTGTCACTATGCACCTCGGATAAAATACCAAAATGTAGAAATAAATTTATATAATGTACATAAAAATATTGATTCCTAGTAAATTTATACAAGGTGGCTTTATTATAAACCGGCTGTTTTTGGGGAATGATTTTACAATAACTGTTGCTTTTTAGTGACCTTCTGTGTAGTAGCTGAAATGCCTTTAATGAGTTTTCCGTCTGTTTCCTTTTGTATATCGCAGTGCGCCTCAGTCCTTTTCCGAGCAGCATCGGAAAACCGAGCTTGTAAACTGCGGCTGATGACATCGAGACTTCCCAGAGTGACAAACTCCAGATGGAGGAAGCAGACACAGATAATCCCAGCGATTGCTTGTCCCAACGTTGAATCGTTAAAGCTTGATGTGATGGCTGAGGAACAATGTAGCCTAAAATGAGGCCTACAGGCTAGCCTTTCTGAGTTTGGCCTGCGTCGTTTTGTCATGGTTATGCAACCCGTGGGATCCTGAGATATAAATCCCAAAAAACCTCCTCTGAACATAAACAGAAGTAAACACCCCATACTCGCCAAACATACCTAAAAAGACAGCAGCCCTCCCAGTACCACCCCACGGCTTTTTGTGACTGTCAAAGTGTTTTTTTTTTCTTTTTTTTTTAGAAAACGTAATCCGGCTTACGGGAAATCTAAGCCTGTTTTGATGTGGCCGTGATCGCCAGGGCCATCGAGGGCTGGTGAATAGGATTATAAGCCTCTCCGTTTGTGGACGTCTCTATTGGAGAGTCCGCAGTTTGACCGAGATACGGGCTCAGCACCTTCTCGAGAGCAAACGCATAAATAAGGGAGATGCAGATGAATAACAGGAGCCCAATATCTGAGGACAGAACTGCAATCAAAGGAAGGCCACACCACCTCCTGCTCCCATTAATTATGAAATCTTTCAGTCCCGCTTTTTAGGAAGTGACATGCAACCAAGTCCCCTCATCCCATAATCTCTGGGACACCACCTTTGATCTTAATCTAAATTAATTGCTAATGTCTTTCAGTTGGGCCAACACACAATGGTCTAAAAAGAGAGGGTGCCAGTCTCGTATTTTATTTCTTTGTTTGATTGTTTAATTTGTGATTATTAATGGCTCTGTCAGATAGGTGAAGCAGAATTACTTTGGCCTATCATGTGCTAACAGAGACCCCCTGTGCCACTCCTCTGTAGCAAAAAACTGTAACGACTGTCTAAGTTTGCTTGAAAAAATACATTGCTATTAATAGCAGGGCTTCTTAATTAAGGTATGCAGAGATATGCAGAGATGCCGTACTGAGCAGTACTTCATCTACTTTTCTGTAAGCAGGGACAGTGAGAGAATCACACACACGGTAGGGCAAGTGGTCCTCTTGGTCTAGCGAAGAAAAAAAAGACAACCTGCAAAGAATGCTGGGATTGCAGAGTGTTCTCAGGCAGTACGGAGCACGGAGCTGTAACTGGAAGCCAGTAGGGCTGGGGGTGCAGTGATGATGATGCCAAGGGGAAGTTAAATTACTTAACAGGGATAAGTAAACTTTTGTTTCCGAACATGTGTATTTAACATAAATGAATACAACGAAATGCCACCCTAAGTGGCAGAGTGTTTCTTTTCAGTGATGTTAGCAGAAACGGGTCACGGACGCGGGAGACGAACGACTTAGTGACTGCATAAAGGATCGGCAGCTGCGACAATCAGTCTGGGCACAAACGGCGGCGCGACGCCTCGTTTATTCCACTTAATATGCAAACGAGCACGGTAATTACGCGGCAGACAAAAGCCGCTCCGTGCCTCTTTCATTTCTCATTCAGCCGGGGGGGTGGGAGTGGAGGGGAATAAGCCAAACAAATAGGTATTATATATTAAGTATTTAAATGATCTACCTAAATGGCACAGAAGTTACGTAATAATTTACGGGGAAAAGGACATTCCTGTTACTGTCCCAGTGCACTTGCAATGAGGGACGGAGAAGTGCAAAATATAGACAAAGCCTAACCCTGCATTGTCAGGGATTGCAGAGATCACTACAAATAAGTCTGCATAACAGAAGCATGTGCTGTGTCTTAATTTGTCAGGTTTACATGTCAAACCAGCATGGCCCAGCATAACTGGTTACCTGCATGACCAGCATAATGCTTGCTGGTTATAGTACCACGTGGTGTCTTTTGGTGCTATGCTGCTCCACCAGCTACACCAGCATCAGAACAGCACTAACCAGTATAGACCATGCTGGCCACCCTTACGAAAATGAACCATGGTTTTACTATGATTTTTTGGGTAACCATGAGTTTATGACTATGGTTTTATCATGGTTTCACTACAGTTACCATGAAGTGCTATACGTAAACCATAGTAGTACCACAGTTACCATGAAGTGCTATAAGTAAACCATGGTAATACTAAGGATAGGAGCTTAGTAATCATAATTACCATGAGGTACCATAGTAAAACCATGGTTACTGTAAAAAACCATACCCAAATCCCAAACAACCATAGGAAACCAGTGAATTTCCGTAAGGGCAATGCTGTTTTATTCAGCAGAGATCTCAACATTTGTATTCTATTTAAAAGATAAGAGCACAATATAACTCTATTGGTCCCCATGAGGATATATTTCCTTGTCAAGCAGGTATCTATAAAAGTAGACTGCCCAAATAAACAACAAAAATAACAAAAAATGAGTAGAGCAGTGGTCACCAACCTTTGGTTAGAAGTGGAAATTTCAGGTCCAGAAAGTAAATCCAGACCATGATTTAGTTTCAACCAACCAGGTGAGCTTGAAGAGACACAATCAGAGAGCACTCAGCTGGTTGGTTGAAACTAAATCTTGATCTGAATTTGTACTTTCTTGACCTGAAATTTCCTCCACTGCCTTTGGCATAGAGAGATTATGACAAAATCATTTGTAAATGCCCCCAGCCATCCGCCCCATCTCAGTATAACCTGAATCCTCTTAACATTTCCCGAAATGGAGAAACCAAGCGTCCCATTATAAGAGAATTGCGTCATTTCCGGGAAGAGGGTCAGTGCTAACCCGGATTAGCGTTAAACTCCATAAAGCCCGTGTATAGTGCAGGCGAGACCAGGATTTCCGAGTTCCTTTGAGTCTCAGTGGTGTGAGTGCGATTGTCGACAACTGGAGCGGTGAAAGAGAGACCGATGTCACATTTATAACTTAATTCCGGCAGTCTGCCGTAGAATCGGGCGCTTTCATTAGCGGCGTCATCAGTATACTCAGCTTGTTAGGGTTACTTTGGACTCGCACAACCATTCCCCACCAATCTGGTGGTTCCATTTCTTTTGTCTGTCTTAATGCGCATGTCTCAATATACATCCGTGTCACATGTATGACCACTGTGATAGGGGCACTATGACCAAGGAGACCCATCTTTCTGCTTGGTCTGTGACCCATGTATTATGTAGCTTTAGTTGATAATAAAAATTCATTTTACTTTTGGCTTTACTTTGTGATGTCATAGTGAGTCAGAAGCCCGCCAAGGAATGCTGTGACCCCCTGCCCAAAAGGACAGAATGATGCCCCCATTGTCTAGATCAAAGTGACATGTCACCCACACCCATAGTCAGGTACAATCTGTCCCACATCACTGATGCTACGTTTGGGGCACTTAAGCTGGAAGTGCGCCTGTCACATGGCACGGTGGGCGTTCACCTCAGCGAGGCTAAAAGGCTGATTTAAAGTGACAGCTTTCTTTTACCGCCCCGGGATGAATGGTTGCAGGGACGCTCGGAGGAGCCACTGCGATATTGCCGCCGCCAAGCGGGAAATGCTTGACGCTCTCCCGGGAACATAAATCATACATATGAGTAATGGGCAGATGGTAAGTAGCCTGATAGATGGGTCAGACAATGAATAGCATGCAGCTAACACACTTAATGCACCAAACAAAATAAATGGAGTAGGGTGGCACCCCCCTTTGACCTACGGGGCGTTCCTGGGGGGAGGGGCGGTGGGCTGTCAGCTTATGTCTGAGAAGAGACGTCCGCTGAATTTCAAACACCGGCCATTATGAGACGGGATTTGGCCACTTATTGCATCGTTGGCCGGTGACCCGGGGGGCTGCCTGGGGCTAATGCTATGGGTGATTTATCATCAAGGGGCAATATGCAGGGAATCCTAAGCTTTATAGCCAATTTGGTGATGGTGACCTTTGACCCTATTCTTCACTAGTGTGTGGGGGGGGGGGGGGGAGCGGCGGGCAGTCACTTGATCTTATGCTGACACAACAGTGTGGGCCCCTTGGCCAACGAAGAGGAGGGCTAAAGCTTGTAGCCCCAGCGCTACAAGGTGTGTGGCTCAGCAGACGCTGTGCCTGTGATTTGGAAGGTGGCAGACTCGGATACCTGAGTCGGCAGGACTTCACTGCCGGGCCGCCGCGCCACTCGCTTAACCCCCAGTAGCTCCAGGGACAGACTGACCCTGCACTGATAGATGCACTTGATAAATAAATAAATGTAATTATATGTGAAGGGAGATCAATGCCTTAGGCTAAAGCAGAAGTAAGATTTAACAGAATAAATGAATTCATCGTGCGGCTCCTTGCCAAAGTCGCTTTTTAACCGGATGAGCTCTTGAAATGATTATTAACAAACAGCAGGACCTCAGAGGAGTTGTGTTGAAACCCCCCCACCCCCCGCCCAGCAGGTGAAGCCCAAGCCGTACTCATCTCCCTGCTCCTCTGAACTCCGATTCTGCCCCCCCTTTCCCCCCGCCTTCCGCTCCCGAAGATAAACGTTGCTGGCTTTTCCCTCAGCATGGCTGGACTCAAGCTCCCCCCAATTCCTTCTGGCAGACAGGCACCGTTTGCGGGGCATCTGATCCCTCCCCCCCTCCTGCGGACCCCATCCCCATACGCTGGCACAAAGAAACAACCGCGTGCAAATAATTTATGATAAATATATTAACATGGAGGAAATTCAGTGCAATACAGTTATATAAACGCGGGCCAGGGATTCAGGTTAATCTAATGCAAATGCAGCCAGTCTGATAACTTAGGAAAAAAGGATTAGTGTCTTAATAAAGTGGCCCCAAAGTGGTGGGGCTCGGAGTCTAACCCGGCCCAGCCATGGCTGTCACCGGAGCGGCAAGGAGCGCTGTCATTGGCTGGGAGTGTAATCCGGCCCGCCCGTGGCTGTCACCGGAGCAGCAAGGAGCGCTCTCATTGGCCAGGACTCTAACCTGGCCCGGCCATGGCTGTCACCGGAGCAGCAAGGAGCGCTCTTATTGGCCAGGAGTCTAACCCAGCCCGCCCGTGGCTGTCACCGGAACAGCGAGGAGTGCTCTCACTGGCTGGGAGTCCCACATCTCCAAAGCGGTGCTGGCCGGCGTGGTGTCATCTCAATTTTAAAGAGATTATTTATATATAATGTAGCTAAACACAAATCTGGAGGTCAGGGAAATATGCATCAGAGAACAGAGAGCGGCATAGGAGAGAGTATGGGGAGACACAACTTAATGATTTAAACCAGGGGTCTCAAACTCCAGTCCTGGAAGACCGGAGCCCTGCACATTTTTGGGTTTACCCTCATTTAACACACCTGATTCAACTCCTCGCAGCTACTTGTGCTAATTACCACACAGCTCTTCAGCTTAATCATTTGTGGTGGACCAGGGAAAGAACTAAACTACGCAGGGCACCGGCCCTCCAGGACTGGAGTTTGAGACCCCTGACAAGGGCCAAGTATTTTGGGCCCCAGGGACAAAAATTTAATTTAGCTTCATTCATCCTCAAATAAATGATAACTCCCATTTATTTGAGGATGAATGAAGCTAAATTAAATTTTGGGGGATACATCCCCCTGGCTCCTGTCTCCCTACCCCCCTAATAATAATAATAATAATAATAATAATAATAATAATAATGGTAATGATGGTAATGATGGTAATAATAGATATAAGCAGAGACAGCAGTCTTTTACGCCACCTCTGCCACATTCGAGAAATGGACAATTTACTTTCCGTAAAATCACATGCAGGACGCACAGATCCCCATAAATCCAGCAGAGACCTTTAGCCACACAATGTGTCGCGGAACCTTCCAGTCCATTACAACAACAAAACAACACATATTAAAAATTAATTAATTGGTTCTGCGCCGACTGTTTGCGTGCCGCGTGTCTCGGCCGGCACGTCCGCGCGGCTCGCCCCGACATTCAGCGGAAAGACGCGCGGCTGACAAAAAAGCAGCGTGTCCTTGGTGGAGAGCTGGCCTCCTTTTACCCCGCACATTCCTTTTGGTTCCAGGCACAAAGAATTACTACTACTACTACTATTACTGCTAATGAAATAAGATGTACAGAAGCAGAGAGTGTAATGATGAAGGTCACGAGCCACGAGGAGGTTAACTCTTACTGGGTGGGCGTCAGTCAATGCGGGATGGAATCCCACGGTAGATAGATAGATGGATGGTTATTCTTTATTCATCTCAAAGGAAATTTAGGCATGCAGTAGCTAAAATACACAATAATACACGCAACTATACACACAGTCATAGGAAAAAAAAAAACAAGGATTGCAGATTGAAGGAAGTGCGTCTATGGGTGCAGTGCAATGGTCAATACCTTGAAAAAGCTGTACAGGTCAAACGATTATGAGTGCATGGATCATAACTGATACTGCTATACATGTGATAGAAAATATAAATAAAAATAAATATACAGGATGGGTGGCAACTCCAGGGGTGGGACGACTCTCGGAGGGCGGATAATGATGCAACATCATTTAGGGAACATCTGCCAGGACGAATGAAAATTAGATTTAAAAAAAAAAAAAACATATTTAAAAGCATGGCGTTCATCGCCTGGCTGTGCTTTAAATAAAAGGCGAGTCATTAGAGCCGCGCGGACGCACTGCCATTTATCCAGGGAGACGTATGAATTTAAAGCCCTGCTATTTCTGGGAAGGGGCAATTAGAAACATAAGGGGTAGGAAGATTGGCAGGAGGGGGGAGAGAGCCACCTCTAAGCGGAGTTTGGAGGAAATTAGCGTATGTGTGAAAACTGCAAGGGATCCCGTGCCACATTTGCAGACAAATATCGCAGGAGATGAAGAGGCATGAGCGAGGTTTATTATCCGGGCTGCTCTGCGCGGGAGTAGGGTTTTGCTTTGGTGCCGTGGTCGGGTGAGGAAAAGCTAAAAGTGGACACTCTGTCGCCGAGGCTCTGTCACTGGGGGGGGGATCATGTGCCTACCATCCAAAGGCCTATGGCTCAAATCCCTGGGCCAGCAGAGTGATTTCCCCTAAAGCAAATCCCTTAAACTCCAGCTGCTTCAGGGCCTATCCAACCCTACCTTTACCCAGAAGGTACGTAACTTTGGGTTAAAACAAGTCTATCAGAAGGGGGGGGGCATGTGGGAGACCCTGTGGCTGGCGGTGTACCACCAGCTTGTTGCCCCGCCCTCTCTGCCATTTAACTGGGGGGAGAACAGATTTGTGCAAAGAGATGCTGGACCTTGTTTCCCCCGGCGACGTCCGCGCGGGCCGGGATTGGCCGGGAAAGCACAATGCGTTGGAGATCAGGGCTATTGTGCTTAACGATTAAAGGAGCTTCCTGGAGAAAGGAAAAAATAGCCATGGAAGCATCTGTATACGGGGTCCCTAAGCCGTCTGTGGCGGGGAATTAGTCGTGTAAATGCGGGATTACACTGAGAGACTGACAACCGCACTTAGGCTTAAATCCCACTGAATGCTTTTCGACTGAACAGCTGTTTTCATCCAGGGGAAAGAAGCACTGCCTTTGTTCTTGGTGATAAGCGTTTGTCACACCACCTGGGGCAACTTGGCTGGGAAAGGCACTATATAAACACCAATCGAGCTGAATTAGATTAAGTTTTGAATGAGCAAAAATGAACGTCGGCTGTATATTTTAAGGGCCATTCTCGTTAATAATAGAAAGGTCTTTCACATGCTGATTTGCTAGTAATGTACATTTATACGCATTATCACTGGCCAGGGAGGCTTTTCTGTGGATATAGTTAAACCGTTTGAAATCACACCAGGTCTTGGCGTGCTGAGAGCCATGGTCACCCACATATTTAGAGCGGAAAGACCCTTGGATTGTCACAGAAAATGAAGTACATACCCCTTTTGTGAGACTTTTGGGGGCTAAGAGTGAGCATGCCAAACAGACAAGCTTGAACATGGGGGACTTGTTCAGTCCAAGGGGGTACAGTAAGAACTGAGAAAGGCCGTAAGAACAGCTGACTTTGTGTCGATGTGCATCCTCAAGTAGAACCGGGATAAGCGGTAGGAAGACGGATGTGTGCATTACATTTGTCTCAGTTAAAAAGCATAGCGCATCCTCAAAGGGCCTCTCAAACACAAGCTGTGCAGGCATAATCTGTGCCCAGGATGTCGTGCTGAACTCAGTTACGGCGTCAGGAATGTCTTTGAAATTGCCTTTCAATGACAATCCTTGCTAATTACACATGTTTCAATAAAGCTTCGTTTTGTGGGCATCTATAGCATATGTGTTAGCCTATCAGTATGAGACTAAATTATTACTACATGGTAACATTAACATATGGTAAGGTGTCGAGTGAAAGGAATTCTGGGTAATTGTGGGAAAAATTTAATTTCACTTAATTCTGTAGTGTGGAAAAAAAAACAGCAGAAAACTAAAAGAGGCAGAAATGAATGTCCTGCGTCTGATGTATAACCCTATGTGTTGGAGAACAACCAAAAAAAAAAACAATTTAAGTCATTTTACCTGTGAAGGTGGTAGTAGGCACTTGGGCAGACTGTGTAGAAGTGGATGCTGGAGGGCATCTCGGGAGAGATGTGGACCCCCGCTTCTCAGCTGACAGGGATTAGCCCATCACGAGGGACATGACAGGCGACCAAAATAGAAACTAGAACAAAAAAAAGCTTCAGCATAAAAAAAAAACATGCATTAAACTCTCGCTGCCCTCTGCGAGGCGCTGAAGTGGGGGTGAGACGAGCCCTCCGCAAAGTGTGATAGATCCAGGCATAGATTAGGACACCGGGATGAGAGGCCTATTAAAGATTTATACATTTTTATTAAACTATTGCTCCTCCAGATCCACCCACGAGGGTTTCTGATGTTTTCCTTAAGACCTTTAAAACACATTAGTCATGGAAATGAACACAGGGCCCAAGGGCCAAGTCCTACGAGCGGAATTTACCTCCGTAACTGATTTAGCTATCAAAAGTGACTTCATACATTTATACATTGTGGTATTTTTCAGCCGCACAATTGGGGTGGACTGCCTCATGCAAAGGAACAATGTGAAGTCGCTCGTGGGAACTGAATTTATTTTTGGAGCTGACGTCCTTAACGGCACGTTTATCTTATGGCTACCTGCAGTCCCGGTGAACCAGCGCTCCTTTCGATAGAATGGGTAAAATGACAAAGCCACCACAGAAGGGAATCTTGATTGCATATTAACGAGAATGCTGATTCTTCAATGACAATTCTGCCTCCTTCGCTCTTCCTTTGAAAGGAATAAGGAATCAATTGCATTTAGCATGCGCCGCCAGAGCACAGTTAAAGGTCATCGTCCCGCACGCACGGACGGCTGCGCTCAGTCTGTTGCAAGCCAATGGCATGCATTTCAAAGGCATTTAATTGCGAGCAATATGCAGAGAGGAGAATTCGAGGCGAAGCTTTTAAGAGTACGTTTTATGTTCTCTTTTAAAATAAGCAACGGAGATAAATGATTTAAAATGACTCTACTTAGTTATTCAACGAGAGGTAATTAATGACTCGAGTGTTCGTTATTTATTCATAGTCTGTGCCAGTGTATGGAAAACATATTCCGTTCTTACCGGTAGTAACATATGTGTAATACAGCTGAAATCATATATTATATTATAAGGCCTTTATTTGAATATCCATTTCATGTGAACTTTATAGTTCTGTTACGGGACCTGACCAATGACAGCTTTAGGTCTAGTTTTGCAATTTCTGTCTTGTTTTACACTGCCTGTTTTGTTTGTTTGTTTTTTTTAAATGACCATTGTTTTGAAGTTGTTGAAGTTTTATTGAACACTGTATTTTTTTGCATTGGTTATCTTGTTTTGCAATGTCTTGTATTGTTTTGTAATGTCTGTATTATTTTACATTGTATTGTTTTGCAATGTTTGTATTATTTTACATTGTGTTGTTTTGCAATGTCTGTATTATTTTACAGTGTATTGTTTTGCATTGTCTGTTTGTACTACAATGTCTTTAGTCTCTTTGTAACCGAGTGAGGCTGGGCGACTTAGCATGTCCATTAACGATCTTGAATACTGTTAATGTACAATTAACACAAGGCTGAGAATGAACCTTCAGAGCTTTTCCTAGGATTTGCAGTGAGGAAATGGGACCCCCCCCCCTCCATTTCATGTTTTTAGTTCCAAATCTAAGATCCAAACAATGGCAGGTTAGGATGCCATTCTGTAGTAAACTGTTCACATTCACACACACAGCGATGCACAGTGGCAGAGGGTTCAGCGGCATGCGGCTCAGCGGGTAAGGACACAGTGCTTGTGGTCAGAAGGTTACCACTTCAAATCACAGCCTTGGCTGATTTCATTGTTGGGCCTCTGAGCAAGGCCCTAAACCCCAATTACTCCAGGAACTGGCTGTCTCAATTGTAGCCTAAATGACACCCACCTGCTTTCCCAAATGTATGTCACTTTGGATAAAAACGTATGCCAAATAAATAACAGTGATCCGCACGCCTTTGGACCATGAGAGAAACCCCGAGTACTTGCAAGGGGAGCAGGTGGTGGTCTGGACTCTGCAGAGGTGCTGGAACTGAGCCCTGAGCCCAGAGGTGGGTGGTCACGATGCTACATGTGAAAGCATATGGGCAGAAAAGAGATCATTTTCTCATGCCAAGAGAATGTACATACCTGTGAACAAAGCATTGCATGAGGAAGGCAAAGACCCACAATGGGAAAGGGAATCACTCTAAAGCTCTCCACCCTCTGACAGGGCCGCTCCACCATCGTTCAGCCGTCAGTTAGTAAACCAACATGTGGAACCTGACTCACCGGGGCCAGGGCGGGGTGTCGGGCGCTTTCATGCCTCATCATTCACATTGGACGCAATCGATCGCCACTTGTACATCTGAAGGTGCGGGAGCCTGACTGAGCTTAATGTGGAGAAATGAGTGAGGGGGCATATAGGTCTCGGCTGCTCGACTGCCCGCTGAAACCCGAACTGGCGAGAGAGTCGACAGCGTCACAGACTCCTCACTTGAGTTGCCGTGGAGGTGGTGGGGTTGATCATCTCATGGTGGCTGCTGCACTTCGCTGTGTTTCTCCTGTACGACATCGAAGGGAAGCTCTTTGTTTTTGCTGAAGGTGAGAAAGCATGGAGTCCTATAGTATGACTTAACATTCCTTGTTATGCATGAACCCCCGTCCATGTCTGTCTGTCTGTCTGTCTGTCTGTCCGTCCACACCACATCCAGGCCTTTTCATCTTCCAATTCTTTTCTCCGCCCCCTTTAAGGTTAGATTGTCATGAGTCCAGTGTTCTGTCAGTCGGTCTCCCAAAAGGTTATTTATGTTATGGCCATTGGCTGCCCCGTTTCCCCGGCAAACACCGTTGGCTGCCTACCACACAGTTTGATGGCTCTTTTCAGTTTCAATTTTTGCTTTCAGTTTCAACCCAAAATTTTCTCCTAACGGCTCTACTTAGATGGTCATTTACATATTTAGGAAATGCTTTCTTATAAAGTAACTTACCAGGAAATAGCACATTACAAATATATCTGCTGTTGAGGAGTCAGCTGGGCATAAGCTAGGCTAAGCTTTCAGTCAATACCCAGGTACAAGGGTAAGTGGTCTAGGAGTAGGAGTTACCCATCAGCTAACTGCACAACAACACAGTGACAACTGCACATCAACTATACAACTACACAAAAAAACTATACACAACCTGGTCTCATGACTTTTCGTGCAGCCATCACGACTTAAAAATCTGTTCAAACGTGCTGTGATCACGCTTTAGGCCTTTTACATGCTAGGACAACGCTTCACTACCCTATGTATTTTAATGCGCAGTGCGTAACACTGCCACTATGAGCGCTAACTGGTGACTGAGGGACGCGATCTGATAACGCCGACGATGCGCGATGCGACCGTGCAAAACAGAGCCTGGTTTTTACTTCTTTTGCTCTCTGAATGACTCTGAATGACTGAATCTATGCAATCATGTGAGAATATACTACACATTTCCCACTAAAAGTGAAATAATAATGTTCTTATTCCTTATCGTTTTTTTTTTTGCAAAGCAGTTGAAAGCGGCTGAAAGGCAGTGAGATGAGGGAAAAGCATACAACTCCCAGAATGCTATGGTGTTTTTCGATTGCTAAAATAGAGAATAATATTTGTTCTCTGGAATGCCACCCAATGCTTCTCAATAGACATAGAGGGACACAATGTTGTACTGTTTCTTTAAAATCCATATGAGCAATCTAAAATTCTAGCTGTTTTTTAAGCTGGATAATCACCAAGATATTCCAGCTGTGGCGCCACTCTCAAATAGAACGTGTTTGTTCGATATGAAGATGGCATAATTTTAACGGACAGGAACACTTTGAACCATCTCCCTACGTCGTTCAGAAGCAAAGTTATGGCCTGACAAACTCAGTGGGGGTTGCCTACATTGACTTAACAATGCCAAGGTCACTGACTTAAAGGGCCAATAAAAACATTTCTGTAAGTCAGACGTCCATGTAACTTTACAGGTCTGTTTGTAAATGTCCCAACTGTATGCTGTAGAAAATCGGAGAAGACCTCTTGGTCACACGGCCTTGGGCGCAGGTACCTTTAAGTGGTTTGCTGCCCACTGCTTAGGGCCATGCTGCTGAATATCCAATATGTGATTTCTCCCTGTATACTGCTCCACTGTAAAAATGCTCCACCAAATCTGAGACTTCTAGCTCACACAGGTCAGCCGTGAGCCCACCCGACACTAAAGAGTTAATAACTTCCATCCCGTTTATACAGCCCTGCAATTTGGTAGAGTGGTGCAGACACCCTCCCCTATCATTATTCCAAATTTCAGACCTCTAGCCCGGACCTAACCAGAGTTATGACCTTTTATCTAAGAGAGACCCCTCAACCTTTTTCGAGCATTCATTATGGGGTTGAGGCTCTAGTGCCTTACCTGCATTTTTTGGCAGAGTGAGGACATTTCGTGAAATTATGTAAATTTCGTATGAAGGAGGCATAATTTTAACTGATATGTATGACAGGACTTTAAACCACGGACACCTAGCATCGGGAACTGTCCTACTACGTGACTCCCCCGTGAAGTTATCCGCTAATTGATTCCAATATGAAATTCACCATTAGTCCAAATTTTGGAATCTTTCATCTTGAAAAACGTGGTGGTCTGATATGAAGGAGGCATAATTTTAATGTACATGTATGGATGGGATTAAAGAGCAGACTGTCTAGTTTCAGCAACATTTGGACCGTCTTCCTCCGTCACTCCTACTTGGAGTTATGGACTGTCAAATGACAGGTGGGGTGCCTCCATTCACCTAACATTGCCGACCTGGGCAAGTTCAGAAGGTCACTGCAGGCTCTCTGCACACTCGTTCAGGCATATATCTAGTTTATCCGTGCCAAATTTCATATCTCTAGTTCGTACGGCTCAGCCGTGAAGCCCCCTCATATCTGGCATCGCACATTGTCGCAGCGTTATGAGATCACGAAAAACACCATAGCATTCTGGGGGTTGTATGCTTTCCCCCGTCTCACTACCTTTCAGCCGCTTTCAACCGCTTTGCAAACAAAAACCATAAGGAATCAGCACATTATTATTTCACTTTTAGTGGGAAATGTGTAGTATATTCTCACAAGATTGCATAGATTCAGTCATTCATAAAGCAGAAGTCGCATCGCACATCGTCGTTGGCGTTATCAGATCGCGTCCCTCAGTCACCAGTTAGCGCTCATAGTGGCGGTGTTACGCACTGCGTATTATAATACATAGGGTAGTGAAGCGTTGTCCTAGCACATAAAAAAGGGCTAAAGTGTGATTGCAGCACGTTTGAATAGATTTTTATGTCATGATGGCTGCTATATAACTACACAAAAAACTACACGACACCTTCTATCTAAGCAAGAACCTAATAAGATCAGCTATCTGGTAGATACCTCTCACTAGATCTCTAAAATCTTTCCGTAATATTCCAAGCAGGAATTTATTGGGATCTTATTTTATCAAGACCATAGGTAGGGTTGCCACATCTCATGCTGAAAAATAAGGGACGCCTCAGATAGTGGGGCCACAATCACTATGTGCCAAGTGACACACCAGCGGGGGTAAATCAAAATGTAAACCACAGTCTAAAGAAAGTATTACGATTCATACTTAATATCGGAGGTCATTTTTATCAATGGTCATAAAAATAAATGGAATGAAAAACTTTTCAATTACTAATTCCTATTGGTAATGGAATTAGTTTTCACACATGAGATCAGTCACTTCAAAACGTAAGGTGCATAGCACTTAACAAATTAAATTAATCTTCAGGATATACATTAGGTCATCCATAACTTATTAACTATGAATAATCCAACTGAGTTTTCATACTAAATGTGGACGGGACGTTCATCACAACTCGGAAATACTGGACAAACCATGTCCTGTATTTATTGAAAACGGGACGCAAATTTTATTGTCAAATACGGGACAATTCCTTATTTTAAGGGACCTAAAGGTATGACCTATAACATCTGTTTTTTTCTCTTACTGGTCTTGCAGTGCACCTCATGTAAAGGCAGACAAAGACGACGAAGGAGTAAATTTACATGGGGAGAACAGGGATTCCTCAAAAAGAACGTGGAGAATGAGTTTTAATTTCCTTTAACGTGTCCCCTGAATGATTCATCTCTGTCTCCACCCCACTTTTCCTTTTATCATGACAGTGCAACATGGTAAACACAGTAATGCGGTAATATGGTAATACGGTCGCAGTCGGGAGGATCTGCTGAACGATCAAACTCTTTGATGGGGCGTACCCAGCCATAATGTTCACCAAACCATGTGTTTGTGTGGGGCCCCTGAGGTCAGGAAAGTCCCCTACTGGCCACAAATATTTACTTTATTGGGAGACCACAGAGTGATTTTTCACTAGGGTCCCAGAAACAACAAACCCGACCTTGCACCCTTGACTGTCCCCTCCTAACTACTTACTAGTGGCTTCCTAACACAGTTCACAAACTTTTGACATTTACACCTCTGTGGAATCACAACGGAACAGATGACGGGCAAGATGTGCTTTTATGTCACTGCAGTAAAACTCTTCTTTGATTTTATTTTCTGGCAGGATGACAACCCAGCGACAATGTAAAACGCGCACCTTGGAACATGTGTCAGACCATAAAAACGCATCCTGGGGGAATGTGACGAATGGCGTCGTTATCCGGAAGCCGCGGGCATGTTGCAATTAAAACCCACCTGCTAATGAGCCAACTAACACCTCCCCAGGCATAAATGGCGGAGAACGTGGCCGCACCCTCGCTAAAAACCTGCATCTAGGTGGTGATGCATTGTGTTTGTATGCCTTTGCCCGTCTGCTGTATGCATTGACAGCTTTGTCAGACGGCGCCTCGTTAATCCAGACCATTTGTGATGGCGTGTTGGAGGAGTTATTTAGAGATCACTAAGATGGGACTCAGCTTCCAAAGAGATGATATGAGAGCTAAAAGCTCAAGGTCTAAGCTTCAAGTTTTATTGTCACATGTGATAGTCGTGTGATACAGGACAGAGAGCAGTGTGATTCAGGACAGAGAGTAGTGTGATACAGGACAGAGGGCAGTGTGATACAGGACAGAGAGCAGCGTGATACAGGACAAAGAGCAGTGTGATACAGGACAGAGAGCAGCGTGATACAGGACA
>JAODKM010000075.1:19640153-19654706 GCA_026780845.1 Petrocephalus sullivani
GGGGGGGGGGGGGGGGGGGGGGGGGGGGGGGGGGGGGGGGGGGGGGGGGGGATTATTATTTTGAAACTTTCCATCTGCTTCCACGTCCTCACTTTGGATTTTCATGTATCGAGGGTCCTTCTGTTCAGTCAGCGCAGTGCTGGGCCATGGCAGCTTAATGGTTAGGCAGGAAGATTGTAACCAAAGGTTTGCTGACTAGCAAAGGTGGCACTGAGGTACCCTGAGCAAGGTACCGCCCCCCAAGCACTGCTCTCCGGGCGAGGAATTAGTTTTGCAATGGCACATACAGGTTCAATGGAAAGGATACATCCTGTTGTGGTGCGTCAACTATGACAATTAATCACTTTGGTCAACCTAGTAGGCGCCACAGGCAGCCACTTAGGGTGCTATCCCCTGGAGGCTGCACCAACTTGGCAAGCCACTGGCGCCGCCTCCTGACCCCGCTACTCCCTCCAGTGAGATTGGGCAGTGCAGTCTGCTGGCACTGGCAGTGGAGCTCGCCTTGGGCATGACGTGGGCTTCAAGCCGCACTGACTCGGCGCGCCGGGTACTCCGCCACTGCACGCTCACTGCTGCTTTCATTCCCATAAGCAGTACATCTTCCTCGTCTCCTGCTGCGAATCAGCGGGGAACCTCTGTTCACGAAGCGAGGGCACCCCACTGCTGTTTTCCCTTTGCCACGTGCTTCCCCGAATTTACAATTTACAGCAGCACAAGCGTAAATATCGCTGCAAAAAATGTCCCACTTCGGCTAGGAGAGCCTGTCACCACGCACGGGGGTAAATACATCATATTTACAGCATCTGGCAGTGTGTATCCCCCAGCATGGGGGCAGACTGAGTATGTAACATCAACCAATCAGGGGGAGAAGAATGAGCAAGACCAGCAGGGTGCGCCCTTTAACACGGTGGCCCTCATTCTGATGCACCTGTCATGTGACTGAGACATCCCCGATGGCTATGTGTCACCACAAATCCCACAGAGCAGCAAAATCATATAAATAATATGAAGAGGTTGTCGCAGAACTAATTCTGATGTCGCCAGATGTTGTGCAGATGTTCTGCCTGGAATTTATTTATATATATTTCTTTCTGATAAATCTTTCCACCGTCGCAGCAAACCGATAAACAAACAGGTTGGAGAACGAAGCCAGGATGAGCGAGGTGCCAGCGCGTTAGACAGAGGAAGCTTCGCGCTTACGGCCCCCGTCTGTCACCGGGAAATGGAGGTGTGATCGCGAAAAGGAGCTTCTCGATAATTAAGCACTGCGACTGTGCCTTACAGCTCGAGCTACAGTCGTCTCACAGCGGTCCTGCTTGTGATTCCTCGAAAAGCATATTGTACCGAATTATAGACGGTGCTGTTGCTTTCAGGGCAACCGGCTGCATTAATTCCAGCCCCCCAAGTCCAGTACGTCAAACATGCATATTTTACATTTTTGTGTAGGATTTTCTTTTGGTGGAGGCATCAGTCGGATCCAGGTAACTGGATGAGAGAATGGGGACTTTACTATTACAGTTATGTACGGAGAAATGTTTTTGGAGGACAGGACTGTCTATATTGGGGGTAGTCGCATGACCCGAGTGAGGCTGAGAAATACAGAGAGGCTGCTTCATGCCACTGTGTCCCTGTAAATGCACAGTATTGCAGTAAAGCCCACTTGACTTGAATAAACGCTGCGACTAATGATTAGTTTGAAAGTTCAGACATCCCGGGAAGCACGTCCCCTACCTCGCACCCAGAGCTTCCGGGGACAGGGCTCCGGTTCGCCGTGAACCCTCGGCTGGATCAGTGCTGAGGTGTGACGGGTGCGTCGGCGCACTCCCATACTGTAACACTTCGCTGTCAGTCTGATGCATGTTTAAAGACTGTTTGTGCACTTTAAAGCTCGCGGTCGCCTACAAAATTTGAGGAGTTTGGTTTCAGCCCTGAGATGAAAGCAGCGCAGGGCGCGGCTCCTCTCAGCCTTTTAAGTCGGAGAGCGATTTAAACGGTCCTCACGGAACAGGCTCCCCTCTGCTAGACAGATCTTTGTACTTGGCCTAGCTTGACCCCTATATCTGGTCTCTGGTCTGCGGTCAAATAGAAACTCCTCACTGCCATCACCTACCCCCCCCAACCCCACTATTTCATTCTTCTTTTAAGACGGATGATTTCCCGAGCCCCAATCGCTCGCGTGGGATCAAACTGTGGTCAGCCAGCCGTTGCCCGAGTGATTTTTCACAGCGGAAAAGCTGCATCGCGTCTCTTTAACGCCCACCTTCAAAAATAGTTTATTTCCTCTCAAGAAATAAAACCTTGGAAGACAGGCCTTGGCCCTCACCCCAAAAGCATGGACCCTTAAAATACATTTTCCATCCATCCATCTTTCAAATGCTCATTTTAGTCAGGATGGAGAGGAATCCACCTCAGGTAGGATAGGGCACAATGCAAAAGTACATAATTTTTTTGCCGTATTAGTACAATTAAGCCAGTTGTACCTTACTGAGCAGAGCCTGCTGTGTTTGAATATACAGTTTGCACATAACTATCGATTTGCCGAGGTTACATAAGGTCCGGTATATCGACCGGTATCGCCGAATGGCTGTGGGGGAGGATGGCCTTTCTGGTCTGGGGGGCAGGGAGTGTAAGCCCGCATACATTACTGACACATTAGGACTCAAAGTGACACTCTTGCGTCACTTACAGTGCCCCCTACTGGTGGGAGTATTCCAGTCCTCCCAGCCACCCGTTGTGACTTTCCAAGCTATCGACCTTTGAATTTAAGGTGTGTTCTCTTCCCTTTTGCCTAGGGGTGGGGGCAGGACCCAACATCCCTGGACACATTTATCTTTACCTGAGCGGGGCGGCGTAAAAAATAATGAAGCAAGCGGGGGGCGTCTTTCAAACGGAAAGGGTCGCTAAATCATTTTTTAATCAAGTGAGTGCACTGTCTAATAAACGACATTGCTGGGAAGCACCCCACCCCCCCTCCTGCCCTTGGATGTCCATGCATCCTCCATAACTCAATTATTTACACCCCCCCCCCCCCTTTCTGAGATCGCGGGGGTATAAATCACTGCTGAGAGAGCGGTGCTACAAATGCGGGAGGGGGCCGGATGCCCGGAATCGTGGGGCCGGCTGTAAAGACGTTGCTTTCACTTAATTTGACGAGGTGCGAGGGGGCGAATCGCGGAGGCTTTCATGGAGATGTCGGGCGGGTTGGTGGACTGGGCTACCGGCCGACCTGCTGGCTCAAGCCTGTTCTAACGAGGCATTTACTGAACTTACTGTATCTACAGCACGTAAATATCACACCATAACGGTAAATATCAGTTAGAAATCTGCTGAATGCAGCTGCTCTGAAGAGACATTGTCTGGCTGTGAAAGTTCCTTTATCTACCCATCCATCCACCCACTATAACGGTTTATCCTGGTCAGGGTCACTGAGGACCTGTAGTGATGTGCTTACAGCGAAAGGTTTTTAACTGTTATTGTTGACACACCATAGCACAACAACGAAATGTGTCCTTTGCATTTCAGCCATGTGACGTCAGGGCACAGCAGGGGGCAGCTACGTGAGCGCCCGGGGAGCAGTGCTTGGGGACGGTACCTAACTCAAGGCACCTCAGTGGTGCTTGCGGGTTGGGGACTCGAACCAGCAACCTTTTGATTCCACGGTTGCATCCCTAACCACTGTCTGCCCCTACGGAGTTTCGGTTCTCAGACTGCTTACTTTGTGAGTTTCAGACGGGCTGCAGAAGCTATACTTCATTCCCCGCACTCTCTCCGTTTGATGCTTGTGCTAGCCAACCATAAATATTCCCAGGGATAAAGGGGGCCGCTGCTGGTGTCAGAGTCTCTGCCATTCATCCCTGCTTGACATTGCTAACCTGTCCAGAAGGAACGGTCTTGCGGAGATTAATCGAAGGCTTCTGTTTATCATGTCAGACGCTCGTAAGGGGATGTAGCGACGCATTTCAAGTATCTGTTGGGTCAGACTGCAAATGTTAGCGTACATCCTGTGGGGCTGTGATTTATCTTCCGTTTGACTCGCCTCGATAAAAATATGACTGCAAGATGTGTGTCTTTGTAATTACAACACAAACGCCATGTTTTAAAAGAATCACCACAATGCTCAGTGGTCATTCAATCAAGTACCTACTTAAAGGTAATTCGACATGAGTGGACATGTGGTTAAGGCGAGATAATCCACTCTTCCGTGCACTAGACAGTTTCTTCACCTGTTTTCAATATCAATAGACACATATGCTTAGACAAGGCTAGTCGATTTGAGAGGGTGTCAAGTGATCAGTCACATGATCTTCAGCACAAATCCATAACGTAGCCTGACTGTTTTTTTTGCTGTTCTTTTGTTTCTGAGTTTAGCGGCATACATACAATAAAGAATGAACCAAACAATCAAGAACACTAGATACCTGGTAGGCTACAGGTGTCTTGGGAGCTGGGATGGAGCAAAATTGTGGACTGTCTGGGGACTGGGTTGGGAAAAACTGATCTAGAGGTGTCATTATTTCTGTCTCATCAGGAACAGAAGCAGCCGGAGTGAAGGACAGGAGGGGTCACGTGACGACAGACGGCAAAAATGAAAGAGTGTGTCCTCTGACAGTCATAGACACATCAGAGAGGCGCTCAAGGGAGTACAGCCTGTGAAGAAAGGAGAGAAAGGAGAGAAAGATGGGGAGGTGTGGAAGGGGGGGAGGAGACTCCGGGGTGTCTCTGACACATCCTGTACTCTTTCAGAAAGATCGGGCCTAAGCAGGGGCTTTCATGCTCAGAAGACAACCAAGGAGCCTCGAGTCTCCGCCCACTGACACCTCCCAGAAGGTTCCGGCGCATGGACTTGGGGGCGGATCCCATGCAGATGACTGTCAATAAACAAAGATATAGCTACAGTGACAGCTAACATATTGCAAATAAATAACGAGGAAATGTCAAAGCTACTTCGTGATATACCGGCTCGAATAGAGGCATGCGTCTGTTTGCGAATACGTTTACTTTGGTGGCATGACAACTCTCTAAGATTTACTCAGTTCCTGTCTGTGTCCCTTGCACTCCGTTACATCAAAGGAAGTCTCATTTAGACTTCATCTATACTTTAGTAAATATTAGCCAGTTGAGTTTACATTCTTTGTAAGATAAAACACCAAATCATTTTGACAAAGCTTGTTTATTAAGACTTACCAAACACGATATAGTGGCGATTCGCTAGCTGAGCCAATTTACATCATAAGACAATTTTGAGTATTACTACATAGTGTAGCCATTTGACTAATTAGCTAGCTAGGCTCATTTATGTCATGAGATTTAACAAATGTGTGTATTATGACATAGTGTAGTGGTGTGGAGAGCAAATTTCCGAAACTCACTCATTACACTATTTGTTGTTTTGTTTTTTGGCATGAAACCACAAATACCTTAAAGTAAGGCGTCTTCCTGATGCCCTTAACTTCAGCGGATACGCTCTAAAGTGTTTTTAAGAGCTCAGCAGGTCTGTGAATCAGTGACACGATGCTTTCGGCAGCGGAGGCCTGCCGTGCCGGTCCGCCGTTAGTAACTCAGCTCTGCTAACAAGACATTAAAGGTTTCATTGCTGCAGATGGAGGAGTGGAAAAGAACAGAAACAAAAAAGAACAGCCATTTCAACCCACAAATCATTATTATTTTTTTTACTCAAAATCTCAAAGGAAACACAACCCCCTACCTGCGTTCTCACTCATTAGAGGGGAATTACAGAATTTTTTTTATCTAATAATTAATTCCTTCATTAATTTATCGGAGGTGTGGCATTTGCATTATCACTTTTGCATTCCGATTAATCTGATTTGCATGCTTGATTTTTTTTTCCCTTTTATGACATGGGGGTGCTAGCGAACAATTGAATTACTGCATTTGATGGTTTAGCATCGCTGTGCTTTTATTGATCGAGAGGACGTCTTTTAAAATATTTATGCGAAGAAACCTGAAAATCGACGTATAATGACAGGTGACAATATGGGTAAAAGCATGTTGTGTTTTAATCCTGGAAAAGTATGGAAATTGAATATTAAGGATTAAACAGAGCCCTTGTAAATCATGCTGTCGAGTTGAAAGCGAGTTACAATTGAGTGAAGAGGGATTTGAAACCACATAATTATCTCAATCAAACGGGAGAATGTTCTCCATCTCTTAGCAACACACCTCGGATGAAGAGGGAGGGTGGGTGTAGAATGTTCCAGAACAAAGTGGGGGCACCCTGTTCTTGGCCTGACCATGCTGGCGGCCTTGATGACCTGGCTCCGCGAAGGATGAATCATTAAATCCGTATTAAATCAGTCGGTCTCCAGATAGCTCTGCTGCTTGTACAGGGTTACATAAGGTACCTGTTCCCCTTTGGAGTGTCACGCTATCAAAGGAACGACTGGAAGGATGTCGACCGCATATCTGACATTCGTCTTTTAACAAGATGGACGGATTGTGTTTCTCTTTCTCGTGTTCCGTCCAGCCATCCTTACATCTGTCTTTCAATTGGCTGGGATCGGCAGGGGTGGGGGTGGAGCTAATCCCAAGGTGGCATAAAACACATTAGTTATGCTAGCATGTTCGTTTAACTTTTGTTTATTTTCTATCCAAAACAATTCCGGGGCAAAAGCCCATGCGTATCAGTGAATGAAGATGATGGCCTTGGAGTGAGCCAAGCGGCGGCGAATATAACAAGCTGTAAGACGGCAAGAAGCATGTGTAGTGACACGGACACCCTTCAGCCGCCTGATGAATATGCGGCAGAGGGCTTACGAGGGCTTTGCTGACGGCGGCGCCTCAAGATTCGGCAGGGTGAAGGAAAACCCCCAAACGCTGGCCGCCGGCGGCCAACCCCGACTCCCGAAAATTATGTTTAACTTTTCTTTCTATCTTCTTGGGGGTGAACCTCGAGGTTAGGAGAGAAACCGCAGCTTGTGACAGAGGTCAGGCGACGAGGTGACCGTGCTGTCATCCTGGGATGGGAGCCGACGTGTGGCATTAGCAAAAGCTCCCGGCATCAAGGTCATGATTAGATGATCAGAGTGCCCATAGCACATGTCATATTAAAAAGGGCCGACACCTGGACATTCCTTTATATATTCATTCTGCTTTTTCTTTATTTAATTAGCTATTTAATTTATTTGTACGATCAAGGAAAGCGTGGAGGTCACAGGCAGGGTAAAAGACGGCTCTAAGTGGCCGTCGAGGCCCCTACACTCGACACGGCAGCTGGGGGTGTCTGAGTGATGCTTTGTAGCATATGTCGCTACAAGCCCTAACGAATGCTTATGAAGGCATGCGTCCGGTTAGCCTATCAAGCCACGTGCGTCCGATTTACATGTCGAGAACTCTGACATTGCTGCAGACCGACATGCTGCGCGACTGAAAAATACATGATACAACGCATGACGATAATACAGTGGAAAAAACTGTCACAAAATTATCCACTCATAACCTCTGTTTCTTCTACAATCTTTCTTTTAAATTTTATTTTCCACCATTGGTTAGTTAATAGTCCGTAGACGTAACCAACTAAACACTTTTATTTGTAAGTGAAGTTAATTTCCGAATCTGCTGCAGAATTTAGCATATGTGAGATGTGGAGAGAACGCGGTTAGTGTGGAGTGCGGTTAGCACAGAGGGAAGTTAGCATATAGAAGGGAACCTGATCCACGCAGGGCCGGTTTGGGTGCAGGTTCTTGGGATGACCTTTTGATCAGCCAATAAGAGTGGGTCCTCAGGACTGGAGCTGAGAACCAATGCTTTATTATTGACTGTTTGAGAGGTTATCCAGCCCTCCATGGATCAGGTTCCCTACCCCTCCAATATAATATGGTTAGTATGGTGCTCTGTTAGCATACAGCATGGTTAGCATGGAGAGCAGTTAGCACTGAGTGCAGTTAGAATATAATCTGGTTAGTAGGGTGCACAGTTAGCTAGGGTGACCAGATAATCCATGTCATCCCGGACACTTTGAGCTAGGACTGGATTTGCAAACTACCATTTCAATCAAAAGGATGTTCATTTGAAACAGATGGATGAGTCTTTCAAATCAAGGAAACAAACCAGTCAGTGCACAAGAATAACTGGACTATTTAGCCAAGCAAAGGACCCTTTCAGGTTTAAAGTAGTTTGTAAAACCTGAAGTGGCTCAAAGCGTCTGGGATGGCAGGGACTATCACCCTACAGTCAGCCAAAGCATGGTTAGCATGGTGCGGCTACTCAGGTGGAGAAAGTGATTTCTGATGATGGACGTGTTCCAGAGCTCTCTGCTTAGGGGAACACCTTACCCACACCATGTCATGCCTCATTATTTCCCATGCTAATGGGATCCGGAGTGGCTCCATTTCACTCTACAACACCCACAGCCCTGTGGGCGAGCTCTGCCTGCATGCAGGGGCCACAGGGAAGCAAACGCTGACTCACCCAGTACTCTGCGGCCCCTGACTGAGTCCCGGGCCTAGTTTTTATGCTCCGTGCCATACCGTAGAATGTGAAAGGTGCTGGCTGTAATTTACATCAACAACCGGCAATTAATGCTGCCTGGGTCTGGTCTGGGTGTTTTTTTCCAGCGTTTCACTTTTTAAAATGATGATTATATTATTATTATTATTGTTATTATTATTATTAACAATAATAATCATAATGATAATGATAATAATAATATAGTGAATTAGATGCTATATTCTCAAGGATATTGCTTCAGTTTAAAAGTTTTTGTCTTTTATAGTTGTGACTCTCCTTTTGACATTTTTGAGCCAGCACCATGGTTGGTTAGGAAGAAATTCTACTTACTTATAAACGCAAGCTAAGGGCAATAAGCTAGCAGGTCTCAGCCTTAAAGAATAATGCTGGCTCAAACATGATAAATAAATACGCCATACGGCTCCAAACACAGAAACTCCGGCCTTGAATAATGTCTCGCGAACAACACCTGCGGCCTGAAACTGGATTCCGTTAACTGGATCGTACTGGTTTAACTCAGTGTCACCTGCACCGTACTTATATGACTGGACTGCTTACACACGGGACGTAATCTGTCCTGACTTAGCTGTAGAATCGAGGGTCATGTGGACCGGGCTCTGTCTGACCTCACACTCCATGCGGTGTACGAAAATTGCTCCGGACCAGTGGGATTGTGACCCTTCTGGAACTACGTGTACGCATCATCACGTACACGTCGTGTACGCATCATCACGCACAAATCGTGTACGCATCATCAGGCCAATCTGTCCGTGCATTACTTTCTTCTTCCTCAGACCATTTCAAAGATGTCTCTCACCAAAAGGTCTCTTGAAACCAAAGTCTTTTCCTTCTCTTTTAATCATTACACCCCCCAAAACATCTTTTGAAGTTACAATATGTAGGAGGTAAAGTTTCCTAATTAGACAAGCAAGAAGAATGGATGAATATTTTAAAATAAAAAAAAAATGACAAAAAATTATTAAAACTGATGATGCACTGAAAAAGTCTCAACCCAACAGAGTGGCGATCATTACTTACCATGTGTTTGACATTTTCTGCTAGGTCCGATATTTCATTCCTTCCTTTCCCATGGGGACTCGCGCTGATTCGCAATCACTTGTTTAATTCCTGGTATTTGTTAGCGAATGGCAAATCAAACAGCTACATTATGTGGCGGTAATGAATTAAACAATTTAACATTCAGCTGCTTAGCTGACAGTTTTATTAGCTGACGCTAACAGTTTTTTCTCTACTCACAAAGGCCTTTCTAACGTTGGAAACTCAAGGTTATTATAAATGCACGGTCTTGCTGAGCCTCTCAGTTATACCTGCGCTGTCAATAGTTATGCTGCCAGGCTAAGGTTTCTCCTAACACGAGCATTCAGCTTTTATAGAAAGCAGGTCCTATGATACTTATGTTTAATTTAAACACTTACATGTATCTGGCAACGGCTGTCGTCAACATTAGGCCCTTTCGGTTAATGGAAGGGGCTGAGTGATTCCGTCGTTCCCGCAGTGTGAATGTGTGTTTTTTCCCGAATCCCTGTGTGTGTTCAGTTTTCCTCTGGGGAGTGAGACCACACCATTCCCTTCCCAACTCGGTGAAAGTGCATAAACTCCAGCTTTTGGGGACAATGTGCCAGCATGTCTCTGAGTTCAAAATGCCAGCTCTCTTTAAGAATATGTTTTTTTTCCCTAATGTCCGTGTTACTAAGGCCACCAAGTGGGTGAAGTACAATCATCTGCAGCTACAGGACCTGGGGGATGAAGACAAACACAGCGGTGAATTTTCGGGTCTAAGGAATCATGGGCAACCTCACCTGTCCGCTAGCACCATCACTGAGTAGGACCAGGCCAAGAACCCAGGACATCACAGGCCCATGAGAAGTAGAAGTATTCCAACAGACAGGGACATGGACTCAGAACCGGAAGGTCATTGGCTCTAGTCACGGAAGAGAGAGTCAGCTACGCGGCTCAATATATACATTAATTTGGGTTAAGACACCAAGCATGCAGGGGTGGTCCCAGAACCGAACCAGTAGGCTTACGCCCCTGAAGTCCAGGTTCTTAACTGCTCAGAGTGAGGATGGAGGAAGGAGAGAAATGAATAGGAGGGTGGGTTTGAAAGCGACCTAAGATCGGAATGGACTTTTCAGAGAATTTTTATATCCTTTGTCAGAATGGAGATTGAGCTGTCAGACTTCTATCCATTCAGATGAACCCTTACATTTATCAGGCGCTGCTGGGATAGCCCTTAAAGGTGCACCCCCCACCCCCAATGAAACCCAACACCCTCGCCTCTACACTCTTCTGAGAGCAAACTGGGATAATGGTCAACTAAGAGAGGCTTCGCTTTAATCTAATATGTACGACTAGCTGCATGCTGATATGATTCACCTTCGTCTGATGATGCAACTGTTAGATATAAATAGCTACCTAGTTAGAGAGCATGCTGTCTGCTAAACCCGTGGATAGTCTGGTTAAACGTAGAGTCCACATGCACAGTCTTAGTCATCTCCCTTGTTTGCATTGAGACTCTCCTGGGATTTATCAGCCTTTATCAGTCTTCCTCAGACAGTCATGTGCAGACCATATGTCTCAGGCTATACAATAAAACAGACTACCTTCAGATTAGAGGTATTTTGCTAACTCACACTAAGGGTACATTTTAAATTAATTGATTAATTATATTTAGACGGGATTCTTCATTCTTTTTGATATTCAGATGACGCCTTTACAAGGTCAGTGTCGCACCGGTCAATTAGAATTTCAAATAGGATTTTGCCAAAGGCAGTTTGAAAATTCCCCGGCAGCTATACTGTGTTTCCGTGACAGCAACATCACTTCAGAAAGTACCACTGTAAAAACATTTCCATTGGCTACACTATCAGGTCTCTGTACTCTATCAGGTCTCAGTACCGTTCATCTTGCCCTACCTCCTCCGAGTTTTGCAATAAAAAAGTATTTCCACTTCCTTAATTCCCAGATAGGACCTGTCAGTTTTACTCACATGGCTAGTTTTGAGTCAGTATCTGCTAAGACTCAGTGGATCCAGATTTTGAAGAGGAAAGCAACAGATGTTTGGTGTTCTCAGTTTATCGATACCCTGCTTGAGTTATTTTGAGGATAATTTAAGTCCAGGAAAAATCTAATTAATAAATACTAAATAAATAAATAATTAAAATAGATGAACAGAAAAATATAGCAGTGTCACTGTTGATCGTGAGGAGTTTATCAATCCTGAATTTTCTTCAGGCTGCTATGTGTGGATAAGGACTCAAGAAAAGTCACGTGACGACAGATCGATGAAGCATACTAAATATTGAGGGGTGTCTCAGCTACATGGTGGTAAGTGCTCGGGACTGCGGCAGGAGGGTGACGAATCAGCACGGAATTCGATATCATGGTGGAACGACACAAGTAAGGTAGCCCGGCGAATTCCACCAGATAAGAATTCCCATTACAGATTCAACTCCCTGTCACTAGTTATGCATTACGTAAGATTTACAAGATGAGGCTGTGTCACTGCTTAACAGAATAATGCGAAGATTCCAGTAAAGGTGCAGCTCAATCTAAGTACGCTGATCGCAAGACTTCTTCTATCTTATTTTCACAGGGTATTTCTGAGAGACTGCACCCCAAAAACCCAAAGGAGACAGCAGTCAATCAGCTGTCACGAATAACAGGTCGGCAATAGTATTCAGTCATTGTCAGGAGGCAAATGCCCACAAGAAACTGTATTGATGCCCACAATGCATAAAAAATAATAATAAATAATAATAACAAATAATAATAATCAAAGACATGCATGTGCATTTGCTGAGTTTATTGGCCCTCTGGAAGATCAGGGTTTGAGAGGAGGGCCTCAGACCGTAATCAGTTTATAACCAAAACCTTATCTGTGAACACGTGAGACTTATACTGTGTGCATATATATATATATATATATATATACGTCTATTTTAAGAGTGCAGAGAGATTCATAACATAATGCATTGTCTAACTGCTGTTTTTTTTTCTTTGTTGGTTTGGATTGAAACTGAACGGTAATTCTAGTTCATTTTAGTTTTAGTTTAATTAGTTTATTTATTGCTATGTAAGAGTAAACTAGATCTGTTCCTTAATCTGTCTTAAGTCAGAACAGTAACATGAGATGGCACAGGTCAAGTTGCCACACCCATCACATGACAAATTGGGATCCCAGTTGGCAACCTCCCAGATCAACACACGGCCCAGTCTCACCTTCTGGAATTGGACATCTTTCTGCCACATCCAGGTGTTATGTGACAATTTCCTTGGCCCAGTCCAGCTGCTCGGGTCCTCATCAATGAGGATCCTGCAAGCCGGATCACCCACCGGGAATTGTGCCACATGACCATAGTGTCGCAACTGACGCGCCCTCACAATGCAGGTAATGGGCCTCATTCGGGACTCCCTGAGTGACTGATGCTCCCTCACAATGCAGGTAATGGGCCTCATTCGGGACTCCCTGAGCAACTGCTTGTTTGACACAAAGTCAAATCAGCGGTACCCAAAGATTCTCCCAAGAGACACAATACCAAAGGAATCCAGTCTTAGTCTCAGGTGACTTCATTGCATCCATGTCTTGCAGCCATACAGTGAAAGAGGGAGCTTAAGATTCTAAAGACTTGGACCTTTGTCAGATGGCAAAGATATCGGGAGCACCACACACCGCTTTCCAGCGACCTCATGACCCCCCTATGCTCTCCCAATCCATTTAGTGACTTCATAGGAAGACTCACCAGAGACATAAATGACGCTGCTCAGGTAAGTGAACCTCTGCGTGGTCAAAATTCTCTCCACAGACAGACAAACTGCTGATGGCTAAGACATCATTAAAGGCCTGGATCTTGCTTTTGATCCAGGACACTCACAAGCCCAAACACTCAGACTCCTTCACTTAGTGTCTCGAAAGCCCTGATCAGAGCCTCCATTGACTCGAAAAAGATTACAACGTAGTCGGCAAGGTCAAGATCAGTGAATCTTTTTTCATCATCAGATGCCCCACAGCTGCTGGACAGATGCCCCACGACCCTACCCAACATCCAGTCCATGCAAGCACTGAGCAGGTAGGAGCAAGAACATACCCCTGATGAACCCCAGATTCAACTGGAAAGAAGGCAGAGGCTCTGCCACCACTCTGCACAGCGCTCACTGTACCAGTGTACAGGCTAGCCATGATGTTGAGCGACTTTGGGGGGAGGTCTCAGGATGCCCTACAGGGCAGCTCGATCAACTGATGAAAATCGATAAAGGGTGCAAAAAAGTCTTCCGATATTCACGTTTTCACGCAATACGAACCCTCAGTGCCAGAAAGTGGTAGACGGTAGACTTCTTAGGTGTAAAACCAGACTGCTCCAGTCACTGGTAAGTGAGCAAGTAATCTGGGATCCTATTGAGGATGACCATAGCAAGGACCTTTCCCGGCACAGAGAGCAGTGTTATCACTGTAATTGCTACAATCCTGGCGTTCGCCTTTCCCTTTCCACATAGAGACAAGAAGTCCCTTTTTCCAGTCAGTTGGGATGATGCCTGTTTCCCAAATGGAAGCAAAGACTGCTTATAATGCCAGGAGGAAAGCTTTACCACCAGTCTGGAGAAGTTCACCCCGGATACCACAGATCACTGCAGCCTTCCCTTTCCTCAGCTGGTTCACCACCTGTGTGAGATTGGGTGGTTCACAGCTAATCAGAGAATCAGCCTCAATAACTGTGGACCCAGAGATGTCAGAGGATCAGCGGATCAAACTGTATTCATCCGTAAGGACCATTCCATCACCTGCCCTGACCACGACTCTCCATGGAACAGATCTGGATGTATATAATGCTGTGATACCTCTGTAAGTAAAACATGGGTCACTAGACCATTCCATTCAATTCAGTTCAATTAAATTCAATTTCTATTGTCATCAACACAATGTGCTGGCACATGTGAAAATGAAAGGGGAGTTGCGACTTTGTCAGAACATGCGAGGCATAATGCAAAACGCAGACGGACAGGGGAGGTGGGGAGGAATGTACATAGGGTGGACATACGTTACATGCAATATACATTTATACATACATA
>JAODKM010000075.1:19661918-19674095 GCA_026780845.1 Petrocephalus sullivani
TCTCTGTGCGAGGGCATATCCGTGTCAAGGAGTGTCTCTGTGCGAGGGCATATCCGTGTCAAGGAGTGTCTCTGTGCGAGGGCATATCCGTGTCAAGGAGTGTCTCTGTGCTTTTCCTTTGAAGCGTCATCAGGATCCCCGACTGCGCTTTGATGCACGCCACTCAGCGACAATCCCTGTTAAGTCTGCATGACGTGACTTCCCAGTATCCGTTGCACTCTTACTGCTACCCCTTACACCCGGACCCCTCACCCCACACACACCCGGGCCCCTCACCCCACACACACCCTAGCCCCTCACCCCACACTGCCACACACCTGGGCCCCCCACCCGACCCCACCACACAACCAGGCCCCTCACCACACACTGCCACACAGCTGGGCCTTTGAGGTTCACGACCGCATTCCCAGACCTTCACACCGGCAGCCAGCTTCACACATAAATGGGCTTGGCCAGAGTCCAAACAGTGGGGCTCTGTAGTATTCTGCTAAGCCCCAGCTTCAGGCCCGGGAATTTTGCCGAGTTACCGGGACAGGTTCTGGCGAAAAAGACCACAGTATTCCTGAAAAGCGTAGGTCTCCAAGTACCAGCAAAGTACCAGCCCACATGACGATTTTATATGGCCCTTAATGTTTGTAATTCATTGTTAAATGTGGCCTGCAGGTCGATCTCCCATTTTCTACAGAGAATTAAAAAACCAAGTGATTTCATCAGTGCCACAACCCTCCCCCCAGCTGAGGACCATTTAAATTTGAGCCCCCCTCCCCGTGTAAATATTCTGCCCCCTCCAAGTAAGTTACTTATTCTGAGGTATCTGTACCGCAATGTCATTGCACCACTGAGAGATTAAATACACAGAGTCAGCTACTCTTACGGCCGGCTACATTATTATAAATGAAACAGAGAGGATTTAACGACCAGCAAGATACCCAGGCTGCCTAATCGGCTGTGGTGTCAAGACACCCCATAATGACAGCCAGACGTCCTGTGTTGTTATTAACCGTTTTAACATGCCTGTCGGCATCCTGCTGTCTATGTTTGTGTGCGTTCCGGCCAGGATGGACAAAGCTCTTAAAAGGTACCGTAAGGGATGTAAGAGATCTCCCAGTGTTCCAAAGCACAGGTTCGAATGTTGGGCCTCGCTCGCCTGGACGTGAGTCAAGTATTGATTGGTTAGCTGAAGGAAGGGGGGGCGGGATTGCGCCAAAAGGCGAGCCTGTTCGGCGAGATTCCTGTCTCTTTACCAGGCCAAGAGACGGGGGGCTTTCATTATTTAATTTACACTTCCGGGAGTGGGATCACCTCTGTGCTGACGTCCTGACAGACTCTGCTGAAGTGAAGCTGCCGGAAGACTGGGACTGCCTGAGACTGTCATTTACTTCTCTTCCCCTCCCTCTCGCTCTCTCTCTCGCAGGCGCGCACCATGTTCCCTGTTACCGGCCCAAACCCCAGTTAATTCACTCTACAGCAGGGAAGAAGCACTTTCATCATAAAACAACAGCGGCGGCCCGGAGGGGGAGAATCGGCATGTACGTGTAGAGGGAGGCTGACTGACTCGCAGACGTCCCCGTCCCCTCTAACACGTGACGTGTGTTCGAGTCCTTAGGATGAGCGTGTCACACGGAAAGGGGCCATTGAGGCTGAGCTTCTCGGGGAGCTCCCAGCATGCCCTGGGGATGCTGCCTTTTGTCTCGTGCTTATAGTCCCTCTCTGAAGCACTGCTTAGTAAATTCCGCAGTGTGGTTTGAATCCCGTTCAAACAGAATGATTCTGTCAACCATTTTTAAAGTTACGGTGAAAGGTAAACGGATCACAAGTGGCACTGTTTATGGGATGAGGGGGTACGTCTTATGGTACGTATAAGAAAACCCACCTGTGCATTGCGAAGACACCTAGCAAACAAGTGGTGGACTCTCGGGGATTTGGCTATGTAATCACTCACAGAATGAGGACAAGAAGGATTCTAATCATCTTTGAGGCCCATTTTTAGTTTCATTAGCCTCAGGATCTTGAAAAAGAAAAGCCAGCAATATAGGAAACCTTTCACACTAAATACAACAGAAACGTACATCTCGTGGAGAGGATTCCTGTTATCCACACGCTGCAGACTCAAAGTGAACCAGCACGTTAACAGAAAATGTTTGACATCGGGGTCTGTAAGCTACAATTATTGTGCCCCATAATGTTCACAAGTCGTAAGAATCCTGCCCTCTGCAACACTCCTACATATGTTTTTTTATACCAAGAGAGTACTGTGCATGTTATAATCCCAGGGTTTTTTTTCCTTTCTTTTGATCTAAATTTTAATTTAAAAAAGAAATTGTTCATCATTCTGCCCTCACTTGTGCATGTTAATAAGTCCATTTAAAAAAAAGAAGCTTGTTCATAATAAAAAAAAAACTATATTGTTCCCCAAAACTATAAATAGTAGAATACATAGTAACATCCCTATTAAGATTATGATTATACTCATACCGTTCCTCGCACTTTCATTTGCAAACAGCACAAAGATAAGACTTCATGGATTTTAGAAGTTCCTCCCAGTTGGGCTTCCGGACAATATTTGAAAATCGTGCCGAGTGTGCTGTTTAAAAATAAATGATGTCCGCTGCTTCCAGAGTTCTCATTTTTTTGGGTGTTATATATAAAAAAAAACGCAGAGCAGAAGAGGCACTCCCAGAAATGGAGAGAAAAATGGCACGTTTTGTTTCCAAAGTGGCAGATTAAAATCACACGGAGCTCTCTCTTCAATGGCTCTGAAAGGAGGATATTTTTGGATAGTTCTGCACCTACACCCCTTCCTCACCACCGCAGCTTGGGGTGGGGTCACCTCTTCCATCACTTACCCATCACACAACTGTAATGACTACCGCGCTTTCCACTGCCGAACATTTCACACTGAACAACAGCAACACGTTGTAACTTATGAGATAACTGTGGAAAGAGGCGTGGCCATCATTAACAGAAATTGTTCTTTATTTACCAGCTACAGTATGCGACTGTTGATGATTAACGTTAAAAAAAAAGTCATCCAGGGTTTGAGTCAGCCATCGAAGGGAGAAAAGGGTCACTCTTTGGACGTTTATGACGACGTAACCAATCATATGACAGGAAGTGCAGTGACAGCTTCCTGTTCCTCCAAATGGCACCGATGCCCCGTGCTTTGCAATGGCGCTGAAGACATATAGCCTTGTAGACCTGCCACCTCCCACTCTTTTGGCTCCGCAGTAGTCAATATTCTCTTTCGGACTTCTTTGGCTCAGCAGCCTACCCCAACACACACACACCCTCGGGCAATCCAATTAAAGAGGTCCAACACCTAGACTGACCTCGGCCTCCAGTTCACCCTGTCCAGTATGGTGGCAGCCATGATGGCTTCACTGCCTTTGGGGGTTCAGAAGATACATCTGGGAGAGTGAATAAGAGAGGTCACACACTATTCAGGCCTCAGAGCAGAGTGCAATCCACAAGTCAAGGGCAAAGCAGGATATATGTTCACTCCTTTGACTGCTGAATGCTTTTCCATGCATAAAAAGTAACAATATCAGCGATGGCTAAGTAATTCAATGCACAAATGAAAGTGCATTTAAGTCCAGAGATATTATGGTAAAATTCAAGATGACTGTGATATCATATCTTCACTTCACATCCAGATTCCAGCAGAGCAAGTTCTGACTGAGTTTCAATTAATAACTGATTCCCAGTGGTTCCTGATGTCACCTGTGTGGGACAGATTTAGCTGCCCGATGTCAGTCTACCACCTTTCCACAGACACCAAGCCTCTCTCTAATGCCCCCTACTGATCATCTCGGCATTAACGTTCCGCGAGTGTGATATTAGTCGGAAGTTCATTATTTTGTTAGCGCTGTTAGTTGCAGGTTTGAAACCAGGCCCTGTCTACCCTCTGCCTGAAATGCAGAAACACATATAGCATAGGTAGGGCGACCATAAAATCCATGTCATCGCGGACACTTTTAGCTATTTCAGGTTTCACAAACTACTTTAAACCTTAAAGGCTCCTGTGCTTGGCTAAATAGCTTGGTTCTTCTTGGGCTTTATCTGGTTTGTTTACTTGATTGAAAGACTCATCCAGCTGTTTCACATTAACATTATTGATACATCCATGATTATAGGATATTGACCAATCAGTACGCAGCAAGAATGCAGCATTTAAGTGAAATCCAAGTCCTTTTGATTGAAATGGTAGCTTGCAAATCCAGTCCTAGCTCTAAGTGCCTGGGATGACATGGACTATCTGGTCACCCTAATCATAGGGAAAATTTGTTACTTCGGCTTTTATAGCAGCTGCAGCTCAGCATGTAGTGCATTGGGCTAACAACCAAAAAGCTGTGGATTTGAGTTGTACATAAATTGTAACCCTTTCCTCCACTGTATGTTGCTTTGGATGAAAGCACCAGGTAAATGAAAAAAGTAATTAATATTCACACTTCGAATATATGAAAAGGCAAAGCACTTGGGTGTGAACTGGAGGTGAACTCCAGTTAGGGAGTTTGACGAACACCTACTGCGCTCACCAAGTACAAACTCGCGCCGTCCTGACTGATCAACGCTTTGTTTGCTCTTCAAAAGAGGCAGGTGATGTAATGCCCCGTGGTCTGGAATTTCAGATGCGCGGCACATTGACTGGAGATCCTATGGAGCGGGATCCATCCAGCTAGTGTGGACAAGCAGCACCAGTGACCTCGGAATGGCTGCGTCAAGTTTGCTGATGACTGGTGGGGGGGGATGAAAATTAAAGAGCTAATTTATTAAATGCCGGTAATGGTTTTTGCTATTGGCTGTGTCCTTGGCTTGAATTCACAAGTGCTATTTTGTCAGTTACAACAATGCCACACATTGAGGAGGGATGAAACAAGACCCATTTTAAAGTCCTGAGGCGACTTGTGAGATGTTGTTCTTCACCTCACACTTTTGTGAGTTTGGCTTGACCTGTTCTGTGTGTGTGCAGCAAGGGATGCTGGGAAATGTCCATAATGCCATTATCCATTGGCGGTCCAGGGCACATGCTCAGTGGGACCTCATAGCACCTAAATCGCTCTGGGAGACTCCAATTTTGGTGTCAAGATGATGAGTGATTATTAAGAAAAATGAGGAATCTAGAGTAGATGATCAAGGGCTGGGTATAGGCATAAGCACATTAATCAGCTGTCTAAGGCCCAGACAAGTCCCTGTTGGCGAAATCTACTGAGGGGTGGTTATGGGTACAGACCTGCATAGGGTAGCTAGTTCCGGCACCCTGGTTGTGATATGAGAGGGAAAAAGAAACAGAGAGAGACAGTGGGGCTTTCAGACACCTGCATTTCACAGAAACAGATTTGGATCAATTAAAATAGGCAGTTTAAAGTGACACTGACAGCCTTGGTGTATTGACAGTAATTACTAGGTGTCACCTGCCTTGTCCTTGTGAGTCTAGCCCCTGGGTCCAAGCTCGCTACCGACCTGGTAGCAAAAGATGGACGGATGGACGGATGGTCAGAAGATTGGATGTTTGAGCTCCTACAACATTCTCCACAGCTTGATTGAAGTCTTCCTTGGCCATCTGTGAAATGCATTTTTCAGGCAGCGAGATGATGTTAAGTAACAGAATACATATGAGAACGTTTTGTAATAGTGCCTCCCTTATGGTCCACAGACGCTGGGAACTAACCATTTAAGCTTTCCACTGAAACATTTACAGAGCACATTTATACAAATTGCCTGGCGTTGCTGTGAAAAATCACACCCAGTTCAGGCTACATTCTCTTAAAATGCAATTTGTACCAAGAAAAGCCAACTCGGTAGCTAGAGAGAGGCGCTAATCAAAAATTAATTTACCACCTGGAATACCACCAGTGCAGGCAGTAAGGTTGTCATTCCCATAGCTTAACCGTCAACCATAATCAATAAATAGATAGATAGATTAGATAAGATAAATGTCAAACGTATTCACCCTACGGAGAATGCAAAGGCGGTGGCTGTTATTAAAACTGTATTTAACAAACCCGCTGATTCTGCCAGTGACCACGGCAACACAAATGAATATTTATCACCGGTGGAGACGTTTTATTGACCGCAGATCACTTACGAGAATTACGTGTGAATATGGGCGGGGTGATTTATCGACTTTTTAATTTACTGCCAAAACCTTATCTCCTTGTCAGTTCCCTGAGGACTAGCTCACTGGCACTCTCCTTACAGATGGCCTCCCCTGACGTATTTCACCTTATCACTAGGGCGGGGTTATTGACAGCCCTTTGGCGATGAGACGAATTGTTAGCTGGTTACTTAGGTAATTAAAAATATAATGAGTTGAAGGCACTAGAATTATCTTCTGGATTGATTCTTCTGAAAGGGGCTCTTGTGGGGTTTACCCTTATAGTATTATACCCTTCCATTATTGAGCCTGCAAGGGTCTCGATCGGGGATCCAATGGTAAAATACTTTGTCGACCGGGGGATCTGAACCAACAACCTTGAACGATCACAGGCACCCACTGAGCCCGCAAGCCTGCCTGCTTTCTCTGTGAGAAGCACACACTTATAAGCAACAGACTAGATGACCTCACGTCAAAGGCCCATTTGATTTTAGTCCCATAACTTCTCTCAGTCAAACATGGTTCACTACAACCTCCACACATATAAGGGCAGCAAACATCTTCAAAATCCCTGGAAAGAGCCCTGAGCTAACATGGTCCCTCTTCCTCTGATTCCTATGTCACCTCCTCCCTAACCCCTCTCAGCCCTCCATTTATGGCTAAAATTTCTTCCACTCTGCATCTGAATCTCTCACTAACTCACCTACCTCCACTTCACTGTCATTGAACCTCAAAGCAAAGATGACCATCTTCAGGTCTTCCTGATAAACCATGCAACTCACCGTCAAAGCCGAGGCTCCAGGCCCAGGCTGACTGTTGACTCATCCCTCCCGCTGTCTACGTTCCGCTCACCAGCCTAGTTTCCATAAAGTGACCCCCTGAAGCTCTTCTCCGCCGTTACTTCTCTCAGAATCCCCCACACCTCCCACTTTAAAGTAGAGAGGATTCAGGATTTGCATCTCCTGGCCATCCCATCTCCAGCAGTGCCAACACCTCAACCTTTGTGCCTCTGACAGAAGCATCCCCTAACACTCATTTCTGCAGCACCCTGCCTCTTGTCCATTTCACTCTATTCAATTTAATTTCCCTATGGAAAGCCCTAAATCCATTTCTTCCTTTCATTTCCTTAGTTTTTTTTATTATTGTTGATTTTTTTTTTGCAGATTGTTCCTAACCCTAACCCTTCAAACCAGCATGAGTCAGAACTCTCCTTCAAAAAATAACCAACCCTGGACTCCTACACTGAACACTCCACACCCATCTACATCTTCTTTTTTCCAAAATAAACTCTAAACTAGCTGCCTTCCGCATCATTTCCTGTCTGAGAGTAAATTCCGCAGTTTTAATGATGACTGTTCCAGTGGTAGAGCGCCCGTTGCCGTCGGGGAGGCTCGCTCCCTCTCTGCCTGCTGTCAGCCCACTGCACTCCTCGCTAAATGCAGCAGTAGGACCCTGAGATGTTCTGGGTTAGTTCCTGCCTCATACCTGCAACCTGGAGAGCCTCACTCTGCCTACCCATAAAGTCCCGTAGGTGTTCTGCAGGAGTGTGCCATTCATTGTGTTTCCCAAACCTCTTTCCTCTCATATCTAATCTTGCAATCTACCTTTCAGTTCCCTACTCCACCCCCCCCAGACAGCCAGGCTGTCCGCTGGAATCAGCCTAACCAACAGCCCCTCGCAGGAGCCTCGCCTGAACCTCAACTTGTACATGATAGCGCTTCTCTTCATCTTTGCCTTCTCCTTGCCTTCTGAAAAGTTCTCAGCGTCACTCCGACCTACTCAATCCCCCCGAGACTTTGTAACCAGCTCTAAAAGTTTGTCTCGAACCAGCACAATGAGGATTATCTGCCTATACTGTCTCTATAGACTGTCATCATTCAAGTTCACTTTATTTAGTGTCTTTCTGTCTTAACCCCTAGAACCCAATGAACGTAGAACGTGTTGATGTTCGAACCCATTCATTTTAGGCTTGTAACTTTGGATAGGTATAATGCACATACAAGAATCATGCATATTTGGAATTGAGAGAACTTACCCGATCCGGTCATCTAAGTTGCAACACTGTGTTTGTACCATGTTTGTGGGGATGTGTGCATGTTTAGGGTTGGGAATGTGTGTGTGTGTCTTTGTCTGCCATCCTGCTAAGGCTGTGAATGACTCCTAGCCTGGCTTTGTTACTGATTGTGTGTGCATAGTGCAGTCATGTATGGGTCACACAGGCATGCATGGATTATTGGATAAATTAATGCTTCCTCAGAATGATAAAAAAATCTTTTCATTGGCCAAAATTTCAATATTTCTTCACTTTAGTATATCATAAACTAAACAACGCTTTTCTATTTAAAAAAAAAAATGAATATAGAAGCATGCATTGCAGTCTATCACATAGCTTCAAGAAGTTACTAAATGGATGCAGAATCAAAGATATTAATTTCCGCCTAGCACTAACCATGTATTCCCTCATGATACTAAGCCACAGAAAGGTCTCCAATGAAAACTCTGCATTCCCACATCACAGGAACTCAACAATCTCAACATTCCAAAGATTATATTTGTAGTGCCTACAGATTTTTTCTTCATATCAAGACTGAGAAGCCCAAAAACATAAAGCATATGTGCCTAACACATCTACTTGCAATTTACATCAAGCCTAGAATCACAGGGCCAGACAAATGCTCAGAATGGGATGGATAGGGCTGTAAGGGTGACTGAAATTTGCTGGTCCTTTGCATTTCCGAGTCTCATGGATCCTTTTGCTTGTAAAAATGTGGGTCAAATCTAATTTTTCATAAACAAATTCTTTTCAACTTGGATATCACCAAGAAAACCCCGCTCAATCTGAAAGTTTAGTAGAAAATAAATAATTGAACTATGTGAATAGCCCCAGTGTTTCCACTATTGGAAATTTTACCTCTAGCTCATGAAATCATGCAAATGTATCAGTCATGATACATGCTGGTGCTTCCAACATTTCGACCAATAATAACATCTGACAGAGAAGTGGCAAGAGAGCATGCTCTTCAAAACGATTTTCATTGGCTGAAACAATTTGGAAGGGGGAATATTTGCAACAGGAGAGATTAAATTGGATTGGATAAATTAGCAGGAAATCTGTTGGTTGGCAATGTTTCCTGTCTCAAAGTAACAAACTGGGTTTAAAGGTGAAGGCCGCACTTGGCTGTGTACCAGCGGTGAGCCTGAACTTGGCTTTGTGATTCTTCCTTGGATCAGTATCCATCTAGTGTCTGAGGATGAAGAGATGTTCTATTACTTTTCAAAGGAGACTATGTGTCCCTGTCTGGGCCAATTGCTGTCCTCCAAGCAGGAACAGATTCTGGGAGTCATTATGTCATCATGTAAGTAGACAGGGGTCGGATGAGCATTATTCACACATTGTCTACCCTAATAATAGGAAAACATGCTATGGTTCCTTGGAAAGAGTCATTCTCTTTGGCTTTCTGAGAAAGCTGACTCATTCTCCTTCAAGTAATGTGATTTTCCGACATCTTAATAACCCAGCCGACTTCTTTCTTTGCTAAAAGTAAGGCTGTTCAAATGAAATTAATCAAGCACCACCAGGATGTGTCCGTCTGTATTTTTTCCCCTTATCATTTGATTTGGTGAAGGATTAACCAGCCTGTAAGATCAAAACGGACGAATCAGCAATCACCTACAGAACCGAGCTAATTACTGTAAAAGACACAGGCTCTTCCAAAGTTTCCTGTAATATTAAAATGAATGATGCTGAGCTTCTGCCTGCCTGGGCGCTTATTACTTGCGATATGCCCTGTTTTCATATCCGCTGAATCATCAGCCTGCTGTTTTGCTTAATGGTGTATTTTATATCTATGCGTTTATGACTTGCGGCGTCAGTAACACCATTTATCTCACCTCCAATTGTCCCAAAAAGTGTATTTCCTTCTACAAGCCTGGTAAACTCGGCGCGGTATCACCCGTTACCGATATGTACATCTTCAGTCTAGTACCTCTGAAGCCTAATTACGACAGAGAGCGATGATGTTGACGTGGTAAGGAGAAGGAAATCGAGGGCGAGGCACACTTGCATCTGCAGGCTCTGCTGCCCCCAAAGCTACCAAGTCCATTCCACATATTAATATTCTAGAAAAAGACCACTATGAAAAATGGCCGACCCCCCTGCAGAACTCCAATCCCCATAAGGACATGGGAATGAATCACCTGACCAATTACTACTTGATTGATCAGGTCTGAAAGCAGGCAGCCCAGGAAGATTAGTGACAAGACCACGTATTCAATAAGTCCGGCCAGCTTTTTAAGGAATAGTATTGAACCCCTGCTAAGTGATTATGTCCATCAATGGATAGCTGTTCCATCTCTGTCCGTATTCCCAAGACGATTCCCATATGACCTTATGTGGCTTCAGACTAGGGTTGCCACTTTTCATGCAAAAAAATAAAGGACGCTTACCATAGGGGGGACTTGCCACAACCACGATGTACCAAATGATGCACCAGTGGTGGTAAATCAACTTCAAAACCAAATCAAAAATCAAAACCGTATTGATTAAAAAAGGGACGTACAATTTTTATTGTCAAATACGGGACAATTCCGTATTTTAAGGGACGGGCGGCAACCCTACTTCAGACATATTCCTATACGACCTTATGTGGCTTCAGAGTGACGTGTGACGAGGACAGAACCTCCATGATTAACGCAGTAGCCAAAAGTGACATCTGCACAAACATCCTCCGACAGGGTCGTATAAACCATACAGGCAGCGTAATGTATTTGTGCTCAGTCCCGTCCGAGGGGTTGAGGTATCTGTGGTGTTGCTGCATATAGCTCCATAAATCTTTCCCTGTGCATAAAAACGGGGAGATGCAGCCAATAGGAATGGCTCGAGGCAGGAATCTGCCACGGGCAGAACATAAAAATATATAAAACCTGTACAGAGGGCAAGAGAACAGCACCTCGGAAACGGAGGCATCGTGCTACAGGCTTTCTATCGAAACGTGGCGTGTTTCTGAGCAAGGGAGGGGAAGGTTTCGGGGAATCGGAGCTCGGCGAGGCGCAGAGATTATTCTTAATTTAACGGACAGGGGAGCGATTAAGGCCCAGGCCCGGTGATTATAAGGACCCGCTCGGAATTCGGGAAGGAGCATTTCTGTGACAATTAAATCCACTGGGCCGGGGGTAGGGGTCCAGTTTAGGAGAGAATTTCTTCCTAGACATTTTCAGTCTCTTAAAACCTGACACGTTTTATGTAAACATGTCGGCTGGAAGCTTTGCAGAATTCCTCCTATGAACGATAGGTTCTGATGTTCTCTGCATGATTGGATATTAAAACCTGTCAGCCCAGACTCTCAGTAAGAAAGCTCCTGCCCAATGAGGCCTCAGAGTGTGTTAAACAACTGATTTATTATTATTATTATTATTATTATTATAATCATCTTCATATTAAACTGTGTATGGATTCAGCATCAGCCTCCGCCACCTGTCCCGCACGTCTGATTTTCAATGCAGTGCTGGATCAGTCTTTCATGCACACTGTCACCGGAGGGCGGGGGCTGGCCCCGGAATAGCTTCTTTGTGTCCGGAATGTCCCCTGGCAATCCGGCAGTACCCGCTTTAATTGGGGAACACCCTTTGATCAGAGTGGGGCCTGAGATCTCTGGGCCTGTAGGTTTATCTGTCTATTCAGCTTTAGATCAATCGTGTTTTCGTGGGGGGACCCCTTCGTCGACTCAGCGACCTGTTTGGCCAAAGGCCACATTTGCATCACACCCCACGCTACCAGAATGATGGGGGAGGATATTTTCAGGTTGGTTTTGTCCTACCTTGCGGTCTGCTCCACCAAATAAATTAACGCAGCAGAGCATTATGGGTAAGCAAAACGAAACCAGGGGATAACAGCTTGCATGGAAATATTTTTGTTTCGCCCCAAAATTAGGCTGCACCTGAGCAGCTCTGAGTGCTTCATCTTCTAACCCCCCTCCCAGGTCTTTGGCCCTTTCAAGCTCCCCCCCTCCCCCCCCCGCCCCCGCGACCGCCGCGCCCCCCCCCCGCCCCCCGCCCCCCCCCCCCCCCCCCCCCCCCCCGCCCCC
>JAODKM010000075.1:19685267-19698310 GCA_026780845.1 Petrocephalus sullivani
TGATATTGGGATTTCCCGCTTAGCCGGATAACCTGTCAGATTTAAGGTACTTATAGTCCCCGGCATCGCTAAATGGTATTCCGACTTGTTGCACTGGAACGCGGTGAACTCGTGCGTGACGTCATTCCCAGTTACGAGTCACGACCTCCGAGGTAACTAGAACGCACCATAGCATTACATTGCAATTGTGTGCGGAAAGTCCAGCTCCAGAATCAGGGAAACATCCAGGCGTTCCCTATGGCGGAGGGGTGCCTGGGCAAGGGCCCTTCACGATTCTCGAACCTGTGACCCCCCCCCAAAAAATATGTGAGATTGGGATCCACTACCACGAATGCAAGCACTAAGGACCAGAGATATTTCTTTCTTTGGGGGTGGGGCTTAGAATATTTTTTGCTCCAAACAGGGGGGTCCCTGATATTATTTTCCATGAAAGTAAATTTTAAAATACATCGGCTGATTAAATAAGTATTAATATTGCCTTCTTGCAGGTGGGGGTGCGGTTTAAAATATTTTTCACTCACATTTGCATACAAGACTTCAAATCTATAAAATAACATTCAAATCTATAAAATAACATATATGGATTATGCACCAACCAAAAAGTATTAAACAAAAAATAAGAATTGGTTGGTGGGAGGGGTAGTCTGTAGGTTGCTGGTTCACATCCCGTCGTCGCTAGAGTGATGTCACCCTCGGGCCCCTGAGCAAGGCCCATGACCCCAGTTGCTCCGTGGACTGGCTGACCCTACTGTCTCCTCTAAGCCAATTCCATAAGGCAGCCTCCTGGGATGCTTTCCCAGCTGTTCTGGAGAAGTCCCCATATATATGCTGAGCTCTCATTCACTGGTCCATCTCCTATGAAACCATTTCTACTGTGTTTCGGTCAGGTGGCAGGTCATGTGATACTATCACTCCCCTTTATAGGCGGCTTGGTGTGTTTTGACTGCTACTGTACCTCATGATAAACACATTTCAAATACATCAGTTCATGAAATATCCAGAGGCGATGTGTCGCAGGTTGACGACCCCTGGAGTAGGGTTTGAGACTATGGGCATCAGCTTACCATAATTGCACGTCAGGAGCCTCTGTGAATAAATCCACTTGAAGCCAAGGAGGCTGTATGAAGACTGGACTGCATTTTGCACAAATAGCCCTGGAGGTTTGCAAGACTAGCGCTCACCCTTAAAAAACGCCCCCCTCTGCCCTTCTCCTTATTGCCATGGCTGGGGGCCGGCACTCAGGATAAAAAGCCCCCTTCCTAAGAGGAAAACCACTATGGTATGAGATATACTGCGGTGAAAAAGTTACACCATCTGTTCACCGTTTGTACTGGCCTCGGCGTCTATAGGAAATCTTCCTCCAACGTCCTGTACTCCATATTAGGGCCATCTTGGGTCAGTAAATTGGCTTATTTTTCCCCACTGATCTTCACAAATGAAGGAGAATGGGGACAAGAGAGAAAATAAATGAGTAAATAAATGAACCCAAGAGACCGGAAAGCTCAGGCTGACAATCAGCAAGCCACACTGCTGTGTAAGTGCTGAAACAATTATTTTTCTCTGCTCATATAATGTGAATCTCTGCACCAGTGGCTGAAATGCATTTAGGCTAAATGTGTCTGTGTTATTTGATGCAGTATTCACAGAAAAGCTTTTTAAAGAAGTTATTATGAAGCTGCGGAAAAGCAAAGACCAGGGGAAAACTTCAGAGGAAGTTGGAAAGTAAGGAATTAAATATTCTTTGAAACACTGGCTAACATGGCTCTTCCCAAATCTTCCTGGAGTAGGTCACAAGCTCAAATTCAGCAGCTTGAAAAATTGGCCAGAAAGCTACCAAGAACACAACCTGCAAGATGTTAGAATGAGTGGAATTAGATATCCTTTGAAGCACTAGCATGAAGATGTCAATAACAAGTGCCTAATTTGTGCTGGAGCTCAGAGATCCAACATTTCCTAAAACGCTACACCCAATGTAATCAAAATTAACATTAATTTGAGTTAAACTTTGGAATAAATTTAACGACAGACTTGTACATTTATAAAATTGATTTATATTGTATATTTAAAAAAAAAAAATATATATATATATATATATATATATATATATTCTAGTATTTTCCACTTATCTGCGCTTTCGATTTGAAAGGAAAAAACTGCACCAAATCCACTTTTTGGATACTATAAAAGATGAGATTAGACATCTGGATCTGGAGCAAATAACCAAATAATGTAGAAAAAAAGAGAGTAATATTTTAATTTTCGGGCAACACAAAAAAGCCTTCTGAACCCAAGCAGTGCAGAAATGAACCACAAAACCCAATGGATGGACAAGCAGCTGGTAGCTAGGGATGGCAAGGAAAGAAGCAGCATTTGTGCATGGTAAAGCTAATGAGGAGAAGCAGAGACAGCGAGGAGAGGAGCAGCATCTGTGGATGCTAATGCTAATGAGGACAAGCAGAGACAGCGAGGAGAGGAGCAGCATTTGTGTATGCTAATGCTAATGAGGACAAGTAGTTTGTGTATGCTAACGAGAACGAGCAGGGACAGAGAGGAGAGGAGCAGCGTTTGTGGATGCTAATGCGTACAAGCAGAGACAGCGAGGAGAGCAGCAGCGTTTGTGGATGCTAATGCTAATGAGGACAAGCAGAGACAGCGAGGAGAGGAGCAGCCTTTGTGTATGCTAATGCTAATGAGGACAAGTAGTTTGTGTATGCTAATGAGAACGAGCAGAGACAGAGAGGAGAGGAGCAGCGTTTGTGGATGCTAATGCTAATGAGAACAAGCAGTAACAGCAAGGAGAGGAGCAGCATTTGTGGATGCTAATGCTAATGAGAACGAGCAGAGACAGTGAGGAGAGGAGCAGCTTTTGTGGATGCTAATGCTAATGAGAACAAGCAGAGAGAAGAGGAGCAGCATTTGTGGATGCTAATGCTAATGAGAACAAGCAGAGAGAGAGAGGAGAGGAGCAGCATTTGTGGATACTAATGCAAATGAGAAGGACTGAAAAAAGGAGCAAGAAAAAGTCAAACTTAAATGAAAAGTTTGGTATAATTAACAGGTGTCAATAATTCATTGCATTATGTGTTTAAGTAATTAATAGCACATTTTATCAGAGCTAAAGGCCTCAGAGTATTCAAATTAAGCACCGCTAACCTCTGAACCTTCTGTCAACTTTGGGGTTGTTCTTAGACCAGGTCACCATTCAAGTACAAACTGAGCAGCTTGACACAATCGAGCTGTCAAGTAGCCAAAACAAAATCTTGAAAGATGTGCAGAAGTCATTGTCAGAGATGTTCAGTCGCTCGAGAAATCTCGCCCTTATGAAAGAGGCCATGTGATCCAGGCCTTTTTTTGACCTGAAATTAATTTTTGCGCAAATCCATGCGAGCTTGTCGCCAGGGAAAGACTACCAATGACTGGCAGCGTGGCCTTATGTGTAAGTCCATCATCGGCAGGGAGAGTGGGATGCTTGTCAAGATGAAGGAAAAAAACTGCAAAATCCTTGAGGAAAAGCTCACATTGGCCTGCAAAACCTAAGCTAAGAAAGATCTATCCGCTGACAAAACTAAGATCCAGTGAACGAAGGACGGGGCAATGATGGAGTATCCTACAAAGAATGGAGTTAGCAGCCAGTTAGCAAACAGCAATTGTGAACCATGACTGATCTGAATCTTGAAGACCCTGGAACCCGTGGTTTGAAGAACTGACAGCATGCTTTTCCAAGTGTTTCTCGACTCGACTTTGTGCACGGTCCACAACCCTGCTGAAAAGCTCACACCCCATCATTTGTTTTGGCTACTTCAGAATCAAAGTCAATTAATGGGGTCTGGCTAACCCATAATTCAATGCGAACAAAACACGACCACTCTTCTACATCAGTTACTAGGATCTGAATTGGAGGGTCAGTACAGACGGGAAGCAAATCAAAACAAAAAACAAGCCCACTCCATAATGGCCCTGCAGTCCAATTCGTGGAGGAACTATACCTGGTCTTCTATCACACGATGAATTCTCAAGCAGAGAGATGTATGTTTAATGGATGAACGTGGCTTGGTGAGTGACCGCAAATGTGCAGCAGAGATGCTCGATCTTCTACTTATGACCTCCAGACCCCGGGCGTCCTGCCCCCTCTGCAGCCAGTATGTGGTTCTCATGAAGAATAATGAGCAGAATCCATCACCTCGACGTTCAGTGCCTCAGCCTTCAAAGGCGTATTTGTTATATTAACATTTCTCCTGTGTCGTTGTGTTTGCCGCTCAGCCTTTGAGCAGCGTAAGACCCGGCTGCTTGAAACTAACAAATACCGTAATATACAATTCAACAATGCTTTCATTTTAATTTGTTCTCAGAATAGTATATTTTTCGTCCTTTACTGAGAGATGACGGAATGAAATGACAGAATGAAATGTGGAGCGTGGTGGATGTCAGTCAAGATGAAGGACAGGGGAGCAGGGAAGAAGCATCTGGAAAGACGTACCTGACGCAAACACATCCGCTAAGCGGGGCGATTTGCAAGAAGTGGTCTGCTGGCCTGAGTGGGCCCTCACCCGCTGGGTCTGAAGACACAGGTCGACTCCATCTAGAGTCCATCTCCAACGTGTCGAGGGGCAGGGTTCAAGGAAGGTGATGCTCGGCTCTGCGAGCGACTCCTCCTGCCCTGGACCTGACTAATGGAGTGGCGACTGAAAGCCTTGTCATGTTTTCCCTGACAACACAGCCTAGCTCAGCAGGACAAAGTGTCTGCTTTTGTGTCAAGCAAGCTGGCCCAGTGGCCCACAGCTGAGAGCGAGGACATCCAGGTCTTATCCCACGCTCATTTCCTCTGGCCTATCGACTCTACCGGGTGGAACTTTGTACAACTAAGAAACTAAGTCTGTTTGCATGCAAGATTCAAGATCTTAAACATTAGAATGCTTAGTCTGTCAGCCACACTGTTACAAAAGAGATAAATATGGTGTAAAAAATGCATTTTACTGTGCAGACTGTGCAGAAAAGAATATAGAATATAGTGCAAAACAATACAATGTAAAACGAAACAGATGGTGCAAAACAATACCGACAATGCAAAAAAATTCTAGTGTAAGACGCAACAGACAATGGGGAACATCCATCCAGCTTCTGAAACTTATCCTGTTCGGGGTAGTAGGGGGTCTGGAGCCTGTCCTGGAAGCTATGGGCATGAGGCAGGGAATAGCCCAGGATTGGGGGGAGCGGGGCAGCCCCAGCATGTTTTTGGACTGTGGGGGGGGGAAACTGGAGGAGACCCCACGGGGAGAACCTGAGTGGAGACTCAAACCCTGGTCCTAGAGAGGAGAGGCAGCAGTGCTAGCCACTGCACCATCACGTCACCCCCATTACAGAGCAATGCGTGAAACAAAACAGACAGTGCAGAAACGTTGCCATATGTAGTCAGTGGCTCATAAAATGCGGTTACAGATCTATGAAGTGCATGAACCATGAATAGGATGGGAAATGTGGATGCTGGGACTTCGAATGGCTTGGGTAGGAATCTGTTCGTGAATCTGGGGGTGAATGTCCAGAGAAACTGTCTCCCAAACTGCAGGGGCGTGAGGAGTTTTTAGCTTTGAATTAGCATGGCGTGTTTGCAGCTGGGGGGGGGGGGGGGGGGATTTAGTATTAATTTGTGTGATCCTTGTTTTCTTTTCTGCCCCTAATAAGCAGACGTAAATTTGAAACTTGCATATAGGTGTTTTTTCAGCAGCCCTGTGGCTTTGGTTAGTATGCTTATCCTACACAGTCTGTCCCTTTGCCACCTCACCTTACTTCCAGAACTTTCAGTCGAGTAACTAAGTGGCCTGCATGAAAAAGTGACACTCTTGGTAGCCAAGAGCATGAATGTGCATTTATACAACATACTGTAGGGGACGGGAGAGCAGCTTCTGAGAAGGGTCTAGATTTTTGCACATATATAGAATTATTTCACCTCCTGCTAACAAGGCCAGAAACCCAGGGGCCCAGGGATTAGAAATTGGTGAAAATCATTGGAAAACCATCAAAATAGGGCGTGGTATTTCTGTTTAGCTGTATGAGAATTCCTGTGTCAGGGAAAGCTCACTGCAGAGAGCCAGGGATAATTCGCACTTTTACAGCACAAGGACAAGGCACTCAGGAAAACAAGAGCCAAGTACACAAAATCCCGGGAGGGGATTCCGACTCGGACAGCCCTGGGCGACGGTTGGGAAAAAACTAACTGCTGACCGGTTTAATTCGAAACAAAAAAACAGCTTTACTCACGCAGTAGACAGCACTGGTTGATGTGGACTTGGAGAAGCCGGCCTTCATTTAACTGTGCACCCTGAGCAAAAGCTATATAACACACAGGACGCGCTAATGTGTAATGCACACGAATCGCTCAAACAAGATGGCCTGAATTGCCTCCTTTTTCATTCTTATAGTGGTTTGATTAAATCGAGGGCTTTCTCTCGCGGGCCCTGAATGGCTTTCGCGATTAGATTTTTATATCATGTATTATCCATTACGCTACGCTCCGTTTAATAACGTTCATATATTCCATTCATGGAGATGGAAAGGCGTCCGACGGAGGTGCTGGTGTCCCTGAAGCGCCCGGGTTTGTTTGTGTTGCGAGGCGAACGCTCTTTAAATATTAGATGTCTTTTTTGCTTAATATTTATTTGCGTGACTCTCTTGTGCTTCAGAGGCTGAGAACCGCCCTCCTATTGAGGGGAATGACCGGGGATGAGTGGTAATGAATATCAATGGCACTCGCTCGGACTGCAGGCGCGTGTCTGTGTGTGTGTGTATGGCACTCGCTCGGACTGCAGGCGTGTGTGTGTGTGTGTGCGCGCACGCGACAGGGAGAGAGAGGGAGAAGAGGTGTCGAAATGGATGAAATGGACGAACGACCATTGTAAGCAGAAGTTCTCCCTGACAGGCTTTTCCTGAAAGGAAAGAGGGGGCATGTGTAGGCATTTCTGTCGCGTCCTCCTGTGGACGGCCATCGGTGTCAGTTTTCGAAATATCAGATTTGCAAGTAAAATTTTGAAAAGGGTCTTTTTTTAAGTGCTACTGAGATAACAGGGGCGAATAGATTTTTGAAAATGTAAATAGCCTGATGGACCTAAAGGCATCGCTAATATCCAGATCCAAATATAGTATCGGTGTTTCATTTTGATATTTATTACCCTGAAAAAAGTACATTTGATGGCACGCAAGTTTAATTAACACCAGAGTTCACCTTCGTTCATGATTGATGTCTTTTCAGGTCACACGTGATTGGCCAAAGGCATCATGTAACCAGACATGATGCTACTCGCTATCAAGAAACAGACTTGGTAAAATGTTTCCCAGATTTCTGTCCGAAACCTAATGTATTAATTAATTCTCCATCAGCGATTGCAGTTTTTAATAGGCTGTGAATTGCAGAGATTCCCATCGGGGTGTTATAACTTGTCTTATTATGGCACGAGATTAGGATTTTTAATACCACTGTTATTTCCAACAGGTTCCTGTAACACATGGTATGTGGGTTTTATTGACACCCCCCCCCCGGCTGCTGATCTGAGGACACATTAGCCTGCATGCTCATTTTACTTAATTAAATCCATCCATGCTCAAGTAACCAGCCCCATCCTGTGTGTGTGGGCTTTGCATGGGTTACCTCCAGATACACTGGACATGCGCTAGTTTTCATGCCTAGATTGCCCATAGAGTATTATTTTGTACATGTATGCATACAGTATATGGTGCCCTGTGATGGACTGGCATTCGTTCTAGGGTGAACCCCAGCTTTCCATGATATGCAAACTGGGTTCAACCCCATTTTTTGGCTTAATGCACTCAGATGCGGAAGTACCGGGTTCGACCCCAGCCTCATTTAAGTAAATGAGAAGTGGGCACTGCCTCACCCCCTTATTCAGTGTGTGGCTTAGAGTCTCCATGCTGTGTCTGTGATCAGAGGGTCGTTGGTCCAAATTTTGGGGTTGGTAGAGTGTTTTCATCATGGGTCCCCTAGGTGTGACCCTTAACCCCTAATGACTCCAGGGGCTGTCTGACCTTGCTTTTTCAAAAATGCCGTCTCGTCCACTGTGTGCAATTACAGGTGAGGAATCACAGAGGTTAAGAATAGGGCCTTTTGTGAGGGGGTGGTTACAAGGTGGTCAATGTATGACCCAGATCACACCTGCTTGGATCCCAGGTGGGACCTCGAACTGGTGCCTTCAAGCAAGGGGTCGAACCCAAAGTGGTTCAGAAAGACATCAGGCTGGATAGTTGGGGGGGGAATATGAGGTCACTTTTGGACAATAATGTAGTCTGCGGGGTATGTGTCACTACCACCGGTCCGCCGACAGGACACGAGGAACTTGGATGCTTGGATCCTTAGTCTTTTCAGTTAGCCCTTGGAGGTACTCACCATCAAGGTGTATTATTACATCGCCCCCTGGTGCTACTACCAGGAACTACTGGCACGGTCAAAATGACTGCAAGACCGGCACTGAAGAAGGACAGAGGGGACGTGGCGATGGTGACCCAGTTTGGTTCTGGCTTTATCTGCATGAAAGGCACCCGGGTAAATGTCAGCCAAGCAAACGGCCCCAGCCACTTGTTGTTCCAAAGCCCACTGATTTGAATAAAAATGACCTATCGGTACAGCCCCCCAAATCACAAGCAGTGGAGTCTGGCGGAGTGGGGAGGGGCTCGCCGACAGATATTGCTAGTCTAAGGACGTGAAAGTGAACATGAAATTACTCTGATTGGCTGTTCGTCTCTGGGATGTGGCCACTTGGGTGTGGCCTATGAGCCACCCAATCCAGCCCGTCATGCAGCCTGCCGTGCTTGTGTTCGGGGTGTGGGGTTAATGCATTGTGTTCAGCAGAAATTCAGAGGAGCTCAGAGATGTGTGGAGCGGGCGTGAAGATCAGAGGAGGAGCAGGCCTACAGACATCTTTATTCAGCGCCTCTCCGAGAGGAAATCATTTTTTATCCCGTGTGAAAAAGCCAGAACAAGCAGGCCTGTGTAAGCGACCTACGTGAGAGAAATTTCTTTCTGTGTGGGGTCGACTTCCTTTAGGTTTTTTCATAAATCGAGGACTGGAGCTTTGAATGGAAACCGAAGCATCTATTATCGACGTATCAGTGACGCTAGCTCCTACCTAATGGCTAATCATTTATGGGTCAGGGCTGGATCTGTTATCGACTGTTCATGTCTGAATGAATCGAAAAATTATTAATATTATCATTAGCTTTGATGGGCAAAAAAGAAAGGATTTAATCTTTAGAGCTTGTAACATATCTTTTATTTAAGCATTTATCACTAAACACTAAAGTCACATTTGCAGTAGTTACTATCAGTTGATTCCCTAGTTTTGCTGACCCTAGCATTCTAGTCAGTGGTTGGGCTTTTCACTACCTCCTCCAAACCAGTGACCACATTGCCTACTGAAGGACGTAGGAAATCATCACAGAATTAAAATCTGGGCCAGCTCATTTTTCCATGGAGAGATGAAAGTCTGTCTAGGCCGGGGTGTACGAGCAGATGTAGCTTCAAACAGTCCATGTCCATCGGGGTCAGTGGATTAAAGGCAAATTTGTCCAGCTTTGCTAAGACACCAAAACTGAACATGCCAGTCGCTCGACATCCAACATGTATATGAATTAATGCATCTGTCGCTCAGTAACTCTGCTCTAAGTGACTGAACTTACAGTGTAATGAGGACAGTGACTTCAGTGGAATAATGTAGCGGACTGAATTACTCACCAAAGCAGTTACAGATCTTCAGATGGTTTACTAGGTCAGTTGAACTAGCTTCACTCAGATATTTGGGTTTATTTCGCTAATCAATCAAAGCTATGGTCGGCAGTTGAACCTCTATCTCATTGTGTAATTTTCAAAATGCATTTCAGTAATACTCTATCCATCTATTTTCCATAACTGCTTCTCCAGTGCGGAGATTGTGGATTATTTATGCTTATGATATGTCATGTTTACGATTATGGTTATGAAATACAGCGTGTAGGAGATGTAATACACCACTTGTACGTATCTGTTGTGGGGACCCGGAGGTTTGGTGCAATAAATTTTGTGCACGTCCATGTGCTGTTCTGATAAATAGCCGCAGTACACCGTGGGACATGTGTGCCACGTCACACTGCGGCGTGAATAATATAGTGCCTGCATAACGGACATATCCTTCCAGGGAGCGCGATCTGCTCATTTGGTGGTGTGTGAGGTTTGGGCACTATACCTGAGAGCTGAGGGTTTCTGGTTCAAATCACAGTCTCCACAGTGATGTCATTGATGGACCCCTGAGCAACGCCCTTCACCTTAAGATACACCAGGGACTGTCAGACCCTGCTTTATTTCAGACTGAACGTCACTTTGGGTCTACTAAATAAGTCATTTATAATTTGTGGACCGAATTTATGTATCGCACCAGAGGGTTCCATTTTTGCCCTTGTAAATGGGGTAAATTAGGAGGAACAGTGAATCAGCTGGTATATCAATTGCAGGTCTTCAGATGGACTAGATTATACATCTGAAGCTAAGCAGGTTTGGGCCTGGTCTGTAGTAGGATGGGAGGCCAATAGGAGAGCTGGGTTGTTTCTGTAAGAAAGTGATTAATTGTCATTGTTGACACACTACTGAAATGTGTCCTCTGCATTTAACCCATGTGACAAGGCAGCTACTCGAGGGCCCAGGGAGCAGTGCTTGGGGGCTTTTCCTTGCTCAGGGTACTTTAGTGGTACTAAGGGGCTCAAACTGACAACTTTCGATTACATGGTCATGTCCCTAACCATTGCACCACCATGTGGCCTGCTGGTCCTGTGCTCTGTGTGGATCCTGATGCCCCAGTGCGCTGACGGGGATACTGAGGAAAAAAGGTGCCGTCCTTTGGGTGAGATGTAAAACCAAGGTCCTGATTGTCTGAGGTCATAAAAGATCCCTGGGCATCTTTCTAGAGAATATGGGTGGTACCCTGATGTCCCGGCTAAATTTTCTCGCCTCCTAGTCATCCTCTATATTTAATGGGTGAATTGTCTCCTGCCCCTTCAGCACCTTAGCTACTGTGAAGTGAGTGTCCTAGTGTAGGATTACCATTGCATCATCCATGTGGGTGCTGCACAGTGGTGGTTGTTGAATTGGCTCCCCACTGGTTTTGAAAAGCGCGATATAAATGTTACATTCATTCATTCAATCACATGGGCCTGGGTAACTCACCAAAACATGCCCCCCCCCCAGGTTGATGTTTCATTTCCGGGTTCTGTCAGCATTCATACTCTTTGCTTTTGTGCCCCGTACTGTACTTGTCATTGCGGATGATCACGGGAGACAGGTCACTGTGAAGCCTGCACAAGCTTAGGGGGCGTGGCCGTTGCTGCTGCTCCTTAAGGCGGCACCGACCGAATTTAAGGTGGACCTCCTAATTCAACGCACCAGCCGGTGCTTGGACTATGGAGCGGAGCTCGACGTAAAGTGTGAGGTGTCGGCTGAGGCCGTGACTCATCACGACGGTTGCTGTCAGGAGCCGGTGGTTCCGTGCGAGGCTCTGGCCAGGGAGCGCCTTCTAGAATGATCTATCACGCCATCTGTCCTCTCCTTTTTGCTATTCTTTTTGGTGCGGCTGCTTGAAAGATCGCCAGGCTGAGGTCCGGTGTTGGCGATGCCTAAAGAAACAAGCCGTTAAAAGAGCCCGTCATAAATCATCACAGGTGCAAAGTTCAGCCTATATATCATTCCACTCTAGGTACTGCTAAAAGGCATAAAATAACGGGTGAGGTGTACAGTGCCAGTGCAGGCCGCGCCGCCGGACGCTGAGCGGAGGGGAAAAAGTCAATCTTTGCTATTTCTTTTGCTGGTGAAAGACGAGGGGCGGGGAGTTCCCTGTCATTTCTGCTTCAAATGAAGGGGAGAGCATTATGAAGATGTAAGCCATCCCCGGCGCTGTCGGGGGACGATCAGATAGAATAAACGCCCTTTCTGCCCGCAGTTAGCTGCAGCGGTGGCTGAATGACAATGGAATGATAAAGGTACAAACATAGCCATGTGAGGATGGGACCACTGTCAGGAGAGGATCCCAGCTACACCACGCTTATAATTTATTTATGCTCTGATACATGCCAACCCCCCCCCCACACACACACACACACACACCCCAACCAGTATGGGGAGAAATCGCATGCACTCTGAGACTGGCACATATCTGCTGATCAATCATAACATTAAAGCCACTGACAGCAGAAGAGAATAACATTGATTTTCACATTACGACGGCACCTGGCGAAGGCACCGTTATAAATTCGGCCAGTGAGCAGTCAGTTCTTGAAGCTGATGTGATGGAAGCAGGAAAAGCGGGCAAGCGTAAGGATCTGAGCGACTTTGACAAGAGCCAAACTGTGATGGCTAGATGAGGGGGTCAGAGCATCTGCAAGGGCAGGCCTTGTGGGGCGTTCCTGCTAGGCTCTGGTCAGTGCCCGTCAAAGTGCTCCAAGGATGGCCAACTGGGCAGCCAGTGATGGGTCCATGGGCACCCAAGGCTCATTGATGCACATGGGAAGCAGCGGCTGGGCTGTGTGGTTTGATGCCATGGGAGACCTATGTAAAGGTACTGCTGGCTGTGATAGAAAGGTGTCAGAACACACAAGGCATCACACTTGGACAACGGAGCAAAGTAAGAAGGTGGCCTGGTCTGATAAGGCACACGGATGGCTGGGTGGGGAAGAGATGGTACCAGGATGCACTATGGGAAAAAGGCAAGCCGCAGAGGCAGTGTGACACTGTGGGCAGTGTTCTGCTGAGAGACCAAGGGCCCTGGCATTCATGTGGAGGTTCCTTTGGCATGTACCACCTACCTAAACATTGTTGCAGACCAAGCACACCCCTTCATGGAAATGGTATTCCCTGATGGCAGTGGCCTCTCACAGCAAAAATTGTTCATAAATGGTTTGAGGAACATGAAAAAGAATTCTAGATGTTGACCTGGCCTCCAATGCCTCCCAATACACCAGTCAAATACAGTAATAAAATTCGCAGACGACACCACAATTATAGGCCGGATCGCCAACAA
>JAODKM010000075.1:19743830-19761731 GCA_026780845.1 Petrocephalus sullivani
TTAAAAGAGGTGAACCACACACCCCCCCCCCCCCCCCCCCCCCCCGGGTGGTGTGCATGCAGGCTCTGCTGGCTGACTTCCTGAGGGGCTCCCGCCTGCTCGAACCTCCACCCAGGATAGCCTCGTGGCCCTGCATCCCGCTCCAAACGTGGCCCGGTTCTCACCTCTCCGCATTTCCCCCTGATGCCTCGTTACACATCCCGCTTTAATTGCTGACAGGAATCGATATTCCGATGGGAGGAAACAGGAAGCCGCTTTCGGGGAGTTCCTCGCCCTGTCAGTGGTGGGATGGGGGCAGGGCAGTTCTCCACACATACAGAATGTGGAGGTCCCCCTAGCCGCCTGCCCCATACCGACATGGGTGGTCAGGTGAATCAGCTAGTCACATTTTGTCTACTAACTGTTTCGGCTCATTCTGGCGTTTAATTCTGTCGGGCTGTCCGTCGCTCCACCTGGAACACGATGTACCAAAAACCCAAAGCGGGAGAGCGTAAAATCTCATCACGATATCTAAATTGCAATTCCCCAGTGCGGTGAAGGGTATAATGCTAGCCAGGTGGAGCTGGCTTTGGAAGGAGGCCTTGACCAGCCGTCCTCGCCCTCTGTCCCATTAAAGGCGGGGGGGGTGGGGGCAGATGGACACATCCGGACACAATTGGGACGCGCGGGAGGCCACATAATCTGACAGGGTGTTAAGTTACTGGGTCATTCCTCAGCTCCTGGTTAAAATGATGGTGTTATCGATACCTAAGCATTGGGGGGGGGGGGGTTAATATGAATAGAAAACAGGCAAAGAAAATGAAGAGAACAAAACTTTTTGTTTTATTCTTGAAGTTAATGGTTAAACTTTTCAGGTTGGATTAAAAGCTTGATTTCAGATTTCAGTTAAAGCAGTCTTATTGGGATCGCACTATTTTGATTTGGTTTCCTTGCTATGATAGACAATTTTATTCCCCTGATTCAAAAATTCGGGTGTGAAAGCCAAGCAGATGAAAAGGGCCGGATGCCGGATTTTGGGTGCTCCCCACTGGCCCTCCCCCTGCATGAGCTTCTCCATCTCGATGGTCACACCTCCACCGTCTTGGCTGTACTGTGATTGTTAATTAATAGCAACAAACCTGGCTCATATGGAAAACAAAAATGTAAGCCCCCGCCCCCCCCCCCCCCACCACGTGTTTGTCACTGGAAGTGTGAGAGACAGTTGATAATTACAGCCATTGTGAAGAAAGGATGTTTGGAGGGGCAATTAAACATTTGTCTGATTTCCTGTGATACGCAAAGCAAATGCAGATTCTCAGGAGAGAGAGGGGGGGCGTTGACTTTGCTTCAAATTCAGGGCTTCTCCCTAAACTAAGAAAATGCCATAAATTTGAATGTTTCTCTCAGCTTGAAGGAGCCTGATTCTGTTCCGTGGAAGAGTTGCCTGTCTACATGCCTCTCAGTGTTACAAGAGCTAGGACGCATTTGCCAAGCAAGCTCTGTTACCTAAGTGAGAATCCTTCCCGGGGCTTCACATTTACTAATGTATTTACCTGGGCCTGATTCTCAATATCTGTTTAAATGTTGAAAGAGTGAGGACCCGCCCCTCACATCCCCAGCTACGGCGGCCGGCCTGGGAATACACCGAACCTTTTTATCACCCTCTGTCATTTTTCTGGCCCTTTCTGCATTCAGGGCCCCTCCCCTGCCGCCACCTCGAAACGACACGGGATCTCAGATCCTCTAGGATTTCGGGCTCCCGTTCGCGAAATAGGCACTTACGTTTGCCGCGTGCGATGGGGCGACAAGACCCAAGACTCATTCTGTACCGGGATGTTATAAAAAGCGCCCGTGTGGATCTATTTTGGTGCCGAATCGCCCAGTATGACTGATTGCTACTGCTAACAATTTCCTAATGGAATTTTTGATGAAGCTAATCTCCCCCCTTCCCTTTATTGTTTTATTAAACTTATTAACTGATTTGTTGCATTATTTATTTCTTTAGCCCGGGTAACATGCATAATAATTAGTCTGCTGTTAAAACCAACAGTCTGTAGCGAAGCTACAACATGCTTGGTGTGACACGTTAATCTCCTGTAGGGCGGCGGCGTTGCACCTCGGGTGGAAAAGCTCGGAACTGGCCCCACTGTGAGTCCGCTGTGCTTTACTTAGCCAGCGGTTCTCGGGACGGTTGAAGTTCATCCCCAGCTTTTATTTTTCGCCGGCACCTCACCCCACCCCCTCTCCTTCCCGAATAATGAGAAAGTGTGATCTCGCTGCTAGGCCCTTTTGTTACTGCACAAACGCCACAGGGGGGTCCTGAGATCTCGCCTAATTACCGCTACTGACATTATTCTCCGCTTGCTTTTCTGACACTTAAACATGGGAGAATCGCGTCCTGCCACTTTACTGTCATTTCTGCTCTTATCTCACGTCTGTGATCCAGTTAAGGATTTTTATTTCCCTCTGTCAGCTGAGCGGGCAAAGAGGGGACATCAAACCCCCTGCCCCCCTTCCCTGAATGATTCAGGAGATCCGACATGTATTTCATTAACGTGGCGTTTAAATGCCGTCCTAGTTAAAGCGTACCGTGGAAATGAGTGCTTCAGGATTACTCAGGATGTGATTCTAAACAAACCCAGGCTTTGTTAGCTAGCTAACAAAAAATCTTCCTTCATTGCACCATATTTTTGCTTCATGTCACTAAAAATACATTCTTTTCAGTGAGGCCTCCGAGGTACCGCGCATCAAACTAATTACGGAACGGAATAAAGAGGCATGAGAACGAGCTGTGACCCAATTAAAACTTAAATTAAAACAAGGTTGCAATCGGTAGAAGTATGTAATTGATTACAAGTGGGGGGGGGGGGGGCACAGCTATGAGATAACAGGTAAAGGTCGAACTAAATATTAGTGAGAGGGTGACACTTTATTGATACTATGTTTGACAGAGATGTTGAAGGGAATGCAAAATATCCTGCAGGGAAAGGGCACAGAGTCCATCCAGATGGACAGCATAATAGAGGAAAGTCAGGTTATGACATGTGGCAGGCTCTCTCTGTTTCACCGCAATGGCTACCGCAGGACAGGCGATGCTGATCTGCTTTTGATGGGCTGTAAATGTACCTGCGCATCAATAATAAATCAGTTTTATAATCGGGATTACAGGGCGCCAGCAGGTTTTGCGGTTATAAAGTCTGAAAAAGTAGCCAGTGAAAGGACAGGGTGAGGAATCGTATCGGCTAAGTATGTCGGTGAGGGTTATGCTGAGTGTGTGTGCCTGTGTGTGAGTGCGTGCCTGTGTGTGAGTGTGTGCCTGTGTGTGAGTGTGTGCCTGTGACACTCCCAGCAAGCTGGCATCGCTCGCTTTGTGTACTGTAAGCACTGACCTTGTACGGAAATTCGACGATGTGAAATTCTACCCCCAGCGTCCCACAATTAGAGCTGAAGTCCTGATTCCACCCCCCACGGTCCCTAAGGCCCGGCATTTATTCGGGGGCGGGGGGGTCACATTCACAGTGAGGGACCCGTTAAAAGCCGAGTCTCTCCAGATGTCATCTCGGGAGTGTGACGTAGCTGCGAGTCAGGTCCCGGTTGGAAGGGGGGATGAATAGAAGGAGGAAAAGAACGCTTGATAGATGTTAGTGACAGGGAACGAAGGAGTGGAAACATACACAGGTCGAGAGAAAGGGCCTGGGAGACTATGGAAGGTATGGAAGCAGGTCAGTGCAGTGTTCCGGCTATATTTTATGATGACACATTTTTTTGGCGGGATGGGGGGGGGGCTTCTTTGGGTGTCCCCAACATTGCGCAGCGCAGGACAGTTATGCTGCAAATAATACTTGTGAATGATCCTTGTCATTTAACATCTTGCGAGATTAGGGTCTATGTGCCTCAGCGTGGAGTTGCTTTTCCACGAGTCAGTGGCTCCAGAAGTTATGGCAATGCCGTCTAACATACCTGCTAATTCCCAAATTCTGTTCTGTTTTCTTAATTACTTCTTCTTTGATGCCCTCAAGTGAACATAAAAAACATGCGCTGATATAGGAGGGTCTATTTTTGTTGCTAAATTTGAGACCTTTTCAGTTCACAAACCGAGGCCTCTGCGTTAGGCCAGTGGTGAGATGGGCGAGTTTGGGAGGCTGTTCCCGGTTCGAAGGACAGGTGTCTTGACTGTCTGCTGCGTTTTCTTCCTCCTTGCAGCTCCACACGGACCTGGACAAGGGAGACAGTGGCGTGATGTACACCCTGTCCGGGGAGGGAGCCGGCTCCATCTTCACCATCGATCAGACCACGGGTGACATCCACGCCCTGCGCAGCCTCGACCGCGAGGAGAAGGCCTTCTACACACTCCGCGCTCAGGCCGTCAATGTGGACACGGGCCGGCCGCTTGAACCCGAGTCCGAGTTCATCATCAAGGTGCAGGACATCAACGACAACGAGCCCAAGTTTCAGGAGGGGCCCTACATGGCCACTGTCCCCGAGATGTCGCCCGTGGGTAAGGGCAGTGTGCGGAGAAGACCATAGTCATCAGTTTAATCTTCATCACCATCATCATCATACTTTAGCCACCTTACGGTACACACTTTCCACCTGCCAACACTTGCACATCCTCCTTTCACAGCTACTGATGTCCCTGCTCTATATACATATTATTTAGGTTTAATTCATTTTGAAAATGGCCAGCCTGTAGCTCAGGAGGCCTTTGCGCCTTTGATGGGAAAGTCACTGGTTTGAGAGCAGCTTTGGCAGAATGGCCACATATCCATGGACCCAAAGCGAGGTCCTTATTCCCCAGCTCCCCAGCCACTGCAGGCAACTGCTCTTCGTGGCCAGACTCACTCTCTCCCGCATCTGTGTCTCATTGAGAGGAAGATGGCGTGGTCAAAAATAGAAGGTCCCCACGGGGATCAATAAAGTATAATCACATAGTTTTATGGTTATTTGCTTCTTATTTATACAATGGTACTGTTGAATTCCCAAATCTGATTGGTCTGAAGGGTGTTGATTAATTTTCTATATCCGCACTCGCAGTGCCAGGCAGCCAGCCGAATCACAGTAGTGAGTTTACAATTATAATCTTTAACCTAAAACCCTTATTTCAAACTAAGTAAGAGTTAATACCCGGCAAGCACAGGGCTGCGGAGCAAAGGAGTTGCCCAGCGCTTATACCACATGCACGCCACGCTTGACTCATGAAAGCTTGCTGTGCACCAACCCTGACTTGTTTTTATCGGTTTATCCTGTTTTGTTTGTCTTTGTATCGCGCATTTCCCTCCAGGCAGGAGGAAAAGCACGCCGCTACACAGACATACAGTGACAAATAAAGCAAATAAAGCGTGAGCCTCGAAATCTGATCGTCATCTGAGCACTGACAGTGAAGCGGAAAGGCCTTGGTGGCTAACCCTACAAGGAGCTCCTGTCAACCCCGGCCACACCTGCTGCTGACAGGCACGCCACTGCAGCTGTGCGTGTGCAACAAGCACATGGCGGGCGTGCGACACTGCAGCTGCGTGTGTGCGGCAAGCGCATTGCGGGCGTACGACACTGTGCCACTGCAGCTGTGCGTGTGCAACAAGCACATGGTGGGCGTGCGACACTGCAGCTGTGTGTGTGCGGCAAGTGCATGGCGGGCGTGTGAAACTGTGCCACTGCAGCTGCGTGTGTGCGACAAGCGCATGGCGGGCATGCGACACTGCGCCACTGCAGCTGTGTGTGTGCGGCAAGCGCATGGCGGGCATGCGACACTGTGCCACTGCAGCTGCGTGTGTGCGACAAGCGCATGGCGGGCATGCGACACTGCACCACTGCAGCTGCATGTGTGCGGCAAGCGCATGGCGGGCGTGCAACGCTGTGCCACTGCAGCTGCGTGTGTGCGGCAAGCGCATGGCGGGTGTGCAACACTGTGCCACTGCAGCTGCGTGTGTGCAACAAGCGCATGGCGGGCATGCGACACTGCGCCACTGCAGCTGCGTGTGTGCGGCAAGCGCATGGCGGGCGTTCAACACTGTGACACTGCAGCTGCGTGTGTGCGACAAGCGCATGGCGGTCATGCGACACTGCGCCACTGCAGCTGCGTATGTGCGGCAAGTGCATGGCGGACGTGCGACACTGCAGCTGCGTGTGTGCGACAAGCACATAGCGGGCGTGTGACACTGCGCCCTCCCACGGTCCGTCATGCTGTGCATCTCTGTAAATAAAGTTCATTACCCCCCCTCGTCTCATTCACCATCTCGGGCTCGCTCTCCCGAATATCAACACGCAAATAGCCGTTCCCTCGTAGATAATTTAACTAAGGCTTTTTTTTTTTAAAATCTTGTTCGCTGAGGGATGGGACAGAAATGACTTTGTTCCTTGGAGGTAGGAATTTTACCAGAGCCCCACTCGTCGAAGGCAGAAAGGCCAGTCTGAAGGGGGCGCTGGGGATTATCGGACAAAGCCGGGCGAGCCGCTGGCCGGGGGAGTCCTGTTGCCTGAGAGAATTAGCAGGATAATTGCACCCAGGGGCTGGATCTACATATGCATGAAAACACTTTACGGCTGGTCACATCTGGACGAGGGCCCGTGGCAGAATCTGGGCTGATTATGGAGACAATTTTCCGGAAAAAAGAAAAGAGAAAAGCTGGCGGGTGATTTAGCATTTCATGCAATGCAGAGCCACTAATTGGATTTTGCTGTAATAAAATCACAGCGCCCCCTGCCTGTGTGTACGGGCAGCGTGCAATCGGCGTGCCTCCCTCCTGTTAGCATTGAAGGGACCGTAAAGCGGACGTCAACCAGACAGATGTTCTGTGATTAAATTATCCGCAATTAACGTGGCCTTGCCCCGCCTGTCCCGTTTACGGGGCGTTCAATCAGCGATCGGGCGCTCCTGCCGTGCCGGGAAAGGGGGGGGGGGGGGGGGGGGGGGCGGGGGGGGGGGGGGGGGGGGGGGGGGGGGGGGGGTGTCAGCTTGCCTCAGAGTTACCTCATTAACTTGAATGTCATGTGTTACTGTTGTTCCAGGCGTTGTTTACAAAATCCTTTCTAATTTAAGAGCATTTAGCCGATCCAGTGGCTGGAAGCCAGAACCGGAACTCACATGGAACCACAGAGAACCTCCCTGCAGTTTCTTATTGAAGTTTTGGTGATTCTTGATTCTGAGGCTCCACGCAAAAAAAATTTTTTTTAAAGTTAACATAGTCAGAATACCGTAGCTAGCTAACTGGTCACTAACTAATGTAGCTAGCTAACTAGCAGAACCTGCTGATTCAGCTTGTCCTAAATAAGGAACATGGTGTTTATTTAATATGTAATGTAGTAACTGATTGTGGTCAACAGGGGGCCACCCTCCTGATGTTTCAGGCACTAAATAAATTGCTAGAGAGTCAAGTCAGAAGATCATAGCTAGTTGGGGGCCATCTAGAACCAGAGTTCAGGTGCCTTTTCCGATATCCAGCCCTGGAAGTGTTTGACAAGTGTCATGAGACCTGGACCCAGTGCGGAGGCCGCCAGGGAAACTTGATTGGTGGTGGTGGTTGTAGAAAGGACATGGACTCAGCACAAATGGCATGTCGTATAGCGATGTATCCCCGGGCTGCCCGTGGCAGAAATGTCACAGATATAACCACTGCAAGCACTCGGAAAGGAAAGCATCACATTTGCTTATTTGTGCCCTGCGTCTGCACGTCAAGGCGCCATGCCTTTAGCGAGGGCGAGAAATCGATTCAAAATTAAACAAATTTAAGATCGCTGTGGCAGCCACATCTCATCTCGGCAATGGAAGATGAAATTGGATTAAATTTGCAGTCGGCAGAGCGATGTTGGGTTCCGGTCGAGGTTGGGCGAAATTGTACCAGCGCGCCACTCTGCGATACGTTTGGCTGAGATCTAAGTACACACATTAAAGGTAAATTGGCACTGCGATGCCTCCGTTTTTTCCCTGCTTGATCGTTTACTCACTCATCCCACACCTACTAGTTATGTCGCTGTGAAATTAAGGCCGGCAGATGGCTATTTAGCATAGCAATTTACACTGATTTTGGATGTCCGATGGCATCGTAAACTGCCACGCCACTTACTGGTCATTATGCAGCTCTGAGGAAAAAGCTCTGTCCAGTTGAAACGCAGCTGCACTCCCCAGTGACGGACAGGTTGTGGTCCTTCCCCCCTCAAGTCATAGGCTACTTGTCACACAGCCACAGCCAATTAGATTAACATTGAGTTTCTCTGTCCAATCATGTACATGTGAGTCCAAATATTTGCGTGTAAATTTGGTAATTTTTTTTGTTATTATGCTGATATTTTATTAGTAATCCAGTGTATCCCCCAGCCTGCCATACTGCCTGGGATTGGCTTCAGGCCCCCACATGACCCTGACCAAGGTAACTGATTGGATGATGGGTAGCTGAAAAACAATTCCCATAAACCTCTAACATGAAATACCTTTAAGACATGTATTTGTTTTCAGTTTTGAGATCTTATTTGATCGCCATGCACTGCCCAGGCGTGGCTGTCTGCTCGCAAGGTTGTAATCTTAGTTTAGTGCACGCCTCCCCACTCGTGCAGAACGACCGGGGGGTGGAAAAATGAAACAAAGGGAATTGGAAAGTTACGGGTGGCTTGTAAAAAAAGATGGGCAGAGGCACTGCTCCCTCGCTTATCTCTCCTCCGCCTGTGCATGCCTTCGGAGATGGAGCTATCGTTTGCCTGCAGGGAAAACACCATTCATACAGTTCGGGGGAAACGTCTCCCCCTTGTGTAAATTAATATAGTTTTTTTTTTTTTTTATCACCCCCCCCCCACACACACACACACACACATTCCTGTGAGCGACAGATTCTAGTAATAACCTTTCAGATGGTCTTTGCTTTCAGATTGTGCAGTCCCTCCTATTTACCCCTGCGGGTGCTGGCAGATCTGTGAGTTAAGCCATTGAAGCGGGCGAATAGACACGCCCACAGCCCCCACCATGGCAGATTAGCTCTGCAGTGTCTTTGTTTTCTTTTAGTTTAATAATTTACATACTCATCTGACACAAACTCAGAATGCGACTGCACCCTTAACTCAGATATACGGCTAATTTCCTAAGCAATTTGCATCACGTTTGAATGGCCTATCGCATCGTAACCGCCACGCCACCTAGTGGTCGCCATGCAGCGCCGCAAAAACTCTGCCTGATTAGAACAGTATCATGCCGCCAAACCACAGACAGTTTGTTCTCCCTACCTTGACAAGTCACGGCCAATCAGATTATCTGTGCATTTTTCTGTCCAATCAGGAGCATTTGTGTGTCCCCATACTTACCCACCTCTCTGGCTAGAGAGTAAAAGGGGCCTCACCCACTGCCCATGTCTCTCCGGGGGGCTGCTCACACATTATGTCCATTCCTTAAAATGCACAGGCAAATTCTGCAGACTGAGATCTCAGCACAGGTCCTGCTGGATTCCATGCATCCTTCCTTCCATTCATCCATTTGTTTTCATTCCACTTCTCCTGCTAGCAGTCTTGGAGTAACACCTCATCTACATGAACTGATAATTCAATACAACTCAATTCAATTCAATTCAATTTACTTTTACATAGCACCTTTCACCAGAGTCGCCCCACAGCGCTTCAAAAAGGGTGTGTTGTGACACACTTCATCATCATTACGAAAGAATAACGCAAAACAGGGAAAATGAAAGAAGCTGAAAGACAATTGATAAGATCATTAGCTAGAAAAAGCGAAGGTATTTTTATTGCCATCTACGGGTCATACATAGAGGTAACGTTACAAATGAGACATGAACAAAAGGCATAGACTGAAAAATACAGCTAAATATGCAGGTTAAAAAGATAAAGCTATGCAAATGAGCTATAGAAATGAATAAAGAGGAATGTGCCCCGAGTAATGCATTTTGGTTACAGTGCTATGATTAATCGGGTGCAGCACGCCAGCGCCCTGTAGTCTCAGTCCATCCTGACTATCACAGCCCCCCCCCAAAGCCCTGTTCGCCATGCCCTTTACCCCAAAGCAGCGTCCTAGAGCCAACACTACCTCCAGGAATGTCCCAGTCCCAAATGGCATCTTGTTAGCTGGTTGGCGCTGTGCTCGCTCTGTGGAGTATCGATTGGCTTAATTGTGCATCGGTCAGGCGGGCTGTGGTCACAGGAAGCCGCAGCCTCCGTCTCTGGTTAGGCGCTCGCCCGTGTCCGCCGGGGAGTCGATTACGCGTGCGAAAGGTCAAGGCACGGGGCGGGGCGGAGGTGGGATCGCTCACGGCCGCCGACGAGGGGCTTTCATATTGGTGTCCGGCCAGGCCGGGCTGTGCCCTCCATCGCTGTTTTACCAGTTAAACTGAGATACTGAAAGATACTGAGTCAAAGTGTATGTGACCGAAAGGATAAAAAATAAGAAATAAAAAACAGCCTCAATAACAACAACAATAATAATATACTGACACTGATAAATATATTTAAGTAGATTTATATAATACGCAATCAAAATCACATGAAATTAGATAGTATACATATAAAATCATATAATGCTTATTTAACTAATTATAAGCTAGACATAAACAGGCAATGTGCTCCAGGTCAGATGGCAAGGCTGGTTACTGTAACACCAGCAAAGGAGAAGTGTACTTTGAGAGCTGTGTCTGGCAGGCAGACGAGTCCTGAGTCAGGGATGAGTCATACAAGCTTTGTGACTGTGGATTTAAAAGGCACCCCCCGGGATGAATTCTTGTCAGGGGGTGTCCTCGTTTGTGTATCACATTTTTGGCTGCTTGTAAAACAGAATACATAAATTCATTTAACGTGGGCTGCTATTTTTCTAGCACATGTCCGGTGCAGTGTCCACAGAGAGGCAGAAAACGTCTTTCTCCAGCTTTCCCTCCAAAAAGCTACATCTGCCTGTTCATCTCCACACTTTCCGAACCCCTCAAAACTCAGTTCCCCGAGCGGCAGCGCTGGAAACTCCTGATCTGGGACATAGCGGTGCTCGGCGCGTGAGCGGGGGATGCACTCGTGCCCGTAAACACTGACCTCGAAGACCTTTCCAGGAGATGGAGGAAATAATGAATGCCCAGAGGAAAAGCAAGCTTCTGCATTATACGTCCGTGTGCTATGTGTGACGGAAAACATTCATACAGGCCCCACTTGGCCCTGCTGTAACCTGAAAGGCAAACGTGTAGCTGGAAACGATTTTTATTCCCGAGAAATCTCATATTTTGGTTTTTGAATTAATTATTTAACTCACAACTCAATAAGTGCTTCAGGACATTTAACTTAAACACATAATATTCGCAAATGTAGTCAATACACTGTATTCAGCTGTACAAAGATATAGTGTTACTTATAGTTATTTTAAGATTTATCCTTTTCTAGTTATTATGCTGACTTTATCTTCAATTCTTCTACAGTCCCCCTTACCTCCCCACAAGCGGTTTCCATCCTGAATCATACTCCTGGTCAGAGAAACAGCCCAAAATTGATGCTGATTTAAAACACAGATGATGCTATATTATAGTTAATACAGGTGGATTTATCTCATGATTACTGGTAAAGATTTTAACTTGTGTGAAAGTGTTTTAATAAATCACATCGGCAACTGTTACTTCCAAGAGCAGAGACCTGCCCATGTCCCATGCATTTATAATACTTCACGCTCATTTGGTGTGAGGTCCCCATGAAGCACTGCTTTGCACGAGACAAAAAGAGTAGATTTTCCTTCTCTCTTACCATCCAGGTTTGGATCTCTGGATGCTGTTTGCTTCTGTGTTTCTGGACTATGGTTAGTGTCAAATCTGTGGCAGAGGCTGGGTTCCTGATTTTGTGTTTGTGTGTGTTTTTACTCAACTTCAAAATTCTTGGGATGGCTCCACTATTCTCACACAAAGCCTGAAGGGAAAGCAGGTTTTTTTGGGTCCTCCTTCTCCTACGGGCGGCCATGACAGAGCCTGAGAAAGCCTTACAGCCGTGTTTTTCCGCAGTTATTTTCCTGGCTAGCCTCCTGCAGTCTAGAAAACAAGACCCTGAACAACGGGGCAGCTCTGGCGGGGCGTGGTTGCCGTGATCATTACCTGAGAGGTTTGGCATTATGCACCGAAGGTCAGAGTCACGGGCGTATACGGCGGCTACACGTGCTTGGCCTCTTTGCGTCTGTTGTCGCATGTGTATCTTCATCTGTACTTTTCAGCAGTCGCAGCACGCTTCCTCGTCCCTGTCAAAAATTGCAGCAGGTAGCACGTAAATCTTGAAAAAAGAAGACAGTGACATACATACACACACACGTGCGCACACACACACGCAGCATGTTCAAGCAGCTGCACGGCATAAATGGGCAGTAGCAGGAGAATGGTCTTTAGATAAATTACACCACCTGTGGGGCAATTTGCTGAGAATGATTGTATATCGAGATCAATAATGCTTAAGGAAATGCGCAAAGGGCTGGGAGAGCATTATGCATGGGTCTGCCGCCGCGCACGTGCCACTGAAATCACGCTTCCTGCAGCTGGCGCAATTATCCATCTTCTGCTGCTCTGCGGATATTCTGTTAATACTGACGTCGCTCTCGTCGCCTTGGCGTCCCGCGGTAAAATATTATTCCCCGATCCTTAAGCATTCAGCTCATTCCACGCCGGCCGCTGGATTTTATTTCAAGGGAGATGGATGTGCTGCATTGACCCGTCAGCTTTTACCTTGGGGGTGGCGGGGGAGGTGGGGGGGAGCTGGCTCTCGTTACTCATTGGCTCAGGACTGACATTTTCAGGCGAGTTCAGTGTTACCTCCGAGGCATATCTCAATTGACGTCGTTACATACTGTAACTTCCTTTTGGGATGGGACTCTGTATCTGTGGTCAGAAGGTCCCTGGTTCAAATCCCAGGGTTGGCCGAGTGATGTTACCTCTGTGCCCTTGCTCAAGGTCCCTAACCTCTAATTGCTCAGGGACTGTCTGACCCTGATTTCTCAAAAATGCATGAGACTTTGGATAAAAATGTCAGCTAAATAAACTAAAACGAAATACGGCGTCTGGAGCAACGAGGATAGTGTGTGAGGTGCAGAAGCACTGCACACCCATTTTAACATTGCATTTTAACATTTATCATCTATTGAACACGTCTCATAAGCTCCAACTGCTGACTCATCCACTATTGGCACAGGAGATTTTAGGGTTAGGGTTCCTGTGTCCCTCTGTTACCCCTGTCACACTTCCCATTGTGCCCCGCTCAGGTACCTACGTGACGCAGGTGACAGCCACGGACGCCGATGATCCCACGTACGGGAACAGCGCCCGGGTAGTCTACAGCATCCTGCACGGGCAGCCCTACTTCTCTGTGGATGCCAAAACAGGTAGGACACCAAAGATGAGCTCACATGACACAATTATCTCTGCAGGGTTCCCATCTTGTAAACTGTGATCCCAGCCCTAACCCCAGAAGGTCACATGAAATCTGTTAACCCTAAGCCTGTAAGTTAGCAGAAGGTCGCATGACATCTGTTAACCCTAAGCCTTATAAACTTGCAGGTCACATGACCTTATTTCACCTCAACCCCGTAAGCTTTCACAGGGTCACATGACATCAGTTATCCCTCTGGCCAACTGGAACAAAGCTACACTCCCCAGCGACAGACAGGTGGTCTTTCCCCTCTCAAGTCACAGGCTACTTGTCAGACAGCCGCAGCCAGTTAGATTCGAGTTTCTCTGTCCAATCAGTAATGTACAACCTTACAGTGGTTGTGTAATGTAAGTTTACAAATTTGAACACTGCAGGACTGGATACTCCAATTAATCCAGCACCAGTGCTTTCTTTTTTCCAAAATCTGAAGTTCTCCTTTCTCGACGTGATTGCTGAAGAAGCTTGAGGAATCTCTGTTATTATAAAGCAGTTCATTAAAATGTGTCAGGGGAGGGGCTTCCGTGGGAACGGAGCAGACTGGCGGGAAGTGCAGGAAGTGACACTGTCGATATCCGCGTTAGCCCGCAACTCAGGGTGAATATCCTCACCGGGGGCTCGCTGGAAATGTACACACGACTAGCAAGGAGGCTTATTGCGTTCTTTTATGTTTGACATACATCTACAGATGGCTGCACGATCTGGAAACAGATTGAGTTTAATCCAGGGCCAGATCCAGGGTGATAAAATAAAACATTGCATCGATTTATTAAGAGAGAGTGGGGCCGAGGCGCGAATCAGTATCACAAACGATCCCCCTGCCTGCGTACGCCAGCCCCAGAGGCTGGGAGAAATGTAAGCCTGGCCTGTCTGACATCTGCAAAATGAGCTGCTCTGGAGTTCAGTGGTTCAACAGGACCCCTGAGATTTTCTCAGAGACGGTGGGGGTGTGCCTATATATATATATATATATATATACATTTATATATATACAGCATTTAATCTCTGCGGTTGATGGTTTGGTTTGAAGGTTCTGAGAAAAGGGGGACAGAAAACATAACAGCGATTGGTTTTAAAAGAAACAGCGAAAGCGATAAAAGTATGAAAACTACTGGCAAAATGGGCCGAGTATTACCCAAGTAAGGTCCGGCTGGTTCTTTTGTGAGGGTGCTTTTTATCATATGAGGCTCAGTGGCGCCCCCTACAGGCGTGCCTGCCTCATACCCTTTGCATGCTGGGATAGGTCCCAGGCTGACTGTATTAGAAGTTACATACCTTTATCTGGTTGTCAGACTCATTTGCCTGGATATAAAAATTCATGAAGATTTTTTTCCAGCGATAGGCTGGTATTGCAGGTTGTTTCCAGGCCTGTTCTGTGTTGTGATTGGTTGGGAGGACCACGGCAGACTCACCTGTGGATGAATTTATCCTCCCCTGGACCAGAATTCTGCATCAGTCATGCTAAAACAAATAATTTATCCATCTATTTATTCAGTCATCGTACTGTTTGCCCTGCTGGGGGTGGTGGTGAAATGATATGCCATCATATAGGGAAGGTCTCCTCCATCCCAAGGACTTGCCTATGACCCCGAACAGTAGTTGGCTCCCACACCACCCCGGACAAGCACCGTCCCCCAGTAGCCGATTTCCAGAAACTTCTGGACAGGAGAGCCGATTTAATTTCCCGTGTAATTACACATTTATTGACCGCATTACGCAAATTAGCGCGACAGTGCAGGTCCGGCGGCACAGCGGCTGGATTTACATGGGCGGCACTCACTGCGGCATCAGATTAATGGCCACCGCAGCACCTGTGGATGACTTGTTAGCATAATTTTGGGACCCTGGTCTAAGCCAGCTACGCAGGACAATTGCGGACCAGCGTGAGTGCAGTGTTAACTGTACTCGTTAATGATTTTGTTTTCTTTATTTTTGTTGCTTTTTCTCGTTTTGTTTTTGTTAGATTCATTGACTCTTATTTTATGACTAAACTATAACAACAAGGTAAACGAAAAAACGTCTGACAGTGAAAATTATGGAGAAATCTCTGTTCATTATGCCCTAATGCGTGAAGACAAAACAAAATTTCAGGCCTTGTTTGGGAAGTCAAGTTAAATCACAACAGCCGACTCAAAGCGTCGACTGTTATCTGTTTTAAACCAATCGCTTACATGCATAAATCGACAGCGCACGTTCAACTTCTCACAGTCTCCATGCATCTTTCACATGCTATCTTTCCCGTTTGGTGCATGTTTGCGCAAATGACATCGTCCTCTATAATTAATGCTAAGCTCACGCTACGCCATTTTAGCACTGACTTCCAGCTCGCTGACAGCTTTTGGAGATCACTGACAAGACCCCCAGATCATAGGAAAATCGGCACTAGAATTCTGTTATTATGTTTAGTTCAGAGACGCGGCCGGACAGAGTCATGGATGCATCACAGACACCTGTCAGATACCCAGCAGGCTGAATATTTGGACCTGTCAGTGATTCTGAATCCTTTAGTGTGAAAAGTGCTACAGCCAATGAAAGCATAGGAGACGAGGTGAGGCAAAATCTGAGAAAATTTAAAAGGTGTAAAAAATTTGAACTAAAATGAAACAAAAAATTTTAATTCTTGCCAAATTCAACACTGTATGAGGGACCGCAGAAAGGGACTCTCAGGTATGAAATGTCCCGGGTTTCGCTTGGTGCTTGTTCAGGGTTATTTGGGGTCGTTTGAGAGAGTCCAGCCTTGGGAATTCTGGGTGATCTCCAGGAGGAGGGTGCTGTGCCCACCAATCATTTTGGAGGGAAATCCAAGAGAGTATTCTGGTACAGTGGGAGCAAAAGCAGTACTGACACACATACAGTATGGTCTCTCACACATGAACATATTCTCCACATGTTCTGTTAAACAAGCAATAGAGTGCAGGGATGAATCATTGCCATCCGCTGAGATTTAGAATTAGAATTTCAATTTCAACTTGGTACAAGAGGGAAATTCTAGAATTTTGTATCACCACAAGAATGAAAAAAGCTTCTGCGAGAGATTCAGTGAAAAGATCTTAGCTTGAAGGACCTTAGGAGATATTGCGTGATCATGCAGACCTGAGCTTAGAAAGTTGTGATGCACCTTCTAAAGTAGCTGGCGAGTACAGTCAGACGATGGCTGCTAGCTACCTGGTTAGCAGATCATGCTTTTTCAGCATCTCCTAAATAAGGAATGTGCCCATGAGAGCACAACACACTGGTGCATGAGTGTGTGGGTGGGTGTTGAGTGGGTGGTAAACAGGAAGAGCAGGTGGTACAGGAAGCTCTTAGGGTTTCCTAACCACCAAATGTGGCAAAACTGAATGGACCTGACATTAGCCATGTTGGCCCTGATCAGAAAAACTTCTCTCCATTGATAGGACCGATATTAAGACTGATCTTCTCATTAAGGATTGCCACCCTCTCCATTTTCGGGGGACTCTGTTTGTCTCTGTTGCTCCTTCAGATTAGTGATCTTCTCCAATACGAGGTCCATCCTGGAGGCAGTTTCTACATCCAGCTTCAATTTGAGTTGCATGTCGTTCTTTAATAAGTTGGATCTTCAGTTTTTCTTGGGCGTTGCCCCCCCTCCTCCCCCCCAACTCTGTCATAGGTGTGATAAGGACAGCCTTGCCAAACATGGACAGGGAGGTGAAGGAGCTCTACCAGGTCCTGATCCAGGCCAAGGACATGGGGGGGCAGCTGGGGGGGCTTGCCGGCACCACTACCGTCAACATCACACTCAGTGATGTCAACGACAATCCACCGCGCTTCTCCAAAAGTAAGAGCTGCTCTTTCTCCTTCAGCCACCGGGGTCATGCTAGAGCCATCACTATTTGTGCTGATTAAATCAGAAACAGCTGAAAAATTTACATGGAAACAAAGACACTAGTTAATTTATTAAATCAATATGTGCGAAAAAAAAATTAGCAGTTATTTCTATCATACTTTATTATACAGTTAACTGTGAAATATTTTTCATACACTGTTAATGTGGTGTGCATGTACGATGTTGTTAATATTCCACATCTGAACTTCATCAGGACAGCATGCAATTATTATTTGCACACTCTTATCCCAAGTGCATCACCGATTCTTTGCTTATTATATTTACTCCTGTATCACACTGCTCTCTGTCCTGTATCACACTGCTCTCTGTCCTGTATCACATTGCTCTCTGTCCTGTATCACACTGCTCTCTGTCCTGTATCACATTGCTCTCTGTCCTGTATCACACTGCCGTCTGTCCTGTATCACACTGCTCTCTGTCCTGTATCACACTGCTCTCTGTCCTGTATCACACTGCCGTCTGTCCTGTATCACACTGCTCTCTGTCCTGTATCACACTGCTCTCCGTCCTGTATCACATTGCTCCCTGTCCTGTATCACACTGCTCTCTGTCCTGTATCACGCTGCTCTCTGTCCTGTATCACACTGCCGTCTGTCCTGTATCACATTGCTCTCTGTCCTTTATCACACTGCTCTCTGTCCTGTATCACGCTGCTCTCTGTCCTGTATCACACTGCTCTCTGTCCTGTATCACGCTGC